>BSBM01001238.1:2125000-3325000 GCA_027924585.1 Larix kaempferi
TACAACAAGTAAGCAAAGATATTAAAGGTTAGAAAGATGTGTACCTTATTAAGAAGGTTGATCCCAGCCTTTCTCTTCCTTTCTCTTCAATGCTATTCAGTGTCACAATGCCCACACCTGCAAAACAACTTCATACCTTTCTCAAATACATTTGACTGCATATATAAGACTGATATTCATGACAGAAGAAGACATCAAACTATAAGCAAACTGTAATCAAATCTAAGACACACATGAATAGGTCATATTTGGAAAGGGAAGAACGTCTGATATTTATTAATGAATGAAGCAAGTACATAAAATTATACCTTCCTTCAAGCTTGGCACTTCACGAAACCTAGATTCAAGGACTCCTGCTTTTGTTCTCCAAGGATCGCAGCCTCTAATCAGTTGTGCTAGGGTTTATCAAAAACTCAAGCACAAGAGAGGGGGATGAGGGTCTCCATTCCTCCAACATAACCTTGTTATGGGTTTGGTCCCCTCTCATGGCCCTTCTACCTTCCTTATATAGTCAATGAAGGAGAGGAAAAGCAGCTATAACCGATCAGGAGGTTCCCAAACCAACCTAATTTGACCAAAATTTGAGATTTTGACTGTTTCAGGAAAGTACTCTAATCTTCCTACTGCAAACCAGCATACTTTTCAAGGTGGATGCTACGCTCTGCATAGGATACCAGCGTTCATGTGGAAATATGGCCAAAAACAGGGTTTTCTGATGGTTTTCAGGAGGTGGTTTGGTCTGGAGATGTGTTCCTAAGGTTTATGACCATCAAATGGACCAGGAGTGAGTTAATTTCAACCATGTTAAGTGTCCCATATGACCCTTCCATGCACAAGTGTCATTTTGTGTGAATAACCTTGATCTCAAGAAGTGTCGTCATGCGACCAAGTGATGCAAGTGTCGTCACGGACGGAGAAGTGTCATTTTAAGCTATAACAGATGCCCCCTAATGTGTCAGGTCAGAGGGAGTGAGGAAAATGATGGATGAAATACATTATAAATAACAAAGAGTTGAATCATGGAAGCAGAGACTAGAGAAACCAAGAATCATAGGCTCAAATGAAGTACCTGAAAGCAAAGGCAATGTCAAACAGACTCATCCTTAGGGTAACTGTCCATGTTCAAATAGTGAAACATGACCTCCAAGAGGATACAATAATGATCCAAATACTGATGTATATATCATGGCCACTAGAATACAAGCGTGGATCCATGAGGAACATAAGTGTAAACATAGCTACATAAATACAAGGTGGATCTATGTCAAAACTGGAGAACATAGCCATAGAGAACAAGCTGGATCTATGTCTCATCAAGAGCCAAAAAGAGTATGGCTTAGTCTTATGTAACTTGGGCGATAACATAAATAAGGTGATGCTATTGAGGATCCCAAGGTCTTCATCCAAAAACAACCCAAGGTACAAACCTATCCACACGAATAAATGAGTTGAAGTCGAATATGGGAGGTATTGTTTGATTATCGGTCATTGATGTATACCGTTAACAAACGCAAGAGTGTCCACCAATAATGAAAATGGAACTTGAGGTACCTAGTACATTCAAGAAAGTGCGAATAAATGGTCTTGCCGTCGAACACTTGAAGAATCCATTAGATAGGAGACATTGATGTATTCCCATCTATCCAATAGCGAGGGAAACTGCTGCTAATGACTACAATCCCCAAGGTACTAACAAAAACTCTAAACTTCATTCCCAGAGCACAATGAGTTGAAATCGATGGGAAGAAGTCAGTTGGAAGGGAGGCCTTAAGGCATCCTCCATCATCCAACACGAGGGACACTCAACAGGTATGAGTTGATTTGGAGTAGGACTGAACACATGATAAAACATACTGACACCAAGGAATGGCCAATGCATGAGGTCAAGGAAACTGTAGAATGGCCGACACAAGTTATATCCTTGAACAGTGAGCACGACACAAGAGTGACCTAGGCAGATTTTAACACAAAGAGACCACGATGCAAATCTGCAATGTAGGAGACATTAACAAATTCTCCATATGATTGGAAAACTAACCAAATGGAGGAGTAAGAACTCTGAGATCAAGTTTATCCTAAGGCTAACACTAGAACCCAACTTGTTTGATAGACTCAAAATAGGAGCTTTGTTCAAAGAGATAGTTAACTTGCTCCCATCATATTGAAAGATATTTTAACATTCTTCCCTTCCCTTTCCTTTTTAATTTTTTAATGAGCTTGACAAAGAACTAAAGCATGCTTGACAGTATTTTCATATTTAAGGAGTTTGAAAAACCTAGAAGAAAACTCCATACACCTCTCCATGGATTTTATATCGAGCTCGGATTGGTCTGTGCTTGGCAGTGTTTTCTTGCTTATAGAGTTGAAAAACTTAATTAGCCCTCTATCAACCATCTCGTGGATTTCACATCAAGCCTAAGTAGGTGAATGCTCGCTTGGTTTTTTCACATTTCGAGAGTCTGAAAACCCTAAAGACGACTCCAAAGGTCCTTTTCGTAAAATTAGTCTCCTTCCCCCAAAAAGTGTAAAATAATGGAAGAAAAACTCTTCTAGTGCATACCAGAGTATACCTAGAGTATACCTTTTCCGTAAATTATCCACCAAGGCCCGAAAAAGGGGTAATTCTATACCTAAGTGGATGTCAGTTCAGTTATTTTAACGAGCCTGAAAAGACAACTATGCTCGGTAAACTTTTCCTATTTAAGGAGTCTGAAAAGGACTTAAAAGAACTCCACAAGGATCTTTTCCGCAAAGTTTTAACGAGCCCAAAAAAGTAAACTCGTGACCTCCTTACTGTTTTTAACGAGCTCAAAGGAGATACAGAAAAATGCTCATAACTTCCTTACTGTTTTTAATGAGCTTGAAGTAAAGATGGAAGAAATGCTCATAGCCTCCTTACTGTTTTTAACGAGATCGAAGTGAAGGTGGAAGAAATGCTAGTAACCTACTTACTATTTTTAACGAGCTCGAAGTAAAAGTGGAAGAAGGCTCGAAATGGGAGGAGACGAGTGTCAGGGACATGCAAAACTAGCTCCAAGCGCATGGAACAAAGATATTCCTAATGCAAGGAACATGAGCAAGATAAGGACACTCGGGGTGTGTCTCCTCCAGGTAAAAGGTGTCAAATTGCGAAGGAAAAATGATACAGGGATTAGCGGAAATGAGATCAGAGATGGAGGCTTATACAACAAGCTAAAAGTGTGGAAGCTAGCATCAGGCTCATTAGCGCAAGCGGGATCATAACAGATGCATATGCAACTTAAACACAAAGATGGGAGCCTTATCAGGGATGGCTAGAAATATATGAGAAAGAAAGATATGAGGCTTCTTCTCAAAGTCATTGTAAATCTAAAAAGGCTCTTGAGCCTATGAGAAAAAATCAGCATGGGCACCAAAATGGAATAAGGGTGCTGACTAGGGTGACCCATGTTAGGTAGGATCTGTTGTCGGACTGGTGCACAATACATAAAGAGATGGCTAACGTACCAATATCCAATAGGTTCGATCCTATGGCAAATTCAGATGAAAAAATGTTCAAATGCAACATAAAAGCGAGGAAGCCTAAACCTATATGCAAGGTTCCGAATATACCTGACATGGTCGCACAAGGTATCGAAAAGGACTAGTAATCAAGTATAAATCCAGCTAAGAATCCTGTCTCCAAGAAACATTAGTACCAAGATCATATCTAAAACATATGTAGAGAAAGACCCGATATAAGTCACTGTGGTAGAAATACTTTCAACTTCACTATCATCAATAGCAGGCATAAACAAGGTAGATTTTTCAAATGAAGACTCTATGGTACCCAAGCCTGAGGACTTACAATCAACAAGATTGACTTCACGATGAAGATCAAAGCTGAAGGACATGATGGGATATGCAGAAACAAATTCATCATCACGGGATTTGAAAATTCTAGAAGTATAATCAAACTCAGCAGGAACACCAATTTGCGGATCTATAGGAGAGTCCAAAGACTCAATAGTAGGAAGATCAAACTTTAAGGTCAAACCGGGGCTGGCCATAACTGCGATTGGATCAACATCCAAATGAATGGTAGATTGTATTATGGACTCTAAGAAAACTTCATCAGAAGGAAGTATCTCGTCCCAGATAGAACACATACCTAAACATTCAGATGGAGGTGTCACTTGGTCAAAAGCTGGGACTAAGTCTCAAGAAGGTAAGCATGAACCCAGAGACTTCTTCTCAGTAGCAGTTGAACTCAAGGAACAATATGCCACATAAGTCCCATGTGACATAGTGGTGCCTAATGACGAGGGATCATAATGGTCTACAGTTGGGTAATAAGGAGGATCAATGAATGCAAGTTGGTCGATAGTGACGATGCTTTCGTTATGAGGAAAATGCATCACACGAAAGAGCGTAGACACCACAGCATGCATAGCATAAATGTAATCATGCTCAAGGATCATATCAAAGTCCACAAGGTCCTTTAAAACCATAAAATCAACTAAGACTATTTTTCCACCCAAAGTAACAGGTACCTGAGAGAAGAATCCGAACGGTTCACTAGGTCTTCTATCGAAGGTCAATGGCTAATTAACAGCTGGAATAACATTAGGGAAACTCAAATCTCTCCAAGCATAAGCGGATAAGATACTAATAGAATCTCCTTCATCTATAATGCATCGATCAACCGTATGGTTCCCGATATCAACCTTTATCTGGAAAGGTGTCGAAGAAGGAAGATGAGGTTCAGCTAGACTATTCCAATCAAAGGAAACGATCCTAGGGATTGGTAAGGGTTCACATGGCATAGATGAAGTGCCCCATTTTTCAGGAACATCCAAACTTTTAATGTAGAAGAATTCCGCAGTAGGTGCATCAATATTTGTAGGACTGATGGGATCGGTTGAAGATTGCATCGATTCGATCACTTCACTCTCTGAAGGAAGAGTGGGGTTGACCAAGAACTCTTTTGGGTCAACCACTTTATCAACCAAAGGTTGATCTGACTATAGGGAATCTATAGACAACTCAAGAGAAGAGATTCCTTCAGACATGGACCACACTCTTCGTGCCTCTGGAATGGCAGGGCATCGATGAGTAAGGTGATCTCCCTTACAAAGTTTACAAGGGAACTTTGGTTTCCGTCCTATAGGTTGAGACTCCTTTACAACGTCAGTACTCTCAGCATGACTAGCATTGGCTGACACCTCGCCCCTAGCATGACTTTCAGTGGTTGGTTTCTGATAAGCAGAAGACTTTTGAACTAAGGACCACACTTTTTGCACTTCTAGAAGTACAGGGCACAAGTAAGTAAGGTGGTCTCCCTCACAAAACTTGCAAGGGAACTTATACTTCTGTTTATTGGTTTTGTCGACAATGTCAACTCCCTCTGCATGACTTGCAGTGGCTGATCTGGTGTCTCTAGTATGACTCACAAGAATTGGTGACTTGTCATTAATATGACTAGCAGTGATCAATGACGTGTCCTCAACATGACTGACAGTGGTTGAAGACAAACTTTCAGTATGATTTTCAGTAACTAAATTTGTTCTCCCAGCATGACCTCTAGAGGATGGGTAGGTGCCCCTTGCATGATTTGCAGAGGTAGGGTGCTTTCCCCCAGCATGAATTACAGAGGCTGGGTTGTTGTACCCTTGTTTTGGCATCTTCTTCCTATTCTTCCTCCGTCTATTCCTTTTAGACTGCTGGTTACTAGTATTGCTACTTTTGCCACATGAGGTAGAAGGAGGAGAAGATGTTACTGGAAAAGAAGGCATAGGGTTATGATGCTATTGATTTGAGGTTCCTACAAAAGAAGCGTCAGGAGCATGCAAGGCATTCAGAGTGGAGAACAACCAAACCAACAGCCCTATAGTGAATCCAGGAAGATTCAGAGTAGCCATTAAGGGAGTACCAATGTTTCCAAGGAATGGAACAACACAAGGATCCCCTGGAACAGGGGTAACTTGATTGGCGCTCATCAAAATGCTAGACATAGTTTCCTACTCAAATGAGCAAGAAGTTCTCTAAGGCAAACTAAGACAAGTAGCACAAGGAGCACACCACTAAAAAGGTCCTAAGTAAATAAAAGCAGGAAAATAGATGCCTTCCGGAGAAGAGTCTGGGATGATGAGGGCCCAAAAAAGATCAACGAAGGAAGAAGGGCAGTTACCCGGGGTCCACAATACAATGACTAAGGGTACAAGTGCTGGAATCACCCAACCACCCTCCCAAAGACCTGCAAGGGATTTCCTCCCATGTCTGTCCTAGGTAAAACAGATATAACCCTCCACCATCACCTGTGTATGATCCTATGGTCAGATACTAAGGATACCACCACACCGAAAACTCCTGGGGGAACAGTCTTTGGTTGAATCAGAAGGCATGGGCAAGGTAATTGAGCCTGAAACTCAAAAGAGTCCCCAAATGCGATCCAATCTTGGTATATGCTCGAAACAGAAAGTAGGAGGTTTATTCCCAACAATCTGATCTCACAAGACCTACTGCATAGATCCCATGCAAGTTTTGAATGAGGTGGGTTTACCTGTGATAGTTGAACTACGATTTTTGCGTAATGTGTGATCTTGGGTGGTTTAAGGTGTTTTAAACCCAAGATCCTAACCAATACTAGTTGGTGAATGGTGTAACCTAGAAATGAAAATGTTACTAGTACATTTTAGTAGGGTTCATTTTAAAGTTTACTTACTTACTCAAAAAGGTAGTGGGTGTGTGAGAGTAGTTATAACAGAGATAGAATACTGAAATGAAAATGTTACTAGTACATTTTAGTAGGGTTCATTTTAAAGTTTACTTACTTACTCAAAAAGGTAATGGGTGTGTGAGAGTAGTTATAACAGAGATAGAATACTGAAATGAAATGTTTACCACTAAACAAATCTTTCCTTTTCAATGCAAGTCCTAAAGATACGATCTAGAATGCATATGCGAAAGCAATTTTCAGTCTTTTTGAATGCAAAAAGGTAAAAATAAAGTCTAAATGTACAACATTAAACTCAAAACCTAAAAATGCAGCTACTCAAACAAATAAGTATGCAAAAGAAAACTTCTTCTTTTTTGATGCAAAGCACTCTTAAATCCTTTAAGCCACTTGCAAGGTACTCTACTCAGAAAATAAATCAAAATTTTGTCATGCTTTTCAAAGGTGAGAAACAAAGACTGAAATTGAAAGTAACCTACTATCAAATCAAAAGCAAAGAACTGCCAGGTTTCCTCATTGAAACAGTAAAAGCTACCAATACGACTTTCAGATTCTTATTGATGTAAGCATGGCAACCATTGGGAAAAGCGTACGAAAATTAATTTTAGACCCAAACAAAGCAAATGGACTACAAAGAAGTATGGTTTGGTAAATTCAGGTCTGCACATAAACAGTGCAATCAAGGTCTTGAACAACAGCAAAGACACTTGAGCTTTCACTACAAAAAGAAAACTAAAAGAATAAGGGAGGATAAGAAACCAATCTAAAGAGAAATTTATCTCAAATAGATACAAATAGGGTCAAGTAGACTCAGTAGGTTTCAAATCCAGTGGAAATGGAGCAAGCAGATTCAGTCAGACTCAAATCAGGGTACAAAACACCAAACTGGTCCACAACCCCCCAACGTGGGTCAACAAGCCCCAAAACTTTCCAAACAAGCCCAAAATGATCAAAGAAGGTCCAAATCATGAACATAGGATCAATACAAGGATAGGAGACCACTTACAGTGTTTTAACTCAGACCTAGGGTCATCAGGGATCCCAAACAATGTAGCCATAGTCCCCCTAAACAAATTAAAACTCAAAAACTCAGTTCCAGGATGTGTACACTACTGTCTATGAGGAAAACCAATGCCCAAACAGGGGAATACGCTACTGTGCTTCACAACAATAGCATCCATGTGGGAAAAGTTGAAAAAATAGGGTCAAAACCCTCCACACCTGAGCCAGTAAGGGTCTGTAAGGGCTAGGAAGGGTCTGTAAGAGACAAGGAGGGTCAAACAGAGCCTAATAACTGATTCTAATCAAGAAATTGAACAAATTCCTTCAAACAAAACTGAAGAAATGACCTTGGATACCCCTAAGCAGATAGGCCATCCCCATCGTAGTCACCATTCTGTTGTGAGGAAAATACACCTATAGTTCAGGGGAGAAACTACCAACTTACACGGATAAAAGATAGACCTACAAATGTTCTGCAAGTACAACAAGTAAGCAAAGATATTTAAGGTTAGAAATCTGTGTACCTTATTAAGAAGGTTGATCCCAGCCTTTCTCTTCCTTGCTCTTCATTGCTATTCAGTGTCACAATGCCCACACCTGCAAAACAATTTCATACCTTTCTCAAATACATTTGACTGCATATATAAGACTGATATTCATGACAGAAGAGGACATCAAACTATAAGCAAACTGTAATCAAATCTAAGACACACATGAATAGGTCATATTTGGAAAGGAAAGAACGTCTGATCTTTATTAATGAATGAAGCAAGTACATAAAATTATACCTTCCTTCAAGCTTGGCACTTCACGAAAACCTAGATTCAAGGTCTCCTACTTCTGTTCTCTAACGATCCCAGCCTCTAATCAGTTGTACTAGGGTTTATCAGAAACTGAGGCACAAGAGAGGGGGATGAGGATCTCCACTCCTCCATCATAAACTTGTTATGGGATTGGTCCCCTCTCATGGCCCCTCTACCTTCCTTATATAGTCAATGAAGGAGAGGAAAAGCAGTTATAACCGCTCAGGAGGTTCCCAAACCAACCTAATTTGACCAAAATTCAAGATTTTGACTGTTTCAGGAAAGTACTCTACTCTTCCTACTGCAAACCAGCGTACTTTTCAAGGTGGACACTACTCTTTGCATAGAATACCAGCGTTCATGTGTAAATATGGCCAAAAACAAGGTTTTATGATGGTTTTCAGGAGGTAGTTTGGTTTGGAGATGTGTTCCTAAGGGTTATGACCATCAAATGGACCAGGAGTGAGGTAATTTCAACCATGTTAAGTGTCCCATATGACCCTTCCATCCACAAGTGTCCTGTTGTGTGACTAACCTTGATCTCAAGAAGTGTCGTCATGTGACCAAGCGATGCAAGTGTCGTCATGGACAGAGAAGTGTCACTTTAAGCTATAACAATGGTGATGATGATGATGATAATGATGATCAACAAGATGATGATGATGGAGATGGGGATGATGGTGATGAGGATAATGATGATGAGGATGATGATGATGATGGTGATGATGGTGATGAAGATGATCATGATGATGATGAGATGATGATGATGATGGTGATGATGAAGAGGATGACGATGATGATGATGATGTGGATGATGGTGATGAGGATGATGATGATGAAGGAGATGAGGATGATAGTGATGAGGATGATGATGGTGATGGTGATGGTGATGAAGATGGTGATGATGATGATCACGATCATGATGGTGATGATGATGGACAAGATGATGATGATGGAGATGAGGATGATGGTGATGAGGATGATAATGATGATGATGGTGATGAAGATGATCATGATGATGATGATGATCACGATCATCATCATCAACATCTTCATCATCATCATCATCATCATCATCATCATCATCATCATCATCATCATGATCCTCATCACCATCATCCTCATCATCATCATCATCGTCCTCCTCTTCATCATCACCACCATCATCATCATCCTCACCATCATCATCATCATCCTCCTCCTCCTCATCATCATTCTCCTCTTCACCATCAGTGTCATCTCCCCCTTCCTCATCAACATCTCTATCATCATCATCATCTTCATAATCATCATCACCATGTCCTCATCACCATCATCAACATCATCATCATCATCATCTTCTTATTCACCATCATCATCATCATCTACATCATCCTCCTCATCTTCATTGTCACCTCCCCCTTCCTCATCAAGATCTCCATCATCACCATCATCTTCACCATCATCATCATCAACTCCATCATCATCATCATCATCTGCATCACCATCATCATCATCATCAACATCTTCATCATCATCACCATCATCACCATCGTCGTCATCTTCATCATCATCACCATCATCACCATCATCACCACCATCCTCGTCACCATCATCATAATCATCATCATCATCATCATCATGTCATAATCATCACCATCATCATCATCATCCTCATCACCATCATCCTCATCATCATCATCATCATCATCCTCTTCATCATCACCATCATCCTCACCATCATCATCATCATCCCCATGATGATGATGATGATGATGGTGATGGAGATGAAGATGATGATCACGATGATGATGATGATCATCATCATCTTCATCATCATCATCTTCATCATCATCACCATCATCATCACCATCATCCTCATCATCATCATTGTCCTCCTCTCCCCCATCATCATCGAACCCTCCTTGCATCATCATCATCATCGTCCTCATCTCCCCCTTCCTCATCAACATCTCCATCATCATCATCATCATCATCATGGAGACAACAATGATGATGAGGAGGAGGAGGAGGAGGATGGTGATGATGATGAAGATGGTGATGATAATGATGATGGATATGTTGATGAGGAAGGGGGAGATGACAATGATGATGAAGATGATGATGGTTCCGAAGATGAAGACCCTCCTCCTCATCATCAAACCCTCCTCACATCATCATCACCATCATCACCATCACCATCATCATCATCAACAAATCCATCATCATTGTCATCCCCCCCTTCCTCATCAACATCTCCATCATCATCATCTTCTCCATCATCATCATCATCATCTTCATCACCATCACCATCACCATCACCATCACCATCATCATCAACATCTCCCTCATCATCATCTTATATCCTCCTTATATCCATAATTAGACAAGCCCCATATGATGATGAAAACTATTTAGATGATGTTGATGAAGATGAAGATTATGATGACATTTAACCCCATAACTTGCTTATAATCCCTATAAGCTTTCCTTTTAATCTACAATCCTTATAACCCTAACCCCAAAACCCCTAAACACCTAGAAGCACTTAAATGCACTTAGGGATTATGGGTTAGAATAGGGCCTAAAGGCTTTTATGGGGGAGGGGCTCTAGGAATAAACTGACACATTTAGATTTGTTGGGTAATAAATGAAATGAATGTTTCCCACCGAATTATACAATGTTTAGTAGGGGTGCGCACGCACTAGTAGCGTGCACGTGCTCCTTGGCGTGTGCGCGTCCCTGCTAAAGATGAAATTTAGAAAAACACCCATGCTCTTCTCCCGCATTTTCTCCCTGCTTCATCACATTTTGTTGGCTATTTTCATGCACAATCCGACAAGAATTTACATTTTATATTGAATTCATACACCATTTGGTGCTTCCTTGACCATTTGGATAGAATACACAACATTTGGGGCTCTATTTGGCTATTTGGATTGAATACACACCTCTTGGGATCTATTTGGATCATTTGAGTGAATACACAATAGTTGGACTCTATTTGGCTCCTTGGATTGAATTATCATGCTACGTGGACACACATGAACTCTTCTTACATATAGTGGACACATCAAAGGAGCATTTTATATTTGAAGCAAAGAGCAATCATAATCCTTGAGGTATGGTGACAATTTTATCTTGTTAAATGTAGTTTAGTCTTCATTCACTTGTTTGAGTGGCATCTATTTTGGTTTTTCCTCATGACTTGTATGATAGATCTATTTTAGTCTTCTTAATCTTCAACATAGACAATAAAAACATCTTACCAAAAAAAACTACAACATGCACCAAGCAATGCTTTCAACCTTTCATGAAGATAATTAAAAAAAATTACTTGCATCACCACCAATAACATTTCATAATCACATTCCTCCATCTAGTAGACAAACATTTGTTGAATTCCTCATGGTTTCACTACAAAAACTCACACAAACACCTAAAGAATTGAAAACTCTTAGTCTTTTAGGGCTATTTTCCCTCATCCATACCATGAAAATGAAGTGAGTATGAGCTTCTCCCGTGTAGGGAGTTGGCTCGTACTAACATCCCATACCACCATCAAATACCATCCTACTGAGTTCCTAGAGGTGATGTTGTAGTTATATGTAGGGCATTCCCAAAAGCTTTTAAGATTATATGAAAACATTCTCACTAGATGTTGTTGTGCATAATCAATTGCTACATCGAGCTTTAATAATCATGCACATCGAGTTTTAATATCATGTTTGTTGTTCATTCTTGTAGGAGTGATATTTTTGTTTTTCTAAAAAACACATTGAATATGGGCAACGGACGTAATAATAAAAGAAATTCTAGAAGGAAGGATCTACCCCCTGAAAAGGCCCATGAGATAAGAGAAAATGCCAGGTTGTACATGCAAAACCGTAGAAATCAAAATGTTAGTGCCTTAGATCCATCAACAAGCAATGACGAAGTGGTTGAAGTCAATCAAATCTTTCCTGATGTCGAGTATGAAGGGATGGATGTTGAACAAGTTCTTAACTGGAAACGTCCCCAAGAAGAGCACACACATGGCAAACACACTCCCTTGCAGGACCAATTTGTGAACCAAGGGCCACAACAAACCATTGACGAGACTCATACTTCCTTGCCAACTCCCTTGCCTCGACTATGAACCAAATGATGAAGAACTCATAGACGTATTCATGTAGATGAAAGTTCATTTTCATGACCTGAAGGTAAGATGCCCAAATGCACTATTGATTTCCATTGTAGCAAGATAATCAAATATTTGTTTGAATCCAAAACCGATGCAACAAAATGTCAATTGTTTCTTGCTTTGTTAAAATCACATTGTCTAGCTCATGTTAGGATAATTTTGGGCATAAAGGTAGTTAGAAGTTCATAGGCCAACAATCGTGTTGTTATAAATCTACACTATGCATTTAATTTGATTGAAAAAACTTCTCGTACAAAATATTTTAATGCGGCCCGTCATGTACTATCGGCATCGATTGTAGACAAATCCACAAGGCAACGTCGCCTACTATCACACACATGTAAAATCTTTAAAGTAGATAGAAAGACTCTTCAAAAGTATTCTGCCATTAGAGAAAAACTTGAGACCCCAGGCCAAAAATATTGTTGGGCCTTTGTTGGTAGGTTACCTCGTTCAGATATGAAGCTCATTGATGTTGTTAAAGAACTAGTGCAAAAGTTTTGGCATGATAACACTAGACCGTCATCGAATCAAAGAGATGTTTTAAAGTTGGGAAAAGGTGTTAGGGGGTTAACCCCATGTCAAGCACTTTCTTGACACGACACAAATAGAAATCTATGAGAGGTTCAAGAATGAGCACACACAGTTGAACTTGGGCCAAAGGTCCTTTGAAAAATGCAAACCCTGGTATGTTAGAATTTGCATTGATCGCAATACATGATGTTGTTGTAGATACCATGAAGAATTTGAGTACTATTATGATACATATAGACATATATTTTGTGGTTTGAATACTAACATTGTGCAGTATTTCCCATTGTTAAAACCACCAAATGCATCCAGAGAATTTATAGATAGCATAATGTGTCCAAGACCTGAAGGACAAAAATATTATAAAAGATCATGTTTATATGGGACATGTTTTAGCTGCAGTGGATTTGCATTATTGAGCCATTGCATCCACGCAACTGCAGAGCATGAATTTGGGAGGATGTCAGTAGAAATGCAGAACTTCTGGTACATAACATATCAAGTAGATAGTTCGAAGGAAAGCAAAAAAATTGCATTGGTGAAGTCACAGGTAATCTAAGTTTGCATACTTTCATACTGTACATGTTGAATTTATACATATATATTCAGATTGAAAATGTCACGTTGTATTAATGCCCTTGGTTTTGTGGCACCACGTACAAATTTGCAATTTCATGAACGAATTCTACCAAAAGAACGAGCAATATGTACAGTATGTCCATGTAGCATGATGGAAGGATGAACAGTACAAACATTGCAGGGACACCTTTCCCAGTGGCACAATATTGTCGGTGGTGGACTTTGTTGAAAACTACACCCTACATCCACAAAATGAGATTCAAATTCAATACTACCATTCATACCAAGTTAGCATAATGGTCCATATTACGTATAGGCATGCGCCAGAGAGCAGCAATGACATGAGGATAATATTGAAAGAGACCAACTGCTACATCAGTGACGACAGGTGCCACAACCTGCATTATGTGCAGCATTGCTTCAAAATTTTCTGTGATCAGCTGAATGAGAGAGGTATACAGATGGATCAACATTGTCTATGGTTAGATGGTTGTGCAAACCAGTTAAAAAATGCACATTTTTTCCAGTGGTTGAGTATTTTGCACAAGACTTATGATGCGCTGCATGTATGGAACTATTTTGAGACCGAGCATGGAAAGGGAGAGCATGACGGGGCTGGAGCATGTCTGGAAACTGCCCTATGAAGGGAGGAGATGAGGTGCATGAGAGACCCTCATATTCAGAATGTCGAATCCATAGTTCGATGGTGCAAAGAAAAAATATCAGATCGAACCACGAAGCAACACATACCAACAGGTAGAGGACGTGTTGTTAGAAATTTCTGGAATGTAGTTGACATAGATCGATCGCGTTCTTATAGTTGTAGTATTGTGCAAGGCACTCGTTGATTTCATTCAGTTCGAAGCTCAAACAACCCCTTATTTGAAATATGGACGCGAAAAATTGCTTGATTTTGTGGGTCTTGCAATAGTTGTTAGTGGGATGAGTGCAAACCAATGGATTGGATTGATGAATGGGATCATGTATAACTTGTAGTGGACCCACGTGTAGTTGTTGAAACAATCTAGTTAGAGGAAGGCCAATCCTCTATTTTGAATGAATATGATCATATATCTGATATTGTACAACTAGGTAAACATTTCTGCATGCATATCTCGGTTCCCTCCTTGATTTTGTAATTATCTAAGTTATCAAACCACTACTTGTTGGAATATGAACTTAAAATGCATTTTTGTAGGACACATCTATGCAGTTGTCTCCCTGACAGACAACGCAATTGGGACGAATTATTGATTGGCACCATGCATCCATGGGAAGCAAACCCGCCTCGCATCATTAACCGATAGTGAAGGCATTACCTTTCTAACTGCCTCGATGGTTGTTCAGGGGGAATATCTTACAGTAGATGGAAAGGGACCAAAGAGCAATGGCTACACATACATAGATTATAGACCAGTTTCAAGGGTGTATCACTTTACGCACCTCATCGTCGGTACAAACATCCAATGTAATGTATCCACCTGCTGACCCAATGCAAGGAAGGGAACATGGCACTAAAATCTGGGCATTTCATAAAACTCAGCCCACTAATTAGAATCATAAGAATTTAAACATTGGTGTGCAGATACAAATTAGGCAATATGCACAACGGAATTTAAAACTAATCCACACACACAATTCATGCCCATCCAGCATATCAAAACAGTCGTCAAATTGATGCATTGCAGAAGTAAATACATAGATAGAAAACACTTATCTTCATTGGGGAATTGTCCCAAGCAACTAGCTATGTTGTTGCAACATTCCACCCAGCCATAGGCTCTTCGACAACTTATACCAAGTCCGTCCGAAGGCCACCCCCGAGCTGGGCATGATTCTCACAAGGAAAGGGGACATTCACCCTCTCACAACCAATTAACCATTCCATCTGAGCAAAGCCAGTCCATAGCTGGGTTTATCAGGCTACAATTGAACCATGGATGCTTATTCTCAAGCTCAAGCCAAAACAATGAATACCCATACCCAAACCCCAACATATTCATTTCACACACAGCAAGCACAAACATTGGGCATAGTTACACGTTTCCAGCAATGAAATTCACAAACAAGATGGCCATAGATTTTCCCCAAATCGTGGCTCACCCAAAACGAGCTGTGGGAAGGAAAATGCATCCATAAGGAGGAAAAACATTTTCTCCCCAACTCTCTCAGCATTTAATAACAAAACGGTCTCTATGGAACCCCCGTTCCATTCCCCTTATTCCCCACTGGTATACAACACCAAAAACGCCCTTCTCTATTGGGAGAATGAAGGAAACACAACAAACATGCCTAGAAAATGCCCAGGTAGCCCTAAACTCGTGAGGGGGAAGGAATCATCATGGATCATGGCTTGGGGGAGAAATTCATGGCTCTTTTCTTGCCCATGAAGCAAAATGCGAATTTCCATGAAGGGTGGCTTGCCCATACCCGAATTTGGACAGCCATACCTCTCCATTCCCCAGGCATTAACTACCTCCACCAACTCTTGGGAGAAATCAATGGTTGGGTACAAAAGTCAACATGGGTAGTTGAGGGTTTGATGGGTTATCTCATTGAAACTTGGCTTGACTTGAGTGGTTCAAGGGTTTGAATTTTTTTCCCTCCCAATTCCTTGTGAAATCATGCCCCCATCTCTTTGTTGCATTGCATAGCTAGTTGTGGGTATTTTTTTATTAAAATGCATATTACATGATATTTGAATTTCCAATGTGCATTGCTAGCATGCAAACCATATGCATCACTAAATCGATGGCGGGGCCTTGGCCTTGAGCTCCTCACCATGATTTCATAACAATATTACATCATTTATAATGTTAATGCCGTGGGGTCAAACTGGGGACATTACATTCCCCTCCCCTTGGAATAACACCATCCTCAGTGTTCCCACACTTCGGACTATAAACCCACTTTACACATGATTCAAAATTCACAAAATGTGACAGGTCTGTCCTGCATTTCATCCCTTTACTTTCAGCTTTCGGGACCAATTCCTTTGGCTTCCACAATCATTCCTGCTGGCTTTGATCGGCTATCTCTGTAGGTGGGCATTGCCATACAACGATTCCTTTCTTTTATTTACCTTCTAGCTATTCTACAAGTCTGGAATTCCAGGGATTCCATCTTTCTTGTTGTCCCAGCAACTATCTGAGGAATATTTCCAGCCAAAACAAATAGTTTTTGGTCTGCTGCCATGATCAATGTACACCACTGGCTCTCGCTTTTCTCACTAGCAATCATTTGGTTGGTAACAGCTGCAACAATGGCTTTCATTGTCTCTCCTGTGAGACTCCTCATGGCAATTCCTATTAGGACAAGCATAACACAATAATAAAATTAGTCAATTATTTTCCTAATTGACTTGGAACGTCCATGCTTTACTCATGAGACTTCCACACATTTCATGCTTTCCCACATACACATGAACTCATTCATGTTCATCCTTTCACAAGAAAATAACTATTTCAGCATTCACAATTCATTTCAAGCAATTAAACAAAATTGGTTTTCATTTATGACATGCACTCAACAGTCTTTTTTTTCTGAGATGCATCAGTCAAAAGGAAAAAGAAGAGTAAGAGTTTCCCCCTCTTAGTCTTGTTCCAATTCGGAGCCACACCATCACTTGTGGTTCTATGCTCCTTAGCCTCTTTCACTTCAATGTGAATGCTTGACTTGCCCTTTCTTGGCTATGACACTTAGTGTCTAGGGTCTGTCTAATGCTTTTCAACTAGGGAACCCTTCCCCGTTGTTGCTTACAGAACCTTTGGCTGCTAGGACCCACACAGTTCCACTAGCATCATCTTTCATTACTGCTCATACTGAGCTCTTTAGGACAGTCATATGTCCACATGCATCCTCCAGATGCTTTCATAGTCCTTGCTTCCAGCAATACCTACACTCAAACATTGAGTCAATTCACATGTTTAGTGTATTTTCATAGGGTTTATCTCCAAACGAGAATTTAAGAAATCATAATTAAATCATATACATATGTATATTCATAAGCAAGAGTTGCAAGATAACCAAATACTTATCTGTATTGGATGTCTTCACTTTACTCCATAGGATCCTTCTTCGCTTTCCAAGCATTGGATTTCCCGTGGATACAACAATGAATGTTGGGCCAGCACGCAGGATACTCCACAACCATTCGAATAGGCAATGCTAGGCCAGTACGCTGACTGGTTTTATCAATTGTTTAAGGGAATGTTTGGCCAGCATGCTGGCTGCTCCACAACATCAAGTGGTTAATGTTCCCACCGACTATTCTCTGAATTTACCAAGAATTTTATAGCGCCCAACCAGTTACTCTCTGGCTTTACCAAGAATTTATAGCTCCAACCAGTTACTCTCTGGCTCTACCAAGCATTTATATCTCTTTTAGGGTCCTTGCTTCCTGCAACGGCCAAGGTTTCCAACAAAGAAACAACAGTGTATTAGCTTGGTTGTCATAATACTTGTACCCGAAACCTTCATTATTACAAACAAGAAATAAATGAAAATGAATACTTATCTGTATTGTGCATTTTCCTCGCTACTCCACAGGTTTCCTTCTCTGCTTTACAAGCCTTGGATCTCCTGTGGGGTGGATGCTTGGCCAGGATACCTACTGCTCCACAACATCATCCGAATAGGCAATGCCAAGCCAGTGCGCTGACTGGGTTTATCAGGCATCCCAAAAATCAGTATGCTAAGCCAGTACGCTGACTGGGTTTATCAAGCATTTCAATAACCATTTCCAAGCCAGTTCTCCGACTGGGTTTGTCAGGAAATAACACCCTTCACCAATACCTCCACAACATGCAAATCACCAATGCCAAGCCAGTACACTGACTGGGTTTGTCAGGCATTAATTTAACAACATGACAAGCCATTACACCGACTGGGTTTATCAGGAATCTAGCAACCTTTCGTCACAACACCCAAATAACCAATGCCAAGCCAGTAGACCAACTGGTTTTATCAGGCATACAACAAGCATTGCCAAGCCAGTACATCGACTGGGTTTATCAGGCAATATGAACATCATAATATGATTACGTGGCTCCTTTTCTCATGCAACCTGTGGTTCCTTCCAGGAACTCCATAGGTGACTCACTTGACTGCAGGCTATCATGGCCCAACAATACCCACTCACACTACACAAGGATGATACCCCTTTTTTGGAACACAGCTCCTCGGGCCTATCCATCCCTTCTAGTGTCCTTTAGTGTGAACGTAGAAAGGTTACCACTGCCCATACAGTCCTCTTGAGCACCCTTGCTTCGCTTTGCCTCTTAACATGCAACACCAAGTTGCATTTGCGTAAGCTGTTAGCACAAGAAGGATAAGTAGGCTCATTAGTATTGCTGCTCTAAAATCGTAATCATATTTCATATCATTCACTATCAAGTATTGAAACACCAGGAATGCAACCCTTCCCTTAGGGTGTAGTCAATATTGAAACCCTAACATAACCCATCACCCGAAAGGTATGCATCCCTTTCCGATGTGAGCCATGTAGGCCTTAGTCACACTCAAGCAGTATGGAACAATAATGAAATAATAAAACATGCTCCGCATATTAAATCTAATAACCAGACATGTATATCCTTATTTAGGGTTACCGAATACTCATTCATTTCACCAATGTATATTTTCTTCATTTGCGAAGAATGGGGGCTCCCTTCTCTCAGTCAACAGTCCTTCGGTTTGCCACCCCAATCTTTTCTCATGCCATAACCCACACATGCTGTCTTGGCATAATTTACTGTCTCACTCACATGCTTTACCAACATGCAGTTCGGCTGAGACATTATCAACATTTACAATGGTGTTTCACCTGAAACCCATTTCCAAAGCATGGAATCCTTCCGATCTAGTTTGGCTTCTGCAGGCCATCCCACATGGTCTTCCTGCAATGTGTCATCCTGGCACACTTTATCAAATAGCCAAACAGTCAGCAAAATTTAGCAATATGCTTCATATATGATTGTTCCATAACCAATCAATAGCATTAATAATTAAATTCAATATGAATTACAATTCTGTCTCCTACAGAAATTGATTTGCTTAGCAATGAGTCTCTCCTCATATTGTTTGGCTCTTGTAAGTGGTATCAGTCTGCCCATTATGGTTTCACCCTTGCTACCATACATGAACACCCACCTATAACATGTCCTCCTGACACAATTCTATATAAGCCAAACAGTCATTAACAATTATAAGCAAATTTGTAAATCTGTTTTCCTACAGAAATTAGATTTGCAACTATGAGACTATTCTCATAAACCTAAACCAAACAATTTTCAGATTTGTTTCATGCATAAATTTACAACCATGAGAACCTTCTCATAACCTTTGGCTTCTACACATGGTAGATCTCGGTCTTTACTATGGACTTATCCTCATTGCCATACACAAGACTTTTCTACCTGAAAACTGAAACTTTAATCAGCCAAACACGTTATGAGTATCTATGCACATAATCATTCATTGCCATAACAGTCACTGAAGTGATCTCAGAATTATAATACTCAATAATTCAAACACCTTCAGCTGTTTAACATTTGAAATGCAATGAAATATATATACATTTCTATATATGCATCATTATCACAATAAAATTGCAAGACACAGATACACTATCCATGCAATTTAAATAAACTGTAAATACTCATTACTTCATAGCCATATTCTTTTTATCCAACTCTGTCATTCCAACAGAGCACTTTGGTAGCCCATCAACGTGTCTACCTTCCACATGCAATCATTCTCCTGCATTCACAGCAGCTCAAGAAATGGTCTCAGTATTAACACTGGTTCACCATTTCATCGATTATCTAATTGCATTGAAACATATATATTACAACCATGCATTTACACAATGCATCTCAACATGTGCACCCGCACTTATGCATGCACATTCACAACATTTACATAATCTTTTAATGTGCATTCACTCAATGCATACCCCTCAATACAACCTTGCATTAATCCATGAATACTATGCATTCCAACATACTATGGCCTAACCATGATTACTACATACAGCATGCACTACCATGATAGGTCCATAAGTCCTCAGTTGCTTTGGTTGTTAAACTCACAACCAATATTCAAAAATGGCATGATATGAATTCATATGAATGCATTGAGGTTTCTAGAAACTATAGGGTGTAAGGCTCCCTGCCTTCACCTACCCACACCTGACCATACTTGGTAGGTTAACATTCACATTTAGGCACTCAATACCACATGCAAACCAAATCATCATAGTTTAACTATAGTTGAAGGGATCTTACCAAATCATCTTTCAACATTCATGCAATTAAGCACTGTTAACCCTTACCTACATGGTTGTTATTAATATCGCTTGATGTTACCTGATCAGTCGGCCTCTTACCAAGGCTACTCAATCCTTTTGCCAACATCATGATCATGGGTTTGTTGCACCATCCTCTCTTCATGAGGTTGGATGCAACAATCATCATCCACATCCTTAGCCATGCTTCGGTTGTCTTTGGTCATATTCACTTCATCTATCTATCCTCTTGCATTTCCAGCATCCCTATGCCATAATTTTTCAAAATATAAATACAATAGCAAGAGAGGAGTTAAGGAATTCTTCCCAATTCCTCATTTCATCATGGAGTTACTCATCCACATCATAGCTAATCATTTCCTTGGCTTCCCTACCAAGCATACAAGCAATCATTAGCTATGATATTATCATGAATTAGCAATTCAACATATACATGTGTGCAATCATTCATTCTTGCTATTTCCCCAACATGCAATTCTTATGCTATAAACAGAAATAGTTTAAGGTGAGGCATTTTCACTTTCATCTTCCATAATGGATATCACAACCAATTTCTCTTGCTGAGAATTCCATCCTTTATGCAATTTGTGCTCCTCATCCCAAGAGTGCATTTCACACTTTCAATGACCGTCTCTGGGGGACAACGGGGGTCAAGGGGGCTTTCCCCCTTGTGGCTTCCCTACGCCATTGCAGGGCGGGTCAAGGGCAGCGCCCTCGTTCTTTTTTTTTTTTTTAAACAAATCTTGCCGCAGTTGTGGGGCGGTTCGCCGAACGCTACCGCAATTGCGGAGAAATTCACTGAATGCTTCCACAGTTGTGGAGCCATTCGCAGAATGCTTCCACAATTGCGTAGCCATTCATGGAATGCTTCCACAGTTGCGGAGCCATTCGCGGAATGCTTCCACAGTTTCGGAAGACACTGGAAAATTCTTTCCGCAGTTTCAGGGCGGTTCGCGGAACTCTTCTGCAATTGCGGGAAGATTCGCAGAACTCTTCCATAGTTGCGGGAAGATTCACCGAACTCTTCTGCATTTGCGGAAAGATTCGCGGAACTCTTCCGTAGTTGTGGGAAGATTTGACGAACTCTTCCGCAATTGCAGGAAGATTCGCAGAACTCTTCCGCAGTTGCGGGAAGACTCGCCCGCAATTGCGGGAAGATTCGCCAAAGTCTTCCGCAATTGCGTAACGATTCGTGGAACTCTTCCGCGTTGCGGAACGACTTGCGGAATGCTTCCGAAGAGAATTCCTTCCGCAATTTCGGAAGAGAAATCCTTCCGAAAATTTCCTTCCGACGTCGAACAGTTAGAAAAAAATTTCGTTGTTTCGGAGCAGTTTGCCGAATTCTTCCGCGTTGCAAAACAACTCGCGGAATCCTTCCGTAGTTTCGGAAGAGAATTCCTTCCGCAATTTCGGAAGAGAATTCCTTCTATAATTTTGGAAGAGAATTTCTTTCGCAATTTCGGGGCGGTTCGTGGAACTCTTCCTCAAATTTCGGAATGATTTCCCGAACTCTTCCTGAGACAGACTTAAACAAAATTTCCAAAAACTCTTAAGAAAATTTTTGAAATCTTCCCTTCTTTCAGTGATGACTGCTACTCAGCAGGAGGTGATCTTACCTCTGTAAACTATCCAACTTAGCCTGTTTAGGCCCAATGCCGAGACCTGTGGTGATCAGGAAGGGACCTTCCCATGTGGTTGTGATTGGATTTGGCCCATAGAGGTCCAATGTTGCAACCAGCAGCTCTGATGCCAAAATGTAATATATCCACCTGTTGATCCAATGCAAGGAAGGGAACATGGCACTAAAATCTGGGCATTTCATAAAACTCAGCCCACTAATTAGAATCATAAGAATTTAAAAATTGGTGTGCAGATACAAATTAGGCAATATGCACAGCGGAATTTAAAACTAATCCACACACACAATTCATGCCCATCCAGCATATCAAAACAGTCGTCAAATTGATGCATTGCAGAAGTAAATACATAGACAGAAAACACTTATCTTCATTGGGCAATTGTCCCAAGCAACTAGCTATTTCACTGCAACATTCCACCCAGCCATAGGCTCTTCGACAGCTTATACCGAGTCCGTCCGAAGGCCACCCCCAAGCTGGGCATGATTCTCACAAGGAAATGGGACATTCACTCTCTCACAACCAATTAACCATTCCATCTAAGCAAAGCCAATCCATATCTAGGTTTATCAGGCTACAATTGAACCATGGATGCTTATTCTCAAGCTCAAGCCAAAACAATGAATACCCATACCCAAACCCCAACATATTCGTTTCACACACAGCAAGCACAAACATTGGGCATAGTTACATGTTTCCAGCAATGAAATTCACAAACAAGATGGCCATAGATTTTCCCCAAATCATGGCTCACCCAAAACGAGCTGTGGGAAGGAAAATGCATCCACAGGGAGGAAAAATGTTTTCTCCCCAACTCTCTCATCATTTAACAACAAAACGGTCTCTATGGAACCCCCATTCCATTCCCCTTCTTCCCCATTGGTATACAACACCAAAATTGCCCTTCTCTATTGGGAGAATGAAGGAAACACAACAAACATGCCTGGAAAACGCCCAAGTAGCCCTAAACTCATGAGGGGGAAGGAATCATCATGGATAATGGCTTGGGGGAGAAATTCATGGCTCTTTTCTTGCCCAAGAAGCAAAACGTGAATTTCCATGAAGAGTGGCTTGCCCATACCCAAATTTGGATAGCCATACCTCTCCATTCCCCAGGCATTAACTACCTCCACCAACTCTTGGGAGAAATCAATGGTTGGGTACAAAAGTCAACATGGGTAGTTGAGGGTTTGATGGGTTCTCTCATTGAAATTTGGCTTGACTTGAGTGGTTCAAGGGTTTGAATTGTTTTCCCTCCCAATTCATTGTGAAATCATGCCCCCATCTCTTTGTTGCATTGCATAGCTAGTTGTGGGTATTTTTTTATTAAAATGCATATTACATGATATTTGAATTTCCAATGTGCATTGCTAGCACGCAAACCATATGCATCACTAAATCGATGGTGGGGCCTTGGCCTTGAGCTCCTCACCATGATTTCATAACAATATTACATCATTTATAATGTTAATGCCATGGGGTCAAACTGGGGACATTACATCCAACTGCAAACAATGTCAACAAAGACATCAAAAAAGGTACGCTACTTACAACCTCATGCAGAGCATGAGAGGTTGTTCGATACAATAAAAAACCGAGAGGATCCCTAAGGCCTAATTGATTGAGGTACATAGTGTATCCATGTGATTGTATATTCATGCACGATTAATGTTATTCATGTTAGATAGTTTATTTGATATCATTATCTTATATCATTTATTTGATGTTTGATTTATCATTAAGTTATGATTTATAGCCATGTGATTGTTTATTCATGCATGATTAATGTTATTCATGTTAGATAGGAATTTGATATCTTATATCTTATATCGTTTATTTGATGTATGTTTTATGATTAAGTTATGATTTATAGCCATGTGATTGTTAATTCATGCATGATTAACCCTAGAAGCACTAATATAACCCTACAAACATAATCTAGCCCTAGAAATCCTAGAAAGCTAAACTAACCCTAAAAACACTAATTTAACACTAGAAAACTAAGCTAGAATACTATAAACCTAATCTAGTCCGAGAAACCTAAACCAGCCCTAGAAACACTAATCTAACCCTCGAAAACTAATCTAGAACTTGGATGAATATGAGCATCATTTGGGAGCTATGATTCTTCTTCATTGGCTTCTTGAGTTGGTTCTTCATTGTATTCATCCACATAATAATGGATAATTTCATTTTTGTTCAAATATGTTGGAAACGAGGGCATGTTAAGGCTTTTTTCATTAGCATTAGTAACAATATTCATATTCATATTCATCATGGCTTATGATAACCATTCATGCTAGGGTTTTGGCTTTGCAATGTCATTTGTTCATTAAGGCTTCTTGCCACTTGATAACCTTCAATCATATTCAATTCAATAGTGTCATCACCAGTACAAAATGAGAGATAAGTAACTAGGCGACTAAAAAAGTTTGTCACCACAGTTTTTTCAAGGAATAAATGACTAAAATTGAGCAATTTTAAATAAGCCAACTAAAAACAACTACGATAAACGACTAATTTAGTCATGGGATAAAATATATGACTAGATAACAAGTTACTAAAATAAAAATGACTAACATAAATGACTAATTTAGTCACGGGAATATAAATATGACTATCTAACAATGATTAATGTGAACTAGTCGTTTATGTTAGTCATTTTTAGTTGTGTCACACTGACAATGGAAAATTACAATTTTGATCATGAATTTGTACAATATTTTACTAAATTTTAACATTACAAATGGATTTAGAGATCTTACTATGGGGGTCATGGTCCATGTGTGTGATCTTAAGATGTTTTTGTTGGTTTATCTACTTCCATCTGTTTTATTTGAGTGGTGTCTATACGGAAATTTTTGTTCAAGAGTCAAAGGGCTGAATTTTTATATTTTTTCCTTTGGTATGACATTTATAGATTCATTTTTTAGTTGTAGTGTGAAATTTAAAGTTAACTAGGTTAAAAAATAAGTGATCCATCATATTTCTAGTACCAAATTCCTAGATTTCTTTGTTATTTTTTTAGTAGAAACAAACTGAATTTTAGTAAGATAAAAAAATGTAAATATTTATATAAAAGTATCCCTAGATATGAATCCAAGTTTATATGAAAATATTCTTTGTATGAAAAAGGTAAATTAGAAATCAGAAACAAGTATATGTGTCATATAATAATTCATGGAGAGAGGAGAGGAAGCAATATATTTGATTATACAACCTCATCAACATAATGATCATATAATGTTGGAACAATCATATAATGTTGAGAACTTATGCACTATCGCTAACAAAACCTCACAACCAATGTGGAGTAACACATAAGAGGAGAGTAGATTTTAAAGTTGTAGAAACTATTCTAAAACACCAAACACAAGGTATCCAGGTCTTTAGTATTCATTGTTATTAACACACAAACCAACACAACAAGTTCCACAAAGGAGGAAGAGGAGGCCAAGCAAGCATGTATATTCTTCCCACAATCAATCAACCATTATAGCAAGACCACTGTATTCTATAAAAAAAACTATAAATGGCAATTTATTTTTCAATTTAAATGCAAGATTTAACATCTTGTTATTTAATATTGTTCTTAACACACACATAAATCTACGTAACATCTTCCACAAATGAGCAAGGGGAGGATGAGAAAGCATGTTCATTCTTCATGCAACCAATCAACCATTAGAGAAAGAAAATCATAGTTTACAAAGTACTATAGTTTTTCCAATCAAAGTAAGCTAATCTTGTAGCAAATGTATCTTCTTTCTAACCACAAATCTAATAAAAATCCAACAAATATTTCAAACATAAACATAGTTCTACCATGATCCAATATTTATGCATGGTGAGACAAGAGTGTTAGAAATTTTGATCATATTTGAATTTATTTAGATCATTAAAACTCTAATTAGAATTTCAAATTGATGAAAATTCCAACTTTATGTATTGACAAATTTTAATTATTAAAAAATAATTTACTATAAAATTAGATGATTCCTTTCCAATCTAAACATTGTATTTAACCTATGTGATTAACAAATACAAAAGTTACATATGTATAGACTTCCTTACCATTATAATATTACAATGACAACCATACTTTATAAAATACCACCAACTTCCATTTCTTAACATCATATTTAAGTTTTGAAATGCCCAACCCCATAGCAGGTCGTGACCCAAGAGGACCTCCTTTTAAGACAAGATTGTTTTACCTCCTTTACCCAAAGATTGTTGTACATTTTGTCTCATTCTCTTCAACATTCCATTTCCCTACTCCACAACCTCATTTTCTTCTTCGTTTCTGTATTTTCATTGATATCAGAGGAGGAAACCATGGCTCCCATGCCCCAATATCAGTGCATACGACCTCCATTGCATCCTTCTGGGTAAGTTTGCAATTTACTTCAAACCTCCTTCAATTTGATCACCATCATCATCTGTAAATTCAATCAAATATCAAAATTGTAGGAAAGGAGAAGTCATGGGACTGAAAATATAGCTGAGATAGTTAGTAGGGAATAGGGCACTAGGAGTTGAGGATCTAAAGAGGGAGATATACAAGAAGTTCATATCAGATATGATCGCAGGGGTCAATGTCTCTCTCTTCAATAAATTGGTCATGTGCTATGCAACATCAGACATTGTACTGAAGAAGATGTGTTATCTCTACATGGGGAATTATGCAAGGGTTCATCTTGATTTGGCCCTCCTCACCGTTAATTTCCTCCAGGAATGCCAGGATGAAGATCCCACGATAAGAGGGTTTTCTATTAGGGATTTCTTTGAGGAGCCTCTGCTCTCTCAGTGTAAAAAATATCGATGAGTACCTCGTGGGTTCTCTAAGAGCGGGACTTCAAGATAGTAAAAGCTATGTGAGGACAATTATTCTATATTTCTCCCTCCACGTGCACTGAATTTGATTTCCCCATGGCATTGAAGGCTCTTCTGCTTCACGATCCTGACACCCAAGTAAATTTACTCATGCTTATGGATCCTCTTGTCCATGAATTTTGTTCTTCTCTTCATTTGGTATAATATGTCTCAAATGCACTTTGAATTGTAATATATGGGAAATGCTTCGAGAAACATGTCTTGGGGGTTGCACCACATATAGTGGACTTCCTTTGTCTTAGGTTCCAAGTCCAAGGTGTAGCTATTATGCCATAATCACACTGGCCTTATATCCCGCTTCATCCATTTCAAATACATCCCATCTAGATGGGTAGACCACAAAAATAATTGAATCCTAGTGGCCAGCTTAACAATTGTGAACCTTGTCAATCGCATCAGTAAACCAAGTTCCACTTTTTAAAAATATGAAGCTTTACATTTCCCAAAGTAAAATTTAAAGCTACAGGGCCCAAGGTGTCTTTTAATTTTCACAATATGGAATTAGTATTAGGTTTCAGCTAGATAGTCATAGTGCCTTAGTTCTTACTATGCAGCATCAACTCATTACACTTAGGTACTAGGATGTCTCTACTCAGAGAGTAGGATCCATGAGACATTGATCTAGTTTGGATTGGAAACATAATACTTTGTCTAGGAGGATGAACTTATTTATATATTTTCATTCTCTTTGATATCTTGATCCAGCCATGTGCATGGGAGAATTTATAGTGCAAGATTGAATTCATGTATGTATGTTCCAATTACACCTTCATCCAACACAAAATTGGGTGTTTAAACTTAATTTCTTCACTAGTGGATGATGATGGCATCATTATTTGTAGGCTAGGAACATGAAAAATTATGAGGTACCATAGTAGTTCCCTCTCCTCTAATGTATTTGCCCCAAAGTAATTTTAGTGCTAGGTACCAAAGTATTTTGGGTTTGTTTCTCTTTGGAGATCTTTCATCTGTCCACATGCCTAACTGAGTACCACTGGAAAATTTCAAAACTCCTATTGCCATGTAATATGAAAACAAAATAATAATTACCCATGATCCTCCTAGTGCATTTTTTATCTCCTCAGGACATCCCCATAGACAATTCTAGATTTGCAGTCTTTATGTTTGGCAAGAACTGATTTTCCCTTTTTTTTCTTGCTGCTTGTTTTCTTGAATGATGGAATTCAATCAATATTTATTTTCTCACCATCAACCTGAACAAAAAGCAATTTTGTGTTCATTATTCCTGTGAGGAATGTTTTCCTCTATCACATATTCCATTTTCCCATCATTTTCTATCAATTTCTAAAGTAATGGCCTATGGCTGGTGAGCTCTTCATATGTTTCCTTCTCTTCAATCATGCCCTTATGGATCAAAATAATTCTATCTATACGTGGAAAAAAATGCAATTGCTTGGTAACCAAAACTTATATTTTGCCTCTGAGCTCATCCTCAAGGCATTTATCAAGTACCCAACAATCAACATGGGCATCAGGTGCACTTAGAGGATCATTAAATAAATAAACATATGCATTAGATCACACAACCTTGGCAATAGAAACTTTTTTATTTTTCCCAGCAATAATGTTCACTCCTATTTTACAGCTAATCTCTCTAAGATCACCACCTCGCAATGGTTGAACTTTGAAGGCCATGTTCCATTTCCCTACCATGGATTGTTTTTTCATAATGCAATGGAAGGAGATCTAAAGAAATTGTTGCATTAAAGATCCATGATACTTGCGGAAAATAGGAAACACTTCCCTTGCCATCAACCTCCATTTCTGCTACTACATATATCTTCCCATGCACTGCTGAGACCAAAGAAGCTTTTCCTTCTTTGGTGCTCCCAACAATACCAAGAAGACACCCACTGAGTCATGGAGTTCAATGTTAAATACTGTAGGTCTTTCATCCTTTGTGTACTGTTAACACCCAAAAAGTGTTCACTACCTCATTACCACATTATATGGCTCATTTGTCCATTTTCCTACCATTTTTCCCTTAAAATCCCAAAAAATCCCATTAAAAAGCCTCCAAAAGGCCTAAAATGCCTCCAAAAGGCCACAAAACCCTCAAAATAGCCTAAAAAAGGCTAAAAAACCCCCTTTTCCTCCAAAAATAGCAAAAATCCCCTAAAAAGGGAATAAAAAATATAAAATAATGAGGAAAAGGAGAAAAAAAACCCTATACAGCTGCACAAAACCATGTGTTTCCTAAAACCGTGGGTCAGCACTCCACCACCAAAAAACTATAAATAGGTGATGGAGATCCCTTATTCCATATCCACAATCACAAGCACCCTTACTCTGCCAAAATCTCTCTCGAAACCCTAGTTCACCATTGAACTACTTTCACTTTGAAAGCCACTTTTGGCCCATTCCCATCATTGGAGAAGGAGAAGGAGCATCTTGAAGCTTGGAGCATCCTCTTGGACACTGCAAAGGGCTTCATCAAACCTTCTCATTGAAGGTAATATCAATACAAAAAGCCATTCTTTCAATTTAATGTTTATGTTTCATGCATGCTTTAGAAGTAATTTAATTTCTGTTTTAGCTTAATTAGTTTAATATACTGAACTGCTACTAAGGAGTCCATTCTCCTTAGTAGGTGCTCATTGGCACAAGATAGGGGTAAAACCCTAGCTACAGTTTTGGCGACTCCCCTAGATTTTGAATTTCTGGTTTCCGTTTTGAATTTTTTACTTTCGGCTGTCCCTTTCGGCCGCCGCATACCGCGTCTTTTCCCTCTGCAGTCGCGTCCCGACCGCGCCTTTTCAGGCCTTTACCTACGATCCGACAGCGGCTCTCAGACTGCTTCCGACGCCCTGCCGGCGGATTCAAGTCTGTTACCTGCGATCCGACCGTGGCTAATCAGCCTGTTTGCCACGATCTGACTGCGCCTGTCGGCCTTTTTCCGGCGTCCCGACTGCGGCTTTCTGCCTCTTTCGTGCGTCCCGACTGCGCCTGTTACCCCTTTTTGCCGCGACCCGACTGCGTCTTGTTCCTTATTTCCTGCGTCCCGACTGCCTCTGTTGGCCCGATAGCCGCGACCTGACCGCCACTGTTTCCCTTAAACCCGCGGTCGGCCTGTTCCAAATCGCCACAGACCCGCGGTCTGATTTCTGCTCTTTTCCTGTTTTGAGCCCAGCCCCTTTTGCTGCAATATTTTCTGCATCTGAACAGCCCCCTGTCTTACCTGCAGTTCACTACCTTACAGCCTTTCTGCAACATAATTTCTGTTCCTTTTACAGATTTCATTTTCCCAATTTCAGTATTTTTAATTCAGAAAATTTTGCAAGTTAAACTTTCAATTTCAGTATTATTGATAGATTGGAAGTTGCCCCCCTTGTGGCACTTCTATTTTTGGGTTCAACTCCTCACGAGCACACACTCTGTCACATAAATCAAGTGAGCCTTAAAAAGTACCTAACTAAACCAACATTCTAACCCCACTTGGGGAACACAAAAGAATCATTGTAGTTAGGTAGGATCAGGGGGATAGGCTTCCAATAACACCCCTTGGTTATTTCACTTGAGACATAGTTGTTGTCCAAATAGGGAACCAAAATCCCCTAGTACTTTTTGGCACGGTCACGACCAGTTTATCAGAGGGCCTCTCCCTTAGGAGGGTTGAAGTCGGGAGACTGGTTCTGGAGGCCTGAGTGGAATACCGCACTCCATTCAGTAACCGAAGGGCTACCTTTCGCGGTTCGCGGGATATCCCTGTATAGGGGTATTGCGGTCAACGAACTAAACGACAGATTCACCTTTCTGGACGTGTCATGAACGGGGTATCTTAGTTGCCATTCTTCTAGGATTGACTACCCGGTATCCCTCCCGGTAGGGGGATATCATAGCCACTTGGCTTTCCTACTCATATTGTCTGACTTGGATTTCATCACCTTGCAGAGGATATGTTTAGTTGAGTCAGAATACTTTTAGCTAGGTGTTTGCATGCTCCTTTACCTCCCTTTGGTCTAGTGAGTCCACCATTTTTTCTTTTTAGGAAACCTGCTGCTTGTTGGTATTCTGACCATCTTTGTTGTTACTCCACCTATTTTAGCACAGCTGCTGCCGTGGGTGTTTTGAGTTGGTTGTTGGCCTGAGTGCCTTGCTTTTTAGCTCTCCTTCTGCACACTCGGTTGCATTAGGCCTTTTTTGAGCTATTTTTACTCACCTCAACCCACAGAGATTTAGACACCATCTGTCACCATTGAGTCCCTGAGACATTCTCGGCGCCTCAGGGGCGAGCCCCCACAGCACGGTTCTCTTGACACCACTCGTCATAGATTCCGATCATCATCCATTGATACCACCCATCACAGATCTAGAGCCTTGTCACTTGACTCCACTCGTCAGCGACGTAGGTCTCCGTCACCAGATAGTGACGCACCTTACTTTACCTCCGATTCTGAGACAGAGTCTGAGAACCCTATTTATACTGCCCCTACTAGCCCCATGGCTGGCACGACTTCCACTCCGTTTGTCATAGGAACCATTGGTGGCACATCCACCACTACACCAGTTACTACACCTGTTTTTGGTATGCCCTCCATGGGGAAACCATCTACCGTTCCCCTCACGGTACCTATACCCACAGCGAGAATACCCATCCCCACTACATCAGTGGCTCACACTACCCATGGTGGTGCTGGACCATCCTCCACTACCTCAGTTCCCCCACTTGGGGGCACCACCCTAAATCTTGTCCCTCCACTTGGGGGCACTGGCCCCAACTTGGTCCATAGCACTACTGTGTCACAGCCTTCTTCCAGTTTGCCATTCATGGCTAGCCTCAACCTACCTGACCTGGCCAGATTGACCAACGATCCTATTCGACACGACCCTACATGGCCTCATATGCCTACCAAGCTCCCCTCGGACATCCCTAAGTTCGAGGGCAAGGCCGGTGAGGATCCACAAAACCATATCATGTCTTTCCACCTATGGTGTTCCTCTAACTCCATAGTGGATGACTCTATTCGCCTCCGTCTCTTACAGCGCACCTTCACTGGCTCTGCCGCCAAGTGGTATATCGAGCAACCTCATGGGACCCATGCCACCTTTTCTTCCCTGGCCTCGACCTTCCTGCAGTTCTTCCAGTTGCCTGTCCGCTATGACGCGGGCGTTGAGATCCTTCTATCTTGTAGACAAAACACGGCTACCCATATCACGGACCACATCCATGAGTGGCGTTGACGCCGTAGCTTATGCAAGATCAAACTTGACGACCGTATCTTCCTAGATTGGTTCCTCAAATCCCTTCTCCCGGTTATCGCTAAGGATGTGGCCTCAGAAAGACCCCAGTCTGAAGAAGAAGCCATCCTTAAGGCTCAACAGTTCGACCTCATTTACGCCCAATCGGGTTACCTTTATACCATTATACCTGACGCCCCTCGCGGCGAGTCCTCCCATCATGATGCGCCGGGGGCATCCCACGCTGCAGATGGTATCATTGGCCGTGTTTCTTCGCATCCCCAACCATTTTCTATAGCACGTCCTACCCCTGGCCCCGACCTGTCGAGGGCTACCTCCCAGTCTGGAGCAACCAACTCATATGCTCCCATGACACATCACCATTCCCATGGACCCTCATGTCCACCTCAGTGCTTCGGGTATGCGACTCCTGCTTATGCTCCTCCAGTCGCCCCTCAGCCTTACTACCATCAGCAGGCTGCCCCCGCTCCTGCGCCTCCACAAGCCCAACCCGCTTATTATCCGCCCCAGGCAGCCCCTGCGGCAAACCCACAACCTGCTCCGCAGTCCTATCAGCAATCCCCTCAAGTTGCTGCACCTGCTCAGCCTCAACCTGCATATCATCCTCCGCAGCCTGCTCCTGCACCTGCGCAACCTCAGAATCCACCTGTTGCCCAAGGGCAAGTTTACGCCCAACAGAACCCGCAGCAAAACCAGAACAACCAACGTAACCAGGGCCAACAGAACCGCGGCAAGGGCCGTAATCGGGGAAACAACCAACCTGCAGACCAAGCTGGTCAACCGGCTAATCCCCCTGACAACAACAATGCGGCCCCCGCTAATCAAAACCCTGATCGCCCGCCCAAGCAGGCTAAAAAACCCAATTTGTGAACGAACCACCCTTGTTCTATTTGCGGGGTCTATGGACACTATACCCATGCTTGCCCACACTTGGAGCGAGCTCGCCAACTCTGGGTTGACGAGGCCCATCGCCAAGGGCATGCGGCCCCCCAAGCGCCACCCAACCCCCCCCAACCTCAACAACCCCCTTTGGTGCTGCAAAACCCCTTACCGACCCAAGGCGTAGTGAACACTCAGCCGTTGGCTCCCCATCAAGCCAATGCGCCCCAACAACAACAGATCACTTACGCTGCTCCTGATCAACCCATGTTTGACTCAGGTACCCACCACTTACTGATGATGTCATCCGCTGACGTCAACCTCCAGACCCGTCGGAACCAATATGGCTCCACCTCTGAAGCCACTCCCACGGATAAACCTACTAACGCCCATCCCACCGATCAGGCGTTACGTATACCTCCGCCTCCCATAGACGGCGCTGCGAAAGCACCTCGTTTCCCACTTCGCTGAATCAACACTAACCCTAACGCGCGCACTGCGTCAAACTACAACATCGTAGACGACCTAGCCCAATCTCCCGCAGCCATGTCTGCGTTAGAAGTCTTGAAGAACTGCCCTTCCCAGCGCAAGACTTTACTTTCCGCCATTGGGGGGATTGACCCAACTGATTCGCATTTGATGGCGTTTGATTTAGACCAGTCTGAACCACGCCTACCTTCCAGCTTAGCATTCCAAGTTACTGTCTCTGTTAGGAATCTTGTCATCCATCGGTGCATCATCGATGAGGGTGCCTCCACATGCGTTATGTCTACATTCGTATGGCAGAAGCTAGGATCCCCTCCTCTCCAGCAGTCCACCACTGCGTTACGTGCCTATGACGGTCGTTCGGCCCAGCCCCAAGGCCTCCTACCCAATGTACTCGTCCAGTTAGGTGGTAAAACCGTCCTTATTGACATAGAGGTAATCAATGCCCAACTAGATTATAACCTTTTACTTGGCCGCAGCTACATGTATGCCATGCGGGCGGTTGCCTCTTCGGTCTTTCGCACCATGATGTTCCCCCATGAGGGACGCATGGTTAAAATTGACCAGCTCACATACTATGATCCCAGTGCTCCCGCGGCACCTGAAAACGTTCTCCCCATGGTTGAACAACCTGTTTCTCCTGCCACCACTTCGTTTGTTTCCTCTTCGGGGCCTGGAGTCTACTCAGACGCGCCGATGACTTCCACCTTTCAATCCATTCCTCCTCCGTCATCTGCGCCCGAAATGTCTGACTTATGTACCTTGTCCCACGACAACCTACCACCTAATAATCAACCACCCTTGTTGCCTAAACCACCATTGGTACCTAGCCACATTGGTGTTACACCGATCCATACGATCCCCTTCCTAGTCCCTCCATCGGGAGTAGTAAGCGCCCCGGTCATGGCTACCCTTAGCCTCCCTGGGTTAACCTTGGGATTACCTGTATGGTATCTTTCGCCTCCCGTTCGCCCGCCGACACCAGATGTCGTCCTCCAGCCGGTGCAACCCATGGCTACCACCACTCAGCCACCTCCCGGTGTCTCTACCCCTTCGTCCTCCACGACACCTCCTCCTACTCCCAAACCCACTGGGGGCAGAGGTCCACAACCTTACACTGCTGTACCACCTCCCAAGACAGTCAAAAACCCTCCAGTATTTCGTGCTCCTCCCAAATGCTCGCTGTGCGATGAGTTGGGCCATGCCACTCACCAATGCCCACAGTTACCAGCATTGCAGAAGCACATGCAGATGCTCGACGATGAACCTAACATCCCGACTGTCGAACTCAACCCCACTCCCAAGCCTAAAGATAAGTCCCTACGTACCAACCACTCATGCGCCATATGCGGTATTTACGGGCATTATTCACATCATTGTCCCGATCTCCCGGATTACAGAGCGGCTCTCTATGAGATGAACAATCTGGATCTTGAGACGGCACCACCTACCATCGAGGAGATCTACCCCCCGGTCTCTCCCCCTTCTGAAGAGGTTAATATCATCTATATGATCTCTTCAACCACCACTTCCACCACTACCCCCTCGTCAACCGATTTGATGACGCAAACTTTCCGTACCGATGAGGAAGTTCTTGAGGCCCTGACTGCCCCGGATTATCCCTGGGACGATATGCACCATCGTTCCTATTTCATCCCAGAAGAATCCTCCTCTAGCACAGCTAACCAATTCACAGTTGAGTCTAAAGACTTCCTCCCCACCAAGGTCGACTGGTTCAAGGACCCTATCCCTGCTCCTGATGCCTTCGAGGAGGGTAACATGGCCAACATCTCACCTGTCATCCAAGTTGATATCGCTGCCCCAGGACGTGCCCCTGAACTCATCACTTTAGGAGCATTCTGCAGTAAACAAGAGATTGAGGACTACATAAACCTTTTTAGCGAATTCCGTGATGTCTTTGCCTGGTTCTATACCCAAATGCCTGGTCTAGACCCCGCAATTATAGAGCACCACATTGACACATGGCCTGATGTACCCCCCTTCCGTCAGAAACAGCGTCCCATTCATCCCTCACAGTTCTCAGATGTTAAAGCTACAATTGGGACCCCTGAAGTCATCACTTTAGGAGCCTCCTGCAGCACGCAGGAGATCGAGAACTACCATCAACTCTTCCAAGAGTTCCGTGATGTCTTTGCTTGGCCCTCTACCGGAATGCCTGGGTTCAACCCCGCCATTCTCGAACATCACATGGACACACGGCCAGAGGAACTTCCTATTCATACTGAAACCGACTTTGAAGGCCTTCCTTTGCACAACCCCCATGCTGGGTTGTATCCTACGGAGTCTCTATCCCTAGAATAACTCGCGGCCTCATTGGTCCGCATTGTACAATGTACCTTTTTGTTGTTTTTGTCTTTTACGAACCATTTCCACCACTGGAATCAATACGACGGGACCATCATGATGATCACCTCGTTGCATTATTTGCCCATTTTTTCAGACGCCACTAGTCGCCTCGGTTTGCGTGCCACATCGGTCGTTCTCCGTTTTTTACATGTTTTATATCATCGGATTCATTTTTCCGAGCTGGTGATGATGCTTGAGATCATTTCTCGCTCTCACCTCCAGTTTTTTCGGGCATTTTTCAAAATGCCCCCGTCACCTCGGTTTGCGTGCCACATCGGTCGTCACCCGTTTTTGACATCCTTTATATCGCCGGATTCATTTTTCCGAGCTCGTGATGATGCTTGAGATCATTTCTCGCTCTCACTTGGTACAATTTCAACATTGTGTCCCAACACCTTGCTGCCTCGGTTTGCGTGCCACATCGACCGCCATCGGATTGTTCCACATTTTTACATGAGCTATTCACTCCTGTCATACTGCAAATGTCTCGTTATTTTTCCACCATCTCATCTACCCCGCAAGGAGGCCCACCAGTGTTCCCCACTACCCTCATTCTTGGTCATCATTATTGATCCTTGATTGAACACTTCCTCCTTGCCTGGCCATTTCCTTTGTTCGGTATAATTTTATCCCTTTTTCGGGCCGGACAAGTCCTTTACGAAAAAGGCACTTAGGGAGTTTCCGTTAAGCTCTTTTCTGACTCCTAAAAGAATGAAAAGATCGTCGAGCAATCTTGCTTCCTTTCATGCTCGCTAAAGTACCTGAAAGGGCGTCTATCTGGTATAAGTTTAACCCTTTTCCGGACCTGGTAGACTAATTACGAAAAAGGAATACTCTAGTCACACCGGCTAGAAGAGTTCTTCATTGCATCCTTTTATGCTTCTTTGGGCCTTGGAGACTAAATCTACGAAAAAGCAACCCCCTGGAGTCTTCTTACTTGCTTTCAGACTCTCTAAAATTGAAAGCAACCACGAGCATGAACTGTCCTGGGCTCATAAAATCCACACGACAGTACCATTCCATTACTTCAGAGTCTTCTTATTTGCTTTCAGACTCCTTAAAATTGAAAGCAACCACGAGCATGAACTGTCCTGGGCTCGTAAAATCCACACGACAGTACCATTTTACACACACTTCTTCTAGTTCCTTAACCCATGAAGAAGTTTTCCCCCGTGCCTCTTGGCACTTTGATCTATCATCTCGGCAGCACCCCCAATCAGGTCGCCTTTGTTCAGAGTATTCTGCAGTCTCCTGCCATTGTACCCCAGCTTGAGTCTCCCTCAGCCCAGTAACCTTCCCAGATCCCATACAGCTATGATCCATCTCCCCTTAGTCAGTTTCATAGGCTGCCAGATCTTTCCAATTATCATACTCTGAACAAAGGAAGTTTGAGTCCACCCGCTCTACTTGCCCAGTTGTCCCCCCACAGTTTATCAGTCCTTCCATCAGCACTATCACATTTCGGTCTTGTACCTCGCGCTCCTGTCAAGGAAACATCATTGCCTTGATAGTTGCAGGTCTCCCTCTATCGACGACAGCTCCTCTATTCCAGAGGATAGGCCCAGAGGTCCCTACGCCTTGGACTTATCACCATCTGTGGTAAGTGCCTACGGATCATTCTGAGAGGAGTCATCATTGCCTGTCCGAGTGGTTGTTCCTCACATGCTCGACTTCAGCACCTTGATCGCATCGTTGAGGATCGCGTAGGATTATATCCCATCAGTTTTTTGTCGAAGACCCCGGATTTCCCCCGACTCTAGCACATTGGTGAGTCACTTCGGAACGCCCACTAGTTGTATGTTCCCGTGGATGTCCGGGCTGCATTGGCGATTATATTCGGAAGCCATCCAGTTCTATGCTTCCTTGAGTACCTAGTTTCAGTCCCAGATCAGTTCCAGTTCAGTGTACCATGGAGAGTTTGACCCCAGTCACTATGATCCAGCAGCTCATCAGTTCCTTTGGTACCACACTCAGTAGCACTGTTGATTGTTCCAGTGCACCAGTTCTGCAGTTCATACATGATCCGCTCAGCAGTATGTCCCAGATTTGTGTCCCCTCTGGACTCTTATGATGTACACAGTGGTCATGTATCTTACAGGTCCCCCTTATCGGGCCTCACAGTTATGTTTATGTATCTTGATACGAGCATGGGTATGCCCGCCTCGTCCATATATTGAGATTATTCCTCAGTCAGTATTTGAGGTCATGTATATTTCAGGTCCCCATTTTTTGGACCCCATTGTCGTTATTATGTTATATCCTGATACGAGCATGGGAATGCCCGCCTCGTCCATATGATCAGATGATTCCTCATCCATTATTGAGGTTATGTACTTTTAGCTCTTACAGTTGTTCGGGATCGTTGTTCCGGGCTTCAGTTTGTTTCTTCTCTTCTCTCCACATCCCAGGAAAACCATTCATGACTTATGATGTCCATCGGCCATACGATGAGCTCCTGACATCGCACATCAGGGGGCAATCTGTTAACACCCAAAAAGTGTTCACTACCTCATTACCACATTATATGGCTCATTTGTCCATTTTCCTACCATTTTTCCCTTAAAATCCCAAAAAATCCCATTAAAAAGCCTCCAAAAGGCCTAAAAAGCCTCCAAAAGGCCTAAAATGCCTCCAAAAGGCCACAAAACCCTCAAAATAGCCTAAAAAAGGCTAAAAAACCCCCTTTTCCTCCAAAAATAGCAAAAATCCCCTAAAAAGGGAATAAAAAATATAAAATAATGAGGAAAAGGAGAAAAAAAACCCTATACAGCTGCACAAAACCATGTGTTTCCTAAAACCGTGGGTCAGCACTCCACCACCAAAAAACTATAAATAGGTGATGGAGATCCCTTATTCCATATCCACAATCACAAGCACCCTTACTCTGCCAAAATCTCTCTCGAAACCCTAGTTCACCATTGAACTACTTTCACCTTGAGAGCCACTTTTGGCCCATTCCCATCATTGGAGAAGGAGAAGGAGCATCTTGAAGCTTGGAGCATCCTCTTGGACACTGCAAAGGGCTTCATCAAACCTTCTCATTGAAGGTAATATCAATACAAAAAGCCATTCTTTCAATTTGATGTTTATGTTTCATGCTTGTTTTAGAAGTAATTTAATTTCTGTTTTAGCTTAATTAGTTTAATATACTGAACTGCTACTAAGGAGTCCATTCTCCTTAGTAGGTGCTCATTGGCACAAGCTAGGGGTAAAACCCTAGCTACATGTACCCAGGAAAATTTCCATTCTTAATTGATATGGCAGGTATGACCCACTGAATGGGTGTGTTTGGTTGTAATATTCTTTCTTTCACGAAAAAGAGGTCCTCTAGACTCTTCAAAGATATGTTAGTGTTAGCAACCTATGTTTTCAAGTTAGGGAATATAAAAGGTGGATATCTCAATATTGCAAATAGGGAAATAGATGGAAATGTTTTTGCAGGTGTCAGTTCACCACCAGTTAAGGTATACTTCCCTAAAGCAAAGACCCTAACAACAACCGAAATATTATTCAAAATGAAGCTGTTGCACAATCCCAATAATTTTTCCTTCCGAAATGAGTTGATCTCATGATTCCTGATAGCATGGACTTTTGATATAAAATTATTTTCCTGATAGCATTTGCCTGTGTCACTGCAACTAGGATACAGTATGAGACCAATCCTCTTGTCCATATGCTACAATGCGTCATTTGATGGTTTATGCATCCTACTAATAACAAGCATTTGTACTGAGTGCATAAGTACCAAGCAAGGAATCCATACTAAGTTCTTAGTATAGTAGAACAAAATAAATGAAAATACAAAGAAGAATGATTAAAATAATCAAACAAACAATCATGAATCTTCTTTTTCAATCTTGAATAAGCTTTTGAACCAAAATATTTCTCCATGAGTCAAGACTATGTTGGAGGAAAACCCATGATGCATCATGCCTATAGTCAGAATGAAACTACTATTGTTTACCAATGTAACTGTAAAGAATAACATCAGTAAGATTGAAGTAAAGGTCAAATAACATAAAGAGATAAAGATAAAATACTAGGCACACCTGCACACCTAATTGGGTTGCACCTACGGACCTGAATGTATGAAGAGCTTTCCAGTGAAAACTTTGTTGATTAGATGGTTGATGTGATGTACCCCATATGCCTTCCTTGTCCAGCGAGCAGCTGGAATCTATTTTTAAATGTTGTGGTAAACCAAAAAAATTCAAAAACATTTTATGTGTTTGTGCAAATCACTTTTCTCTATGTAATCATTATGTAGTAAGTGCCTTTGACCTCAATTAGTCACTGAAATCCTTGTTGGTTTCATGTGAACCATGTGAAATTTCCCACATAAGATCCAAAGAGATGATGTAAACCTCACAACGAAAGAATTTAGGAATAATAGAAGAAGAGACAAGCAATAGAACTTAGATCCAAAGAAACTCTGATTGAGGCAAAATAATTACACATGTTACATTAAACTGAATAGTGAACAGGTAAATATACAATGTTGAGTATGAGGATTCGAATTCACTAGGAGGAATTCGAATTGGCCTTCATGCATAGATCCATAATCAATGGAGAGTCATCAATGCCTAACTAGGAGTCCACCTTCTCATCAGTGAAGTCATCAATGCACAAGTAATGGTCAATCGGGAGTCAAACTGAGTCTAACTGAATGTGGTTAGTGTAATTGGCACATGGAAGCACTAATATAGTGAAGGAGGCTCAGTGGAGGGCGCCATAGGATTAAACTGGAGTTAGAATGGTCAATCTGGTCTCACTGGAGTTTCAACAGAGTGATAAACTCAGTAAAGAGTCAGTTAATCCTTCAGTCAAGGAAATAACTCAATATAACTGAATATAACTGCACTGGTAGGTGAAGAAGGCGCCATTGTCATGCAGTGGAGCAAAGGTGTTGATGTATATGTAACTTCGGAATGTATTTCATCTATGTATTTTATATATATTTATTGTACACTTATAAGAGATGTGTTATTCCTCTATAAGGAAGTGTCGTCATGTGGATTGACAAGTGTCGCAAGTGTGTGTACTTGCCTATGGGTTATTAGACCACCATGTGTGGTGTCGGCCCTAAAATATATATTATATTGTGGATGTATCTAGATAGACAAGTCAGCCCCATAAGGTCACTGGGAAAACAGGTTAAGTATAAATAGAGATCAGGAGATCTCTATTTGGATCATTTAGAAAGACACACGTCTCTCACTCAGAAAGTGATGCACTAGTGAGGAGGAGGATCATCTACTCTAGGAGACTATCTCAAGTGTATTTTGGTTGTACTTTGGTTGAGCCATTGTTCTCTCTATCTCTGAGGAAGTTGTGGGGTTTTTCACCTTAGGGTTTTCACCACGGAAAATCTGTGTCTCTTGTCTGTCATGCTTTTGATTCTTTTGATGCTTGTCATGCTTATTGTGATTGTTATGCATTGATATACTATACATGTTATTCTCTCAGTAAAGATCCAAGAGTATTGTGAATTAATGCTCAAATTTTAACAAAAGGAGGGTGCATTAGTCACTGGGAGGGCTAGAAATGATCTGAAAGAAGCTCCGGGGGCTAGTTTGTTGAGGACTAGGTGTTGGGACTGATGACCTAGAATGCATGCAAAATGCATGCAAACCCTAATTTTGCATGCATGACTGAAAATGAAAATGACTGAAAGCTAGTAGTACTAGGATGGAGTATAGGAATATCCTAACAAACCATTTCCTATGGACAGTTATTTAAAGTAGTTTAATATGCAGGTATTCTCTGCATTTCTACCACCCCTGGAAGGGATCATGAATAATCAAGATACAATATGCATGCATATTCTTATGAGCTTGGATGACAATCTCATATGTTAGGACATAAAATTTGATAGAAACAATTAAATTATTAAATATATTAATATCTGAAAGCAAATCATGTACATATCTTACTTTAATTGTGCTAATTGTGGGTGCTGGAACCTATTTTCAATGCTGTGGTAAACCAAAAAATTTCCAAAACATTTTATGTTTGTGCAAATCACTTTTCTATGTGTAACCATTATGTAGAAAGTGTTGTTGAACTCTATTAGTCACTTAATGCTGATCTCTATTAGTCACTGAAATCCTTACTGGTTTGATGTGAACCATTTCCTATGGACAGGTATTTAAAATAGTTTAATATGGTCTTCTCCATGGTTTTCTAACCTGCTTTTATTATTTCCAGTTCCAGCTAATCCACATATTCTTTATTCAGTCCTGGAAAGTTGGTTTAGGGAGATGCATGATGTCCCATATTTTATTAACCGATATCTAACAAATACTATTTCTTAACTGCTAAGTAAATGCAATATCATTTGTTGTTGTGATACCTTGAATGATTTATAGTACTTGGTTAGCAATACTTCTTTTGTCTCTTAGAATGAAATTCCGATATGGGTGTAGTCCGAGACTCTGGCCACCCATATGATATCTATTGCATAAGGCTTCTAAACTACTAGGTAAATGCAATATCATTTGTTGATGTGATACCTTGAATGATTTAAAGTACTCGGTTAACAATATTTATTTAGTTCCTTTGAACTAAATTCTCATATGGTTGTGGTTCGAGAACACATACACCCATTCCCAACAAAAAAATGTTGTTCCTATGGGTCTCAATTGGCTTGAAACTGTTTGTATTTCTATTATTCTTTCAGGTGGTCCTTAATTGCTTATCGCAGTTATCCTTAATTGGAAGATTACTATCAGTAGCCTAATTATGATTATGTTTAACTAATCACTCTGCCAGTCAAGGTAGCCCAATAATTTATTGGGTTGGCTAAATACTCTTTTGGAAATGACTCTTGCAGGCCAGAAACCTTTGGTTTAGGAGTTGTGTTTGAGGGGTATCTATTCTGCCAAAATTGCTAAGTATAGTGTCTGCTTAGGAGAAATCACTAGGGATCATTTAATTGTGATATATCACGAGATATAACAACAGATTGGCCACATTAGCATGGAAGCATGTATTTTAGGGGATTGTCATTGAACAATGATTGGCTGCCTGCCTAGAACAAACTACCTATGTTCTATTAGCTTTGAGATATTCATATTACTAGCTAACACAACAAATTGGCCACATTAGCATGACAAGAATGTCTTGAAGGGATTGAACCTGAGTCTTTGGGAAGAAAGCACACTTGATTTACCACTTGACCAATGCCTGCTTGACAAACGTCACCCATTTTTAACACACTTCTTGTTTAATGTTATAAAAGTATTATTTTATGATATTCATTAAAGCATAAATAGAACATGTTGTATTGTAGGACTCAGTGAACTATGAGATGTTACAAGTTAGCACAATAGATTGGATGCATTATCACAGCAGCATATTTTCAGGGGGATTGAACCCAGGTGCACTGCGTGCCTAGGACAAACCACCTAAGCTCAGTTAACTTTGAGCTATCACAAGACAACACAACAAATTGGGTTTATTAGCATGGCAATTTTTATGTGAGGAATTGGACCCGTGTTTCCATAGAAAACAAACTTTAATATTGATTACTACCTAAGTCACCTGGTTCGAGTTCGTGTTCGATTTTGACGACATTGATATTCGACAAAAATTTGGCAATGAGAAATTTGGTGATAAAATTCGACATTAAGTTTGAGGGACTTTATATAATATATATATAATTCTAGGCACTCGTTAAACATATATGTAAAATGAAAATTGCATGCCAACATTAACATATATACTTATACTTCAAAAGGATTGTGTCTTGTTAAAAATTTAGGAATTTAGGTTAGGTTTTTTGTCTTTTTTTTTACCTTCTAAATTTTTTATCAAATAAATTTGATTAAGTTTGCCTTGAAATTCTCCTTGAAGTTCGAATTCGACTTGAAGTTCGGCATCAAGTTCGGCTTGAAGTTCGAATTTGAAATTCGGCTTTAAGTTTGGCTTCAAGTTTGAAGTTAGTTGAAGTTAGGCGAATTTCAAGGTTGAAATTTGCCAAATGCGATGACTAAGATTACTACTTGATGACAGCCTAGTTGACAGATATCACCCAATATTAAGACACTTCTTATTTACTGAAGAGTATTTTACATTAAAGCATTAATAGGGTATGTTGTATTGTTTTCTTGTATTTCCTTTGTGCCAAAGGTGAATTGCAACACTGAAGGCTTTTGATAGGGAAGAGTTATTATTTCCTTATTGAATACTTCATCTGCTTTCTATTTTTGTGGATAATTAAAACCTATCTTATCCTCACAAGAAAGTTGTCTTCTTATTCTGCTTTCTACTTACTAATAATATTCTATCTAATATCCGATAGTATTTGAGATTTATTCTTCTATTTGTAATGAAGACAAATGAATGCAAGCACTTTTCAGATAAATGTGCAGATCAAGCTGTTGAACTCAAGTCCCTTTAAGATGAGGTATGCTTAGCAAACTATTATTCAGTTAGGTCTAGATGCCAAAGCATGCTATAACTTACCCTTTTAAGTTGAAACTGTTTGATTGCATATCTTTGCACTAGCTATCATCATTGAATAAACTTTATGATTAAATATAAAATACGAGCTAAAGTGCACCTAGGAGAACGACATATTTGAGTGTTACTTCAACATATGGTGTTCTAGTTAGCATACTGTTGTGATTTTTTGGACTTTAAAATGAAAGTTGGTTGATGCATTTCCAAAGGTACACTTGGCATGCTTTTGCGCTATTTTTCTTGTGTTGGCCTTGGAAATTTCAAGAGCATATACTACAACTTACTGAAATTATTGGTGGTGTAGATTAAGGAGCTGCAAGAAACAGAACAAGAGTTGAAGTTGATACTGGATATGTATGGACGTGAATTCTCAGATTCTAGGTATCATTATAGATATCCATTTTCTTTATGAGGAATCGAACTATTCCATGTATCATTTAGCACAGATCGAGATATAATTCATGAATACAATATTCACATTTTATCAGTTCATTTGAAATTACTCTTTTGCCTGATACTTCTTTGTGCCCCTTTATTTGAATTATTGATTCTCTACGATTTTCCCATTTTTGTAATGATCAGAGAGAATACACCTATTGCATTTTCCCCTTGACTAGAGATATTTTTTACTTCAATCTGTTGCTCATTTTATGGATGTTCCTTAAAATCAGGAACTGTCTCTTCAAGTCTTAAGAAAGGAATCTTCTGGGTTTATAGGAGATTTGAACTTAATGAATTATATCTTATTCCCATGAAATATGTTGCATGGGAAATGCTCGGGTGGGTGGTTGGGGAACCCTTTCACAGCGTTTCTAGTACTGGGAAACTTTGGAGATGGAATGATATATTCCAGCTTGGGTGGTATAGGTTCTGGGAACTTGGGGAACATTTCAGGAGCTTCGAGGTTAGGTCTGAGCAACTCCCTGGGGGCATTCCATCAGATAGTCAGACATTCTTGACAGGTTGGGAACCCCTGTATGTTCCAGTCCACATGGGTTCCAAAAAATGCCTAACATATGTGCCTTAAGTGTGGTTTCAATGCTACATCATTGTTGTTGGACCCCACGAATAGATAGCAAGGCCTAAAAATCCCTAAGACATCAATTTAATAAAATGAAAATTAAATAAAATCCCCTATTCTTAATCTCTATAAACACCTCCAGTCTTGTTAAAATACAACATTTCAACATTTGTGTTTACCATTTGTGTGTGGAGAGCCTATGAGACTCTATTCATGAAAACCCAATATTCAGGATGTAGTTGTGCCACTTCAGTGCTCTACTTATGGCTTAGACTACGTAGGCCCAGAACTGGTCAGGATTAAGATGATAACTGTTAGCTGTCCATCTAACAAATTTAGTCTTGGATGCCTTGTAGTATTTTCTTGCTTGAAGACTGAGTTTGGACAGTAACACTAATGCTCAGACCTGTCTTCACAACTTTCTTTCGTTCGGAACTGAGGTAGGCCTATTGTAATTTCTGAAATTAATGTTTTCTTTTGGAATCACAATTTCCAGGATTTTGTAGTTGCATGGATTGAGAGATTTGGTCACAGATTTATAAAGGCTTTAAAGCATATATGCTTGAAACAGTTATGAATCCTCTGGTTTCAGAGACTGCATACAGGATGGGAGTTCTTGCTAGATGGATTTTTAATTCCTTTCACACACTTTGATACCATGTCACAAAATATATGGAATTGGACTGGTCTGATCCATCGCAATCCTCTCATTGGAATAGGGTCATAGTAACCATTTTTTTATTGTTTCCATGATTCCTTACCTGCTTGCATTTCATTTTGTATTAAATAAAGGGAACTGTACTCCTCATGATTATGTTGATGGGAAGGGGGCATCCTGGTACTGAGCTAAAAATTCAAATGAAAGATGGGTTACTATGTCTATAAGGGATTGGTTCCCACTTCCTTGTCTCTGTGAGGGCATTCCTCTATTTTCTAATGCCATAAAGAAGTGCCTTTAACTCACCAACATTATTTGTCCCAGTTCCTAGATTTTCCTTGGCTATAAAGTAGCAAGACTCTGAAAGATAAAGCACATATCCCAAAGCATAGACCATACCAGGGCCTTGACAGTTGACATGCCCCATAAAAAATGACTTATCAGTAAGATCACCCATAATCCTTTGACTTCTGCATGGGTAGATGTCTGAAAAGTAGAGAGCAAATCTATTACCTAAGCTGTAACCTGAAATGTGGGAATTTCTTTTACTTTTTCTTCAAAAATACAAGCATTCTTGGAAAGCCAAATTCCCCAAATAACTAAGTATGGGAGAGCCCTGAAATTTTTGAGATCCCTTTGAGTGAACCATTCCTTAAACTTCTCATTCACAGACCCCTTCAACCACAGATTTGGGAGACCCAGTTGTCCTGCCACCTCTTTCCATACCTGCACTGAAAAAGAACAGCCTATGAAAAGCTGAGAAGTAGTCTCTTCATGGGATTTGCAAAATGAACACCAACCACGGCCAACTTTATTTCTTTTTTGGAGTAATTCTCAGGTCAACACTTTGTTCATCAAAACCAACCACATGAACAATGTACATTTGGAGGGCACTCTCACCTTCCACATCTTTGACCACCACTAAGTAGCCTCATCAACAGGAGGAGCTTGCAAGGACAGATAACCTACTTTTACTATGTAAGCCCCCCCTACTTTGTTCAAAGCCCAACAAAGTTCACCTGGAGCATCTTTCAATCTAATATGAGCTTTTCTTAGCTTATATAGAAAAACCTCCCAGAACTGCCCCATATGGGCATCCATCCCTAAATATTGAGAAGAAAGCCACCCTTGAGACCAGAAGGTAGTATCTTGAGGTTGATAAATCTTGTTGAATGTGCATTTTCCAATCTCTTGGAGATAATTAACAAGTGCTTATGAGAGGATGATATCCTTCCCACAGCCCACAATGGCATCAGTACAAATCCTAACCTAGGTCCCTTTGCCTACCTTCCAGGCCAAGTATTGACCAATCACAGGAAAATCTAAGGACGTAGCTTTCCAATGATTGGAAATATTGTGCACACTCTTCCTTTCCATCATAATCCAATCAAGTAAGGTATTTGGAGAAATGTACTTATGGATAATTATTCTTCTCCACCAATGTACATGTGTATATCAATTCAGTTCAAGAGTTGGGTTTCCCTTGTTGTTTCCCTGGTTCTTTTTAAAGTCTATTTTTATGTCTTTCTTTCACTCAACGCAATTCCGAGACAGGACCAGTGAACATGAGAGTGAATATGAAGATCATAGTTGAGGAGTGTGTGGGGTTAGATGGGGAGGTAGGGTCTCCATGAGGTTGACTGCTGCATTGAGCAGGGTTTGATGAGTTGGAAGAAGAATTCCATTTTTGAAGTGCAAAACAAAGAATGGTTGAATGTTTGAAGTTGGAGAAAGCAAATCAAAGGGAAAGAAGAAGAGAAGGATCCATGACACTCCTAATGCCAAGAATGGAACCTAGAATGTGTACATATATATTTAACGTACTTTCTGTATAACCCATGAGAAAGATAATTCTAGCAGTTGCAAATTTTTATTTCTTTTAGGCCATGGGCAAGGAGGGGCATGCATTTTTGTGTTGTACATGCTTTTTTCTGTCCGCCCAAAATAATTCAAATTAACAAATCTAAAGCTATAAAACCTTCTTTGATGGTTATGATGCAAAATTTGTTGAGGACCTTCCAAGCCATGGTGAGAACATGGGTCCTTGTTCAGCACATAATTACAAATTTTCCACCTCAAATAGAAATGCAAGCATTTATGGATTTTATGTTTTGCATGTTTTCCGTCCTCCCTTGCATGGACAAAGCTTTTGATTTTATTTGACAACTAAAAGAAATCAATCAATCTTGACCAACTTAAAGCTTAAATGATCCTTCAATACATGGAAAATTTATGTTATTGTCTATATCTTTTCAGCTATCATTGCTCACTTATTGGGCATGGGAGCTACTTTGAATGGAATATGGAATACCTTAGAATTCTCCATGGAAATGGATGTTGACCTAACCATAGGATGACTGATGGCAGTGTTAGACTCATGAATACTAGATTTAACTAAAATAGTTAGTAAAATCACTTGCATCAAAAAGGGATTCCAATTAGAACGTATGGCATATGCTTAAGTTTTTGTGGTTGTTATCTGTGTGCTGGTGCTAAACAGTCCAGCTACAACTCCTAAGCCTTTAGATTTCATGTCCGGTGGTGGTCAACATCAAAGATACTGGGCTCTTTTTATTTACAACATTTTTTATGTTTCTCATCAAGCATTGCCTTGAATAATTTGATATTTTGTACTCTTTGATACATAACAAAAGAACTTCGTAAAAAAAAAAACTTGACATTGATTGGCATTTAAGTGCAACTCTGTTCTATACCTCTCTAGCATAACTCAAAAGTTACTCTCCTCTTAGCTGAAAAATGATGAAGCTCAAGGATGGATATCATTTGCATGATAAGAATAGAAACATCTTATTTCTAGAGCATGCCAAGTTATGAATTAGTTGCAAGTTGTAGTTCAGAACCTTAAGGAAACTAAATATATAGTGAATTGACATTGAGGTTCCCATTACTAGAATTAGTTATTGCACTAGGATTTGTCAACAACTAGACCATGTTGACTGTTGGCTAAAATAAACCAAGATTTTGGACATGCACCATGGCTAGTTGAGTATTTTAGTTTTCAATTGCCAGGGAGAGGAAAATGATGTACAAAGACAGAACCTTGAGAAGTTGACATACAAGATTAACAGAGATTGGGTACCAAATTTAATTGTACAGAGTCACAGACCACTGAAGAAGTTTCCCTTAATACCAAAGTTGGGAATCCACTTGCCATTTGTGCATCCCAAATTGCATTCGTTGAGATTTCCAACACAATATTGCCAGAAATGCATGCAGAAATCCTGGCCAAAGATGGAGAGATTGCCAATCTCAAAGAACATATTGGATTTCATACGACAATGTCTAGTAGTAAAGCAATGTTCATTTAGGTGGTTACTTTTCTATCCTTGTAGAGATGCATGATTTTCTGGATTTGTTGAAAGCATACAGTATAAAAATTTGAGTTAATGCAATGTACCATGTGACAGGAACAGTATTCACCGATTCCAAGTGGAGCGTCAACTTGGGGCAAGTTTGAAATTGTGGAATTGCAGGCTCAGTTTGCTTTTGATGATCCAAGTGTGCAAATCACAAAGGCAGCACAAAGTACAGATCCTTTTGAAGGTAATTTACTCACATTTAACTCAATTATTAAGCTTTAAAATCATATATCTAAGACATCAATTTCTCAGAAGCAGTGGTCTTCAGTTTACCACAACTGTCTTTATTTGCAATTTTTTAAAATGGGGATATCTTGTCATTGTTTATTTGCTTGGCTGCAGTTGTTTCCCTTAAACGAATTAAGGTGAGTCTCGGAGACCCATATGGAAATATGAAGAACTGGGGGACAGGTGATCCATGTAAATTACCTTGGACAGTAGTGATCTGCTACAATGCAACTTCTCTAGATGGCTACTTTCATGTTGAGCAACTGTATGTTCACTACATTCTTGCTCACATCTGATGCATTTATATGTTTTAGATTTCTGGAATTTTCAAATTTGAATGTTTGTATATGCAATTAATTAACTCTAAATATGCTAAGGATTTGAATATAAGTGGATGAAATATGTGTGTGTAAGTTCCCAACTCTTCTTAAGCTAACTTGCTAGAAACCCAAAGCCATGCCATTGACCAAGTTTTGAATATCGGCAAGAGAGTCAAAAATTTAGGAGAAATGTATATAAATATGGAAATGATGTATAATTCAATAAGAAGTCATAGGATTTAATGCTAAAGATGGTTAAAAGCTAAGTTTTAAGGTTATCATGGGTCCAGAAATGGGAGAAATTCAAATTACTTGAGCTAAGTTTTCAGGCTTTTATGGGTGCATAAATGAGAAATTCAAATTACTCCAAGGCCCTTATCCTGATCAGTACAAACCTCCCAAGTCTTGTGCTCCTAGCAAAACATATTACATGATGATCCTATGACATATGAGATGACACTCATTTGGGTCGTAAGGGTCCACATAGACTAGTTGAGCCACACAAGTCAATGTAATGAGTTATTAAGATAATTTTATGTGGATGGTCCTATTGTCAGACGTCCCTAATCCTATTTTAATGTGTTTGGGTGCATCGATCAGGATGTCTAGGGTCAGGGCTCATGTTTATCATGAGTAAATGATATTCGGCTCAATGTAAGGCATCAATCATTATCATAAAACAATATACTTGGTTTAGTTGATATTGCCATAGAGTATAGGGAAACCAATGATCTTCATACCATAGTCATGCTTGCTTATTTGTTGGATGTTACTATGATCAAACCAAGAATAAGAGAGCAAAATTCTTTAGGGTTCCCTTGGGCTAAATCACTTGTATAAGAATGAATGGATGGTCACAATGTGTGAAAATACAAATCATACTTGTGTATTTATGCACAACCCAATAGGTAGCCCCAAAGGTGGGTTATGGGCCTCCATTAAGTTGACTAGATCAACCTTAACCAAAGCTAGAAATATAATATAAAAGTAGAAAAATTTTGGTCATGGCCAAATGCGAAGCTTACACCCTTAATTTGAACAATACAAGCAAGCTTGGAATAGATGAAGACTTGAGGAAAAAACATCCTTGAAAAACAGATGAAAATAGTGTGAATGTCACCTCAGCTGGAAATAGGTGCATGGAAATTCTTCAAGCGGTGTTAGCCTCCAAGTGTAGATTCACCTTAGTTATCAAACAAGCAACCGAACTTGCAAATTAGAAACATAATTGAATTCAAGCTGAATTGGAGTGGATGTAAACTCCACTGAACTGCAGTGAGTTGAAAATAGAAGTCCAAGTCAACACCTATGTAGGGTGCATTCTTCCCAAGGTCATAAATGGAAACCTGGTGTTCATGAATGACAAGGAAGCTTTCTCCTCTAGTTGTGTGCCCACCTGCAAGAATAGGTTGCTTCTTGGTCAAGCAACTTTGGAAATAATGGGTGCATGTGCATGAACTGAAATATGCCATCACGGGGAAACTGCTGTCATATGGAACAAACATCCTAATCATTTAAAGACTCAAACCATACTATGTTCCTAGTCAAATTCTGATCTATCCTAATGTCAAGATTTGCTCTCAAACTCTAATCTATCGAGATTGCTATCAAGGTTTTTGTTAGATCTATCTTTATGATTAGGATAGCCTCCCCCTCCTCGCTTAGGGAAAGCCTCTAAGATCTATATTACATGTGCATAGCTTGCTTTAACACTAAGGTTACCATGCCCACTTCTTTTGCATGTCTCGTAAGGCTATAATCTCAACAACACATGTGGTTAACCATAGGAATCATATTTCTAACTCTTTTCATTTTTTTTCATCTAATTTACTTCATTTATAATTATAATTGTGCATTGCTCACACCTAACTTACTAGCATGCCCAAGCAGGATCTCTTCTCTCATATAGCACACCCCAAATGGGCTCTTGCATTACATTGAATACACCTAAGTAAATACAAATATCATTATTTCATCCTCTCCCTCCTCCATTTTATTTCCATGTTTACTCATAATTTAGTTGTTCTTTATACTTTCTTAGTAATTAAAATTATTGTGTATTCTCTCATTTTAATTCTTACATTTCATAGTTTAGTTATTGCATTGTTTTTGTAGTAGTTAGACTTTTGTGGCTCCTCTGAAGCACTCTTTGCTTGAGATGCATCTTTGTTTCTTACTCTCTTTTTTGTCTTATGCTTGGTTGTTATCATATCGTCTACAATGAGCCTCAAGTATTGGGCATCGTGATGTAACTTGTGAAGAATTTTGTCACGATGATAGGGCATTAGCTCATGCTACATGTGCTAGGAGGAACCTCCCCTTCATGCATCATTGCTTTGCTATTTTGTTGTTTTTCTTTTCTCTATGCCCCCTATCACTTTGTTTTCTTCTTCTTCCTTGCAACTTGTTATTATCTCACCTCATGGATAGCAACCCCTATAAAGTGGGGTAGTATGAGCATATAGATTGCATACTTTGTAACTCACATACATCTACCCACTTAGAGGTACCATGTGACCTACTTTTGTGTTGTTTCCATATGTGACCCATTAATACATCTCCATTTTCATATAAAGACTTTTGTGATGGATTACTAACCCTTGAGTCACCATACCTTAGGGTAGATATGCGACTTCATTGGGATCATGATATTTTTTAAGGATTCAAATATTATACCCAAGCATAGTATTCTAGATGACTATTTCAATTTGAAAAAATCGTACATATAAGTTAATATTCAATAATAAAAACACTTATTTACTATTAAAACTTGTAAATTTTAGTAAATATTGTCAATATAATCATATTTATGTAAAAATTAGATGAGTTTTTAAAGGGAAAATGACTAACTAGAGAAAATAATTTTAGAAAAATGACCAAAAAAAAATTTTGATGGAAATTCACTCATAAAAACTGCCTTAATTGGGATGTCTAGCACTTTAGGTAGAATCGTTTTCCTTGTCTTCAGCCTTTGGTCGTTGGCTTGATTTTTTTAAGCTCTTTGGGAAACATCCCTATCAATTAGGGCTTGTCTTAGACTCCTAGCACTTGATCTTGCTCACAATTAGTTGGAATGTTTCATTTTGTGTCCTCAATGGCTCAAAATCAATGAGGCATGCTTAATTGGGGTCTATTAGATCAAACCCTCCTTACCCCTTTTTGATTTAAAAAATTCTTAAAAGGTTGCCCTAGTTGAAAAGCTGGTTGTACATTAAAAAACTTCTTTGGAAGCTGCCTTGTATCACTAGGATTTGAAGTTAACTCTAATTGTATTGGAAACTAAATTTTCAAGAATGCATGGTGACTTTTAGGTTGCTCAACCCATACTCAAGTTTCCCCTCATATGGATTTGCTTCTAGTTTGGATGAATTGAATGATGTTTGTTTCGTTGGAGAGAAATTTTATAACACTATAATAGACTATAGGAATAATCATATTCACTTTTTTAGTATATTATTCTTTGACTTTGTAGCTTAAATCTCACTGTAAACTTCTTGTGTTACACAACAAATTGGGTACCAGAGGACAAGGATGATCTGACAGAAGACCACTGCTCCAACAAAAGTGATATGAGTGATCCTTAAGACAAAGTTGTTGATCACAAGGGTATTACACATTAAAAATCAGCAAGAAAAGGAAAATGGCAATCAACCTACTGAAAAATGCAGCAGATGAGGTTATCCTCCTAAACAACAACAGTCTATTTCTTGAAGATGAATTGGGTTCTGAAGTTTTATTTCCTTCCACAAAGGTATTGTCTTTATCTCCAGTGCAAACAAATGCACCTATTACATATTAGACACAATACAAGTTAGACATTCTATCTTTGAAACCCAACAACTCACTTCAAAAATCAGGGAGTGAGGAAAGTGAGGACAATGATAGTGGAGATCGGAATAATGTTGTTCTTAGAACCAGAGATTCATTTAGGATACCAATTTCTTCTTTATCAATCAATCTCATACATGAGGTGGCATATTTTATCTAGAATGATTGGTACATAGGCTGGTCAGTGAGGACAATGATAGTGGAGATCAGAATAATATTGGAACCAGTGATTCATTTAAGATAACAATTTCTTCTTTATCAATCAATCTCATACAAGAGGTGTCATATTTTCATCTAGAATGATTGGTACATAGACTTCATATCTGATTGTGGTGTTTCTATAAACAATAACTCTAATAATATTGAAGATATTTTGGATAATGTTAGCATAAGAATAAGAATGCCAACTGGCCCAAAGACGTTGGATTTTAACTTGTCCAAAGATTTTAACATTGATTGAAATGTTCTTAATGATAGTGTGGCTAACAATGACAGAGATAACATGAAGGATAGCATAAACAAGTGTTAGCTCAGGTCCATTAGACTGTGTTACCGGATCTACCACCCCTGTGTGTAGAATCAGTGGATCTACCCAGGATCCTTCCTGGAAGTTGTGATGAACCTGCAATAATTAATTAATGCAAATACACAAGATATCAGAAATAATAGAACTCAGAATCACTTTTATATTGATCATAGGCCACTTCGAGGGGGAAACCTCCTTTGAGCAAGCTCAATATGATTAACTTCATGGTGCCTTCATAGGCCTCAACACACACTTATATACTAAGTCTAGGTGACAATACCATGGATCAATACTATGTGTCAATACAAACCATGGGCTAATTCTAGGCGCCAATACTATGAGTCAAAACCATGGGACATATAATACTATGGGATGACTTACAAAGCATATGCGTCCAATACTATGGGTCAATACTATGGGCTAATATAAGCTATGGATCAACAAATACTACGGGACGACTTACAAAGCATATGCGTCCAACAATAATATACTAACAAAGTAAAGACATGGGTTCCTAACATCCCCTCTCCCTTAGAAAAAGCTTTGTCCTCAAAGCTTTAGATGTGGAAATTGATGCAGAATCTGAAGGAGTAGGTCCCCTGTAGCATCCTCGGGTTGCATTCCGAGCCACTGGCACCTTTGGAGTTTTAGGGAGGATTGCATGGAAGGATGTAGACGAAGAAAAACCATATCAGCGATGTGATAAGTGTGCTCAGAATGGTGCTGATCGGCTTGTTGTTTCAGTCGAATTCTTTCCATGTGAAAATTGTCCTGCAGAATGAGAAGAAGTTGATCACGGTTTTGAAGAATTGAGTCAATTGCCTGAACTGGGGAGCTGCTGAAGGTGTATGGAAGAAGAACTGGTGGTGCCTGTCCAGAGACTGCTTCATATGGTGTCCTTTGAGATGTGGTACTATACCACTGGAGCGCTTCTAGGAAATCCATAGAAATAGTTGTCCAAATCTGTGGAGGGACGGGTAAGGGTTCGAGTAGTCCTGAAAGGAGGGTCTTTTCAACCTTGTTGACCTAGAAAGTATCATAGTCAACCACCATCCATTGAATTGTCCTTACTATTGAGTCCCTACCAAAAGAAGTACATTGTTCTTGGTCATGCATTTTGAGAAACCCAGAGTGCCCTACTGATGAAGAAGCATGGAGTTCATAGAAGAGATAGCCCCATTGAACAGATTGCAACCAATTTGAAACAAGCAGAGAAATAGCTGTAAGAGAGACTGGGTCATCAAATGTGCGAGGAGGAGCATGTTCCACCATATTGTCCTTACCCTTCTAGTAAGTGGTCGCATAGTCATAACCCATGAGTTGGATAACCCATTTCAGGTGTGTTGGGGAGGAGACCCATTGTTCCAGGAAATTTTCCAGACTCTGGAGATTAGTCTTGATGCAGAAATAATTCCCCAATAGGGATGGCTGCCACTTCTGTACTGTATGCAAAATAGTCATCATTTCCTGATGAGAGGTAGATGCAGCTAAATTCTTACCAGAAAGGTCTCTTGAAGGCAACAAGCTCATTGGTTCAGCAAAGACACCTGCATATCTATCCAAGGAAGTAGTGGAGACTGTTGGTGGGTGCATCTGAATGGAATGGAGCTGAGCGATGACACCATGTGAATTCTTCTTAAGTATTTTTTCTAGGCGATGTGAACTGATGATGCAGAGAGACCCTGGTTGTAAGCCCATAAATTTGTGCTGTGCCCCATTGACTGAAAACTGCATCCAAAGTTCAGCAAAATCCCATAAGAAGGGGCCAAGTGTGCGTAACCATTGAACGCCCAAAACCACATCACATCCGCCTAAGGAAAAGGAAAACATGTGAGAGTGCAGGTTATAATCTTCCATAGAGATACGCACATTATGAAACTTCCCCTTGCAAGGTAAGGTGCCCCCATTGGCAACCATGACTTCAAAGTTGGAGCAAGGATGGACAAAACAATCAACCTGTTTGGCAATCTGAGGATCAATGAAGTTATGAGTGCTACCAGAATCAATGAGTACAGTAAGAGGGAGCTTCTTGAAGTATCCCATGACTCGCATTGTTTGTGGGGTGGTGACGCCGGTTACAGCATGGAGAGAGATCTTGGGTGGGTCGTCCTGAGATGGGGTGTCAACAGGCGGGTGTTGAATGTTGACCTGATCATCTACTGTATCTGGAGCTTCTTCATCAAGTTCTGAGGCAAGCGGAGAATCCACATCCAAGAGATAGATATTTTGTTGAACACATCTATGTCCCCGAGTGAATTTCTCATCACCATTATAACAAAGCCCTTTTTCTTGGCGTGCCTGCATCTCTGTTTCAGACAAATGCTTGAGAGGAGTTGGTTGAGGAGCAAGCATGATGGGAGGTCGTTGGGAACCCATAATTCTGAAGGGAACAAAGGTGGGCTTGGAGCGTTGTTGAGCTACGATCTTGTCCTCTGCCAACTTAGCCAACCCTAGGACTTCCATCATTGTGTTGGGACGGAACATTTTGACCTCTGAGCGGATTTAATCCTTGAGACCACTGATAAAACAACTCCTGTAGAATTCATCAGACAATCCTTCTGTGTGATTGGCCAGTTTCTCAAATTCTGTCTGATAATCTCTCACTGTACCCATTTGGTGAATTTTAGTGAGTGCTCCTGTGAAGTCATCGAAAGCACTAGGACCAAATCGTGACAAAAGGAGTTGGCAAAAATCTGTCCAGTTTGGCTCGGGATGAGCTTTGATGTACCGACGGTACCATTGAAGGGATTCCTGTTCCAAATGAAAGGATGCAAGTGGAACTTTCTGGACATCAAAAGTATTATGCAGACTGAAATATTGTTCTGCTCGGTATATCCATCCAGTCGGATCAGTACCATTGAAGCGAGGAAAATCAAGCTTTGGCCCACGAAAATTGCTGGAAGAAGAGAACCCGGTGGCTGCAAAAGATTTTGGCTGTCGGTTATTGTTCATGGCTGAATGCTGAAGATGGAGGCTGAGAAATTTTTCATCCAGATCTTGGAGTTTGGTTTGGATGGCTACAAGTGCTTCCTCCATGGTGTTGGCTCCTGTGCGAGTGACAACCATAACTAGTAATTTTTTTTTTTTTGTGGGGGGGGGGATGGATAGAAAAATACAAACACAAGCTTATTTAGTAAGGGGAAATTTGGATTTGGGAAAAACTCGGAGGGGTAATTAGGATTTGACTAGGTTTTCAACACTTTCTGAGGGACAAGGAAGCAAAAAATGGGGATTTCAAAAGCGGGAACTCTATGGTAAAATTTGAAGGCAATCGGGTGAAAATTGAAGAAGTTATGGCAAACCCTAAAAATAGACAGGGATTTCTGGCCTTGGGAAGTGGAATTTTGGATAGGGTCTTCCAGAATGAAATATGTAGAATGGGATTGCAGGGATTTCAGTGAAGTTTCAGGGAAAACAGAGTTGAAACAAGGGAAATATGGCCGAAAAACAAGTTTTTTTTTTTTTTTTCCAGAAATGGATCGGCAATAGCGACGCGGAAGGGATCCACAATAGATGGATCTGCAATGGCGCAGAAGGGATCGAAAATGGATGGATCTGAAATGACGACTGGATTTGGAATGACTTTCAGAATAGATTTGAAACAGTTGGATCTGGAGCAAAAGTGATCGGCAACAGTTCAACTGAAAATAGATATGGACCCCAGGTATGTACGGCTTCCTAATAGTTAAGATGTTTCACTCGGCCACCAATGCTGTCTGACGGCTTGCGTATTGGGGCAGTACCCCTCACTCCACGGCTCAGGTAAAACTGATAACCGCTTTGCCACAAACGACAGCTCTTGGTTTACCTCACGGGTGGGAACTAGTCAATCAGGTAGGGGTCATTGCCTTTTTCGCTGGCAGGTCCTCTCAATGGGCCAACTACTTTGGGGTTCCTGTGGTACTCCTCACAATGATTTTTAGGGATTATGCCCAAGTACTTCCCACAGTTAAGCGGATAGAGATTATTCCCAAATCCGAAGCTGCAACAAATGCGAAATTTTTTTTTGGCAAAAATTCCACCCAGCGAGCCCAAGAAAGTGCTCTAATACCAGATGTGATGAAACTGCAATAATTAATTAATACAAATACACAAGATATCAGAAATAATAGAACTCAGAATCACTTTTATATTGATCACAGGCCACTTCGAGGGGGCAACCTCCTTTGAGCAAGCTCAATACAATTAACTTCACGGTGCCTTCATAGGCCTCAACACACACTTATATACTAAGTCTAGGCGCCAATACCATGGGTCAATACTATGTGTCAATACAAACCATGGGCTAAGTCTAGGCTCTAATACTATGAGTCAAAACCATGGGACATATAATACTATGGGATGACTTACAAAGCATATGCGTCCAATACTATGGATCAATACTATGGGCTAATATAAACTATGGATCAACAAATACTACGGGACGACTTACAAAGCATATGCGTCCAACAACAATATACTAACAAAGTAAAGACATGGGTTCCTAACAGAAGTGCATCCCCTGGAGAATGAAACAGATTTTGATCCCATGAAACGGATCATGTGGATAATGAAATGTATCCTGAAATTTTGAAATGGATCCCAAAACTTCCTAGTGTTTTTTTGACCCACCAATCCTGCAAAAAATTGGTATATAATGGAAAAAATCCCAAAACCCTAAATCCCATTCTTGGTCAAGGTCTAATCTATATTTATGTCAAGACTTGCTCTCAAGAACTGATCTATCCTTATGTCAAGATCTGCTCTCAAGGTCTTCTCTATCCAGGTTTTCTCTAAAGTTTTTATCTTTTATCTATCATTATGGTTGAGCTTTGATCCATCCTTATGTGATACCTTGTTGCTCACTGCACCCACACTGTTATTTAGTCCTGGCATATCCTTCAAAAAAACCACTTTATTCACTATTGATATGGAGATGTAGATGTGATTCACAAAAATGCTATGACCTACTTCTTGCTCATGCTGAAATGGTCTTGAAAATTATCAATTATCAATATCATTTATGGTACTTGGATGGCCTTAAGTTATGGAATTGTTTGAACACGTCATACAAATAATATGTAGGTAGAAATTTGTCTCTAAACTCTTTTAGCATCTTGGGCCATAATCTAATCTTCTCTTTACCTTGTATTCTCCGAGGAGTTTGGAGATTATCTACCACAAGACAGCATGCAACTTCATCCTTAGAACTGCAAACTTTACTCTCTTTGAATCCCCTTCATCCATGTTCTCCGTATCAAAATATATCTCTAGTTCTTGTGACCACTTCATTAGCAAGACTAGATTCAGATCACCTTTGAAGTCCAAAACCTTCCCTTCACTTTAGATCATTGTTTTGAAATAGCTTCTATCATATTTTCCATGGGACCTCTTGTTCCAACTAGGGCACTCAAGCTCTCTTGTTCATCTTCTGACTCATCATGCTGGAATTTGGCTTCAATTGCTTCCAATCTCCCTAGAAATTCGTTCCTATCATTCCAACTGAGTCCTATTCCTCATAATTCTCATTTCTTAATCCAGATGGACTATTATGGGCCATTGGTTGCTCTGATACCAAAACAGATGAAGACACCTCCGATCTGCTATGATTTTGTTTCTCAAATCAGATCAAATGGAAATGGGCATTCTGTTTTCTAGCTCGGCAGAACAACCCAAGAATGAACCTTCAGATTTGAAGAAGAACCTAAAGAAAGGAACCTGCAAGCACAGTAAAGCAAAGCAGAAAGGATTGGGGGAAAGATGCAGGTGTACTCTATTCCTCCAAATACTGTAACAATAATAGACATAAATAATTGAACCACTCTGGATAGAAATTTTCAAAATTCACAACATAGGAATACATCAATGGATAGAAGTTGAAAAAACTTGAGTTGTATTTCCCCATCTCTAAACGCATCACTACTTACAAAGGGATGAAGACTTGAGGAACAAACATCCTTGAAAAAAGATGAAAATAGTGTGAATGTGACCTCAGCTGGAAATAGGTGCATGGAGATTCCTCAAGCGGTGTTAGCCTCCAAGTGTAGATGCACCTTGGTTGTCAAAAAAGCAACCAAACTTGCAAATTAGCAACATAACTGAAGTCAAGCTGAATTGGAGTGGATGTAAACTCCACTGAATTGCAGTGAGTTGAATATAGAAGTCAAAGTGTACCTATGTAGGGTGCATTCTTCCCAAGGTTGATTTTTTTTAATTCCATGTTGTTATTGAGATTTAATTTTCAATATCCATTCCTTTGCCAAATTGTTTCTACAAGTGTTTGCTGGAGTGGAGTGTCCTCCAATCTGTCCTCAGGGAGGTTCTTTTGGGATGACTCCACTTTGTCCTCCCAGTTGTTTTGAATATAAGGGAACTCTAGATGTCTTTTACTCGATTATTCAAAAGGTATGTTTTAGTTCATCACCGATTTCAAATGTTTTGTTTGTTGTTTCAGATTGATATTGCATCTGCTCTGTGACTTCAGAATGTATGCGCTTCTACATAGAATTCTAATTGTGTCCCATTGACATTTATAGGAAGGATTCTCTCGCCTATGGAGAGGTACCAATACAAGTTTAACACTGGTCGTGCCTACTGTAAGTATTCTTCTGGAAAACATACTTTAGTAGTCTCAGAGTCTCAAATATTGATTGGGTTTTCACTTTTGTGGAATAGCAAACCATTTAGTACTGTAGATTATGGTGGAATTTTCAGGACTACTGTGTGAATAATGTTTTGATAAAATGGAATTGTTAGTTATAATTCTCATCCAGAGGAGCCTAGATGGTGTATGGCATGAAATAGTGGGTTGCTTCTATATTTTGGATGATGGCTATTGGTTGTGCTAGCAATTGCTGATCGACAAAAAAATATTTAGTTTTGAGATTTGGGAGACTATGAAATGAAGAAGCATATTTATTTGAAAGAAGTTTTACACATGGGACGACCTGCATATGGATTCCATATTTCTGGTTATACGTAATTCTATTTTACAGTACATAGAGATGTTTGGATATTCTTTTTTATTAGTGTTACACCTCAATTTCTTATTTATGGCAATTTCTTATTTGATAGTTTTGAAAGAGTTGCTTGAACAAATTTTGATTTGCTACTCCATCTCTAGATATATTTCTTTAGGAATATTATTGGTATTTTTTGAAATGATTATACATTTATTTTTGTATTTCTAGATACATTATTTAGAAATGTTATTGGTCTTTTTTAAAAATGTTTATACAGTTTTTTGTCAGTCACGTAGGAATATATTTACCTCGCTATGACATTTTTTGAGATTGGCTTGAGAGCTTTTCAAGTAAGAATGCACCCCAATTTACTCCATATGCTCCATTAGTAGCAGGATCAATTGCACGTTCATTGGCATGTATTACTTGTTCTCCTATTGAATTAGCAAGAACATAGTTGCAGGTTAGTTTTGACTGTTCGGGTACATAGGGTACTCCCAAATGACCGAACACCTAAAGAAACCACTTCACACAAACAGACCACAGATCAACACACCGATGTTTTGACGTGGTTTAAACCCTCAAGAGGGAAACACTCCACAGCCCCGGCCGAATAGCTTCTACGAAGCAATTTATTATGCAAAGAAAGAAAGTTACAAATGAGTTTCTCATAGTCGATCAACTAGACAATGACCCTCCATGCTCTTTAAATAGAGATCATGGACCAATCGGGTGTTAAGCCATGGATCAAGGTTAGGTATGATCTAAGAGAAGTTGAGATGTCGTATCACTCTATGTCTAGAACATATCGTGACCGTTAGATTAAATATTTACAAATGCATACTAATGCATACTAAAGAAACACACTTTTCCTAATGGATAGATTACACAAGTTGATCTTAACTAACTCCTAAGTGTCTAAATATCCTAACATTGACACCCTTCCTTTCAATTAGCTGTGAGCATATTTTATTAGGGGATAGATTAGAAGTGGCCATGAGAGACACAATTGTTTTTAAACTTTTCAAACAGAATGAATTATTTTAGTTTTCTTTTAGAAAACATGATTGGGTTGTATATGTGTATCCAGAAATTAACAAAAAAATGACAGTTTACACATGATACAATTGATTTAATTACAATGTTGTATTTAGATCAATTCTAGTCTAGCTATATTTGTACTTTTGGCTGCTATTTGGTTTGTGTTATTCCTATTAGAGAATGATCTCTTGGTATCTAAATTAGACTGCAACTTTTTCATGCTTTTTCTTTTTACACATGACACAATTGAGTTGATTACAATGTTGTCATTAGATCAATTGTATTCTAGCTATATTTATACTTTTGGTTGCTATTTGGTTGGTGTTATGCCTATTAGAGAATGATCTCTTGGTATCCAAATTAGACTCCAACTTTTTCATGTTTTTTCTTTATATTTTGACAATAGTTTTGTGATGCTATTTTTCTTTTGAAGTAGTATGGACCTATTGTTGGCATTGATTTGAAATGACCTCTTTGAACCCCTGGTTATTGTTTCATTGAGCTATGTTATTTCACTATTCTGACAGAAGTATTTATAACTTGTTTGTAGATCTTTAAAAGCTCATGTTGTTCATTATAATTGATTTTGATATTGTCTTGTGATGTGTCTTCTCTATAATATCTTATTTTTTTGCAGTCCGAGGATGCCTAAAATGCAGAAGATGCAATTCATGGTTGTGATGGATATAATTCTGATGGACACCGTCTAAGGGTGAGAATAAAAAAGATAAACATTGATTAAGAAACCACCATTTGTTTGTAAGTTTTCTCAAGAGTTAAGAAACTACCACTTGTTTCTCCTTATTATTATGTATATTTTTATATGCAGGGATGAGCTAGCCATTTTTATTGTGTATGTATGGGGGTGAGGGTTCAATTGTGACAACAACCACATTATCTCATGTTATTTATGGTTGTAATCTAGTCATGTATTTCCTTCATATAACACCATTAGTTTTGTTGATTTTTTAGTTTTTACTTGGTTGTGCTTCTTCCATTACTTATTATTGTACAATGTTATAAATGTCTAAGCTCATTCACCAAAAGGTGTAACAACAATCAATTGATAAACATTATATGTGATATTATGATTTTCAAGAGCTTAACAATGCCAACATTGACTATGGATCTATAGTAACTTGGTAATCATTATTTTGTATGCTTGAATGATGCAAAATTTGTTTGAATATCATCATTGTCAAGCAATAACAACTTCTTAAAGGGTGCTAGCTCAATGGTAGATCACCTGCCTAATTATAGGCAGGAGATTGGTGGTTCGATTCCTCCGTACCCTATCATAAATTAGTGACTAAGAAAACGACTAAACTCGCATATATACGACTATTAGTAGCTAATTTCCAGTATCTTATAGCGTGACTAACGTTTAGTCGTATTTAGCTTAGTCATTAATATGTTATCATCTAGTAGTTTATTTAGTCATATATTTGGTCATTAATTGTGACAATCATTGACTAAATCAGTGAATATCAATGACTAAATCAATGACTTAATCAGTGAATATCAATCACTAAATCAATGACTAATAAGTCAACCAATTAATGACTAGTGAAATATGACTAGAGATAAGATAGTGGAAATGAGATACTATTAGTCACCGACTCAAAAATAGTCGTTTATAGTCAAATTTTAGTCATTTTTTTAGTCATTAATTTCTCATTTTGTACTAGTGCATTTTGAATTGGTTCTAGAGAATATGTATGTGGTTCATGCGATGCAACAACTTCCATATTGTCTTGAGCTACTTCATCATCTAATTGAGTAGCACTAACATGTTCATCATTGTCACCTAATGGTAGGAAATTTCCTTGAGGGAGGCTTTAGACTCTACCTCATCATCATCACCATCTTCATCATCATTGTCATCTCTAGGTTCCTCGTCAACATCTTCGTCATCATCATCTTCTTCATCATCATCTTCATCACCATCACCATCACCATCACCATTATCATCAACGTCTTCATCATCATCACCATGATCATCATCATCAACATCTTCCTCATCATTGTCATCTCTAGGTTCCTCATCAACATCTCCATCATCATCTTCATCATCATCATCATCATCATCATCATCTTCATCACCATCACCATCATCATCAACATCTTCATCATCATCACCATCTTCATCATCATCACCATGTTCATCATCATTGTCATCTCTAGGTTCCTCATCAACATCTCTATCATCATCATCTTCTCCATCATCATCATCATCACCATCATCACCATCACCATCATCATCAACGTATTCATCATCATCACCATCATCATCATCATCATCATCAACATCTTCATCATCATTGTCATATCTAGGTTCCTCATCAACATCTCCATCATCATCATCTTCTTCATCTTCATCATCATCAACATCTTCATCACCATCACCATTACCATCACCATCATCATCAATGTATTCATCATCATCAACATCTTCATCATCATCAACATCTTCATCATCATGGTCATCTCTAGGTTCCTCGTCAACATCTCCATCATCACATCTTCTTCTTCATCATCATCATCATCTTCATCACCATCACCATCATCATCAACGTCTTCATCATCATCACCATCTTGATGATTTTGCAAATTTGACCCTCGTGTGCAAGAATTGCACGCTCCCTTACCGAGTGTTGATGTATATGTAACTTCGGAATGTATTTCATCTGTATATTATATTTATATTTATTGTACCCTTATAAGAGATGTGTTATTCCTCTATAAGGAAGTGTCGTCATGTGGATTGACAAGTGTCGCAAGTGTGTGTACTTGCCGATGGGTTATTAGAACACCTTATGGGGTCGGCCCTGATTAATATATAATATAATGTGGGTGTATCAAAGTAGACAAGTCGGCCCCAGTAGGTCACTGGGCAAAAAGGTGAGTATAAATAGAGATAGGAGATCTCTATTTTACTCACTCGAAAAAGTAACTATCTCTCTCTCTGAAAAGTGGCGCACTAGTGAGGAGGAGGAGGATCATCTGCTAGGAGACTATCTCTGTATTATTTGGTTGTATTTTGGTTGAGCCATTGCTCTCTCTATCTCTGAGGAAGTTGTGGGGTTTTTCACCTTAGGGTTTTCCCCACGGAAACTCTGTGTCTCTTGTCTCTATGCTTTTGATTCTTGTGATGCTTGTGATGCTTGTCATATTATGATTGTCATGCATTGATATACTGTATATGTTATTCTCTCAGAAAAGATCCTATAGTATTGTGATTTAATACTAAAAATTTAACATGGTATCAGAGCTTAACTGAGAAGAAGACATTTTGCAGTAACAGAAGCTTGTATTCCTTGTTTATTGGGTTTCTCTCCACAGATTTTTGAAATTTAGTATAGTAGATTGGATCTACTCATCAAGGCGCATCTATCTGTCCAATCAGAATTCAGTTCCGAGCATTTTCAGATTTGGCCCTAAAAATTAGGGTTTCCACAAAAATAGGAATTTCTGGAAACTGAAGGTACAGCTGGAAGCTCCTTGCAAAAATCGAAGGTTTGAGCTTTGGATCGAGATTTTTGGCTGGGTAGATCTCCAGGAAACTCAAACCCTAATTCAGGGCTCTCCCCAGTGAACCCGGGAGGACAAAAAGGCAATTTTGAAGGGCAAGACTTTGCTAATCTCAAATTTTGAATGTACTAGGCTGATCAGCTCTCCAAGGCGCATCTTTCTATCCTTTCGGAATTTTGAAATTCACATTTTGAATTTTTAGGGTTTCTCTGACAAACCCTAATCCGGGACCAGATCCAGTTTTCAACACTTCAAGTGGTAAGTCCTAAATCTTTTCTATTTCCATTTGAATTACTCTTAAATATGTCTCTCCACACCAAGCTTGAGGATAAGCTTGAAGGGGCTGATAAATTCCGAGCCTGGAAGTATAGGATTGGGCTAATCCTGGAAGAGAATGAGTTGGACTCATATGTGAAAGAAGACATCCCTATCCCAGAGGATGAAGAGGCCAAGGCATTGCACAAGAAGAACTTGGTCAAGGAAAAGAGAATCATTGCTGATTCTATCAAAGACCATCTCATTCCCCATGTGTCTTCTCTCAAGACACCCAAGGAGATGTTTGAATCCTTGACCAAGCTATTTGAAGGAAAGAACATAAATCGGAAGATGACCCTGCGGAACCAATTGAAAGCAGTAAAGTTTCAGAATGGAGAAACCATTCAATCTTACTTTTCAAGGGTCTCTCAAATCAAGGAACAATTAGAAGCAGTAGATGAAATGGTGGAGAATGGTGAGGTGGTGATGACTACTCTAAATGGTCTACCCAGGTCATGGGATTCCTTTATTCAAGGAATTTGTGCAAGGAAGAAGTTGATCTCATTCAGTAGACTTCGGGAGGAATGTTCTCAAGAAGAAGCTAGACTTATAGCTCGTGAGGAAAAGATGGGAGGAGAAGATCAAGCTCTTGCAGCTCACACCAAAAGAAGCAAAACCAAGAAGGATCTCTCTCGCCTCAATAGATCCCATCAAAAGAAGAACAAGAAAGACCTAAGATGCTTCACATGCAATGAGAAGGGTCGCTTTGCTTCAGATTGTCCTAAGAACAAAAGGGATAATAACAACAACTCTAGTAAGAAGAAGAAGGGCAACAAAAGAAGGTTTCATGCTCATGCTGCCGAAGATGATGAACCCCCAAAGAAGAAGGCTAAGGCAGAAAGCAGTAGTGATGATGACTCATCAAGTGAAGAAGAGTATGTTCTGATCTCTGCACTCATTGGTACCATCTCCCATGGTTGTAATGATTGGTTGATTGATAGTGGGGCCTCCAAACACATGACTGGGTTCAAGGAATCCTTTGTGAACCTTTCTGAACATGAATCACCCCATAAGGTGAAACTTGGGGATGATTATCAATATCCAATCAAAGGAAGTGGGGAAGCCTCCTACAACCTAGACTCTGGAAAATCATTGAAGATGAAAGAAGTACTATATGTACCTTGACTCAAAAAGAACTTACTCTCCATCTCTGCATTGGATGCAAAAGGTATGAGGGTTGCATTTGTGGATGGACAAGTCCTAATGTGGCCAAAGGGAAAGAACATAGATGATGCAGTAGTGATTGGAGAGCAAGAGGGAGGCTTGTATAAATTGAAGGGACAACCTGAACATGCCATGGTACATGAATCCATGGAGCCAAGTGAACTTTAGCATAGAAGACTTGCTCATATGCACTATAGGGCACTTCCAATTGCAAGCAAGGCAGTAGAGGGTCTTCCTGAAATCAAGACCAAGCATGAAGGTGTCTGCAAAGGATGTGCAAAAGGAAAGAACACTAAGAAGGCTTTCCCAAGCAGTGAAAGCAAGGCAAAAGACATTCTGGAAATCATCCACTCAGATGTATGTGGCCCCATGTCATCCAGTTCCCTAAGTGGGTATGTTTACTATGTATCATTTATTGATGACTTCTCTAGAAAGACTTGGGTATACTTCTTGAAAGGCAAAGATGAGGTGCTTGACAAATTCAAGGAATTTAAAAACTTGATGGAGAATCAAACTGTCAAGAAGATCAAAACTTTCAGATCCGACAATGGTGGAGAATTCACCTCAAATGACTTCAAGAAGCTTTGCAGTGATTCAGGGATTAAGAGGGAGTTGACTGCTCCTTATAATCCTCAACAGAATGGAGTTGCAGAAAGGAAGAACAGAACCATCATGGAAGCAGCAAGGGCAATGTTGCATGACCAGGATCTTCCTATGCATCTATGGGCAGAAGCAGCTAGAACAGCTGTATATGTGCAGAACAGAACACCCCACAAGATATTGGACAACAAGACACTAGAAGAGGTCTTTTCTGGTAAGAAACCTGAAGTCAGCCATCTCAGAATATTCGGTTGTCCAGTATATACTCATGTCCCAAAAGAGAAGAGGACTAAACTAGATCCTTCAGGAAAGAAGGGCATCTTTGTGGGATATAGTGAAAGCTCGAAGGCTTACAGAATATACTTTCCAGGGTTCAAGAAAATTGATGTCAGTAGGGATGTAACATTTGATGAAAACTCAGCATTCATCAAATCAAGGAAGGCACCTACCGAAGTTTATGAAGAACCTAAGGAAACAAGATTTCAGGACACTACCATGACTGAAGCAGTTCCAGAAGTTGTTCGTGAGTTTGAAGATCCACAAGAACCTGTAGATCCACCCCGTGAGGATAATTCTCACAAGAGGAAACCTGTATGGGCTAGAGAGCTCATTCATGATGCAGAAAGATTTGGCATTCCAGAAGAAGAACACAGAGCAAAGAAGAGAACCAGATCATACACCAGTTATGTTGCTTTACTCTGTGACATCATGAACAAAGAGCCTTCCAGTTATGAAGAGGCAGCGGAAAAGAAAGAATGGAAGGATGCTATGATCGAGGAATACCAATCAATAATGAAGAATGATGTTTGGGATGTTGTCCCAAGACCTAAAGAGAAGTCTGTTGTGACTTCAAAATGGATCTACAAAATCAAGCATGCTGCAGATGGCAGCGTGGAGAAGTACAAAGCAAGATTCGTAGCTCGAGGATTCTCTCAGAAAAAGGGAATAGATTATGAAGAAACCTTTGCACCTGTAGCCAGATATACTTCCATCAGAACAGTACTTTCTCTGGCTGCAGCAATGAAATGGAAGATACACCAGATGGATGTCAAGACTGCTTTCCTGAACGGTGTAGTAGAAGAGGAAGTATATGTGGAACAACCACTCGGTTTTGAAATACATAACAGGGAATCATATGTATGCAGATTGAAGAAAGCCTTGTATGGCTTGAAGCAAGCTCCCAGAACCTGGTATGATAGGATGGACAGTTTCCTATCTAGTTTGGGCTTTACCAAGAGTAAAGCAGATTCCAACCTTTACTACAAGGTTGAGGAAGGGAATCCTGTGATTCTACTACTGTATGTGGATGACCTATTTGTGACAGGAGATGACAGACTGATTGCGGATACCAAGAGGAAGCTTGCAGCTGAATTCGATATGAAAGACTTGGGAATGATGCACTATTTCCTAGGTATGGAGGTGTGGCAGAATGCAGGTGGGATCTTCCTTGGTCAAGGGAAGTACACAGTAGATATCCTGAATAGATTCGGGATGATGGATTGCAAGGCCATGGCCACACCGATGGCATCGAATCTGAAGCTTCTATGTGATGCTTCATCTGAGCTAGTTGATGTCTCTATGTATCGTCAGATGATTGGGTCCTTGATGTACCTGACGAACACGAGACCAGACATTTGCTTTGCTGTGAACACATTGAGCCAGTTCCTGATGGATCTAAGAAATGTTCACCTGGTTGCTGTAAAGTATGTTCTGAGGTACCTAAAGGGTACAGTGGATTATGGGCTCAGGTATGAGGCGAATCAAAAGTTTAACCTGCAGGGTTATGTTGATTCAGACTGGGCTGGCAAGACAGGAAGAGCACATCTGGGTGTTGCTTCAGTATGGGATCAGGTGTGATCTCTTGGTTTAGCAGGAAGCAGTCCTGCGTAGCACTGAGTACAGCTGAGGCAGAGTATGTTGCAGCCTGTTCAGCTAGTTGTGAGGCAGTATGGCTACGGAAGCTACTGTCTGAGTTATTTGATCTCCCGTTGGAGGCTACTGGTATCTTCTGTGATAACCAGAGTTGTGTGAAGCTGTCCGAGAACCCAGTGTTTCATGACAGGTCGAAACACATAGAGATCAAATATCACTATATCAGGGATATGGTGTAGAGAGGAGCTGTGAAGCTCCTGTATGTTGCGACGGACGAGCAGATTGCAGATGTGCTGACGAAGCCACTAGCCAGGGTGAAGTTCGAGTACTTCAGAGAGAGGCTTGGCGTGCTTCAGATCAAGGATACTTCGAGGAAGAAGTGATGGACACATTTGCTGAAGCCATTCCAAGCATGTTGGAAGGAGGATCCTTCACATGACTGTGGATGTAAGCGCTGGATGATGAGCATCAGGATGATGTTCTGGTTTCTGCTTGGATATGATCAGTTGGATCATTTTATGTATGTATGTACGCATCATGTGGATGCTGGATATGATAAGTTGGATCATTTTATGTATGTATGTACGCATCATGTGGATGCTGGATATGATCAGTTGGATCATTTTATGTATGTATGTACGCATCATGTGGATGATGGATATGATCAGTTGGATCATTTTATGTATGTATGTATGCATCATGTTGGATGCTTGGACCATGTATCTGTATATGTATCAGGTGGATACATTGTATGATCAGGTGGATCATGTATGGTGATATGTATCATGTATTTGTATTTGTATCAGGTGGATACATTGATGATCAGGAGGATCATGTATGATGATATGTATCAGGTAGATACTTGGTATGCATCAGGTAGATGCATTGATGATCAGGAGGATCATGTATGATGATATGTATCATGTATTTGTATCAGGTGGATACATTGATGATCAGGAGGATCATGTATGATACTTGGTATGCATCAGGTAGATGCATTGATCATGCAACAGGATGTTGCAGTGATGATCAGGATGATCATAGATGACGAGCTTCAGGATGTTGCTCCAGATGACATGCAGCAGGATGTTGTAGTGATGATCAGGATGATCATAGATGATGAGCTTCAGGATGTTGCTCCAGATGACATGCAGCAGGATGTTGCAGTGATGATCAGGATGATCATAGATGACGAGCTTCAGGATGTTGCTCCAGATGACATGCAGCAGGAGGTTGCAGTGATGATGATCAGGATGATCATGGATACATCAGGATGATGTATGGTGAGTATCAGGTTGATACTCTATGGCCATGGATCAGGTTGTGCAGATGAGCATGTAATTCGTTGCCCTGGGAGATTTGCAGATGGTCTTTCGAGGTTTTTCCTATGGCATGTAATTCGGTGCCCTGGGACATCTGGCAAATGCTCTTTCGAGGTTTTGCTCTGGGAGGACATGTAATTCGTTGCCCTGGGAGATCTGCAGATAGTCTTTCAAGGTTTTTCCTATGGCATATAATAGCGCCCTGGGATATCTGGCAGATGCTCTTGCGAGGTTTTGTCCTATGGCATGTAATTCGTTTCCCTGGGAGATCCGATAGGTTGGGCTGTGTGCCCATAATCAGTCCTGGGATGCTCTTGCGAGGTTTTTCCATGACCACATGTAATTCGTTGCCCTGGGAGATCCTATAGGTAGAGCTGTGTGCTCGTAACAGCCTGGGATGCTCTTGCGAGGTTTTGTGGTGAGGTCACATGTAATTCGTTGCCCTGGGAGATCCTATAGGTAGAGCTGTGTGCTCGTAACAGCCTGGGATGCTCTTTCGAGGTTTTGTGACGCATGTAAAAGTCCTGAGGATTCCATAGTATGGCCAGTGATGACGAAGACCTGCAGGTGGTGGGCCTACATCCAGTATGAAAAAGGACTGGCTCTGTAGAATTTCCTATGATGAGTAGAGACAGATATTGGTTGAGATAGTAGCAGCAGTGACGATGATGATGACGATGCATCGATGACGATGATCCAGAGAAGAAGACTTGTCTATCAGATCTGTGTCGAGAAATACCTTCCTAGTTAAGAGGGAGTGTTGATGTATATGTAACTTCGGAATGTATTTCATCTATATATTATATTTATATTTATTGTACCCTTATAAGAGATGTGTTATTCCTCTATAAGGAAGTGTCGTCATGTGGATTGACAAGTGTCGCAAGTGTGTGTACTTGCCGATGGGTTATTAGACCACCTTATGGGGTCGGCCCTGATTAATATATAATATAATGTGGGTGTATCAAAGTAGACAAGTCGGCCCCAGTAGGTCACTGGGCAAAAAGGTGAGTATAAATAGAGATAGGAGATCTCTATTTTACTCACTCGGAAAAGTAACTATCTCTCTCTCTGAAAAGTGGCGCACTAGTGAGGAGGAGGAGGATCATCTGCTAGGAGACTATCTCTGTATTATTTGGTTGTATTTTGGTTGAGCCATTGCTCTCTCTATCTCTGAGGAAGTTGTGGGGTTTTTCACCTTAGGGTTTTCCCCACGGAAACTCTGTGTCTCTTGTCTCTATGCTTTTGATTCTTGTGATGCTTGTGATGCTTGTCATATTATGATTGTCATGCATTGATATACTGTAGATGTTATTCTCTCAGCAAAGATCCTATAGTATTGTGATTTAATACTAAAAATTTAACACCGAGCAAGACCCTAGTTTCCAAGATGGAGCTACAAGATGACACCCAGGCCATGGAACCGAAGTAGAGAGGCACCCCTAGCACTGTCCTAGTGTCCTAAATCCAACGGAGTCGATGATTTGTCAATCAGAGCGACGGTCGTCATTCTATGGCTCACTCCGTCTCGCATCCAAAAGACCTTCAGGGACACCTGTTGGATACCTGCCGGGGGCATATAAATCCAACCATGCAACAAAACCGGGTTCCAGGGATTCCTCCAACTGTGTCTAGGAAGTTTCCAGCTGGGAACGCTAGCCATAAGTGCTCGACGGATGATTTTCCAAATTTTACCCCCGTTTGTAAGAATTGCACACTCCCGTACTGAGCAAAACCCTAGTTTCCAAGATGGACATAGAAGGAGACACCGGGGAAACGAGACCAGAGGAGAGGGGCACCCCTAGCACTACCTCAACGTCTTAAATCCAACGGAGTCAACGGTTTGTCGATCGGAGCCATGGTCATCATTCTATGGATCATTCTGTCTCACATCCAAAGGCCTTTAGGGACACCTGCTAGATACCTTTCGAGGGCATAAAACTCCAACTGTGCAACAAAACTGGGTTCCAGGGAGTCCTGCAAGTGTGTCTAGGTAGGTTCCCACTAGGAATGCTAGCCATAAGTTCCTGGTGGATGATTTTCCAAAGTTGACCCCCGTGTGCAAAAATTGCACACTCTCTTACTGAGCAAAACCCTAGATTCCAAGATAGATGTACAATGAGACATTGGGGCCACGAGACCGTAGCATAGGGGCACCTCTAGCACTATCTCGGCATCTTGAATCCAATGGAGTCAATAGTTTGTTGATTAGATCCATCGTCGTCACTCTATGGCTCGTTCCTTCTTGCATCCAAACAACCTTTAGGGAATCCTGTTGGATACCGGTCGGGGGCATAGAATTCCAACCATGCAACAGAACTAGGTTTTGGGAAGTCCTACAAGTGTGTCTGGCTATATTCCCACTGGCAACGCTAGCCATCATTTCCTGGTGGATGATTTTCCAAATTTGACCCCCGTGTGCAAAAATTGCACAATCCCTTACTGAGCAAGACCCTAGTTTCCAAGATGGACATACAAGATGACGCCGAGTCCATGGGACCAAAGGAGAGGGGCACCGCTAGCGCTATCCCAGCATCCTAAATCCAACAGAGTCAACGGTTTGTCGATCGGAGCCATGGTCGTCATTCTATGTCTCGTTCCATCTCGCATCGAAAAGGCCTTCACGGACACCTGCTGGATACCTACCGAGGGCATAGAACTCAAATCGTACAACATAACCAGGTTCTAGGGAGTCCTAGAAGTGTTCCTAGGGAGGTTCTGGCTGGGAACGCTAGCCATAAGTTCCCAGTGGATGATTTTACAAATTTGACCCCAATGTGAAGGCCATGCCAATCTTGCTCAAGGGGGGCATTTCTCATCCGGAGGCCCCTGGGCATGCGTGGCCACCGTGGACAGGTATCGTATGGCCATGTGGACCTGTGGGAGCTGAAGAAATCCAAGTTTGCTTGCTGGTTTGGGTTCCGTGGCCCCCAAGCAAATCCAGGTGTCCCTGAATGGCCCCAGTGTTCTCGACTAGAATGCCCATAGCATCCAAACCGTGGCTCCGTTTGTGAATCTGTCAATTCTGGTGGGTCTGGGACGTCATTTTTTAGCTAGGGGACCCCCCACACCCTGCCTCAAAGACCCGAAAGTGGTGCCAATGAGCCATCTCCGGAAGCGGTGCCAATGAGCCATCTCAGCTATGGGCATTCTAGTCGGGCACCCCGGGGCCATTCAAGGACACCTTGAGGATTTGCTCCGGGGTTACGGAACCAAAACTGGCAAGTGAACTTGGATTTCGTCGGCTCCCACAAGTCCACGTGGCCATACAAGACCTTTCCATGGTGGCCACGCACTCCCGGGGGCCTCCGGATGAGAAATGACCCCCTTGAGCAATATTCGAAAGGCCTTCACTAAGCAAAACCCTAGCTCCGGAGATGGCTCATTGGCTCCGCTTCCGGGTCTTCGAGGCATGATGTGGGGGGTCCCCTAGCTGAAAATCAGCATCCCGGACCCACTAGAATTGATGGATTCGTGAACGGAGCCATGGTTTGGGTGCTACCAGGATTCTAGTCGGGCACCCCGGGGCCATTCAAGGACACCTTGAGGATTTGCTCCAGGGCCACGGAACCCAAACCTGTGAGCGGAATTGGATTTCGTCAGCTCCCATAGGTCCACGTGGCCATACAGGACCTATCCATAGTGGCCACGCATGCCCAGGGACCTCCATACGAGAAATGGCCCGTTTGAGTAATATTCGAAAGGCCTTCACTAAGCAAAACCCTAACTCCAGAGATGGCTCATTGGCACTGCTTCTGGGTCTTCGAGGCACCATGTGGGGGGTCCTAGCTGAAACCCGATGTCCCGGACCCACCGAAATCGGTGGATTCATGAACGGAGCCACGCTTTGGGTGCTATGATCATTCTAGTCGGGCACCCCGGGGCCATTCAAGGACACCTTGAGGATTTGCTCCAGGGCCACAGAACCCAAACCGGCGAGTAGACTTGGATTCCATCGGCTCCCATAGGTCCACGTGGCCATACAGGACCTGTCCATGGTGGCCACACCTACCCGGGGATCTCCAGACAAGAAATGCCCCCCTTGAGTGAATTTGGAATGGTCCTCACTGAGCAAAACCATAGCTCCGAATATGTCTCATTGGCACCGCTTCTAGGTCTTCGAGGCACGGTGTGGGGGGTCCCCAAGTTGAAACCCGACATCTCGGACCCACCAGAATCGACAGATTTGCAAATGGAGCCACAGTTTTGGTGATCCTGTAAGCATTCATTTTTCAAAAGTGGTTCAGAGGCTCTTTCATGTTGGAAGTGACCAAAAGTATCTTGTAGTGTGATAAGTATGGCCTTATCCTTAGGCCTTTCACAAATTTGAGGCCAAACATAACAACAAAGTAGAAACCTGAGTTGTTTCTCCATTGTCGAGGCGTTTGAGGCCGAAAATGATCTGTTAAGCATTCATTTTCCAAAAGTAGTTCAGAGGCTCTTGCATCTTGGAAGTGACTCTATTGTTTATCTTCATGTTCGCTTATACTGAACTGGGTTTTTATTTTTATTTTTGTAATGACAGGTTTTACCAATAGGATTCTACTATGAATTGTGTTTGGTGATAAAGGATTTTACTATGGATTGTGTTTGGTGACATTTATGGCGACCCCCAAGGAACATATTGAAATGATCAGGAAAGACAAGTTCTATGTTGGGGAAAAAGCAAATCCACTTACAGAAGATTTACATCAAGCAGTTAAACAATTGTCTGTTGAATTATACACCAAGGATGTGCATTTTTTGATGGAGATGATTCAGGTAATTACTGAGTTACAATTTTAGTAGTCATTTTATAATCTTATATGTTTTCTTTGTTTCCATGGTAACATTAGTGTTTTGTTTTGGGCGTAGAATGCGGAGGACAATGAATATGAACCACCTCTGGAACCTTTGTTGGAATTTGTCATTATAACTGAAGATGTTGCTAGCGTAGGCGCTCCTACAACCTTGATAGCTTTTAACAATGAGAAGGGATTTCAGAAATAGAATATTGATTCTATATGCAGGGAAGGTAGTTATATTGGAGAAAAATGTATAAAGTGAGCCATAGAATGACATCTGTGGCTTCGATCGACAAACCATCGACTCTATTGGATTCAGGACGCTAGGATAGTGCTAGGGGTGCCCCTCTCCTCCAGCCTCGTGGCCTGTGTGTCATTTTGTAGGTCCATTTTGGAAACTAGGGTTTTGCTCAATAAGGGAGTGTGCAATTCTTGCACACGGGGGTCAAATTTGCAAAATCATCCACTAGGCACTTATGGATAGCATTCCCAGCCAGAACCTACCTAGACACACTTGCAGAACTACCTGAAACTCGGTGGAGTTCAATGCCCCCGGTAGGTATCTAGCAGGTGTCCTTGAAGGCCTTTTGGAAGCGAGATGGAGCGAGCCATAGAATGACGATCGTGGATCCAATCGACAAACAGTCAACTCCATTGGATTCAGGATGCCCGAATAGTGCTAGGGGTGCCCCTCTACTCTGGTCCCATGTCCCCGGTGTCATCTTGTAGGTCCATCTTGGAAACTAGGGTTTTTCTCAGTAAGGGAGTGTGAAATTCTTGCACACGCGGGTCAAATTTGCAAAATCATCCACTGGGAACTTATGGCTATAGTTCCCAGCCGAAACCTACCTAGACACACTTGGAGGACTCCCCAGAACCTGGTTTTGTTGCACGGTTGGAGTTCTATGCCCTCGATAGTTATCCAACAGGTCTCCCTGAAGGCCTTTTGGATGTGAGATGGAACGAGCAATAGAATGACGACCATGGCTCCGATCGACAAACTGTCCACTCCGTTGGATTCAATACATTGGGTTAGTGCTAGGGGTGCCCCTTTCCTCCACCCCTGTGGCCTAGGTGTCATTTTGTAGGTTACTTTGAGAAACTAGGGTTTTGCTCATTAAGGGAGTGTGCAATTCTTGCACATGGGGGTCAAATTTGCAAAATCATCCACTGAGAACTTATGGCTAGCGTTCCCAGCTGGAACCTACCTAGACACACTTGCAGGACTCCCCAGAACTCGGTTTTGTTGCACGATTGGAGTTCTATGCCCCCGACAGGTATCCAGCAAGGGTCCCTGAAGGCCTTTTGGATGCGAGACGGAACAAGCCATAAAATGAATACCGTGGCTTCGATCGACAAACCGTCGACTCCATTGGATTTAGGATGTCGGGATAGTAATAGGGGTGCCCCTCTCCTCGAGTCCTGTGGCACCGGTGTCTCCTTGTACGCCCATCTTGGAAACTAGGGTTTAGCTCAGTAAGTGAGTGTGCAATTTTTGCACACGGCAGTCAACTTTGGAAAATCATCCACTGGGCACTTATGGCTAGCGTTCCCAGGAGGAACCTACCCAAACACACTTGCAGGGCTCCCCAAAAATTGGTTTTGTTGCACGGTTGGATTTCTATGCCCCCGGAAGGTATCCAGCAGGTGTCCCTGAAGGCCTTTTGGATGCAAGACAAAACGAGCCATAGAATGACAACCGTGGCTCCGATCGACAAACCGTTGACTCCGTTGGATTCAAGACACTGAGATAGTTCCATGGTTTCCCCTCTCCTCTGGTCTCATGGCCCGGGTGTCTCCTTGTATGTCCATCTTGTAAACTAGGGTTTTGCTCAGTGTGAGAGTGTGCAATTTTTGCACACGAGGGTCAACTTTGGAAAATCATCCACCGGGCACTTATGGCTACCATTCCCAGCTGGAACCTGCCTAGACACACTTGCAGGACTTCCTAGAACCTAGTTTTGTTACACGGTTGGAGTTCTATGCCCCCGGAAGGTATCTAGCAGGTGTCCCTAAAGGCCTTTTGGATGTGAGATAGAACAAGCCATAGAATGATGACCGTGGCTCTAATCGACAAACCGTCAACTCTGTTGGATTCAAGACGCTTGGATAGTTTTAGGGGTGTCCATCTCCTTCGGTCTCATGGCCCTGGTGTCATCTTGTACATCCATCTTGGAAACTAGGGTTTTGCTCAGTAAGGGAATGTGCAATTTTTGCACATGGGGGTCAACTTTGGAAAATCATCCATCGAGCACTTATGGTGATGATGATGATGATGGTAATGATGATGAATACGTTGATGATGATGGTGATGGAGATGGTGATGAATATGATGATGATGATGACGAAGAAGATGATGATGATGGAGATGTTGATGAGGAGCCTAGAGATGACAATGATGATGAAGATGGTGATGATGATGAAGACGTTGATGATGATGGTGATGTTGATGAAGATGATGATGATGATGACAGAGAAGATGATGATGATGGAGATGTTGATGAGGAACCTAGAAATGACAATGATGATGAAGATATTGATGATGATGATGGTGGTGATGATGATGAAGATGTTGATGATGATGGTGATGGTGATGAAGATGATGATGATGATGATGATGATGACGGAGAAGATGATGATGATGGAGATGTTGATGAGGAACCTAGAGATGACAATGATGATGGAGATGTTGATGAGGAACCTAGAGATGACAATGATGATGGAGATGTTGATGAGGAACCTAGAGATGACATTGATGTGGAAGATGGTGATGATGATGAAGATGTTGATGATGATGGTCATGGTGATGAAGATGATGATGATGATGACGAAGAAGATGCTGATGACAGAGATGCTGATGAGGAACCTAGTGATGACAATGATGATGAAGATGGTGATGATGATGAAGATGGTGATGATGATGAAGATGTTGATGATGATGGTGATGGTGATTAAGATGATGATGATGATGACGAAGAAGATGATGATGATGGAGATGTTGATGAGGAACCTAGAGATGACAATGATGATCAAGATGTTGTTGATGATGATGATGATGATCGTGATGGTGATGGTGATGGTGATGAAGATGATGATGATGATGACAGAGAAGATGATGATGATGGAGATGTTGATGAGGAACCTAGAGATGACAATGATCATGAAGATGGTGATGATGATGAAGATGGTGATTGTTGGGTCACGGATTTGTCCATATTTTCATCACCTATTGACATATATTTCATCTGTCTTCTTCATATTATTATCCATTTATCATTCCATTTTCCATCCATTTGTCGTAACTCTTTGTAAAATATGATATTACTTCCATTGATGCTTTAGTGGTTAATAATGATTATTTTCTTTTATCTTTGATGAATTCAAGACTATTATGCATAATTTTACTGATGATGGTTTATGGAGTGATTTTTCATATTAGCAGCAGTAGCAGCCATGGTTCAAGCCTGCAAATTTGGCATGCTAGCACATGTACACATGGAGATTCAAAACATGTTTTCATTCCTAGGATTGTTTATGTGCATTTGCGACTTCAATTCGTGCTCAAGTCCAACATGGCAGCCTCCAGCTCATGATCGAATGGTTCCAACCAAAAACATGTATCAGATAGCAACAAATTGATTTGCGTCACGATTTGCGGGTAGATGGAGAAGAATCTCAGAAATATGGAACATGGGTTTTGTGTGTAACAACCTCAATTACCTGATTGATGAGGAAATCGTCAAACAAAGCAATAGTTTGAGATATACGACTCGTTCTCTAAACGTGTAATTCTCATATTTATTGTTGCGGCTGGTTTCCAAATTAGCAAGTTTGTTGAAACGGATCACAAGTTAGGGATTCGCTTTCTCATTCTCCTGAGAGAATTTTATGTATAAATATGTAATCATTCTCATGTATTGGGAGGAAGAGAGAAAGAAATGTTATGCTGTAGAATTTGATCCAGATTGTTGTAATAATTCCACTCTGATAATACATGCTAGCGGTTTCTTTATTCTGGAGTTGTAGACTTTCATTGTGGAGATTAAGCTCTGCTTAGTGGAGGAAGGGCCCTCTTCCCTGAGTAGATGTTGATAGTGTTGATTGTAGTTGTGTAGATTTGTTTATAATTTATTTCATGCTTTCTTTCATTCATTAGATTTATCATAGATGTTTTCTTGTTAATTCATTTTGATAGATCGTTGGCAAACATAGCATTTCTTTTAGATTTATGAAATTAGATCTTTCTTCATAAGAGTTGATTTTGTTTGAAGTGTGATTAGATTTACAGTGTGGATTTATGAATAATTTTTGCGCTTGATTTCTTTACAAGAAGGTGTGATCTATTTTACAAAGTGTTTTGATTCCATACCAATAGATAAACAGTGTCAGGTAGAAATTGTGGTTGCATAGATCTTGCACGATAGCTTTGAAATAAAAGACTTCCTCAGGTTGATAATTTATGATCTGGTAGTTTCAGTTGTTCAATTAATTAGACAATTAATCCAACCAACATTTTGGCGCCATTGCCGGGGAAGTTATCAATAGTGCAAAAGTACATTTGACATTGTTTTGTAGATGCATTGTTAAAGTAGATCATGTAGGTTGCATGATTACTCTTTTGTTTATTGAATTTTCTTTGAGTGTGGATTTTATTTTTTTGAATTTAGCTTCATTTCAATTTTAATTTTTGGAGCATAAATCTTATCATTCCCCTTAGTGGTGTTGTAAGCACCACCCATTATACTAACCCATTGACAGGAAAATTTGAAGGAGGAGCCTCAAGATAGCACATGAAGAATTGAATGAAGAGATGGCAGATAAGAAAGATGCAGAAGTTGTTACCTATGAATTTCCCATCAGAGATTCAAGAGGAGTGGCACCAATGAAAAGCATTCCCCCACATGTTCTACCAAATTTTCACGGTTTGGAAAATGAAGACCCTGATGTATTTTTATTTCAATTTGAAGTACTTTTTAGAGGATATGGTTATTGTTCTAATGATCAAAAGTTGAATGTGTTTCCCCTTACTCTAAAAGGAACAGCCCTCTGTTATACCTCAATATTGCACCTAACAACCTAGTGTCTCATCCTTACACCAAATCACATTGACAACACTTCCCCCTACTGATTACACACCCAAAAAAGAAGACCAATCATTGACCACTAAAGACAAACTCTTTTCCTATTATCTGCCAACCCAACTCAGTCCTATTTTTTATCACTACCGCATGTTGCTCCTCTCTTGGGATGCGGTACTACCGCTCTATGCTCAGGCTTAGGGGCGTGGTAGTCCAGTTATAGCCTTTTTCCATGGATCTTGGGATCTCAAACCTTCGAAGGATTCTGTTAGGATCACCACCTTTGATTCGATCCTAACCCTCTCCCTGTTTGGCTGGATTGATCCACTAAACACTCCATAGATCCACACTTCTCTCTTGTTGGTTAACCTTCCCACATGCTATAAGAGAGAGGTCTTCCATGAGCCAAAGAGAGGACTTTTGGGACATCAAACCTATGATCACAAACCTTTTGTGGAGATAGCTAGAGGTAGAAGCAATTGGAACTGGAAGATTGGCTTGGACATCAAGCAACCTTTGTAAGCACTTTTCAAGCTCCTCAATAATATAACTTGCCTTATTTCCAAGTTCGTGTGTATTGATTATGTTTCAATTTCATGAATTATGTCTATATAGATTGTGGATCTAACTTGTAATTCAAAGACATTGGAAGATTTTGTGTACTTGTGTATTGTTTTGTCTCCACAGATCTATCGCGAGGATTCTGAGATCAGAACTGCAAGTAGGACAAACGCTGAGAATGGAGGTGAGTTACTTTCTTCCTTTTCTTCTAATGTAAAATCTTTGAAATACTAGTTTAATCCAGGATTCAAGATTACATTTGTTTCATTTTTGTCTTAGCTTAGAGTTAGCTTCATCTACTTTATCCATAGGGAGAAATATCTACAACAAAAACTAGCGACTCTGCTGGTTTGAACCCTGTTTGATTGAGTTCTTTCACTTTCAGTCATTTTGATTGTGATCTTTCTCTCCCTTCAAACTAGTAGTAGAATTCGGTCTTTTATGACCTTCATTCATTCCCCTTCCCTCCGCATTAGCTCTCTACTTTTGATCAGTAAGTCCTCTAGGTCTGCACACCCTTGAAAATTTCATAACTTTTCTTAAAGTTGTGCCATGTTCCATCTTTTACAATAGTAGCACGCCCACATAACCCCATCCAACGCGGTAATACCGCGCTCTGAGCATTTTCTGGATCGTGTTAGTGCACAGTACCACTCCTGGGTGTATGGTCTGCATAGGGTAGTGCTGTACAAAAAGACACTTTCTTGGTTCCCACAGGTCATTTAGACCTTCTCTGCCTTGTTTTGGTTTTCCTATTGCTCATACACATCCTGCAACTTGCCTAGCCACAGTACTTCCACTTGATTGTGTAAGCTTTGTAGACAACTCCCAACCTTGGGTTCTTGGTTGGCCATTATCACCATATTTACAACCTCATTCCCAATTGTTGCTTGTCTACTTCTATTGTCACCGTCAGCCAGTTGCAAGTTTTTTGGTTTGTTTACATTGTTGGTTTGAGTTTAAATTTGTTGAGTTAGTGACACAATTTGCACATTGATCACCCTTTCATCATTTTCTGCATTATCTTGATCCTTTCAATATAATCAAGTTTTTGGTCACTATTTTCTTTCCCTTGATTATATAATTTTGAAGACCACACTATTCTTACAAGTGCTATCTTTTCCATTTATGTTATAAAATCAATATTGGAATTTATCTTTTAAGAACATTGTCTTTCCTTCATTTGAAAAGATCTAGTCCTTCCTTTGCATGCTTAGGAGTGAATCATCCATTTGTATTTGCCACATAAACTCTCACGTTGAAGCATTATAGTTGTAAGATCAGTTACATTTGGAGGTAGTGTTTATTTCAGTTTGGCTTGCTTGGAAAAAGAAAACAAAAATTTTGTTGTGGATTTTTCATTTGTTCTTAAAAAATTCATGCATGATGATCGAAAAACTCTCTCTTTTCTGTAGCTAGATTTCATTGAATAAAAGGCTCATTTCGATTCATTCTCATTTGCATGGTTTGGGTTGTCACAACATCACCAATTTCCATGTTCATTTACCTGATTGAGTAATACAACCACTAAAATTTACACCCCCTAACTAAACACACCATAACCTCACTTGAGGAGAAAAAGAACTTGTTAGTTAGGTAGGAAACTGGGGATAGGCATCCAAATAATTCCCCCTTGTCATTATCATCGGAGACATAGTTGTTGTCCTCTAGGGTACTAAAATCATCTAGTATTTGTTGACATGGTCATACACGAGTTTGTGGAGGGGCCTCCTATTGTTTCAGGGGTTAAACCGTCGTGAGATCGAGAACCGGACGGACTCTGTGGAATGCCACACTCCACTTAGCCCTAAGGAAACATCAATCATTGTCTTCCTTGTATTCTTCGGCCACCATACTAGTGATACAAGGGTGATAAGGCAGAAGCACTGAAAACCTTTTCCAATGTGTCATGAACGAGGTAGCTTAGTGACTTTTCTACTAGGGCTCTTTTACCCAGGATCCCTTTCGGTAGAGGGGCATCCTTCTCTTATTGGTATCTCACCTTGTATTGTTCGACTTGGATTTCATCACCTTGCGAAGGATACAACTTGTTGAGGTCTCTAGCTCTTAGTTAGGAGGTTTTGCTTGTTATCTCATCTTCATAGAGGGTCATTTTTCTTTTAGTGATTGCTTGTTGGAATTCTGGCCATTGTTATTCTCAGCTCGCTTACTGTGACGCCAGTCTCAGTGTAGTTTTTAGAGCTTGTTTTTTGGCTTAAGAGCCTTGCTTTTTCTAGCTCCCCTTTTGCACACTCGAATGCATTAGGGTTTTTTGAGTTCTTTGTTACGAGACTCCCCCGGAATTTGTATTCCTACCATTATGTCCGAACCACGGAGATCACGAAGAGTACAGGGATGAATCCCACCACCACCGCCATGGACCTTTGGTCCACCTACATCATGTATCCCTGTCCCTTCTGGCCATGGTTCCGGCCGAGGGAATGTCCCACCACCGATCCGCACTACATCTTCAGTTCTTCCTGTAACTGTTGCTCACAGTACGGTCTCAGAACCCTTTGCAGTTTCTGCAACTAGTCACACACCTGAGATTTTGACTATTACTTCACCCACTGTTATTCCAGATCTACCTGTCACGATGGATAATACTACAACGGCTGAAAATAGCACTGCCCAACATACTAGACCGGAGGCCATCATCCTCGCCGATGTCAGCACTACCCTCCCACCAGATACTTTCTATGATGTTCTGAAAGGATCTGTTGGCACCACCAAAGGATCCAACCAAGATATATCCGAACTGATTATAGTCCCAGGCAGATACGTCGAAATTATCGAAGAAACCCAACTTCTTGATACACCTTTTGAACCTGACTATGACTTTCTCATTTCCCAGGCGGAACCTCCACCTGTTATCACTGCGCTATCAAGTGTTCATCCACAGGAAACCAGTTCTTCCAGCAACATACATCGTACAATATCCCTCCCTAATCTCGCTTCAGGACACGAAATCATGGCATCGATCCAATCTAGTATGGTTAGTCTAGCTAACTCCCCTTTAGCGTTGTCACAGTTTAAATGTGATACAAAGAAAATGCTCTCAACGGCTTCTATATATCCCCCTGTTACCTGTCCTCTTGACTACCAAGCTCCCAACGTTCCGTTTAGAAGAGAGTTTCATCACTCCTATGCAGACGACTCCGGACCTTCAGATATTACTATACCTCATTTTCCTCTGAACCCCAAACACCCAGCTCGCACTTTAAACCCCTTCCAGGATACAAATCCGGACCCAATCCTCGATGGTCCTCCTACTATTCAAGACTCTATGAATGAAACTCCCGATACCCCTCAGTTAAATTTTCCACACTTACTACCGTCAAGTATGTTCGGTACACATTCTATGAGGGATAACCCAGTATTTTCTTCGTTCCCGCTTGTAACATATAGAAGACCCCCTCCACAAATCGGCACCTTTGGAGCCATTGGCCAATCGACACTATCTCACCTTTCTAGTGTCGGAAGAACATCAAGTCATATAACTGGATCATCCATACTGACCGGAGGTTCATCTTCGACCACCATCTACACCATTTCAGAATGTGGACAACCGACTATTGGAACCACTAATCCCAACAACCAACCCCCTCCTGGCGGGCCATCAACCCAGCAGGAAGGAGGACAACCCTTTGTTGGGAATGCCGCTCTTAGTCACCAACCCCCCCCATAGGTGTTGATGTATATGTAACTTTAGAATGTATTTCACATATATGTAAATTGTATTCCTATAGAGATGTTATTATTCCTCTGTACGGAAGTGTCGTCATTTATATTGTAAGTGTCGTAACTTATACTTGATGGTTTATTAGACCACCTTGTTGGGGTCAGTCCTGTATAAGTGTTGTGGGTAAAAGGGTTATTAGACCACCGTATTGGGGGCCGACCATGTGGGTCAAAGAGTTATTAGACCACCCTATTGGGGGTCGGCCCAGTCAACATTATGTTATTTGGTTAAGTTAAGGCCGACCTAGTAAAGGTTCTTAGGCAAGTCAAGTCAAGTATAAATAGAGTGCGGGAGGCACTCTATTTGATCATTCTATTCTCACACACACTCTTTGGAGAGTGGCGCACTTGTGGAGGAGGAGAAGATGCTGCTAGGAGATTTCTATCTCTTATGCTTGGGTTGTATCATTGCTCTATATATCTCTGAAGAAGTTATTGGGGTTTTTCACCTTTATGGTTTTCCCCAAGTAAACTTTGTGTCTCTTGTGTGTTTGCATTATTGTGTCCATGATTGATATGCTATAGATATGATGTACATGTTATTCTCTCAGTTAAGATCCTAGATCAGATTGAAGTAAATTCTGAAAAACTAACATGGTCTCAGAGCTAGCCTGAAAGAAGGCATGGTATGGCATGTATGACACTTGTTGCACTTGCGATGCTAGGGCTTGATATAGTAAAAACCAGTCATCATAGCACATTTGCTATAAATCCATGTTGGAGAAGTTTTCCCATCTGAAACGTTTACAGGTCGAATATCAGATCCCCATGTACCTTTTGTTCAAAGGACAACGTCTAATTCGTTGTACTTTGTGTTTTATGATCTGTACAATCTAGGGTTTCTGCCTCTTCCAGATCTGAATCATAAATAGGTGACCTAGGAAAAAAGGTCACAACTTGGACTAGGAAGCTCCAAATGAAATTTTGTAAATAGGTACAAGTAGTACACAGACTGTACTTTCTCAGGTAACGTTTTCAAAGGCCGAAACGGAACTAGTGACACGTGGCACGCCATACAAGTTCGCTCTCCTGTTTTATCCCATAAACAGGTCACGTTGTGACACTTGGCATAAATCTATCTTAGGGAATCCAATTGAGGTCAGAGCTATGGGGTTGGAAATATTACAGGTTGGGCTACCACAAGTAGAATTTTCAGAGTGTATGAATTCGTAATTTCAGAGTTACACCAGAAACAATCAAGTGCATATTTCTGTCAAAACAGAATTGGATTTTGGGCACCTTCATTCATGGCTCCGAGAATTAGGGTTTTGGAGAAAGTTGGAATTTTTGTAATCGGAGACCACGGCTGAATGCTACTCATCAAAATCGAAATTTAGATACCAAGATCATATTTTTTGGTTGGGCAGAAGGCCGGGCTTGATCAAACCCTAGTTTGGGACTTTGATCGGAAAAGTGGAAAATTAGGGCTTCTACAAAAATGGGAATTTTTGAAATCTGTGACCATGGCTGGAAGCTCCTAAGAAAAGTAGAAGCTTAGAGCTTTGGATTGAACCTTTTGATTGGGTAGAAGGGTGGGATTGATCAAACCCTAGTTCTGGGTCATGTCTAGTGAATCCAGAAGTTTCAAAAGGCAATTTTGAGGGGTGAAACTTTGCAGTTTTCAAATTCTGAGTATACCGGCTTGATCAGCTCATCAAGGCGCATCTTTCTATCCTTTCAAAAGTTTGAAATTCAAAGTTTGAATTTTTAGGGTTTCTCTGACAAACCCTAATCCAACTCCAGATCCAGTTCCTGCAAATCAAGTGGATTAGGTTAATCCTAGAAGAGAATGGATTGGTCACCTGCATAAGTGAAGAAGTTCCTATTTCAGAGCGAGATGAGGCTAAGGCCTTACATACGAAGATTACAAAGCAATCTCAACAGGCATGAATCATACAGATATGTTTCGAATTCTGTTCATAATTAAGTGTATGATATGTTTGTCTTCATATTATTACGGTTAGTACAATCTTGTTTATTTTTAGACTTGTCGTATCACCTTAATAAAATTATGAATGCATGATAGAAAATATTCATTGATTAGGGTTTTTGACACTTATGATTGTACTAATGCATTGTGATGTTGTATGAGGTTGATGTTGTCCACTAACATGAAAGGTACATCAGGAAAGACAAATCATGTTCTAGTTCAAGAACATATGACCATGGTGAGATGAAGACAAAGGTTCATCCATTGCCATGGATCACATAGAAGATCTACTTACGAGGTATGTATAACTTGGTTCTATAATGGTTAACCTATGAGATATGTAGGTAACTAGCGCAAGTCATTGAAGAAAACAAGAAGACATTATGCGGGTATGTTAGACATAACTAGCTAGCATGCTAATCCAAGTATATTTTTCCTATATCAAGTTAGAATCCTACCTTGTGTTAGGATATCTTATATAAGTATACATGGCATGATTGATAATGATTATTTATGAAGTTAGAAATTTAAGTAATCCAGGGTTTATGCATATTATGTCTCTTACCTTGATTGATGATATGACTAACCAGAAAAGTCTTTTGGTCAAATATGAATATACATGAGTAAGAGAAGTCTTCCTTAAAACATTGAATGCTAATGCTTATTATTTGTGTTTGAAATGATCATGACTATACATGTTTAAGATTATTGTAGTATTGAGAATGTATCATTATGTATGAGATCTCGAGGATATCACAATAATGATACCTATAAGCATGCATAGTGATCGAGATGGATATAAGTTCAAGGATAGGTAATCCAGGAAGCAAAGATAAAGAGGGAGCACACTCCAATAGTTTCTACAAGGATGCAGATATTCAGAGGGACTCAGCAACTTCTTACAATCCACATCAGAATGGAGTTGCAAAGATTCAAAGGGAGTCCACCCAACAACCAAACAAAGATAAGTATTTGAATTGTCATTTCTTACATATTTGTTTGTTTAAATAATGTTGTTCAATGATGTATATACTGATGTTCCTAGAATTAGGTTGTGTATTTTGGCATATTAGAATAATTGCATTAATGAACATCATACTACTAATATGCATGTAATGGGTAAGTGGCCTATCGCACTGTACAACATTCTATTTCTACTTATCTAGAATGAAACATCTTTGCTGACATGTTGGGAGTTGTGCACACTCTTAAACAATGTTTTGGTAGAGATTGGAAGGCATCTAGAAAGTTATGGGATATGGGTAAATGTTGTATTAAAGCATTGGCTAAAATAATTGCATGACTGTATGACATATTTCTGTATGTGTAAGAATTTGTTCTGAAAACTATGAGAAGTTTCTAATCATGCAATTTAACTTGTTTTGTAGGAAAGATCGTATACGAGCACCTACAAAAGAAGGACTACAACATTTGTTTCAGTAACAAAGTTATCTATTGAAGATATTGAATATATTGAAGTTCCCAGGATTCGGGAAGAATGCCATGATTGAGCAGTACCAGTCGATCATGAAGAATGATGTTTGGGATGCAGTCCCAAGACCTGAAGGGAAGTCTATTGTGATTTCCAAATGGATCTATAAGATCAAGCATGCTGCAGATGGTAGCATGGAGAAATACAAAGCGAGGTTTATAGCTCGTGGCTTCTCCTAGAAAGAGGGATTGAGTATGAAGAGACTTCTATACCTATAGCCATATCCATTTCCATCAGATCAGTACTTGCTCTGGCTGTAGTGATGAAATGGAAGATACACTAGATGGATGTCAAGACAACTTTCTTGAATGGTGTAGTCGAAGAGGAAGTGTATGTGCAGTAGCCACTTGGTTTTGAGACACATGACGAGAAGTCATATATGTGCATAACTTGGTATGGTAGGATAGATAGCTTTCTATCCAGTTTGGGCTTTACCAAGAGTAAAGCGGATTCCAACCTTTACTACAAGGTTGAGGAAGGCAATCCAATGATACTACTATTGTATGTGGATGACCTGTTTGTAACAGGCGAGGATATATTGATTGCCGACACGAAGAGGAAGCTTGCTGCCGAGTTCGAGATGAAGGACTTGGGTATGATGCACTACTTTCTTGGTATGAAGGTGTGGTAGAGTGCTGATGGAATATTCCTTGGACAAGGGAAGTATACAATAGAGATCCTGAAGAGGTTCGAGATGATGGACTGCGAGGCTATGGCATCGAACCTAAAGCTTCTATGTGATGCTTCATATGATCCGGTTGATGTCACTATGTATCGTCAGATGATTGGGTCCTTGATGTACCTGACGAACACTAGACCAGATATTTGCTGTGTGGTGAACACATTGAGCTAGTTCCTGATAAATCCCAAAGGTGTTCACCTGGTTGCTGTAAAGCATATTCTGAGGTACCTGAAGGGTACGGTTGACTATGGGCTCAAGTATGATGCGAATCAAAAGTTTAACCTACAGGGTTATGTTTATTCAGATTGGGCAATGCTGCAGATAGTAAGAGCACATCTGGGTGTTGCTTCAGTATGGGATTAGGTGTGATGTCTTGGTTTAGCAGGAAGCAGTCCTGCGTATCACTGAGTAGAGCTGAAGCAGAGTATGTTGCAGCTTGTTCAGCTAGTTGTGAGGCAGTATGGCTTCAGAAGCTACTATCTGAGTTATTTGATCTCCCGTCGGAGGCTACTGGTATCTTTTGTGACAACCAGAGTTGTGTGAAGATGTCTGAGAATCCGATGTTCCACGACAGGTCAAAACACATTGAGATCAAATATCACTATATCAGGGATATGGTGCAGAGAGGAGTAGTAAATCTCATGTATGTTGCTATGGATGAGCAGGTTCCAAATGTGCTGACGAAACCACTAGCCAGAGTGAAGCTCGAGTACTTCAGAGAGAGGCTTGGTGTTCTTCAGATTGATGACACTTCGAGGAAGAAGTGATGGAGACATTTGCTGAAGCCATTCCAAGCATGTTGGAAGGAGGATCCTTCACATGGCTGTGGATGTAAGCATGGGATGATGAGCATCATGTTGGATGCTTGATATGATCAGTTGGATCATTTATGACTGTATGCATCATGTTGGATGCTGGATATGATCAGTTGGATCATTTATGTATGTATGCATCATGTTGGATGCTGGATATGATCAGTTGGATCATTTATGTATGTATGCATCATGTTGGATGCTGGATATGATCAGTTGGATCATGTATATGTATTTATATATGTATAAGGTGGATGCATTGTATGATCAGGTAGATCATGTATATTGATATGTATCAGGTATGATCAGGTGGATCATGTATTTGTATATGTATCAGGTGGATACATTGTATGATCAAGTAGATCATGTATGATGATATGTATCAGGCAGATACTGTGTATGCATCAGGTGGATGCATTGTATGATCATGGATGATGAGCTTCAGGATGTTGCTCCAGATGACATGCGTCAGGATGATGTAGTGATGATGATCAGGATGATCATGTGTACATCAGGATGATGTATGGTGAGTATCAAGTTGATACTCTATGGCCATGGATAGGTTGTGCATATAAGCATATAATAGCACCCTGGGAGGTTTGTAGATTCTCTTGCTAGGTTTTGTTGCTGGCATATAATAGCTCCCTAGGAGATCTGGCAAATTCTCTTTCGAGGTTTTTCTTTGGGAGGACATATAATATCGCCTTTGGAGGTTTGCAGATTCTCTTGCTAGGTTTTGCTGCTAGAATATAATAGATCCCTAAGAGATCTGGCAAATGTTCTTTCAAGGTTTTATCCTATGGCATGTAAGTAGACCTAGGAGATCTGGACAGGATGAAAAAGGCCTCAGATGCTCTTTCGAGGCATTGCCATGACCACATGTAATAAGTCTTGGAGATCTGGAGAGGATGAAAAAGGCCTCAGATGCTCTTTAGGGTTCTTGCTTGACAAGACACTCTTTTAAGGTTTTGTGGTGGGGGTCACATGTAATAAGTCCTACAGATATGGATAGGATGAAAAAGGCCTCAGATGCTCTTTAGGGTTCTTGCTAGTCAAGAGACTCTTTTAAGGTTTTGTGACAATCACATGTAATATCTCCCTGGGATATCCAATAGGTTGGGTTGTGTGCCCGTAATTAGTCCTAGGATGCTCTTGTGAGGTTTTGTGATGCACGTAATAAGTCCTGAGGATTCCACAGTATGGCTAGTGATGATGAAGATCTGCAGGTGGTGGGCCTACATCCAGTATGAAAAAGGACTGGCTCTGTAGAACTTCCTATGATGAGTAGATTCAAAGATTGATTGAGATAGCAGCAGCAATGACGATGATGATGATTCGAGGACGATGCATCGATGACAATGATCCAGAGAAGAAGACTTGTGCTAGAAGACCTATGTTGAGAAATACCTTCCTATTTAAGAGGGAGTGTTGATGTATATGTAACTTCGGAATGTATTTCACATATATGTATATTGTATTCCTATAGAGATGTTATTATTCCTCTATACGAAAGTGTCGTCATTTATATTGCAAGTGTCGTAACTTATACTTGATGGGTTATTAGACCACCTTGTTTGGGTCAGCTCTGTATAAGTCATGTGGGTCAAAGGGTTATTAGACCACCCTATTGGGGGTCGGCCCAGTCAACATTGGTTTATGTGGTTAAGTTAAGGCCGACCTAGTAAAGGTTATTAGGCAAGTCAAGTCAAGTATAAATAGAGTGAAGGAGGCACTCTATTTTATCATTCTATTCTCACACACACTCTTTGGAGAGTGGCGCACTTGTGGAGGAGGAGAAGCTACTGCTAGGAGATGTCTATCTCTTATGCTTGGGTTGTATCATTGCTCTATATATCTTTGAGGAAGTTATTGGGGTTTTTCACCTTTATGGTTTTCCCCAAGTAAACTCTGTGTCTCTTGTGTGCTTACATTATTGTGTCCATGATTGGTATGCTGTACATGTTGTTCTCTCAGTTAAGATCCTAGATCAAATTGAAGTAAATTCTGAAAAACTAACAATAGGACCATCCAACCCACCTGCTGGAGGGAAACCTCTCGGTACCATTCCAAGCAGGGCGATTCAACCAACACCTCCAACATTCCCGCCGACTAAACAAGGCCCTGTACTTGGAGGACTCCCACTCGTTAACGCCCCCACTAGCACCATTCAACAACCCTCCCCACCAGCAGCATCTGCTTAGTTTGGTATGTATAATACACCTGGCAGCGGACAACCTTATGCCGGTATTCCAACCGGGCCTCACCTTCAACATCCCTCGTCAGGCATACTTCCTTTTTGGGGATCTCAAATCCCACAGAGCGGGGGGTACTCATTGTTTGGAAACTGGAACCAAGCTGGGGGGCAACCTCAAATTCCTCCCAACTTGAATTCTGGCTTCCCCTACCCTTTGGCTACAACAACTCCATGGAACCCATCCCTTCAACCCCCACCTCTTCATCAGGGTGGAACCCATATTCCATGGAAACCATTCTTGCAGCCACCCCCTAACACTAGTATGGGAAATCCTCCACCTACCCAAGGTAGTGGTAACATTCCTGGGACCTAACAACCCCAGGGAACCATTCTCCAACAACGAGTAGCAAACATTCCTAGGACACAACAACCTTAGGGTACAATACCCACCATCCCCACTCAGCAGAACATCCAACAACTGGTTACCACTGTGATTCCTAGTCAGGCAATGACTTCCAACACACAACCGGTTAACCAGATGGCCTACTACCCCCAGAACTTCCATCAATACCCTGCAGGAAACATGTATGGGTACAACACATGGAAATATGTTGTGCAGGGCCCCTTAGGCATCCCTACACCGTACAACTACTAATCATACCCATAGCCCAACCGTCAACTTCCTTTCTTGGCCACGCTATATTTACCTAATTTGTCGAGGCTCATTAACAATCCTATATGGCATGAACCTCACTGGACACCTATCCCAACCAAACTTCCATCAGACATTCCTAAGTTTGATGCCAAGCCCGGGGAAGGCCCTAAGAACCACGTGATGACCTTCCATCTTTGGTGTCCATCCAACTCATTAATGGATGATTCCATTCGGATACGACTCTTCCAGTGCACCCTTACCGGCACGGCAGCAAAATGGTACATTGAGCTGCCACAACACTCCTTTCATGATTTTAATACCTTTGCTATGCAGTTTTTGACCCATTTCCATCTCCCCATCCGGTATGAGACTAGAACAGAACTGTTAACCTCATTACGTCAAACCACTTCTATGCACATCTCGAACCATATCCATGAATGGCATTGACGCCGTAGGTTAATCAAGGCGCCCATCCCGGACCAGTTAGTCGCTGATTGGTTCACAAAGTCTTTCTTGCCTCCTATAGCCAGGGACATTGCCATGCACAAGCCCGTCATGGAGGAAGAAGCCATCTCTTCTACTCAATACATGGATTTGGTATATACCCAATTCGACACGTGGAGAGACGTCCACAAATCGCGAAATCCTAATGACGAGTAATGAAGAGATTCATATAACCACTCGTTCGAAGATGTATGAAAACCCCCCAAGTTCAAACAAACAGTCAGAGACAGCCAAAGGCAAGTCTCCTGTTGAAGATCCTTCTCTCATGCCTCCCCCTAATGACCATCTCCACATCGAGAGACCACTTACAGACACAATGCTCCGCGCACCCAAAGGCACTATCTGAAAGGCAACATTCAATCCTAACGCACGAGCTACCCAAAATTACAACATTGTTAAGGATCTAGCTCAAGCACCTTACGCGATGTTGAATCTCGAGGTTCTTCAACACTACCCTACGCAGCGCAGAACCTTACTTTCAGCACCGGGGGCAGTAGACCCGGATACCTCGAACACCATCATGTTTAACTTGGAGTATGTCAAACCTTGACTTTCCCATCAGTTAGCCTTCCAGGTTCATACAAAGATCTGTGGAAATAGCATCCATTGCACTGTCTTAGATGAGGGTGCTTCCACGTTGATTATGTCTTTGAATTGTTGGAGAGCCTTAGGCTCACCCGAAGTCACGACTTCTCCCACTACTCTCAGAGAATTTGACGGACATGGTTTTCAACCCTATGAACTCATTCCCGCGATCGGTTTTGAACTGGGGGGAAAAAATACACATCGAAGTCGTGGATGTGCCATTATATTATAATCTTCTCCTTGGTCGAAACTGGTTTTACACTATGACCGCCATAGCATCTACTGTCTTTTGAATCATACAATTTCCTCCATGAAGGGAAGATTGTCACCATAGATCAGCTAGATTGCTATATCCCAGACTCTCATTCAAACTTTGCCAACATAGTCCCATTATTGGATCAACCTCGGTACCATTTCCAAGACATTGGCGTTATTCTTATGAAGGATTCCTCCCTTATCGGAGTGTTCCCAGAGCTTGGATCCCCCGTACAGCCCCTCAATATGATATCATCAGGTATCACCCCATTCAATGACTCTTGGGTGATACCGAGTCCTACTGAGATTGAAAACTATGGCAACTCCATGTCGTTAGACAGGAATCTTGCAGCATATGAGGCGATCCATTCAGCCACTGACTGGGTCAATCCTACTATCCGTCACACAGTGGCACAACTCTCATCTGAGGCCAGTTCATCCCCACCACTTACCGATCCTCTCACATTGATTTTTCCCACTGAGGAATCAATCATGGAGGTTATGTGCAGTGATGAACCACCCTGGGGAAATTTCCATCATCGATCCTCTTTTCCCACTATCTAGGCGATTGAGCTAGATACTAAACCCAACACTTCACTTGGAATGAGTCAAATCGAGTTTCCCACTTCATTCGATGAAATATTTTTCGAGGGAAACTTGGCCAACCTCATGGCCACCACTCCCATCGACATTTCAGTGAAGCCTGGTGTCATGGAAAACATTCATATTGGCAAGAGATGTACTCCCACCGAAATGGAGTTCTACGGCGCCTTCTTTAAAACATTCCATGACATTTTTGCTTGGATTTATGAAGAAATGCCAGGAATAGACCCTTCTATCATGGTCCACGAGATTCCAACCTTTCTTGGTGCCCGACCTATTCGGTAGAAACTCCGACCCATCCATCCCCATAAAGCAGCTACTATCAAAGCAGAAGTCGAAAAACTTTTGCGTGCTAGTTTTATCTATCCTGTCCCACTGAGAGAATGGGTATCTAATATCATTCTCGTAGCCAAAAAACAGGGTATGATTATATTTTGCGTTGATTACCGTGACTTGAACAAATATTGTCCAAAGGACAACTACCCAACTCCGTTCATCGACCAAATCATCGATAACTGTGCCCGGAGTGTCATCTTTTCATTTATTGATGGCTTTTATGGCTACAATCAGATCGAGATACTCCCAGTGGACCAACATAAAACATCGTTTATTTGCCCATGGGGAATCTTTGCATATCAAAAGCTACCTTTCGGCCTGAAAAATGCCGGGAAAAATTTCCAACGAGCAATGTCGTACGCATTTCACGATATCAAACATATTGCAGAACCATATCTTGATGACCTTCCTGCTCATTCTCATACATGGGAAGATCATCCTGATCACTTAGGCACCATCTTCACTAGGTGTTGTCGCTACAACATCCGTTTGAACCCGCATAAATGCATTTTTTGCGTTGAAGCCAGAAAACTTTTGGGATTCATAATCTCCAAAGATGGTATACGATTGGACCCCATGAAGGTAGAAGCTATTTTATCCCTACCTTCCCCCACGAACATACTAGAACTTCAAAGTTTGCAAGGGCATGCAAACTTTCTACGCCATTTCATTTGAAATTTTGCCAAGATAACAAAAGGCTATATGAGGCTTCTAAAGAAAGAAACCCCCTTCTTTTGGGACAACGAAGCCCAACGCTCCTTTAATAATCTGAAGGAAGCCTTAACTAAAGATCCCATAATTCAACCCCTGAACTACACATGGGATTATATTCTATATCTCGCAGCTTCGATTTCCACCATTGGCATGGTGTTAGTCCAAGAAGATACCAACGGCATAGAACATGTGGTATATTATCTTAGCAAGAGTCTTCTGGACTCCGAAACTCAATACTCACATGTTGAAAAACTGGCTTTGGCAACAGTCTTTGCTGTCCAGAGGTTCCATCACTACATTCTACTCCGCCAGACCACTGTCATAGCGGATTTCAATCCAATGTACTATATCCTCACATGTCAAGTACTTGGGGGCAATATTCCCGTTGGATTGTCATCCTACAAGAGTTTGACTTGGAATTTTCCAAAGCCAAATCCAAGAAATCTTTGGTCTTTGCTGAGTTGATTTGTAATCTGCCTCATGCTATTGAGCAACGTCTGACCCATGGTATGGGGATATTCTATTATATCTCCAAACCCAATGTTTTTTCCTCGACCTCAACCGCGATGAACGTCGATGTATCCGACATCACGCCAAGTACTACCTTATAATCAATGATACCCTTTACCGTCATGGTGTTGATACTGTTCTTCGATGTTGTTTGACTTTAGATGAGGTTGAACACGTTCTTAATGACTGCCACGCTGGAGAATGTGGTGGTCATCTCTCTAGGATGGCTACAGCCCAGACGATACTACGAGCGGGATAGTTCTGGCCCTCGATTTTCAAAGACTACATTGAAATGGTTAAGAAATGTCCACCCTATCCATTCTTTCATAGTAAGACACGCTCGCATCCTGCTCCACTTCATCCTGTCATTGCCATCGGCCCCTTTTCCAAATGCGGTATAGATTTCACGCACTGTAAGCCCACTTCAGCCGGGGGGCATAGCAATGCATAGTAGCTGTGGATTATTTCACAAAATGGGATGAAGCGATGCCTACTTATGCTGAAGACGGTAAAACAATAGCACAGTTCATATTCAACCACATCATAGCTAGGTTTGGAGTCCCACAATCCATGGTGACCGATCATGGCTCCCACTTTAGGAACCATATGATCAAAGAATTGAGCACCAAGTTGGATTTTCGTCATGAAAACTCAACCCCATACTACCCATAGGCCAATGGCCAAGTCGAAGCCATTAACAAGGTTCTAAAACACATGATTCAGCGCATTGTGGGTACCCATAAGTCCAATTGGCACTCAGCTCTTTTTTTAGCATTGTGGGCATACCGAACCTCAGTAAAAAGTGCTACCAGATTCACACCATTCCAACTGGTGTATGGCCTAGAAGCCATCTTACCAATTGAATGTGAAATACCGTCACTCAAAATAGCCATACAGCTACTTCCCAATACTACCTCCGAAGAAGAACGGTTTCTATACCTAGCCAAGCTAGATGAAACCCGCCGAGATGCTGCTTTAGCTAATGAAACCCATAAAAAGCACACCAAAGCACAGTATGACAAATCCGTTCAACCTCGGGTTTTCAACAAAGGTGACATCATACTCACATACGACTAGATGCATGATAAACTTGGAAAAGGAAATCTAGAGTCTATGTGGTACGGCCCCTTTGTTGTAAAACGTGTTTTGGAGAAAGTAGCCTATGAACTCGTCGACTGTGACGGCACACCATTGGCATGGCCCCGCAACAGGATGTACTTAAAATGCTTCTACATGTAGGTTCATCCTACGTGAGACACGTTTTGTACATAATGTACTTATTTTGTTTTCATTTCTCTTTTATGTATGTATGCATGGATCTTATGTATCCCTATTTACCTCGATTTGTACTTCTATGTGCAGATGACTGCCTACTATGGATTCGCCGACGATGCGAGTCGACACACCCGAAACCTCACTTCCGCAGCATGGGTAATTTATTATCCCACTGGCAAGTTGATATCTTTAGGAGGCACTTGCTTGGGCCCCGAAACCAACAATATTGCATGGTACCATGTAGTCATTGGACTCTTAACCGAGGTTGCTTCCCTTGGAATTGACTCCTTGTTAGCCTTTCTAGACTCTCAACTCGTGGTGTCACACCTGAACCGTATCTACACCATCCGCGATCCCATTTTACCTTGCTTATTTCGAAGGGTATGCCTCTTGGAATGATCTTTTGATTATATTTCATATCAACACATACCAAGAGAATTCAATTATGTGGCTGATTCATTAGCTAACTACATTTTGGATTGGCATCTTGCCCATACATGAATAATACATCATAAAATAAACATGCAAGTCATTGTAAATAGGTAAATCATAAGAGTAGGTCCATATGTATATATCATCACATATAAAAGTGTTTCTCTGAATACATAAAGTTTGTGTCCAAAAGAAAAAAATTGGGATCCAATCCCATGCAAAAATTTGGCTCTCGAGCCTACATATCGTGTACATGGCGCAAAAAAGTAAAATACTACTATCTAAGGAGATCTAGGAGATCTATCACGATCCTCCTTAGATTCCTCGTGCTACTGATGGTAGCAAACTATAGCTCTAGCCACCCTACGGAGGAGTTGGCCAATACATCTAGGCACACCCACAGTATGCTGTTGAAGGTGTAGAGGAACATCATCCATCCTCATAGCCGGAACTCCGAGAGTCAAACCTTGTAGGTTTCGCTCTATATCTTAGACCCCTCCCGTTTCTTCTGCTTCCTCTTCCTCTTCTTCCTCCTCTGAAACAACTCGGTGCTCGATACCGCCTCGGCGTAACGGAAAATAACCTGTAGGTCTCTGTGGTCCATGATCTATGACATGCACATATAGATATCAAGTCTTTTCACACATTCTAAAAAAAAATTAAAAATTACATATTCAAAAAATAAAAAATACATTTTTGAAGGTCATACCTAAGTTATCCCAATCCTCATCACCAGGAAATGCCAAGTCAATATCCTCACAGACGTCCACCCCTGCATAGGGGTAGTCCTCAATCATCATGATCTGCTCCTCGAGCCATGAAAAGAAGTCCTCGCCAAAGGCTAGATGTTGCGGCCCCCCGATCCGGCCTGCATACTCACTCCATCGATCCATCCGTGGCTCGGTGGGTGGGCGGATAGGCATGGTCAGTTGTGGACGCAACAGCGGCACCCTCTCTAGAAAGAAGGTGACCAAAATGCTCCCATAACCAAATTGGCGGTTCTCCCCATTCCTACACTTGGTTACTTGCTCCTTGAGATTGGATAGTACCCCTTTCGCACCAGTTAAACAATGTTGCTGCCAAACACTCCGCGGCAAGATTCATTTGTGTACGAGATTACTGATGAGGACTCATGCTACCCATTGCACGTGTGATGGTAAACAACACCGTTTTCATTGGAAGTTCCGCAACATCCTTAATGACTGCTTTCCTGCTTTTCTTTCCAGAACCTTGATGACAGTAACGAGAAATTAAGGCAATGATACCCGCTTCCGAGGCCTTGAATCCTGTTAGGTTCACCTGGGCGCCTCTCTTCGAGAGACCCATAAGAAAATAAATGTCCTCGAGCTCAATCTCAAGGATATGCTCCCCAACTCGAAAGGATTGAATGTCAGGGTCCCACATTTGTATGATGTGAGTGAGAAGTTTAGCCTGCTTGCGGATGCCTTTGGTATTGAAAAATTTTAATAACCCATAATCCCGCAAGGCAGTGAGGGTTTCTTGGTCATTTTCGGCCAATAAATCATCATTCTCATGCTCCCTTTCTTTCCAGTCAACCATTTTTCCTCAAACAGGGTATAAAATCCTACAAAAACCCAAAGAATCATTCATAAGCAAAATAATGACTTGATCTCGGTAAAAAATTAAAGGAAAACCATTGAATTTTTTCTATTTTTCGCCACTACCACGCCTGGGTTCTAACTGTCTGCGTGGTAGTATACACTACCGTGTCCCCTTGTTGGCTTACAGAGCAATACTACCACACTTTTCGACAGAGGGAACGCGCGGTAGTTGCATGGGTGAAAAATGCCCCATAGGGCTTCCCTAAAAATTTGAAAAATTGCACTAAAATGAAATTTTTTACCTATGAATTGAAAGAGGGGCTTGACAGCTCTTACTCGGCACAGACAGATGATGAAATGATGCCTCGAATCTTCTAATATGAATACTTGAAGTTTTTCCCTCGAATGGATGAATTTCCTCTTTGAGCAAAAATAACCAAGGTAAAATGGTAACTTTACATTCTTACTCCTTGCTTATATAACATCCATATTTAATTTTTGCTCATTATTTTATTATTATTATTATCTTAGGTCAAAACTCTTTTTCACATTACTAATGTCCTTTTGAGGTTTCGCTAGTTTTCTTTGACAGGATCTTCCAAAGCTATTCACACTAATGTTTACTACTTTGTGACCTTCATTTTGAGCCGACTTTATCTTTTTTGTGCTCTGGATTAAAACTTGAAAAAGATTCCAAGTGCCTTTTACATCCGTGTCGTCCTTGTCAAACTCAAGAAAACGGTGTCGTGCTTAGTCAACTTTACTCGTGCTCGTTAAACGATGAGGAAAGTATTGTTTCGGTTGTATTTTATTCTTTTTTCGGACCAACACAATTAAAAAATTACGAAAAAGACCATCGGATTTCCCTTTAAGCTCTTTTCAGACTCCCTCGTTTCGAAAAGATTTACAAGTGCACTTGTCTCTTTCACACTTGTAAAAGTATTCGAAAGGTCGTCTATTCGGTGATAGGTTACCCCTTTTTCGGCTCGTTTAGACTAATTACGAGAAAGGTATACCTCAGTCAACTTTTGACTAGGAGAGTTCTCTCAGGAATTGTTTTACACTTTTTCAGGACAAGGGTACTAAATTTACGAAAACGTACATCCCAGAGCCTCCTTTAAAGTTTTTCAGGCTCTCTAAATGTGAAAAGCTACCGAGTTTCCCTTCCTTGGACTCATTAAAATTTGACATCAAAGGACCCATCTAGGGACGAACCCCTCCTTTCTCAGGTTCGTAAAACAATATGAGATCGGACTCATCTATGAGATGAGCTACACCGAGCATATGTTATCCTCCTGAAGCTCGTAAAACAACAAAGAGGTACTCGTCTATCATGTCGGGGGAAATTGGGAAATGAGTCAAGTTTATTTTATTGGCAGCTTGTTAGTCATCACCTTTGAACATGGAATGTGTCTGTCCCTTGTCTATTTTTGGGTATCTGTTATTGTTGAGTTATGATCATCATCTCGAGTTGTCTCTCTGGCCATGAGTCTACTCGTCCTATGTCTATCCTCTACTATCAATTATCGCTGCTACCAGGTTCTGCTTCATGCCATTATATGTTCAAAGGGTTTGCATTGTTCCAAGTCATCCATTGTGTCAAGACTTCCGCTGTGTGAGTACATGTTTGCTTTGTTCCATTGTTTCACATCATCTCTCATTCTGATTTCATGTTGATGATGTGGGAATCATCATGGCCCACCTTCGATGAGTTTATTCCTATCGATGCCAAATCACTATCCAGGAATTAGGATTAGGAGTCAACCACTAGTAACTTGGTACCTGCATGCCTCAATGGCAGGTTTCCTTGTATTCAATAGTAGGTTTTCATCATTGACCTCTGCTTGAATGATCTCTCGGATGCTCGACATCAACTCCTTTATTCGCATTTCATTGAGATGTACTATAGATACCTTGGGGATCATCGTCATCAATGGTGATTTCCCTTGCATTTGTTAACGGTTCACATCATTGACCGGTAATCAAATGGTTTCTACCATGTTCGACTTCCACACCTTGTAATCACATGGATAGATTTGTATCTTTTGCGATTGGGTAGAAGACCCTGGACATCCTTTTTATATTGTGATTGTGTCCAGGTTGTGATGGAAATTCCTTTTTGTATTGTCACACAGATCCACTTATGTATTGGTCGTGGTTGTGTCATGTCTATATCATGGATCTATGCTTGTTCATAGTAGCCATGATTTGTCTACGTTCTATATCATCTCAGTACTCATGGATCTGCAATGTATTGGTCGGCAACCATGCTTTGAGTCAATTATTTCTGAGCATGGGAAGGCCCGCCTAGATGGTATATCTAACATTTTGGTTTTGATTCAGATCCTTGTTGCTCCCCTCGACGCTATCTCTACACAATATTTGTAAAGTCTTTTGGCCATCAGTCTCTTCTGACCTCACACTTTGGGGGGCATCTGTTATACCTCAATATTGCACCTAACAACCTAGTGTCGCATCCTTACACCAAATCACATTGACGACACTTCCCCCTACTGATTAAACACCTAGAAAATAAGACCAATGATTGATCAATGAAGACAAACTCTTTTCCTATCATCTACCAACCCAACTCAGTCCTATTTTTTATCACTACCCGCGCCTTGCACATCTATTGGGGCGCGGTAGTCCTCACTACCGCGTGTTTCTCCTCTCCTAGGACGCGGTACTACCGCTCTATGCTCAGGCTTAGGGGCGCGGTAGTCCAGTTACAGACTTTTTCCATGGATCTTGGGATCTCTAACCTTCAAAGGATTTTGTTAGGATCACCACCTTTGATTCGATCCTAACCCTCTCCCTGTTTGGCTGGATTGATCCACTAAACACTCCATAAATCCACACTTCTCTCTTGTTGGTTAACCTTCCCACATGCTATAGGAGAGAGGTCTTCCATGAGCCAAAGGGAGGACTTTTGGGACATCAAACCTATGATCACAAACCTTTTGTGTAGATAGATAGAGGTAGAAGCAATTGGAGCTGGAAGATTGGCTTGGACATCAAGCAACCTTTGTAAGCACTTTTCAAGCTCCTCAATAATATAACCTGCTTTGTTTCCTAGTTCATGTGTATTGATTATGTTTCAATTTCATGAATTATGTCTACATAGATTGTGGATCTAACTTGTAATTCAAAGACATTGGAAGATTGTGTGTACTTGTGTATTGTTTTGTCTCCACAGATATATCGCGAGGATTCCGAGATCAGAACTGCAAGCAGGACAAACGTTGAGAATGGAGGTGAGTTACTTTCTTCCTTCCCTTCTAATGTAAAATCTCTGAAATACTAGTTTAATCCAGCATTCAAGATTACATTTGTTTCATTTTTGTCTTAGCTTAGAGTTAGCTTCCTCTACTTTATCCTAAGAGAATTTATCTTTATCCGTAGGGAGAAATATCCCCAGTGGATTCGCCATTTTTTGTTGTAGATATTTCTGCCTACGAATAAAGAGAAATTATCTTAGGATAAAGTAGATGAAGCTAACTCTAAGCTAACACAAAAATGAAACAAATGTAATCTTGAATCCTAGATTAAACTAGTATTTCATAGATTTTACACTAGAAGGGAAGGAAGAAAGTAACTCACCTCCATTCTCAGCATTTGTCCTACTTGCAGTTCTGATCTCGGAATCCTCGCGATAGATCTGTGGAGACAAAACAATACACAAGTACACACAATCTTCCAATGCTATGAATTACAAGTTATATCCACAATCTATATAGACATAATTCATGAAATTGAAACATAATCAATACACATGAACTAGGAAACAAGGCAAGTTATATTATTGAGGAGCTTGAAAAGTGCTTACACAGGTTGCTTGATGTCCAAGCCAATCTTCCAGCTCCAATTGCTTCTACCTCTAGCTATCTCCACAAAAGTTTTGTGATCATAGGTTTGATGTCCCAAAAGTCCTCCCTTTGGATCATGGAAGACCTCTCTCTTATAGCATGTGGGAAGGTTAACCAACAAGAGAGAAGTGTGGATCTATGGAGTGTTTACTGGATCAAGCCAGCCAAACAGGGAGAGGGTTAGGATCGAATCAAAGGTGGTGATCCTAACAGAATCCTTCGAAGGTTTAAGATCCCAAGATCCATGGAAAAAGGCTATAACTGGACTACCGCGCCCCTAATCATGAGCATATAGCGGTAGTATCGCGTCCCAGGAGAAGAGAAACACATGCCCCAATAGATGTGCAAGGCGCGGTAGTGATAAAAAATAGGACTGAGTTGGGTTGGCAGATGACAGGAAAAGAGTTTTTTTTCATTGGTCAATCATTGGTCTTCTTTTCTGGGTGTTTAATCAGTAGGGGGAAGTGTCGTCAATGTGATTTGGTGTAAGGATGCAACACTAGGTTGTTAGGTGCAATATTGAGGTATAAAACCCTCCGATGGTTCATGAGCCTCGGTGAGAATTGTATACAAACTTGGGAAGACATGAAACATGTATTCTTGAAATGTACCAAGATTATTGCAGGGTCAATGAAGATATCTTCGGAATGACACAAGCAGAAGAAGAGAGTTTGGAGGATTACATGGAACGCTTTCAATACAATCTTCAAAGATCCAAACAAAGGAAACTGGGGAAAGAGACCTTGAAAACACTCCTACTTAAAGGAATCCAAGCTGAATCATTAGAAATATTAAATATGATGGGAACAGGTGATGTATTTCAGTTAGAATATGATTATATTTGTGAGTTATGTAGAAGGTATTCAAGAGGAAATTTCAAGATTGGTAATAATTCTAGTAATCCTTCTTTTCCATCTTTGAAATCTGCTGCAAGAACAAGAGTTATAGGAGCTAAAATCAACAATTTATTTGAAATTTATAAAGTTGGTTCACAATTGGATGCTTTTCAGGTTACGGAAAAGAAGGAGGAAATAAGAGAAGCAAGGGATTTCCCTTTGGATAGTCTTGAAAGGTGTGGTATATGTGACTTGAAGCATTCCACAGATTGTTGCACCTCCTTACCAAGGATGAAAGAAACATATCAAAGAGATCTAGGAGTTGAAGCAAACTCATTGCAACAGTCACAACAACCTTGGCCTACATGTATGGTTCAAAACTCTATCCCTCTATTTGCTTACTGTCATACTCAATCATTGAATACTCCTCCACCATGGCAGTTGTTGCAACCTCAGTTTAATTCTTACCTACCTTATCCAAAAGGTTGGAATGGCCTATCTTATGATCACATGGCCACTCTCTCTCATGCTACAACACAACTTGGTCCTTCAATATCAACCTCACAAACCAATCATCTACATCAACCACATCTATCTTCTCATCAAACTCCTTGGTATCCAACACGATTTCCTATCCAATCCACCCTCCACCCTAACCATAATAAAGTAGTACAGTATGCTTACAGTGCTGAACTGCAAAATTTTCCTACATTTCCCTCATGTTCTACCTCACCTACATCACTGCAAAAAGACTGTGCACTGTTGCAGCAAATCCATACAAGGCCTAAACATGTTTTAAATCCAAGACTTGGAAGTGAAGTTTCCTATGATCATCAACAAGTTAACAAGATGAACAAATTTGATGAAGAACATACATTGGAACCAAAATCATCATTCACATCATTAGATCTGAATCTCTTATGCATTCAAGAAGATCAGTTTACTAAGAAGCTTCATGGTGCAACAGCCATGAGAAATCAAGGGAACAAAGACTATATTGAAGCTTGGTTTCAATCTGTCATTGGTCTGCAGCATCATGCCTTACTTCATCGATTCTTCACACCATCATTTCAAGGGAAGCTGATCTCTCATATCCTAACATTCATAAAGTTATATTTTTTCTATTGGGATTATGAGAATACTTGAGTCGTTTCTTCAAAAGTGGCTCCATTGGAAGTTCTCCTACACTTGAGAAGAATTTGTTATTTCCAACTAGTGTAGGACATTGTAATAAATAAAATTGGTAAGACCCCATTCAATTTTTCACTTAGATCTAGGATGCATAGATAGTATCATTTTGTTTTGAATGAGAACTCTTGGACACATGGTGCAGTAAGAGCAACCCATATTACTAATCTCTCTTTTTCAGGAAGTTGGTAAGAGGAAGGAAGCATTGGTGAATGAAGACTCCACAGGAAAATGAGCCAAACGATTATGGAACCCTTCAAGCTTGAAACTTATGTGATCAACATGGTATGTGTTTATTTTTTATTTCTATATATCACATCCATAAAAATACACAGACTTTATTTCAACATTATATCATTTTTTTAAGAGTTGTAGCTGTAGTTGCAACACACTGTGTAAGTCAATCTAGGTACTCAATGCTTGAAATTTTTGGTATGGGTGTGTGGTTTATTTAAATTTATATCATTAAAAACATCCACACCTATTCCGGTCACTTTTTGGGAGCCAAATTTCATTTACTGGATTTTTGGGGCATTTTGGCTTGAAAGTTTTACTAAGAAACAGTCGGGATAGTCCATTTTTGGGAGACCAAATGGAAATATTTTTAAACCCTGTTTACATCCTAAGTATCCCTTTGAATATAGTTTCCAAACCAATTTTAATTTTTGAGATTGGGCATCAAACGAAAAATTTATGATCAAAATACTAACAGGGTGTCAAGCAGGCAGCTTAGGAACAGAGCTGGGATAGTCACTTTTTGAATGCCTTATTGGATAGATCTTGAAAACCTGTTTCATTTGTATATTACCCTAAAAATTTAGTTTACAAAAAAAATTGAATTAGTCAATTCCGATTTCGTACGGAAGTGTTATGACCAAAATACTGACTGCTTATCACAAATCAGCATTTTTAAAACTCAGTTTCCTAGACTATTCATTGGACTGTTTGAATCATGCACTCTTATTGGATTCAAAACCTGTTTCTATTGGATATCCATAAATGAATATAATTTCATCTCCAATTGGAATCACGTTAATCCGTTATAAAATGAAAAATCTATGCCTAAAACCGTGACTGTTGGTCTAGTCCAGAATTCGAAAAACACCTTGTCATGCAGGCTGTTACTGAGCAAATTGGAATATCATCACATAGAATTTTTAAAACCTGTTTCTAATGGACATATATCTATGAATTTACTTTCATTTGGATTTTGAATCACTCAAATCGGACAAGGAATGAAGAATTTATTATCCGAATACTGTTGGTGAGTCTAGATGGCCATAGCTCTCCCACGGGTATAAATTGAATTTGCTTCGTTCATTTTTCTTTGGATTTGTTTTATAAATAATTGCTTGTTGTTTTTTTTCATATGTGTTGGGGGAAGAGAGACCAATCACCTCTCTTCTTCCATCATCTCATGTTTTATTACAAGCAAGTGCTAGGTTTTTGCAGGTCCATAGAAGAAGAAGGTCAATGCATGCACGAGTGACTCTTGAAGACTTTTTCTCAATTTGAAAATGGATTGAGCACATAAAAAAAAAATGGAGAGATTGATGCGCAAACCATATGAAGACCAATGTTCCGAAGTCAAGTTCCATTGCTACATGCCAAGAATCATTTTAAGACGACATTATGCTCATCATCCTCCTTCACCAACACCATGATATGCCTATACATTTCCTTCTTCACTCTACCATTCCATCCATTCCATTACCTTCCACTTCATTTCATCACTTCCATACTTTCCACTCCATTCACTACTCACCCATGAATAAATTATTTCATAGTACTATGGGATCTGCATCCATCAATGGCAGATTTCCTTATTGTTAATCATGGGGATTCATCAATGCCTCTTGATTGAAAAATCTTGCAGGTGACTTGACTCCAGCACATTCATTCGTACCTATCAAGATGCACTAAGGTGCTTTAGAGCTCACTGTCATCAAAGGTGAGTTGCTTCATATTGGTTAATGACATACATTAATGGTTGGTAATCCAATGATTTCTTTCCATGCTCGAATTCAGCACATTCATTCGCATGGTAAGAATTGTACCTCATTTTGGTAGTGGTTGAAGATTATATGATCTCATGGTTTCAACAGTGACTTGCAGCATCATTTGTTCCAACAATGTGTAGTTTTTTTCCATTTTCTTCCAGCAGTTAGCAGTCTCACATGCAGCTAGCACAATAGAGTTCCTCATTGTGGATCAGATTCAACCTTCATAAGTTTCATCTTCTAGCTACATTGCTCCAGAATCAGTACATTCATGTCAACCAAGGCTTCCATGGAGGTAAAACTTGAGGTAAAATAGCATGATTTTTTTATTTACTAAAGATTTAGGAAGATGTCATGAAAACCACTATGCATTCTTCATTTCTATTTCCAATTTCTATACATTATTCATTACCTATCATAATCATACCATCTTTTATCCATTCATTTCCCATGCAATTCTAAACCCTCACCATTCCACTTCATGTACACCCAATTCAAGTCCTGTCCAACATCCAAGCATAAGTAAATGAGTTGTTGCTGCCACCCAAGAACCAACAGAAAAAAAAGGGGAGAAGATCATGTTGTGCACTTCCATATCAACAAGGTGAAAGTCAGAGTTATGGTTTCTTTGGTTAATATCCATGATGTATTATTTCATCTCCTGAAAAATGGTTTGCAATTATATTTTCTAGCCTCTTGCTTCATGGTTCTCTCACATGTTACACATCTTTAAAAATTTGTGTTGAGGATTGACATTGAAAGGTTACAACATATGTGTTACATGGATTGCAGTCATACATGTCATAAATATTTCATGGGCTGTGAAGTTAATGGATGTTTCAGGAATGATTACAATGCGAACCATTTCATTAATACATGACCCTCCCACATGAACATCGGGTTTGTCTGCACATTCTTTCTACTTGTTGGTACACATCATTGTTTGGAAGTGGTTTATGTGCTCATAAGATTTACCACGGGAGCATGATAATGGTTCTCTTGGTTAGTGGCATGGTGATTTTGTGGCAACCTCTGTTGCAATTATGAGAATATTTTTTGTTGAATACACCATTGCTAATAGAAGGGAGTCGCTATTAAAAGGCGATTGAAACAATGTCTCTACCCAAATTTAAAATTTTTCTATAGTGGCTTGTTTCAAAGGCACTTGTACCTATTGTATGGCAACGTAGGCTTCTTCCCAACATATTCTAGAGTCCAATCATAAGACAATTCCTTGCTGCTACTCTTCAAAAACCTACAGCAAAAGAAGCATATACTTCCATAAAACAGAGAATGCATTTAAGAGGTATGTGTCTCTTGGTTTCTAGATGCATACATTGATCAAGAACTGTTGTTATAAACACTTCAATGCTGAGATATGATTGGTCCTTTATGAAAAATGGATCTCCATGCCCTAAATCAGATGGTTTATTCATGTGACTTAAATAAATCACATTTCTAGCCTCCCCCTCAGTGCATTGCTGCCCCATATATGGATCATTAATGATTCCTACATTCTCTAATGATCATCTTCAGCTTGAAGCAACAACATAAACAAAATTTAATCACAGAGATTTTAGCAGCATAGAACATATAGCAGATCTGGATATGATCATTCTTGATGACAACATGATAACTATGAGTATTTTGGAGCAGGATGATTCACATATATAGCTTGGTTATCCCATATTATGTGCCTTGGATCATTTTTTTTTGTGTGTGATTGACAAAGAAAATAAGTTTTCTTGGAAATTTATTGATGGCTTGGTTCTTTGAGATTCTGATTTTTAGTTTGCTATGGGATTTATGCTTTCTACAATTAGGTCTCTAGTGCCATATGCTATCATTAATATTTTCATATTATAGCATGGAAACGATTGAGAGGATCTCTTGAACTACTCTGAAGCAATCCTACCATACACAACAATTGAAAAATTACCATTTTCAACAACAAATAAATTTTATAATAGTGGGAAGGATTGATGTGTAGATCAAAACTTGTTTTCTGCCTTGGGGAGTCTCATCACAACATGAATACATGATGTATCATCAGTTTGGGGGAGATGGCTATTTTTAACTTAGGTGAAAACTCATTTATTCCATGAGGACATGGAAATTATTCAGTTTGGGGGAGAAGAAGATTTACCATGCTTGCTGGTTTGCCATTCATATTTGTATTACTCATGCACATTTCATATTTAAAGCAGAAATTGAATTGATCATATCTTGAAATTGGTAAAGTGGATTCTCATTATTTTTGGACAGGAAGTGAATAATATCAAGATGAACAAACCTGGTAAGTTTCAGCCCAATCCAATGCATGGTTTTCGAGAAAATGGCCGTCATCACCTATAGCCATTTTTCCTATATCTCGTGATTCATGCATCATATGAATTTGAGCTTTTGGGAGCATAAGCATTATGTTAAGAGGAAGATACTCACCAATTTTCAGAAAAAAATACTTCACGGATTGAAAAAAAATGGCCATCATCACCTAAAGCCAATTTGTGTTTTTCTCAAAATCCGTGATGTGGGTATCTCTGATTTTCGATGTGGAGATGCATTGGAATGGTAAAAACATGCTTCCAAAATTTCAGCCAAACCCAGTTTGTATTTTGGGAGATATTAATTCAGGAAGTTTGCTGCAAAACCAGTTGTTACTCCACCAATTTTGTCCATTTCCCTATTCTCGCAGCTGCGACTCCACAAAATCCTTCGCTAAAGCAGTTGCAACACCGCTAAATTCTTCGCTAAATATTCCGCTAAGCAGCTGCACTACCGCCAAATTTTCTGCTAAATGGCTGCAACACCGCCAAATTTTTTGATAAATCCTCCGCTAATTGGCTGCAACACCGCCAAATTTTCTGATAAATCATCCATTAATTGGCTACAACACCACCAAATTTTCCACTAACTTCTGTGTTAAAGTTTTCGCTAAATTTTTCACTAATTGCTGAAACTTCATCAAAATTGCTAGAGTTCATTCCAATGCTATTTTTTTTCTGAAGATTATCATTTGATGAGAAATGCAACAACCATTGTTTGAAGGAGTTTCAAGTATTGTTTGAAAAGAAGCATCATTAGTGAGCAAGCAGATTGGTTTTGGTCATTATGCATGGTAAAATGAAAGCAACAGCCAAATGAGTCCTTCAAGTTTGGATGCTACACAGGTATTGGGTTGCATGAGGACATGCAACAAGTTCGGTTTGGGGGATATGTTGGGTCACGGATTTGTCCATATTTTCATCACCTATCGACATATATTTCATCCGTCTTATTCATATTATTATCCATTTATCATTCCATTTTCCATCATTTGCCGTAACTCTTTGTAAAATACCATATTACTTCCATTGATGCTTTAGTGGTTAATAATGATTATTTTCCTTTATCTTTGATGAATTGAACACTATTATGCATAATTTTACTGATGATGGTTTATGGAGTGATTTTTCATATTAGCAGCAGTAGCAGCCATGGTTCAAGCCTCCGAATTTGGCATGCTAACAAACGTACAAATGGATATTCAAAACATGTTTTCATTCCTAGGATTGATTATGTGCATTTGTGACTTCAATTCATGCTCAATTCCAACATGGCAGCCTCCAGCTCATGATCGAACGGTTCCAACAAAAACGTGTATCAGATAACAACACATTGATTTGTGTCACGATTTGCGGGAAGATGGAGAAGAATCTCATAAATATGGAACATGGATTTTGTGCGTAACAGCCTCAATTACCTGACTCATGAGGGAATGGCCAAACAAAGCAATAGTTTGAGATATACAGTTGGTTCTCTAAATGTGTAATTCTCAGATTTACTGTTGTGCCCGGTTTCCAAATTAGCAAGTTTGTTGAAACAGATCACAAGTTGGGTATTCAGTTTCTCATTCTCCTAAGAGAATTTTATGTATAAATATGTAATCATTCTAATGTATTGGGAGGAAGAGAGAAAGCAATGTTATGCTGTAGAATTTGATCCAGACGGTTGTAATAATTCCATTCTGATAATACATGCTGGCAGTTTCTTAATTCTGGAGTTGTAGACTTTCATTGTTGAGATTCAGCTTTGCTCAGTGGAGGAAGGGCCCTCTTCCCTGATTAGATGCTGATAGTGTTTATTTTAGTTGTGTATATTTGTTTATCATTTATTTCATGCTTTCTTTCATTCATTAGATTTATCATAGATATTTTCTTGTTAATTCATTTTAATAGATCGTTGGCCAACATAGCATTTCTTTTAGATTTATGCAATTAGATTTTTTTTCATAAGAGTTGATTTTGTTTGAAGTGTGATTAGATTTACAGTGTGGATTTATGAATAGGTTTGGAGCTTGATTTCTTTTCAAGAAGGTGTGATCTAGTTTACAAAACGTTTTGATTCCATACCAATAGATAAACAGTGTTAGGTAGAAATTGTGCTTGCATAGATCTTGCACGATAGCTTTGAAATAAAAGACTTCCTCAGGTGATAATTTATGATCTGGTAGTGTCAATTGTTTAATTAATTAGACAATTAATCCAACCAACAGTGATGATGATGAAAACGTTGATGATGATGATGGTGATGATGGTGATGAAGATGATGATGATGATGACGGAGAAGATGATGATGATGGAGATGTTGATGAGGAACCTAAAAATGACAATGATGATGAAGATGGTGATGATGATGAAGATGTTGATGATGATGGTGATGGTGATGATGATGATGATGATGATGAAGAATAAGATGATGATGATGGAGATGTTGATGAGGAACCTAGAGATGACAATGATGATGAAGATGGTGATGTTGATGAAGACTTTGATGATGATGGTGATGGTGATGAAGTTGATGATGATGATGACGAAGAAGAAGATGATGATGGAGATGTTGATGAGGAACCTAGAGATGACAATGATGATGAGATGATGATGAATACATTGATGATGATGGTGATGGTGATGGAGATGATGATGATGATGACAGAAAAGATGATGCTGATGGAGATGTTGATGAGGAACCTAGAGATGACAATGATGATGAAGACGTTGATGATGATGGTGATAGTGATGAAGATGATGATGATAGAGATGTTGATGAGGATGATGGAGAAGATGATGATGATGGAGATGTTGATGATGATAGAGAAGATTATGATGATGGAGATGTTGATGAGGAACCTAGAGATGACAATGACGATGAAGATGTTAATGATGATGATGATGATGGTGATGATGATGAAGATGTTGATGATGGTGGTGATGGTGATGATGATGATGATGATGGATATGTTGATGAGGAACCTAGAGATGACAATGATGATGAAGATGGTGATGATAATGAAGAGGTTAATGATGATGGTGATGGTAATGAAGATGATGATGATGATAATGATGGAGAAGATGATGATGATGGAGATGTTGATGAGGATGATGGAGAAGATGATGATGATGGAGATGTTGATGATGATGATGATGGAGAAGATGATGATGATGAAGATGTTGATGATGATGATGATGATGGATATGTTGATGATGGCTTGTATTTGATGATGGCACATATTTGTAGCAATGTGTAGATAAATGTTGGTCAACATGAAATACTCATGCAAGGCAACATGCACAGAGCATTGATCATGTGAAGATTTCAATTATTGGCAATGGCATTTTGCATTGGAATTCCATTTCAGCTCCTCCCTTCAAACTCAATTTTTTTTACGTTTTGAATTTTTACATTGCCCTTGACACGAAGTTTTAGTGAAAAAATAACCCTTCAACAATGAAGTTAGACTTAAAAAAATATCATTTAATAATTTTTTTTTATTAAAGAATAATTCATGGAAGTTAATGTTTGACCACATGTAATGCAACAAAACAAAACTTTCAATTTGAACACGTTGCGTTAATGGTGTAATCGAAATTCTGACATTCTATTCCAAATGACTTGGCTTTAGAGACCAGATAAATATAGTATGCCCTTTATAGAGGCTATTCATTAAAAAACACATTGTTATTGAGACTGTACTATGATGTTCTCCCCTTCCTTAGTCAAAAGAAGATTAATAAGGTTGTTTTTCCAAGGTATAGGATGTTTTGGATTTCTCAACTATTATTGCATGTGAAATTGCATGTATACCAAGCTACAACAAATCTTTCATAGAAGTGGATTTGTCTATGTGAATAGATAAGTGAAAAGATTTTAGCAACAAGACCTATAAATTTTAACTTGGAAGTATTGGAAATGTACAAAGTGGGATTGAGAGGCTTGATGGTGATTGTAGTAGTGGGCATGGTATTGGTTATAATGATGTCGTGATAATGGAATTAAACATTAATATGGTGACTCTAGAGCTTGGATCCTATCTTAGAAACACGAGAGCCTAGCCTAAAAACCCTAGCTGGTAGCGTAAACCCTAGTTTGTATTCTAATCACAATGAAACCCTATTATGTAACCTAAGATCTAGCCCTAAATTATAATACATGTAAAAATTAAATCATTTTCATTGTACATGTATATGCATGTGCATACATTTGAATCCAAATCACTATACACATATATGCATAGTATCTCATCTATATAGCAAGGGTCCATCATCAACTCGAAAACCGTTGTACCTAGCACTAGATACCTAATTTAGAAACCTAATGGTTTGAAATTGGTTGTACCATGAATATTTTTATATGGTGGATATGCACACCTATGACAACTTTCTCAATGGATGGAAAACCTAATATTATCATAACATTAGTAAAGCTTAGTCCAACATATAGTAATGCTTACATGTTCTAGTGTTGATGGCGCACTAATGGATGCATGCAACTTGATGAGGGTGTATGTGTGACTCCATTGATGTAATGCAAGTCCTAAATGTCTTTAACAAGTGTCTGAGTGTCCAGTAGATGAATTAGGATGTCCTAATACCCCTCAATCCATTCCAGATAGAATTCGAAAGCATTTGGGGTATTGGGGTAACAAGTTGGTGCATTGAGGTGGATATAGCCTCACAAATACACCTCATATTGGTCATTTATTGTAATGTCAAATATATGTGTTTAAGTCAACATGTCTACATAATATTAGATCGCTATCACATAATGTTAAATTAAGGAAGTCCTAATTGTAAATGGTAGTGGATGTGATGGTCATCAAATCAAAGGTGGCTATATCCGTGAGTGAGAATTAATGAGCTAGCTATACATTGTGCTCAAGGTTGTCCTATTTGTATGGTGACAATTGATTAAGAAATGATTCCATAACTTGGTTATTAATTTGTTGCATGATCTTAAGTAGACAAAATGGTCAATATAAATATTAGTGATGACATTTCATTATGTAGAGTATGGACATTTCGGATCTCATTATGTAGAGCTATTAAAAATCATGTTGGATCTTATTTTAGCCTTTTAACAACAATGGACATTTTCTATTTTTAAGTATTGTTTTCCTACTACTCAAGTTCCCAATATATATCTTATGTGCCATGAGGTGTGATTTGTCCATCCATTTATTCCGTTTGTTTTTAGATTAATTCTCACACATGATTTTGTTTCAATTAGCCCATGTTTATAATGTTTTCTTAATATAGATACCATTACAATCTTTTACATGTGGAAAGATAAACTAAGCTGAACTATGATATCCAAATTCTCTTCTAAGATCTAGGTAAGCTTCTAGTTGATTCACATTATCAACTAATGCATGGAAATCATTGGTACCAAAACTTAACACCGCATGCCATGGACGGATAGAAGTAAAAACCAAATTTAGACAACATCACATCATGATACACACAACGTAAGAGAAAAAAATTAGAAAACAAGATACTAATATAGACAACATCAATATAGATCACATAACTGAAAATCCATGTACATCAAGGCGACAAAAATCATCCAAACATATACAATTTCTGGAAAATAGTGGAACATGGCTCCTAATGTACATACAATGGCAACTCGTGCCCTATAGAAAATGTGACAACTCATGTCGTAGATCCAAAATACATGGCAACTCGTGTCATATATACAAAGTACATGGAAACTGGTGCACAAAAGTGCCACATCATGGCTAATGTACATAACATGGTGTGTCAAGCATTGTGACCACCCCCGTCACTCCCAGGCACATCTCCAAAGTCGATCTTCCTACTCTTTGAGCTATCGGTGTTTCGGGTCTTGCTCCATCTACGAGTAGACCTTCTCTTCGAGCTCTGGAACAAATGATATAAGATACCTTCATTTTCAAGCATTTGCAACATTTACCACATTTATAAAACAAATGTAGAATTAGAATCTTAAATAAATCACCTTTAATGCGAGTGGGAAACGTGAGGCAGGTGTCCTGGATCTGCGGAGCCTGTTAGCAATTCCATCCTACAACATTTACAACAATCATTTCATTGAAAAGTAATAATTGCTTAAATTAATTTTTGTTAATGCATCAAAATATTTTCATAAATTAGCTTGATACTCACCGTGAACACCTCCGATGATGGACATGGCTAGGCTTCTGGGCTATTAGGTGGAGCAGATGGCTGGACAACCAGGTCTGATGCAGTCATGGGGAGGGCGCAGATGTAGTGGCAGCCACTGCAGGTGCAACCACTGGAGATACAGATGAGGATACTGGAAGAGTAGATGTCACAATAATGGCGGGAAGTGGGGATGATATGGTGGAAGAAGACATGGTGGTATGGGGTGGAGGAGGACGTCGTGGATGATGAACCATTACCGGTTGTACGATATAGGGTATCAAACAAGGAGGACTAGGGTGGATGTTGAGGGATGGTGCATGGGAGGGTAGTACTGCATGGAGGGAGGAGGATGGTTGAAAGGGAGGTTGTGGACGAAGAGGGGGAGGTGGAAGGAAGGGGGAGCGTGGACGAATGGGGGAGGATGGATAGACATGGGGGCATGGATAAATTGAGGAGGATGTATATACGGGGGGGCATGGACGAGTGGGAAAGGATGGATGTAGGGGGAAGTATGGTCGGGGAGGGGGGACTAGATGGAAGGGAGGAGGTGGACGGAGGGAGGGGTCTAGATGGAAGCAAGGGGGGGGGCTCATGGGAGAGGGTGGAAACATAGGACTAAAATGTGGACCTGCAGTTGTTGGTGGAACCTACATATACATTCGTAATATCACAATTTAGTAAACAAACAATAAATTAAACCATAGTAAGTCGTAACAATTCAAATTAAAAGCATGCTTTTAACTACACATTGTAGCTGTGTATATGGTGATCTGCCAATCCCTGGTGGGGATGGTTGATCACCGTAGTCAGGGAACACCTGTGGACACCAAAATGCATGCATGTTATGAACATGTTAAACAAGTCATTATTTAGGCAATCAAGATATTCAAAAACATTGTACGAACTATCAATGTGTATGCCATAAATGTAAATACTTAAGTAATATAAATGACATAAGTAAAAACAATATTGCGTGAGGTATTGAAAATACCTTTATGTGAGGTGCTGCAATTTTAGTTGCAGTTGCCATTGCTACATCTAGGTTGGGAGATCCTACGTTCTCCTATGTTGGTGTCTCAGCTCTGAATAACTATACATTGAAATAATAGTTTAAGTCAAACAAAAATACTTTACAAGTTATCAAGTGATGATTGAAAACACATTAAAAAAATTGTTGACCTCATCCATATAACATCCCTTGATCGGGCCAGGGAAAGTGTGCTCGCAATGAGGACAAAGATGTGGCATTGTCCCCATCGAACTGGAATGCCCAACATGGCTACCACCGGTCATGGGTCTATCTTGGCCCTATCGCGAAGGCGCTTCACCTGGATCTCTATCAAGGTCACCCGACCTCTCCACTTTAGTCACTGCTATAAAGGAGGTGTGTCTGAGGAGTCCATGTGCAACATTACTCATTGCCTCCTCGATCTAATCAAGCTTGTGGGGTAACTGAGGTGGCTAGTGAGAGGGGTTGGGGTCGCACCTAGGAGCTAGTGGCCCTCTCGGTGGGTTCCTCCTCGCAGCAAGTCGAGACTCGATCTTGGGTAGAGCCACGCCCAACACCCTGGAACTTGGTTATGTCAAAATAGTTGACATGTAAACCGAGAAAAAACTTAGCCCACATTTGCCGAAGGAAGTACTTTGGAACCTCCCTATTATTGCAGGGAGGTTTATCGTACACCATGAACCACCTCTACATCCAATTGTCTCTCCACGGTTGGTAATGACATCAATCCATGCCGACAAGTGGCTTTCTAGTGTTCGGTGGTTGGTTTTTTTTGGATCGATGAACATACTGTATAATTGGGCTTTTGTAATATTCAAATCTTTTATTGCTTCCTTGGAAATTCCTGTGGAGTAATACTCCCGCATTTGAGCTTCAAATTCAGTCATGTCGATCAATTGGCGATATGCTGTTAGGAACCCGTGTCAACCTTTCTCTTTATTATGTTAGTATATTGTGTTGGACGCATATGCTTTGTAAGTCGTCCCGTAGTATTTGTTGATCCATAGTTTATATTAGCCCATACTATTGACCCATAGTATTGGATGCATATGCTTTGTAAGTTGTCCCATAGTATTATATGTCCCATGGTTTTGACTCATAGTATTGGGCATAGACTTAGTATATAAGTGTGTGTTGAGGTCATTGAAGGCACCGTGAAGTTAATTGTATTGAGCTTGCTGAAAGGAGGTTGCCCCCTCGAAGTGGCCCGTGATCAATATAAAATTGATTCTGAGTTCTATTATTTCTGATATCTCATGTATTTGCATTAATTAATTATTGCAGGTTCTTCACATCTGGTATCAGAGCACTTTCTTGGGCTCGTTGGGTGGAATTTCTGCCAAATTTTTTTTCTCATCTGTTGCAAGTTCGCATCTGGGAGTAACCCCTATCCTCTTAACTCTGGGAAGTACTTGGGCATAAGCCCTAAAACTCCTTGTGAGGAGTACCACAGGAACCCCAAAGTAACTAGCCCATTTAGAGGACCTACCAGCGAAAAGGACAATGACCCCTACCTTATTGACTAGTTCCCACCCATGAGGTAAACCAAGAGCTGTTGTTTGTGGCAAAGCGGTTATCAGTTTTACCTAAGCCATGGAGTGAGGGGTACTACCCCAATACGCAAGCCGTCAGACAGCATTGGTGGTCGAGTGAATCCCTTGAACCGATAGGAATCCGCACATACCTGGGGTCCATATCTATTTTCAGCTGAACTATTGCCGATCACTTCCGCTCCAGATTCAGCCATTTCAGGTCTATTCTGAAAGTCGTTCCAGATCCAGTCGTCATTTCAGATCCAGCCGTTTTCAATCCCTTCTACACTGTTGCAGATCAATCTGTTGTGGATCCCTTCCACGCCGCTGTTGCCGATCCATTTCTAGGGGAAAAAAAAAAGAAAGAGAGAGAGAAAGAAAGAAAGTAAAAAAAAGTATAAAATTCTGTTTTTTGGCCATATCTCCCTTGTTTCAACTTTGTTTTCCCTGAAACTTCACTGACATCCCTGCAATCCCATTCTGCATATTTCATTCCTGAAGACCCTATTCCAAATTCCACTTCCCAAGACCAGAAATCCCACATTTGTCTATTTTTAGGGTTTGCCATAACTCCTTCAATTTTCACCCAAACACCTTCAAATTTTGCCACAGTGTTCCTTTTCTAATTCTGCTTCTTTGTCCCTCTCTACCAAATTTTCTCATTTTTTCACCCCGCTTCTGAAATCCCCATTTTTTCCCTCCCTGTCCATTAGAAAGTGTCTAAAATCTACTCAAACCACAATTACCACTCCAAGTTTTTCCCAAATCCAAATTTTACTTTACTAAAGTAGCTTTTGTTTGTGTTTTTCTATCCATTCCCCAAAAAAAAAAAAAAAAATTCCTGGTTATAGTTGTCACCCGCACAGGAGTAAAAACCATGGAGGAAGCACTTGTAGCCCTCCAAACCAAACTCCAAGATCTGTATGAAACATTTCTCAGCCTCCATCTTCAGCATCCAGCCATGAACAATAATCGACAGCAAGAATCTTCTACAACCAATGGGTTCTCTTCTTCTAGCAATTTTCGTGGTCCAAAGCTTAAATTTCCTCGCTTCAATGGTACTGATCCGACTGGATGGATCTATCATGCAAATCAGTATTTCAGTCTGCATAATACTTTTGATATCCAAAAAGTTCCACTTGCATCCTTTCATTTGGAACTGGAAGCCCTTCAATGGTACCATGGGTACATCAAGGCTCATGATGAGCCAAAATGAACAAATTTTTGCCAACTCATTTTGCATCGATTTGGTCATAGTGCTTTTGATGACTTCACCGGAGCACTCACTAAACTTTGTCAAAGTGGCACTGTGAGAGATTATCAGACAGAATTTGAAAAACTAGCCAATTACACAGAAGGATTGTCTGATGAATTCTTTAGGAGTTGTTTTAGCATTGGTCTTAAGGATGAAATCCAATCAGAGGTTAAAATGTTCTGTCCCAACACAATGATGGAAGTCCTAGGGATGGCTAAGTTGGCACAAGACAAGCTTGCAACCCAACAATGCTCCAAACCCTCTTTTGTTCCCTTCCAAAATATGGGTTCTCAACGACCTCCCATCCCGTCAGCTCCTCGAACAACTCCTATCAAGCATTTGTCTGAAACAGAGATGTAGGCATGCAGAGAAAAAGGGCTTTGTTATAATTGTAATGAGAAATTCACTCGGGGACATAAATGTGTTCAACAAAAGCTCTATCTCTTGGATATGGATTCTCCGCCAACCTCTAAAATTGGTGAAGAAGCTCCAGATACAATGGATGTTCAGGTCGACATTTAAGAGTTGCCTATTGACCCCCCATCTCAGGAAGACCAACCAAAGATATCTCTCAATGCTTTATCTGGCGTCACCACCCCCCCAAACAATGCAGGTCAAGGGATACTTCAAGAAGTTTCCTCTTACAATACTCATTGATTCTGGCAACACACATAACTTCATTGACCCTCGGATCGCCAAACAGGATGATTGTTTTATCCACCCTTGCTCCAACTTTGAAGTCATGGTTTCCAATGGGGGCACCTTACCTTGCAAGGAGAAGTGTCACAATGTGCGTATCTCTCTGGAATATTATAACCTGCACTCTGACATGTTTTCCTTGTCCTTAGGCGGATGTGATGTGGTTTTGGGTGTTCAATGGTTATGCACACTTGGCCCCATCTTATGGCATTTTGCTCAACTTTGGATGCAGTTTTTAGTCAATGGGGCACAACACAAATTAATGGGCTTACAACCAGGGTCTCTCTACGTCATCAATTCACATTGCCTGGAAAAAATCCTTAAGAAGAATTCACATGGTGTCATTGCTCAGCTCCATTCCATTCAGATGCACCCATCAACAGTCTCCTCTACTTCCTTGGATAGATATGCAGGTGTCTTTGCTGAACCAATGAGCTTGCTTCCTTCAAGAGACCTTTCTGGTAAGAATTTAGCCGCATCTACCTCTCAGCAGGAAATGATGGCTATTTTGCATGCAGTACAAAAGTGGCAGCCATACCTATTAAGGAATTATTTCAGCATCAAGACTAATCTCCGTGGTCTGGAAAATTTCCTGGAACAATGGGTCTCCTCTCCAACACACCTGAAATGGGTTATCCAGCTCATGGGTTATCCCTATGCGACCACTTACAAGAAGGGTAAGGACAATATGGTGGCAGATGCTCCTTCTCGCACAATTGATGACCCAGTTTCTCTTACAGCTCTTTCTCTGCTTGTTCCAAATTGGTTGCAATATGTTCAACAGGGCTATCGCTTCTATGAACTCCATGCTTCTTCATCAGCAGGGCACTCTGAGTTCTTCAAAATGTATGACTGGGAACAATGTAACTTCTTTTGGCAGGGACTGAAAATGACAATTCAACAGATGGTGGCTGACTATGATACTTTCCAAGTCAACAAGGGTGAAACGACACTCCTTTCAGGACTGCTCAAACCCTTGCCCATCCCTACACAGATTTGGCCAACTATTTCTATGGATTTCTTAGAAGCGCTCTGGTGGTACAATACCACATATACAAGGACACCATATGAAGCAGTCTATGGACAGACACCGCCAGTTCTTCTTCCATACACCCTTAGGAGCTCCCTAGTTCAGGCAATTGACTCGGTTCTTCGAAACCGCAATCAAATTCTTCTCATTCTGCAGGACAATCTTTACATGGCTAGAATTCGACTGCAACAACAAGCCAATCAGCACCATTCTGAGCGCACTTTTCACATAGTTGATAGGGTTCTTCTTCATCTACAGCCTTCCAAGCAATCCTCCCTGACACTCCAAAGGTGTCAGTGGCCCGAAATGCAACCTGAGGATGCTACCGGGGAACCACTCCTTCAGATTCTGCAGCATTTTCCCCAACCAAAGCTTTGAGGACAAAGCTTTTTCTAAGGGAGAGGGGATGTTAGGAACCCATGTCAACCCTTCTCTTTATTATGTTAGTATATTGTGTTGGACACATATGCTTTGCAAGTCGTCCCGTAGTATTTGTTGATCCATAGTTTATATTAGCCCATAGTATTGACCCATAGTATTGGACGCATATGCTTTGTAAGTCGTCCCGTAGTATTATATGTCCCATGGTTTTGACTCATAGTATTGGGCATAGACTTAGTATATAAGTGTGTGTTGAGGTCATTGAAGGCACCGTGAAGTTAATTGTATTGAGCTTGCTCAAAGGAGGTTGCCCCCTCGAAGTGGCCCGTGATCAATATAAAAGTGATTGTGAGCTCTATTATTTCTAATATCTCATGTATTTGCATTAATTAATTATTGCAGGTTCTTCACATGTGCATGGATGAGGGAGTCAATTCATCTCTCAATTGACGTGGCAAGAGACAATCAAGTGGTTCCCCCGAGTTTCTTAGTTCTCGAGTGTGCACTCTCATTTCATTTACATAATGGTTAAGGTCATCTTGTTCAAAATTTGTTTTGGGGTTTTGGTTTTCTTCGGCATTTGGATTTTGTTCACGGTTTTCTTTGGCATTGGGTCCAAGGTTTGGGTTTTCTTGTGTTCCACCGGACTTCGAGTTAACGTTTTGTTCACTCATTGTCTCAGTTTACAATCTGCAATTGAAAATTGGTCCATTGTTTTAAAAATTTGGGAATTATTAACAATTTAATGAACAAAAAAAATCAAAAAATTGACACAAATAATGAATAAAATGACAAAAAAAATTGAATTTACCTATCCAATTGACGTGTAGATGAGTTGGTGGATTGATTTGGGGAGTTTTGGAGTGGAAATGGCCTCCTTTGGTCGTTGTAGTCACGTGCACGTGGAGGCAAGTCGTGCTTTCGGCTCCAATGACAAAAAATGGAGAATTCGGCTCTGTTTTTTTTTTTTTTTGCCAGGCACGCACATGCGCCTCAGTTCGGTACCGAACCTAGCTGTGTGTGCGTGCTTCCTTAGGTGCGTGCACGTAGTTGTTTTATTTCCGCTAGCACATCCCCGTTGCAACGGTTTTGGGGAGCAACTTTGTGGGCCCGCCCAAATGCATTTAAAAAAACCGTTAAAATGGATTAATTACAGGAAGAATCCTTGATAGATAAGATTTAAAACCAAACAGTCATTCATAATTGAAATGAATAAAAGCCGATTTATGATGGAGTGATTTCGACACACTGCAAATGGTACTACTATACATAGTTAAAATTTGTGATATGAATTTTGTGTTTTTTAAATTGTGATTTTGACAATCTAGGTACATATTGCATTTTTGAATATCCAAATTGTAAATTTGGAATAACAGGATTTGAGTAGAATCCCACCTGCAAACATAATCATTTTAGTCCACACCATTGAGGAGAGTCCCCTGTGCGAATGATCGCCATAATCTACAAAATATTTATGATTGCAAGCTTAATACGCCAGGGGATGACTCGTACTCAAAGAGAATGCCACTTAAGGTCTGCATTGAATATTTATAACAGTCAAGGAGGCCCTACTTATGAATAACGATGTTAGGCCAACTACAATGAATATGAAACGGGACTTGCAAACAAAGATGGTTTCATGGCAGTATGGTTTATTCGCTGAGATGTCACTGTCTTTGAGTCGTTCTTTCTACTTTTTCAATGCAACCATTGCATTTTCCATATTTTGTGTGCTGACATTGCTCGAAGAAAGCGATGATATTTGTTTTTATTTTGTTCCTTCTTATCCCTGCAAACGCAATACTCGCCGGATAGCCTTCCACTACATAAATAAATACATTTCATTGATATACCGATAAAGATAGGCGGCATTACTAGTGCTGGATTTTCTCTTCATATCGCTTTTATCTTCAACCGAAACCCTAGACGTCTTAATTGAGTTGTCTGTTGGCCACAGTCGTGAAATGGATGGCCATTTCTCTGTATACTGAATGCCTCTGCTCTGTCTATTAATTACTGGAAGCGTGCAGGGTGAAAAATGTTTGATTGCGAGACCTGCGTTGACACTAATGTTTATTTAAAGAATAAATTGACCACAGTAACAGTGAATTGCCCACCATAAATGTTAATGAGGGATTGAATGATTTCTGCTGGGAGTTTCGGGCGTCGCTTTCCCTGTCAGTGGCAGACCTCTGCGATTTAGACATCGTCGGTGTTCGCACGGAAAGGCTTGCAAGGCTTGCAGTGGATAAAAAATAGTTGATAGTAATCTAAAAGTTTAGATGTTTTTCATCCAATGGCAAACTCTGCTAGTTAAGGGTATTACCAACCAACCAAAAAAAAAAAATTAGTCTTTTCAAATAATCAAACATAACTAAAACAGAGTCAATGTTCTAGGTGTGGCATCTACGATAGATCCATCTTAAACCCATTTATTATTAATCACCCAGAGATACAATTTCATGAGATTTAAATTTTTTATTTATGCTTAAAAAATTAAGATAAAAAAAATACACTCAAGAAATTGGATCCCTTTGAATGCTTATTTAATCCGAATTTAAAATGAATCTATGCTATTTAATATTGGAGATCTATTTAACTTTATCATATTTCTAATGTTATGCTATATTTTGAAGATATTTATTAACATTATGATATATTTCACATGTTAATAATGTTTTTCTTATACTATGTTTTTCATAATAAAATGATATTATTTAATTACTTATAATATAATAATATAATAAAAAATATTATTTAATTATAATATTATAATATTTTATTATATTTTAGTAAATAAAGTTAATTTAATGATGTTACATAAAATATTAAGAAATATAATTAATTAATAATATCATTTTAATAATATTATATTATAGTATTTTATTATAAAAATATAATATTTAATTAAAATGTTAATGTGAAAGTATAAGAATATGTTTTGAGTTAAAATATCATAATAAAAGTAATGATAAAATGATATTATTTAATTCAAAATGTTAATATTTTGTTAGATATAGATATTAAAAGATATAATAATTTAATTAAATATAATAGTTATCTAAAATAATATAATAATAATAATAATAAAATAGTTAAAATAATTATTGAATAATAATTAAATATGATATTTAACTAAAAAAGAGAAATAATAAAAATAAATTATTTATTTGAGAGCATTATTGTTTAAGTATAATATTATAGTGTACTAATTAAAATTGTTATAATAAAATTATATATTTGAAAATATTATTATTTAATTATAATGTTATATTATAGTAATGAAAGTCAATTCCCGCTAGCTCACTCGGTTAAGGTGTGGGTCTCGTCAGCAAGGATGCTTTTGGGGTGACTTAGTTGGGAGGGGACATCCAAAAAACCTAGTCAACTTGAGGGTGGTGCACTCTAGGCTGGATGCAATCCCTAGGTGATTTTGACAGCTTAGATGCCCCTAGGTCATGGTTTCTTAGACCATAGGACACTCCCACAAGTCAAAGAGATTTGAGCAAATAAAAAAAATATTATAGTAATGAAAATTGTTATAACCATGGGGGAATGTCACAATTGAACCTACCACTTGATGAACATCGCATTTGTGACAATACTATGTTGACGGAGGATGGTTTAAGCCACTACATTGATTAAGAGTTATATTGTTTTATAATGTTTCTTAGGTGCATTTGCTTGTTGCATACACAGTCAATCGGTAGAAATAAAAAAATTGCCTATATAGTTTTAGTTGTATAGAGTAATGCTTGATACAATTGAAATGCGATCATTATGTGAAATAAATACTATAAGGTATTTAATCGATATATTATCAATAACATAATGACATCATAACATCAAAAAATTATTAATGCAACCTAGCCAGAATGTGGTATCATAGTTTATTAATGTACCAACCCAACATATGTTCAGTGTCACTAGAATGAAGATGAGAGAAACTTAAAACCCTTCCAAATTGTGATAGTGTGACATAGCCTTTGTTTAATGTCATAATTGTTAAAATTTAATATGCTAAGACAGAAAATAGCAGCATTACATTCCATTTCACAATAATAGCATATACAGGATCACTGAAGAAACAACAAGCATAGCATAAACACAAGAGACAGAGATTTATCCTGGGAAACCCTCATGGGGTAGAAAACCCAGCAAAGCTTCCTCAATATAGATGACCAGCAATATACAAAGATGAAACCCTGAGACATGATCTCCTCCTCCACAATAGCAGACCTCTCCTCCACAAGTGCGCTATCCTCAAGTGAGTGAGTGTGTGTCAAATGAGGAACACACCTCCTCTATTTATACACTACACTGACATGTATTTTACACAGGTACACGTAGGCTCGTATTTAACCAATGGGTTAAATACCCCACTACAACTGATTGGGTCGACCCGTCTAGGGTGGTCTAATAACCCTTTGACCCACATAACACATACAGGGCCGACCCCCACTACGGAAGTCTAATAACCCGAGTTACCACATTCCGACGGAGGAATAAACATCTCCGGATATACAATAAGATCTTCACGGAGGAATGAAACATCTCCGGAATAATAAAGTACAAATATAATATTCTTTGAAGTTACAATATCTCAACACTCCCCCTTAACGAGAAGGATATTATAACAACATCTGCACGAGCAAGGAGTCATCAACATCATACATGATACATCTATAAATCATTGGAAGCTTTCTCAACATCATCAGTAACTCAAGCAGTTATTGGAACATCTTCAATACTGGAACATCGACATCTTCAGTATTGAGTCTTTATCTTCTGTAGCACTTGAACAGCTACAACAATATCATCATCTGGATCCTCACGATTATCGTCATCACACGATCATCAGCATCGTCATCTCACGATCATCAGCATCGTCATCACACGATCATCAGCATCATCATCTCACGATCATCAGCATCGTCATCACACGATCATCAGCATCGTCATCACACGATCATCAGCATCGTCATCACACGATCATCAGCATCGTCATCACACGATCATCAGCATCTTCATCACACGATCATTAGCATCGTCAACACGATTGTCAGCATCGTCATCAATACATGTATCCATAACAATACAAGTATCCACATCATTAGTACAAGTATTCATGCCAATACAAGTATACATATCATCAATACAAGTATCCATACTGATACAAGTAATCATGTCATCAATACATGTATCCTATCGATACAAGTAACCACATCATCAATACAAGTATCCATACCAATACAAGTAACCACATCATCAATACAAGTATCCTACCGATACAAGTAACCACATCATCAATACAAGTATCCTACCGATACAAGTAACCACATCATCAATACAAGTATCCTACCGATACAAGTAACCACATCATCAATACAAGTATCCTACCGATACAAGTAACCACATCATCATAAAAAAAATCACTTTCTCGGAGACCAATCGTCTACGGATCAATTCAGGGACCAAAGTCTGGGGATGATACAATCCCCACTTCTCGGAGACCACACGTCTACGGATCAATTCAGGGACCGAAGTCCGTGGATGATACAATCCCCACTTCTCGGAGACCACACGTCTACGGATCAATTCAGGGACCGAAGTCCGGGGATGATACAATCCCCACTTCTCGGAGACCACACGTCTACGGATCAATTCAGGGACCGAAGTCCGGGGATGATACAATCCCCACTTCTCGGAGACCACACGTCTACGGATCAATTCAGGGACCGAAGTCCGGGGATGATACAATCCCCACTTCTCGGAGACCACACGTCTACGGATCAATTCAGGGACCGAAGTCCGGGGATGATACAATCCCCACTTCTCGGAGACCACACGTCTACGGATCAATTCAGGGACCGAAGTCCGGGGATGATACAATCCCCACTTCTCGGAGACCACACGTCTACGGATCAATTCAGGGACCGAAGTCTGGGGATGATACAATCCCCACTTCTCGGAGACCATACGTCTACGGTTCTCTTTAGGACTGAAAGTCCAGGGATGATCCAATCCCCTCAACTGTCCACTAAGGACTTCATTCTCGGAGACCTCACGTCTACGGCTCTCTTTAGGACTGAAAGTCCAGGGATGATCCAATCCCCTCAACTGTCCACTAAGGACTTCATTCTCGGAGACCTCACGTCTACGGCTCTCTTTAGGACTGAAAGTCCAGGGATGATCCAATCCCCTCAACTGTCCACTAAGGACTTCATTCTCGGAGACCTCACGTCTACGGCTCTCTTTAGGACTGAAATTCCAGGGATGATCCAATCCCCTCAACTGTCCACTAAGGACTTCATTCTCGGAGACCTCACGTCTACGGCTCTCTTTAGGACTGAAAGTCCCGGGATGATCCAATCCCCTCAACTGTCCACTAAGGACTTCATTCTCGGAGACCTCACGTCTACAGCTCTCTTTAGGACTCAAAGTCCAGGGATGATCCAATCCCCTCAATTGTCCACTAAGGACTTCATTCTCGAAGATTATACGTCTACGGCTCTCTTTAGGACTGAAAGTCCCGGGATGATCCAATCCCCTCAATTGTCCACTAAGGACTTCATTCTCGAAGACCATATGTCTACGGATCAATTCAGGGACCGAAGTCCAGGGATGATACAATCCCTCTTCTTTCTCGGAGACACCTGTCTACGGCTCACTTTAGAACATGTGTTCAAGGATGATACAATCCCCACATGTATTCTGATCAATACAAGTACAAGTATCCTCAACCATACAAGTACATTAATAAATACATGTATCATCAAAAGTATGTATTCTCACCAATACATCTATCATCAAAAGCATGTATTCTCACCAATACATCTATCATCAAAAGCATGTATTCTTACTAAGTATTCTAAGTATAAGAGTCCTAAATCTAAATATTTCTAAGTATCTAGGTGTAGAGAACAGGTTACCTCATCATCGACCTTGTTGTTCGATGAGACAATCTCATCATCAGTGACTATACTACTCCCCCTTTCGAGGAGGGTCCTTTTGAACTACACCAAGCTTGTCTTGGAAGTATTCAAATTTCACTCGAGACAAAGGTTTGGTTGGTAACTTCTTCACTTGAGGTAGAGGTTTGGTTAGTACAACAGTAACCTGTTACAAATTCAAACTTTATAGTTCCTTTCTGCGTCATATCTTGTTAGTTCCCTATTATCTTTGACTTATCATGGAACACTAGATTCTATGTCATCTTGATACAACTCTATTTATCACATAGGATCACAGTTGGTTCTATCTCTAAGTCAAACAATCCTGAAGTCAAACTTCTTCACAACTAGTAGAGCAAGCAACCATATATTCCGCTTGTGCTGAGAGCCACACTAGACTGCTTCCAGCTATACCACGAGATCATGGCTAATCCCAGACAATAACATCCTCTCGATGTGTTCTTCCTGTCTGATACACTTTCTTCCCAATCAGCATCTGAGTAGTCATCTGAAGTCATGATCTCCAAGATAGCATAGATCAAAGTCTATCATATCCTTTATGTACCTTATCACATGCTTTGCAACTATCGGGTGAACACATCTAGTTTCCACTAGATACTGACTCAAGGTGTTCACAACAAAGCATATATCTAACCTAGTATATGTTAGATACATCAATGACCCAATAATTTGACTGTACAGAGTTATATCCACTAACTCTGATGAGTCATCTCCTAACAGCTTCAAGTTGGAATCCATAAGAGTGGCCATTCCAACATATCAAGTCTTCTCAAGATTTCTCAGCATACTTTCTCTGGTTGAGAGAGATTCCTTCTGAGACTTTCCATACTTTTAGACCTAGAAAGTAATGCATCAATCTGAGATCTTTCAATTTCATTTCTACAGACATCTATCTGTGCCATCTCTCATCAGATGGGTCTATTGAGATGATCCTCAACATCATTCGAACTCTGTGGTGAGTTCCTTATTGCATCCATGTCATATGTGTATAGAAGCCATATTCAACCTTGTAGCAAAGGTTGAGATCCACATCACCCATGGTGATCATTAAGCTCATCAATTGATTATCGATCCTGGGAACCCATATAGAACTTGATTCACACTTCTTCTTTAATTACACCATTAAGAGAATGGTCTTATCTTAGCCACTTGGAGCAAACATCTCATCATGATTCTCTTCCTCTTTCTAAGAGAATCTTCTAGCCATGAGCCTTCTATATTTTGTTTGATTTGTAAATCTTCTTGTTGAACATCCATTGCTTGTTCAGTGTTCATCATTCATCATGATCTTTCCTACAAATCAAAATTAAGTATAGGATTAGTAATACTTCATAATCATCAAATCATATTGACATGGTAACCTATTATGCATACAGATATCATTTACATAGTTATGCAACTAATTTGACCAATACTTTGGCACAACACTTTCCCATATCCTGTATGCATACAGTGGCTATCTAGATGCCTTCCATCTCTACCAGAACATACTATCGAGAGTGTGCACAGCTCTCAGCATGTCAGCAAAGAGGTTTCATTCTAGACAAGCAACAATGGAATGTTTGTCCAACTTACCAATCATATGCACATTAGTAGTATACTGTTCAATGCTCTATGAATGTTTACACTCAACATCATATATTCTAGGAATACAAATATGCATACAACCTATTACAGGCAATATCATTACTATTTCAAATAACAACTCAAATACTTATCTTTTATGTTTGTGTGGTTGCCTCCCGCTTGATCTTCTGTATATCTTTTGAACTTCTATTCATTCTGTACCACTGTGCATGTTCAAGTGTCATCCTCATGATCTCATACACAAACATACACCCATTAGTATGTTCTAAATGTTATCAAAACATTATAGTTCTAAATAATCTTGAAAATGTATAGTCATGATTATAGTTAATAAACATTAGTATTCAAGATTTCAGGGAAGTCTTCTTTTACTCATGCATATTATCAATCAAGATAAAAGACATAATATGCATAATCCCTTGATTACTAACTTTATGAATAAGCATAGCCAATCATACCAAGTATACTTATATAAGGGATCCTAACACAAGGTAAGCTTCATGGGAAACATACCTGGATTAGTATACCTACTTAGTTATGTACAACATACCTAAACAATCTCTTCAATGATTTAGAGATCCTGAGCTAGAACCTGCATGTCTCATAGGTTAAGCATAATATAACAAAGTCATACATACCTCGTAAATAGAACAAATATTATGGATGAGTCTTTGTCTTCATGTTTTCATGGTCATGGAACCTGATTTGTCTTTTGTGATGTACCTGTATCTTATTAGCAGACAACATCAACCTCGCACAACATCATAATGCATTAGTACAATCATATAGCCCTAATCAATGAATGTCTTTGATCATTCACATGCATTCATATTGTTACTAGGGTGATAAGACAATTCTAACATTAATCAAGATTGTACTAGTAAATAACATGAAGACAAAACACATTATGAACTTAATCAAGAATCAGATTTCAAGACATACCTGAACCTCCTTAAGTCATACCTGTCGAGACTTCTTGTAGTCTTCTTATGTAACGCCTTAGCCTCAACTCCCCCTGAAACTTGATCTGGAGCTTGATTAGGGTTTGCTGGAGAAACCCTAAAAATTCAATCTTTGACTTTCCCACTTCCGAATGAATGGAAGGATGTGTTTTGCTGGGCTGATCAAACTAGCAAACTTCAATTTTGAAATCTCCAAAATTTGACCCCTCAAAATTGCCTTTGAAACTTCTGGATCTTCTGGATAGGATCCCGAACTAGGGTTTGATGAAGCCCACCCTTCTTCTCAATGAAAAGGTTTGATCCAGGGCTCTAAACTCTTTTTTTTTTTTTTTTTTTTGAGGAGCTTCGAGCCGTGGTTACAGACTTCAAAAATTCCAACTTTTGTTAAAGCCCTAATTTTCCATCTTTCCGATCAAGATCTCGAGCTAGGGTTTAATCAAGCCCGGTCTTCTACCCAACCAAAAAATTCGATCTTGGTCTCTAAATTTCAATTTTCCTGAGTAGCATTCAGCCATGGATTCCAATTCCAAGAATTCTAACTTTCTCTGAAACCCTAAATTCCGGAAGCCATGAATAAAGGTGCTCCAAAAATAATTCTGTTTTGACAGAAATATGTACCTGATTGTTTCTGCTATAACTCTGAAATTTTTGCTCCACAAGGTCTGAAACCTTTTTTTTGCAGTAGCCTGACCTGTCATCTTTCCATCCTGACAGGTCTGACCTCGATTGGGTCTTCTGAGAGAGAGTTATGCCAAGTGTCGCAACGTGACCTGTTTATGGGATAAAATAGGAGAGCGAACTTGTACGGAATGCCACGTGTCACTATTTGAACTTAGGCCTCTAAAAACTTTTCCTGAGATAGCTCGACCTGTTATCTCTCCATCCTGATAGGTATGACCTCAATTGGACTCTCTGAGAGAGAGTTATGCCAAGTTTCCCAACGTGACCTGTTTATGGGATAAAACAGGAGAGCGAACTTGTATGGCATGCCACGTGTCACTGATTCACCTTCGGCCTCTGAAAACGTTTCCTGAGATAGTACAGTCTGTGTAATACCTGTCACTTTTTATGAAATTTTATTTGGAGCTTCCTAGCCCAAGTTATGACCTTTTTTCCAAGGTCACCTGATTTTGACTGAGATCTGGAAGAGGCCGAAACCCTAACTTGTACTGATCATAACTCACAAAGTACAACGAATATTAGGGTGCCCTTTGGACACAAGGTACCTGGAGATTTAATATTCGTCCTGTAACAATTTCAGATCTGAAAACTTTGCCAAAACGGATTTATAGCGAAAGTGCTACGATGACTGGTTTTTGCTATGTAAAACCCTAACCTTCAAATTGTCGTAAGTAAAGTAAGTGTCGTTAGTGCCATACCTTGTCTTCCTTCAGGTTAGCTCTGATACCATGTTAAAATTTAATATGCTAAGACAGAAAATAGCAGCATTACATTCCATTTCACAATAATAGCATATACAGGATCACTGAAGAAACAACAAGCACAGCATAAACACAAGAGACAGAGATTTATCCTGGGAAACCCTCATGGGGTAGAAAACCCAGCAAAGATTCCTCAATATAGATGACCAGCAATATACAAAGATGAAACCCTGAGACATGATCTCCTCCTCCACAATAGCAGACCTCTCCTCCACAAGTGCGCTATCCTCAAGTGAGTGAGTGTGTGTCAAATGAGGAACACACCTCCTCTATTTATACACTACACTGACATGTATTTTACACAGGTACACGTAGGCTCGTATTTAACCAATGGGTTAAATACCCCACTACAACTGATTGGGCCGACCCCTCTAGGGTGGTCTAATAACCCTTTGACCCACATAACACATACAGGGCCGACCCCCACTAGGGAAGTCTAATAACCCGAGTTACCACATTTCGACGGAGGAATAAACATCTCCGGATATACAATAAGATCTTCACGGAGGAATGAAACATCTCCGGAATAATAAAGTACAAATATAATATTCTTTGAAGTTACAATATCTCAACAATAATGTGACAAAGACATTGGGGGATGCAACCATTTGAATATTATGTAGAACGTCCATGAAGGGTAATATACATACCATAACATGACTAATGCATTTTCTCGATGAATGGACCATAAGGTGACACAAGCATGGTGGATTGTCACAATGTGATATTCATGAAGAGATGATTTTGATTGCTACTATGGGATTATCTTGAGGACACAATTTGTATTACAATCCAATAAAGGATTCAAGGAACATTGCAAGGATGAATGTTATAATATGAGATAACCACATGGAGGAATGTTGCAATCTAACATACCGCCTAATGAACGTCAAATTGCGATAAAATAATTGTGACATTACTATGTTGAAGGGGGATGGTTTAATTCACTACATTGGTTTAGAGTCATGTTGTTTTATAATGTTTTTGAGGCACATTTGCTTGTTGCATAAACATTCAATCAGTATAAATAAAAAATTGCCTATATAATTTGAGTTGTATAGAGTAATGTTTTATGCATATTGAAAAGTGATCATTATGTGAAATCAATGTTGTAAATGGTTAAAGTATTGTACTATCTATCAATGCGAATACATAAGAAAACACTCCAATAATTGATAGATTCTTGATCTTGATGTGAATTGTTAAAAAATAAAATTTGCCCATATAATTGTAATAGTTATAAAGAATGCTCCCAACTCATGGGAATGCCAACAATTTTGAAGATTTATCCATACATAGTTTGAGAGTTACATTGTCTTATAATGTTTATGTAGCTCATTTGCTTATTCCATTCACATTCAATTGGTAGAAACAAACATTTCGATATACAATTTTACTTGTTTTAAGCAATGCTTGATACACATTGAAATGTGATCTTGATGTAAAATTAATTTTATAAATCATTAAAGGACCCTACTTCGTATCAATGTGAATACATAACAAAACATTGCAATAAATTAAAAATTTCCCTTATAATTGCAATATTTATAAATAATGCTCCTGACACATGGAAATGCCAACAATTTTTTAGATGAACATTGCAATGTGACAAAACACTTGCAAACCCTTTGAGGAAGATTGAAAAGATGAATTTCATATTGTGACATAAATGTGGAGAAATGTCACAACCAAACATAAAACTTGATGAATGCCACAATGTGGCAAAAATTCTCATGAATGTCACAATGTGACATAACCCTTAATGAATGATGGAATTTAACATTAATGCATTTATGTCACATTGCATTATCGACATAAAAATTGCAATGCCACATAACCTTTGATGAATGTCACTATGGGACAAAAGCCTTCATGAATGTCATATTCATGATACATCATCATAATGCGACATAACACTTAATGAAGGATGGCATTTAACATTAATAAATTTATGTCGCATTGCATAGTCGACATAAACATTGCAATGCAACATAACACTTTATGAATTTCACAAAGTGACAAAATCCTTCATGAATGTTAGCTTCATGAGACATCATCGCAATGCGACATAACCCTTAGATTATGACATATAATGACGATAGATAGGGATATTAAATACATTGTAGAGTTGAATTGTGTTTCCTTAATACATTCCTAAATGGTTTTGTCACATTGCTATATTGGTGAAGGGTTTTTTCGCATTGTGACGTTGCACAAAACCCTTGCAAAATGTCACAATGTAATAACCATGGAGTAATGTCGCAATTGAACAAAACCCTTCATGAATGTCATCTTTAGAAGACATGATTACAATGTGACATAACCCTTGATGAATGTCAAAATGCGACATAACCCTTAATGAATGATGACATTTAACATTATTGAATATATGTCACATTGCATTGTTCACATAAACATCATAATTGGACATAACCCTTGATGAATTCCACAATGTGAAAAAAACCTTCATGAATGTCATATTCATCGAACATCATCACAATGTGACATAACCCTCTATGAATGTCACAATGCGAAATAACCCTTGCAAAATGTCACAAAGTAATAACCATGCAGAACTGTCACAATTGAACAAAATCCTTCATGAATATCATCTTCATGAGACATCATTGCAATGTGATATAACGCTTGATAAATGTCACAATGCAACATAACCCTTGCATAAAACCCTTGTAAAATATCACAATGTAATAACCATGGAGGAATGTTTCAATTGAACAAAACCCTTCATGAATTTCATCTTCAAGATACATCATCGCAATTCTACATAAACCTTGATGAATGTCATAATGTGACAAAACCCTTCATGAAAGTCATCTTCATTAGACATCATCACAATGCGACATAACCATTAATGAATCTCATAATGAGAAATAACCCTTGGGTTGTGACATATATTGATGATAGATAGGGATATTAAAAGATATTGTGATTTAATTAAAAATACATTACAGAGTTGAATTATGTTTGCTTAATACATTCCTAAATGGTTGTGTCACATTGCTACATTGGTCAAGGTTTATGTCACGTTGTGACATTGCATAAAACCCTTCAAAATGTCACAATGTAAGAAACCATGGAGGAATGTAGGGAGTGTGTCGTGGTTCCTCTGAATTTCATGCACTCCTGAAACCCTAGCCCTCATTTTCAACCTGCCCTGATTCTTCTTTGTCATTGTACTACTCTGTCCTTGGAAACCCCCATGGAAAACACGATGGGGGGGTGGTTGTTTCCCCCTTATATCTCCTAAAATCGTTATGTCCTCTACGCAAATAGACAAGATAAACCATGAAGAACCATGGAAAGGAAACGAAGCAGAAGAAACCATCATTCCTCCCTCTGTAGACACAACACCCGGTATAAATCAAGTTACCAACACCTACATACCCAAATCGAATGCCAGACCACGAATCAAGCTCCCTCATAAAGGACTAAATTCAGTACATGAAAGATCACTTACTCATCTGCAAATTTATAGGTATTTTTCCAACGAAAAAGCATTGATGGGTTGGATAACCTCAAAATGGAATCCCAAAGCGCATTTTGACCTCCAAGTTGGCTCCAAAGGATTCTTCACAGTCATATTCTCACGAATTGAAGACAAAAATAAGGTAATGGATGGAGGTCTGTACTGCTTCAACTTAGTCAACCTATTCATTCGCAACAAGTTCTAAAGGTTTAATCCAGATACTGAGGATTTTTCATGGGCTCTAGTCTAGAACCGTCTGTACTCCCTCCCGCAAGACTACCCAGATGAGGAAAACCTAAAATAAATTGGAATCTCCCTCGGAGAATTCATAAATATAGTTAACCAAACCACAGGCAAAAAATACACCTCATATGTGAGGATCCGTGTCTACATGCATATAGAAAGAGCCATGCGAGACTCAATTTGTCTAGTGCATGAAGACCTGGAATGGATCCAACCGGTGGACTATGAACACATCCCCTTCGAGTGCCGAAAGTTCCATAAAGATGGACATATTTACAGATATTGCGCCCAAAATAAACCTACACCATACCCCATAAAACCACAATCCACAGATGAGGAAGGCTTAAAAAATGTCCGATCCAAGAGCCATCAAAATCATAAAAACCCTATGATCAGTAAGATAGCTGAATAAAACACTAGAAATAGCTTTGATGTCCTCACAGAGAAGCAGGAGGAACCAGAAGCCTCACTTATAAAAAACCATCAAGCCACAAAGAAGTCGCACATGGAACTAGTGATTGAGCAGATTCCAGACTCGCAAGGACCCTCCTCTTTAGTAAAAGTTGTGCAACCTGAAATTCCAAAAGAAACACCAAATCAATACCAATATGTGGTTATAGATGAAGATATCATTGGCATTTGTGTCCAGCACTCCCCGTGAGTTTCGTGACATGGGTTAACCCCCTCTCGTGGATCCTAACTTTGACGATTGTAGCGGAGATTAACACCTGCAAGTTTTGGTCTAATGGCAATCGTACTCCAACAAATGGCATCAGAACGACAGGTCTCGAGTTCAAAACTCACCCGAGTAACGCTGGGGGGGATATTGTTGGCATTTGCGTCCAACACTCCCCGTGAGTTTCTTGACATGCGTTAACCCCCTCTCGTGGATCGTAACTTTGGCGATTATAGCAGAGATTAACAACTACAGGTTTTGGTCTAATGGCAATCGTGCTGCAACAAATATGAGTGATTTATACCTAGGGGAAACTAATCTCCTTGAGCTAGAATAAGCGTGTTATCGCAAAACCTACAATGCCATACCATCAAAGCAGATACATATATTAAAAGAAGCACTAGCCAAGGCTAGAGACAAATCCAAATTTGGTATCCAAAACATCACGCAAAAAGAGTAGAAGAAATCCACAACTGCCCCCCAAAAGTGAGGAATAAAAACTGATCTGCAGTGCATTAACAACCTTGGCACCTAGCTGGGAGAATCAGGGAAATATCCCCAGCTCACAGAGTTCTTTTCCTCCAAATATCCAAGTTCTCAATGAAGATAATCTCCTGGAATACAAGAGGCATCAACAGTATTACCAAACATAGATTGATGTGAAGTAAACTCCTCCAAGAAAATCCTTCCATGATACTGATACAAGAAACTAAATGTAATAACAACCTAGAGACCCTGATGGCTCATCTTTGGAAAGGATGCAAAGCAGCAACAATAGATGCAAGTGGAGCCTCATGAGACCTGGCACTTTCCTAGAACCACCAAGAGGTAAACATGTATTATTTTCTTGTCACTAGAAACACAATTTCAACTTCTTATCATGTCTTGGGTACTAATTTCCATGGACTCCTCTCCAATGTCTATGGACCCCAATACACGGGGAAAATAATCAATCTCCTTAACTACTTGGAATGGTATAGACTCATCTACCCAAATAAACCTTGGATAATAGTAGGGGATTTCAACATGATCACCAACCTCAAAGAGAAGAAAGGAGAACGAAGGCACCTATCATAGGAAGATGAATGATTCGAAGATTTTATAGAAAATAATAAAATGGTAGAAGTTGAAAAAAAAATGGAATTTTCACTTGAAACAATTGAAGAAGAGGGGCCAATCAAATATCCTCGAAGATAGACCGCTTCCTTCTCTTATAGGATACAATTGAGAGGGGATTGAACATGGTTGCAATGGTTCTCCCTTCTGCCGACTCAGATCATTGGCCCATATGCCTAAGTTGGTATGGGGATGGAATCCATTTGAAATGACCCTTCTGGTTTTAAATGTTTTGGACCTCCCATCCAAGCTTTTAGGACATAGTTATGAACTGGTGGATGAACTTCCAAATCTCGGGTGCCTCCATAATGTCCAAGCTTCAACGGAAAATCAAACTTCTAAAATAGAACCTGAAAATTTGGAATAACAATACCTTCAGCAATATTTTCACATCCAAATATTCCCATGACCAATAAATTATCTCTCTTCAGTAACAAATGCTCATTGAAGTCCATATAATAGAAAATAGCAGAAGGGAGTTGGAGATTCAGGTCCAGATAGAGGAACTATGCAAGAAGGAGGAGATCCTATGGAAACCAAAATATAGAATAAGCTAGTTGAACGAGGGAGAATGTAACACTACTTTCTTTCATCGCTCCACCACTCAACACATAATGCACAATAGAATCAACAATATCAAGAAAGAAGATGGTTCCTGTGTGGGAATGCATAAGGACATCAAGCAAGATCTGGTGACCTTCTACAAAGATTTATTAACCAAATATAATCCATATAGAAGTAGAGCCACAGACCATATCATGGCACACATCCCCTCAATCATCACGAAGGAGCAAAGCGCAAATCTCATGCAACCCATAACCCCTCTTGAGTTGGAATAGGTTGTTCATAAAATGGAATATTCGAAATCAATAGATGGGAAATTCTGGTAGTACCATAGACTTCTTTCACCACTGTTGGGATATCCTAAAAGAATAAGTCTAGGAAATAGTAGAATAATATCACAAAAAACAATGGGTACTACTAGCGTTTGATGCCATATTCCTCATGATCATCCCTAAGGAGAAAAATGCGGCATCACCAAGTAAGTATAGACCTATAACCCTCTACTATGTCATTTACAAAATTATCACAAAAGTTCTTGCTAATCGTCTTAAACCACTCCTTCCCATCCTAATTTCCTCGTATCAAATGGGTTATGTTGAAGGAAGGAAGGTCCTTGACAGTATCACTCTATCACATGAAGCCATCCACTCTTTAAAGTCAACAAAAAAACCTGGAATGCTCCTCAATCTCGACCTCTATAAGGATTTTGAAAAAATAAATTGGGCTTACATTGAGAGAACCCTTTTATCCTTTTGATTTTACCCCTCTTGGACCAACTTGGTCTTATCTTTAATCTCCACCCCCTTTTTCTCCATCCTTGTCAATAGAACTCCTTCTTCCACCTTTAATCCCTTTAGAGTAATCCATCAAGGGGACCCCCTTTCAGCCTTTTTATTTATCCTCATGGAAGAAGGATTGGGACGTATGATTAAGGAAAATTGTTCCTTAGGTCAACTAAAAGGTATGCTTCTACATGATAATTCTCCACTTGCGCATCAACAATTTGTTGATGACAACCTCCTCATGGGCCATCCCTCTGTCTACGAAGCTTGAACCTTGCACCGCAAACTTTGCATCTTTTCAAACACTTCGGAACCACGATCAACCTTGAAAAGTCCAATATTTTCTTATTCAACACTTTGACCATCACTTAGAGAAATATCACCAAAATTCTTGGCTTCACAGTGGCTTCCCTACCCTCAAAATACTTGGGTGCTCCATTAACAGACACTGCCATCAAACATTCCTCTTGGCGTGAAATTCTTGACAAACTTGAACAAAACTTATCTTCCTGGATGTTCAAATACTTAAATCTAGCAGGTCGTCTCATCCTTATAAAATATGTCCTTAAAGCCATGCCCCTTTACCTTTTCTTTGTCCTAGCTGCTCCAAAATGGATCCTCAAAGCTATGCAAAATATACAGCGCACTTTTTTGTGGGGAGGATACAAAAACCACTTCAAATGGCCTTTGGTCAAATGGGATACACTTTGTAAGCTCAAATCGGAGGGAGGACTAGGTCTAAAAGATCCAAACAAAATAAATGAAGTACTCAATGCCAAAATCTGGTGGAATTGGGCAACAAGAAATTCAAATCCTTGGGCCCAATTCTAGAACAACAAGTACACCCCTTCCTAGGAACCTCAAGAATTGATTCGTTTCAACTCCACTACACATGGATCTCTAATCTAGAATGCCGCAAATTCTCAAAGGTATTTATTCCAGTAGCACAGTTTCTGGGAATTTAGAAATGGAGCATCTACCCACTTATGGACATATTCATGGAAACAAATCCCCAGCTTGGAACATCTCTTACAGATACCCTACACCATGGACTCTATTCAAACCTCAAGGAGAATTTATGTAAAAAAAGTTGTCTAGATAACGGAAGGCACGACATTAGAACTTGGAGGCATCCTAAAGAATGACTATTCCCCATTAATAATGATGACATGGATAAAATCTTGCAAGAGATGCAAAAATGAAGGATCCAAACTCATCATGAACCAAACATTCTCAGGTGGGGTTACAATTCATTGGGTACTTTCACAGTCAAGGAAGGATATCAGCTACACGACTAACATAATACATAGCAGAAAGATCCTACCTGATCCAAAATCTAGAATGTGAATTTGTGTCAAAAAATCACAACTTTCCTTTTGCTAGTCATCCATAAATGATTTCTATCATGGGACAATCTCATAAGCAAAGGTTTCATTGCACCATCTAGATGTGTAATATGTTACAACCATGAATAAAAAATGGCACACCTGCTAGACACATGTCCATTCTCAAATGATCTTTGGGAAAAAATAGCCCTACTATGCGGAAGATCAAATAGAAGCCCTGGAGACCCAATGGAAACCATAAAGAATTGGAGGGACGGGCCTTTCCAAACTTCTATTCTAATTCACCTTTGGACCCTTATCCCTGGATTCATTGTCTGGGAAATATGGAAGGAGCAAAATCATAGAATTTTTTAAGACAAAGCAAGAAATGAGGACACGATGTGGGATAGGTGCAAAAACATCCTTGAGACTCTATCATAAACAACTGGACAAAATCGGACTTTAAAGTCGATCAAATGGAAGCCATTATAGTGCAAAACTGGGATCTCACAAATCAACCTTAGAATTTTCTTTCTACTCCCAATATTAGAAACCCCCCCTCCCCCCGAGCCCGGACAATTGGATTTTTCCACCCTCAAGCTTCTACAAACTTAATTTTGATGGAGCCTCCAAAGGGAACCATCGACTAGTAGGGCATGGAAGAGTCTTCAACGATAGCTCAAGCAAAATCATTTGCCTCTACATTGGGAATCTAGGCCACGATAGCAACAATGCAACTAAGTTAGAAGCACTTCTACATGGAATCCAAATTGTAACAATTTAGTCTCTCTTTCCCCTGGTGATAGAAGGGCATTCTGAGCTAATAATCTCGCTAGCAAAAAAAATACAATGTGGAGCTCAAACTAGAAAACTCCCAGTGAGCTGGAGGCTAAGCTTTGGCCTCTCACAACTAACATTTATGCTTATTAAAACAATTAATAATGTGAAAAAAATGAAACAGTAGAGAAATTACCCTATGAAAATTGTCAATTTGAAGAAAGAAGTGATATCACCACTAATGTGCCTACACACACAAACTTGAATTGGCATCGCTATTTCTTTCAATGCATAGCTATGTAAATGCATTTAAACCAGCATAGATCCATCTTAAACCTGCATATATCAAGTACCGAGAGGGATCCAATTTCTTGAGCTGTAATTCTTAAGGTGTATATTTTTTTTTAGACTAAAATCAAGAAATTGATCTCTCTTGATTGAAAGATTGGGTTTAAGTTTTAAGTTTTGATTTTATAGAGGAACATAAATCACTTTTCATAATATTTTATTTTATGAGTCAACATGGATTTTTTTTTAGATACTTTCTATAATTTTTTATTTTATTAGCCGACATTAATTTTTTTAATTTCTTTATTATGTTGTTAACACGAACTTTACAACATCTCCTCCATACTGGTGGTTGTAGAGCACCTCGCTCTTCTAGGTGCAAAAAGATGTTAAAATAGATTAATGGAAGAGTACTTGATAGATAAGATTTAAAACCCAATAGTCATTCATAATTGAAATGAATAAAAGTCAATTTATGATGGAGTGATTTCGACACATTGCAAATGGTACCACTATATAACAGTAATAAGTTGTGATTTTAAATTGTAATTTTGACAATCTAGGTACAGATTGCATTTTTGAAATATCCAAATTGTAAATTTGAAATAACAGGATTTGAGTAGAATCCCACCTGCAAACATAATCATTTTAGTCCACACGATTGAGGAGAGTCCCCTGTGCGAATGATCGTCATAATCTACAAAATATTTATGATTGCAAGCTTAATACGCCAGGGGATGACTCGTACTCAAAGAGAATGCCACTTAAGGTCTGCAGTGAATATTTATAACCGTCAAGGAGGCCCTACTTCAATGAATATGCTTAACGATGTTAAAAAGGCCTACTACAATGAATATGAAACGGGACTTGCACACAAAGATGGTTTCATGGCAGTCTGGTTTATTCGCTGAGTTGTCACTTTCGTTGAGTCGTTCTTTCTATTTTTCAATGCAACCGTTGCATTTTCCATATTTTGTATGGTGACATTGGTCGTAGAAAGCGATGATATTTGTTTTTATTTTGTTCCTTCTTATCCCTGCAAACGCAATACTCGCCGGAAAGCCTGCCACTACATAAATAAATGCATTTCATTGATATACCGATAAAGATAGGCCGCATTTGCATTAGTAGTGCTGGATTTTCTCCTCCTATCGCTTTTATCTTCAACCGAAACCCTAGACGTCTTAATTGAATTGTCTGTTGGCCACAGTCGTGAAATGGATGGCCATTTCTCTGTATACAAATGCCTCTGCTCTGTCTATTAATTATTGGGAGAGTGTCTGTTAATTATTGTAAGAGTGTAGGGTGAATATTGTTTGATTGCCAGATCTGTTTTGATAGTTTTGTTACCTTAGTTTTGGTAGCATAATGTTAGGTTAGGCTACACTCTTATTTATTGGAAGAGTGTAGGGTGAATAATGTTTGATTTCGAGACCTGCGTTGACAGTGATGTTTAAATTTAAAGAATAAATTGACCACAGTAACACTGAATTGCCCACCATAAAGGTTAATGAGGGATTGAATGACTTCTGGTGGTCTCACTTAAAGGCGTGCAGTGAACAAACAGTAGTTGACAGTAATCCAAAAGTTTAGACATTCTCATACCCGACATTTGCTGCTAGTCATTTGGTTGGAACATAAACAAACAGTGTAGCTTTCCAAATGTACAGCATCCAAAATTGAACTGAATAAAACCAATGAAGTAATTTACTGCATTCAAATAATCAAACATAACCAAAACAGAGCCAATGTTCTCGCTGTGGTATGTCTGGGAGATTCCATTCACAAAGCGTCCTATGACATGTTCACTTGAAACAATATCAGGGCCAATGTGTACGCTGAGACTGATTTAGAAGCAACATAGTGGTAATAATGCAAATAATAGGGAATGGCCATAACTTTGAAAGTTTTTGTATGAATTAAGTAATTAGCAATAACCATATTAATTTCGGTTATTAATTTATTATAACTCAAATTAATGTCTGCTCATAATATAAAAAAATAAAACTATTATATATAGATCTTAAACTTATTTATTAATTAACAAGACTAAACCTATTTATTAATCAACCAGACTGATACAATTTCATAAGATTTAAATTTCTTATTTATGTATAAAGAATTAAGATAAAAAAATTACATTCAAGAAATTGGATCCCTTTCTATGCTTATTAGATCCAAATTTAAAATAGATCTATGATGATTAATATTGAAGATATATTTAACATTATCATATTTCTAATGTTATATTATATTTTGGAGATATTTATTAACATTATGATATATTTCAGAGGTTAATAATGTTTTTCTTATTCTATGTTTTTCATAATAAAATGATATTATTTAATTATTTATAATATAATAATATAATATAAAATATTATTTAATTATAATATTATAATATTTTATTATACTTGAGTAAATAAAGTTAATTTAATGATGGCACATAAAAAAATATTAAGAAATATAATAATTAAATAAATAATAATATCATTTTAATAATATTATATTATATTATTTTATTGTAAGAATATAATATTTAATTAAAATATTAATGTCAAACTATAAGAATATAGTTTTGAATTAAAATATTATATGAAAGTAATAATAAAATGATATTATTTAATTGAAAATCTAGATAGAGATATTAAACAATATAATAATTTAATTAAATACAATAATTATCTAAATTAATATAAAAATAATAATAATAGAATAGTTAAAATAATTATTGAATAATAATTAAATATGATATTTAACTAAAAGAAGAGAAATAATAAAAATAAATTATTTATTTGAGAGCATTATTGTTTAAGTATAATATTATAGTATATTAATTAAAATTGTTATAATAAATAATGAAATAAAATTACATATTTGAAAATATTATTATTTAATTGTAATATTATATTATAGTAATGAAAGTCAATTCCTGCTCGTTCACTCGATTAAGGTGTGGGTCTCGTCAGCAAGGAGACGCGAGTTCAATTCTCATTTTGGGTGACTTAGTTGGGAGGGGAGACCCAAAAAAATCCAATCAAGTTGAGGGTGGTGCAGTCCAAGCTGGGTGCAATCCGTGGGTGATTTTGACAGCTTAGATGCCCTTGGGTTGTGGTTTCTCATACCACAAGCCACTCCCACAAGTCAAGGAGATTCGAGCAAACAAAAAAATATTATAGTAATGAAAATCGTTATAACCATGGGGGAATGCCACAATTGAACATACCACTTGATGAACATCATGTTGCGACAATGCTATGTTGAAGGAGGATGGTTTAAACCACTACATTGATTAAGAGTTTTATCGTGTATAATGTTTTTGAGGCGCATTTTCTTGCTGCATACACATTCAATCGGTAGAAATTAAAAAAATGCCTATATAGTTTTAGTTGTATAGAGTAATGCATGATACATATTGAAATGCGATCATTATGTGAAATCAATGCTATAAGGTATTTAATCAATATATTATAAATAACATTATGACATCATAACATCACAAATTCTTACTGGAACCTAGCTAGAATGTGGTATAACATATTGTTAATGTACCAATCCAACATATGTTCACTGTCACTAGAAAGAAGATGAGAGAAACTTAAAAACATTGCAAATTGTGACAGTGTGACATAGCCTTTGTTTAATGTCATAATGTCACAACGACATTAGGGATGCAACCATTTGAATAGTATGGAGGATGTCCATGAAGGGTTATATACATCCCATAACATGACTAATGCATTTTCTCGAAGAATGGACCATAATGTGACACAAGCATGGAGGATTGTTGCAATGTGATATTCATGAAGAGATGATTTGATTGCTACTATGGGATTATCTTGAGGACAAATTTTATATTACAATCCAATAAAGGATTCAAGGAACATTGCAATTGAACATATCTCCTGATGAACATCACATTGCAACAAAATAATTGTGACATTACTATGTCGAAGGAGGATGGTTTAATCCACTACATTGGTTAAGAGTCATGTTGTTTGATAATGTTTTTGAGGCACATTTGCTTGTTGCATAAACATTCAATCGAGAGATATACAATTTTGCATATATAATTTGAGTTGTATAGAGTAATTCTTTAAGCAGATTGAAATGTGATCGTTATGTGAAATCAATGTTGTAAATGGTTAAAGGATTGTACTGCGTATCAATGTGAATACATAAGAAGACACTCCAATAGTCGATAGATTCTCGATCATGCTGTGAATTGTTAAAAATTAAAAATTAAAAATTGCCCATACAATTGTAATACTTATAAAGAATTCTCCCAACTCATGGGAATGGCAACAATTTTGGAGATTTATCCATACATAGTTTGAGAGTTACATTATTTTATAATATTTATGTAGCTCATTTTCTTGTTCCATTCACATTCAATTGGTAGAAACAAACATTTGTCTATACAATTTTACTTGTTTTAAGCAATGCTTGATACACATTGAAATGTGATCTTGATGTAAAATTAATGTTATAAATCGTTAAAGGACCCTACTTCGTATCAATGTGAATACAGAAGAAAACATTGCAATAAATTAAATATTTCCCTTATAATTGCAATAGTTTTAAATCATGCTCCTAACACATGGAAATGCCAACAATTTTTTAGATAAATCCATACATAGTTAGAGAGGAATGTGGCAATTGAACATGGAACTTGATGAGCATTGTAATGTGACAAAACACTTGCAAACCCTTTGAGGAAGATTGAAAAGATGAATTTTAGATTGTGACATAAAGGTGGAGAAATGCCACAACCAAACATAAAACTTGATGAATGCCACAATGTGACAAAACTTCTTGTGAATATCACAATGTGACATAACCTTTAATGAATGACAAAATTTAACATTAATGAATTTATGTCACATTGCATTATCGACATAAACTTTGCAATGCAACACAAAGTGACAAAACCCTTCATGAATGTCATCTTTATGAGACATCATCGCAATGGGACATAACCCTTGAAGAATGTTACAATGTGACATAACCCTTAGATTATGACATATAATGATGATAGATAGTGATATTAAAAAATATTGTAATTTAAGTAAAAATACATTGTGGAGTTGAATTGTGTTTCCTTAATACATTCCTAAATGGTTTTGTCACATTCCTACATTAGTGAAGGGTTTTGTTGCATTTTGACATTGCACAAAACCCTTGCAAAATGTCACAATGTAATAACCATGGAAGAATGTTGGAACTGAACAAAACCCTTCATGAATGCCATATTTAAAAGACATCATTACAATGTGACATAACCCTTGATGAATGTCAAAATGCAACATATGTTAAATTTTAAGCATTAATTCACAATACTCTACGATCTTCACTGAGAGAATAACATATACAGTATATCAATGCATAACAATCACAATAAGCATGACAAGCATCACAAGAATCAAAAGCATGAGAGACAAGATAAACAGAGTTTCCGTGGGGAAAACCCTAAGGTGAAAAACCCCACAACTTCCTCAGAGATAGAGAGAGCAATGGCTCAACCAAACTACAACCAAAATACACTGAGATAGTCTCCTAGTAGCACATGATCCTCCTCCTCACTAGTGCGCCACTTTCTGAGTGAGAGAGATGTGACTTTCTGAATGATCCAAATAGAGATCTCCTTATCTCTATTTATACTTAACCTATTTGCCCAGTTACACTATGGGGCCGACTTGTCTATCTAGATACAACCACAATATAATATCTATTTCAGGGCCGACCCCACACATGGTGGTCTAATAACCCATCGGCAAGTACACACACTTGCGACACTTGTCAATCCACATGACGACACTTCCTTATAGAGGAATAACACATCTATAATAAGGGTACAATAAATATATATGAAATACATAGATGAAATACATTCCGAAGTTACATATACATCAACACTCCCTCTTAACTAGGAAGGTATTTCTCGACACAGATATGCTAGATAAGTCTTCTTCCCGGGATCATCGTCATCGATTCATCGTCACTGCTGTTGCTATCTCAACCAATATCTGGCTCTACTCATCATAGGAAGTTCTACAAAGCCAATCCTTTTTCATACTGGATGTAGGCCCACCACCTGCAAGTCTTTGTCATCACTGGCCATACTGTGGAATCCACAGGACTTATTACATGCGTCACAAAACCTCGAAAGAGCATCCCAGGCTGTTACAAGCACACGGCTCTACCTATAGGATCTCCCAGGGACATATTATATGTGACCTCAGCACAAAACCTCGCAAGAGCATCCCAGGCTATTACGAGCACACAGCTCTACCTATAGGATCTCCCAGGGATAGATTATATGTGGTCACCACAAAACCTCGCAAGAGCATCCCAGGCTGTTACGAGCACACAACTCTACCTATAGGATCTCCCAGGGATAGATAATATGTGGCCATGGCAAAACCTCGCAAGAGCATCCCAAGACTTATTTTGGGCACACAGCCTAACCTATCGGATCTCCCAGGGACATATTATATGCCATAGGAAAAAACCTCGAAAGAGCATCTGCCAGATATCCCAAGGCCAGTTTATATGCCATAAGCAAAACCTCGAAAGACTATCTGCAGATCTCCCAAGGCCAAATTATATGTCCTCCCAGAGCAAAACCTCGAAAGAGAATTTGCCAGATATCCCAGGGCCAAATTATATGCCATAGGCAAAACCTCGAAAGACTATCTGCAAATCTCCCAGGGCCAAATTATATGCTCATCTGCACAACCTGATCCACGGCCATAGAGTATCAACCTGATACTCACCATACATCATCCTGATGTACACATGATCATCCTGATCATCATCACTGCAACATCCTGCTACATGTCATTTGGAGCAACATCCTGAAGCTTGTCATCCACGATCATCCTGATCATACAATGCATCTACTTGATGCATACCAAGTATCTACCTGATACATATCATCATACATGATCCATCTGATCATACAGTGTATCCACCTGATACAAATACAAATACATGATACATATCACCATACATGATCCACCTGATCATACAATGTATCCACCTGATACATATACAGATACATGGTCCAAGCATCCAACATGATGCATATACAAAATACATACAAATGATCCTACTGATCATATCCAGCATCCAACATGATGCATACATACATATACATATAAATGATCCAACTGATCATATCCAGCATCCAACATGATGCATACATACATATACATATAAATGATCCAACTAATCATATCCATCATCCAACATGATGCATACATACATATACATATAAATGATCCAACTGATCATATCCAGCATAAACCAAAACATCATCCTGATGCTCATCATCCAGCGCTTACATCCATAGCCATGTGAAGGATCCTCCTTCCAACATGTTTGGAATGGCTTCAACAAATGTGTCCATCACTTCTTCCTTGAAGTGTCATCAATCTGAAGAACACCAAGCCTCTCTCTGAAGTACTCAAACTTCACCCTGGCTAGTGGCTTCGTCAGCACATCTGCAATCTGCTCGTCCATGACAACATACAGGAGCTTCACAGCTCCTCTCCACACCATATCCCTGATATAGTAATATTTGATCTCTATGTGTTTCGACCTATCATGAAACACTGGGTTCTCAGATAGCTTCACACAACTCTGGTTATCACAGAAGATACCAGTAGCATCCAACGGGAGATCAAATAACTCAGATAGTAGCTTCTGTAGCCATACTGCCTCACAACTTGCTGAACAGGCTGTAACATACTCTGCCTCAGCTGTACTCAGTGCTATGTAGGACTGCTTCCTGCTAAACCAAGAGATCACACCTGATCCCATACTGAAGCAACACCCAGATGTGCTCTTCCTATCTGCAGCACTGCCAGCCCAATCTGAATCAACATAACCCTTGAGGTTAAACTTTTGATTTGCTTCATACTTGAGCCCATAATCCACTGTACCCTTTAGGTACCTCAGAACATGCTTTACCGCAACCAGGTGAACACTCCTCGGATCCGTCAGGAACTGGCTCAATGTGTTCACAACAAAGCAAATATCTGGTCTCGTGTTCGTCAGGTACATCAAGGACCCAATCATCTGACAATACATAGAGACATCAACCGGCTCAGATGAAGCATCACATAGAAGCTTTAGATTCGATGCCATAGGTGTGGCCATGGCCTTGCAATCCATCATCCTGAATCTCTTCAGGATGTCTACTGTGTACTTCCCTTGACCAAGGAATATCCCACCTGCACTCTGCCACACCTCCATACCTAGGAAATAATGCATCATTCTCAAATATTTCATATCAAACTCGGCAGCAAGCTTCCTCTTAGTATCTGCAATCAATCTGTCATCTCCTGTTACAAATAAATCATCCACATACAGGAGTAGAATCACAGCATTCCCTTCCTCAACCTTGTAGTAAAGGTTGGAATCCGCTTTACTCTTAGTAAAGCCCAACTAGATAGGAAATTGTCCATCCTACCATACCAGGTTCTGGGAGCTTGTTTCAATCCATACAAGGCTTTCTTCAATCTGCACACATATGACTCCCTATCATGTATTTCAAAACCAAGTGGCTGCTCCACATATACTTCCTCTTCAACTACACCATTCAAGAAAGCCGTCTTGACATCCATCTGGTGTATTTTCCATTTCATTGCTGCAGCCAGGGCAAGTACTGTTCTGATGGAAGTATACCTGGCTACAAGTGCAAAAGTTTCTTCATAATCTATTCCCTCTTTCTGAGAGAATCCACGAGCTACGAATCTTGCCTTGTATTTCTCTACACTGCCATCTGCAGCATGCTTGATTTTGTAGATCCATTTGGAAGTCACAATAGACTTCTCTTTAGGTCTTGGGACAACATCCCAAACATCATTCTTCATTATTGATTGGTATTCCTCAACCATGGCATCCTTCCATTCTTTCTTTTCCGCTGCTTCTTTGTAACTGGAAGCCTCTTTGTTCATAATGTCACAGAGTAAAGCAACATAGCTGGTATGTGATTTGGTTCTCTTCTTTGCTTTGTGTTATTCTTCTGGAATGCCAAATATTTCTCCATCTTGAATGAGCTCTCTAGCCCATGCAGGTTTCCTCTTGTGAGAGTTATCCTCACGGGGTGGATCTACAGGTTCTTGTGGATCTTCAAATTCATCAACAACTTCTGGAACTGCTTCAGTCATGGTAGTGTCTTGAAATCTAGTTTCCTTAGGTTCTTCATAAACTTCAATAGGTGCCTTCCTTGATTTGATGAATGCTGAGTTTTCATCAAATGTTACATCCCTGCTGACATAAATCTTCTTGAACCCTATAAAGTATATTCTGTAAGCCTTCGAGCTTTCACTGTAACCCACAAAGATACCCTTCTTTCCTTAAGGATCTAGTTTAGTCCTCTTTTCCTTTGGGACATGAGTGTATACTGGACAACCAAATATTATGAGATGGCTGAATTCAAGTTTCTTACCAGAAAAGACCTCTTCTGGTGTCTTGTTGTCCAATATCTTGTGGGGTGTTCTGTTCTGCACATATACAGTTGTTCTAGCTGCTTCTGCCCATAGATGCATAGGTAGATCCTGGTCATGCAGCATTGCCCTTGCTGCTTCCATGATAGTTTTGTTCTTCCTTTCTACAACTCCATTTTGTTGAGGATTATAAGGAGCAGTCAACTCCCTCTTAATCCCTGAATCACTACAAAGCTTCTTGAAGTCACCTGAGGTGAATTCTCCACCATTGTCGGATCTAAATGTTTTGATCTTCTTGTCAGTAAGATTCTCCATCAAGGTTTTGAATTCCTTGAACTTATCAAACACCTCATCTTTGTTCTTCAAGAAGTATACCCAAGTCTTCCTGGAGAAGTCATCAATAAATTTTACATAGTAAACATACCCACTAAGAGAACTGGATGACATAGGACCACATACATCTGAGTTGATGATTTCCAGGATATCTTTTGCCTTGCTTTCATTGCTTGGGAAAGCCTTCTTAATATTCTTACCATTTGCACATCCTTTGCAAACACCTTCATGTTTGGTCTTGATTTCAGGAAGACCCTCTACAACCTTGCTTGCAATTGGAAGTGCCCTATAGTGCATATGAGCAAGTCTTCTATGCCAAAGTTCACTTGGCTCCATGGATTCATGCACCATGGCATGTTCAAGTTGTCCCTTCAATTTATACAAACCTCCCTCTTGCTCTCCAATCACTACTGCATCATCTATGGTCTTTCCCTTTGGCCACATTAGGACTTGGCCATCCACAAATGCAACCGTCATACCTTTTGCATCCAAAGCAGAGATGGAGAGTAAGTTCTTCTTGAGCCCAGGTACATAAAGGACTTCTTTCATCTTCAAATATTTTCTAGAATCTAGGTTGTAGGAGGCTTCACCACTTCCTTTGATTGGGTATTGATAATCATCCCCAAGTTTCACCTTATGGGGTGATTCATGTTCAGATAGGTTCACAAAAGATTCCTTAAACCCAGTCATGTGTTTGGAAGCCTCACTATCAATCAACCAATCATTACAACCATGGGAGATAGTACCTGTGAGAGCAGAGATTAGAACATACTCTTCTTCAATTGATGAGTCATCATTACTATCATCACTTTCTTCCCTAGCCTTCTTCTTGGGTGGTTCATCATCCTCGGAAGCATGAGCATGAAACCTTCTTTTGCTGCCCTTCTTCTTCTTGCTGGAGTTGTTGTTATCATCCCTTTTGTTCTTGGGACAATCTGAAGCAAAGTGACCCTTCTCATTGCATCTGAAGCATCTTAGATCCTCCTTATTCTTTTGATAGGATCTCTTGTAGCGAGAGTGCTCCTTCTTGGGCTTGCTTCTTTTGGTGTGAGCTACAAGAGCTTGATATTCACCTCCCATCTTTTCCTCATGAGCTACAAGTCTAGCTTCTTCTTGAGAGAATTCTTCCCATAGTTTACTGAAAGAGATCAATTTCTTTCTTGCACAGATTCCTTGAATAAAGGAGTCCCATGACCTAGGTAGGCCATTCAGAGTGGTCATAACAACTTCACCATTGTCCACTACTTCATCCACAGCTTCAAGTTGCTCCTTGATCTGAGAGACCTTGGCGAAGTAAGATTGAATGGTTTCTCCATTCAACATCTTGACCCCTTTCAATTGATTCCATAGAGTCATCTTCCGATTTATGTTCTTCCCTTCAAATAGCTTGGTCAAATAGTCAAACATCTCCTTGGGTGTCTTTAGAGAAGACACATGGGGTATGAGATGGTCTTTGATAGAATCAGCAATGATTCTCTTTGCCTTGACCAAGTTCTTCTTATGCAATACCTTGGCATCTTCATCCTCTAGGATAGGGATGTCTTCTTTTATATATGAGTCCAACTCATTCTCTTCTAGGATTAACGCAATCCTATACTTCCAAGCTCGAAAGTTATCAGCCCCTTCAAGCTTATCCTCAAGCTTGGTGTGGTGAGACATTTTAAAGAGTACTTCAAATGGAAATAGAAAAGATTTAGGTCTTACCACTTGAAATGCTGAAAACTGGATCTCGTCCCGAATTAGGGTTTGCCAGAAAAACCCTAAAAATTAAAAATGTGAATTTCAAATTTCTGAAAGGATAGAAAGATGCGCCTTGATGAGATGATCAGCCTGGTGCATTCAGAATTTGAGATTAGCAAAGCTTTACCCTTCAGATTTGTCTTTTTGTCCTCCCGGGTTCACTATGGAGAGCCCTAAATTAGGGTTTGAGTTTCCCAGAGATCTACCCAGCCAAAAATATCAATCCAAAGCTCTAAACTTTTATTTTTGCAAGGAGCTTCCAGCTATGTCTTCAGATTCCAGAAATTCCTATTTTTGTGGAAACCCTAATTTTTAGGGCCAAATCTGAAAATGGTCAGAATTGAATTCTGATTGGACAGATAGATTCTTCTTGATGAGTAGAGTCAATCTACTATACTGATTTTCCAAAAACTGTGGAGAGAAATCCAATAAACAAGAAACTCAAGTTTCTGTCATTGTGCAATGTCTTCTTCTCAGGTTAGCTCTGATACCATGTTAAATTTTGAGCATTAATTCACAATACTCTAGGATCTTCACTGAGAGAATAACATATATAGTATATCAATGCATAACAATCACAATAAGTATGACAAGCATCACAAGAATCAAAAGCATGAGAGACAAGAGACATAGAGTTTCCGTGGGAAAAATCCTAAGGTGAAAAACCCCACAACTTCCTCAGAGATAGAGAGAGCAATGGATCAACCAAAGTACAACCAAAATACACTGAGATAGTCTCCTAGTAGCAGATGATCCTCCTCCTCACTAGTGCACCACTTTCTGAGTGAGAGAGATGTGACTTTCCGAATGATCCAAATAGAGATCTCCTTATCTCTATTTATACTTAACCTGTTTGCCCAGTTACACTATGGGGCCGACTTGTCTATCTAGATACATCCACAATATAATATATATTTCAGGGCTGACCCCACACATGGTGGTCTAATAACCCATCGGCAAGTACACACACTTGTGACACTTGTCAATCCACATGATGACACTTCCTTATAGAGGAATAACACATCTCTAATAAGGGTACAATAAATATATATGAAATACATAGATGAAATACATTCCAAAGTTACATATTCATATACATCAACAACATAACCCTTAATGAATGATGACATTTAACATTACTGAATTTATGTCGCATTGCATTGTTCACATAACATCATAATTGGACATAACCCTTGATGAATTCCATAATGTAAAAGAACCCTTCATGAATGTCATATTCATTGAACAGTGACATAACCCTCTATGAATGTGTTGGGAACAACCCAAGACAAAGGGCGTTTTGATGGCAAAGGTACAAGTTAGGCGAGGCCTAACATCGACCAGTTTTGGGAGAAACAACTCCGCAATTCCCAGGAGCAGGGTATGGGGTGTAGCGAAGTGGAAGATAAAGATTTGTCCCCTTAGTAAATGCAAAGTACTAAGGACCGTCAAAGTAGGTTGAGCAGTTATGAATGAAGTGGCGGACTATTAGCAGTAGAAGTAGAGGAAATAAGCAGGATGGTGCAAAGGATGCACCACTGTAGCGTCAGAGCCGCGCGGTCAGAACTGTGACTGCCAAAAAAGCGTCAGAGCCAGAAGAAGGGGCACAAAAGGACATCAGAGCTTCAACGAAGTAAAAACAAAGCGTGGTCAATAGGACAACCATGTCATTTTGGGTTTAAGATTACTATGGGGGTTGGCCCATAGTTATTGTAAAGATGTGACCTTTGGGCACAATCTATAAAAGGGGCAATTTTGTATAAGGAAGGGTGTTATTTTCGGTAATTGTTAGATTTATGTTAGATTTTGAGAGATGTAAGAGAGGAAAAATACCCTACAGCTGTGTGCGTAGAGATCTATTGTAGAGAAGAGTCTGCAGCTGAGTGCGTAGACTGGAATTGTTAACCCCTTCCAAGAAATATAAGAACTATTCCCGTGGACGTAGCTCCCATCTGGGGGTGAACCACGTAAATACTTGTGTTGTGTGTTTGAATCTCTGTTATATTGAATGTTTATGAATTTTTATTCTTATATATGTGTTTTCATATGAATGTGAATGAGAATGATACAATAAGTAGGGGGAAGATGCATGTATGAACATTGCGAAGTTGTGTTAAGTATGGTAAATGCATAGTCGTAGGAAATGAGCAGTAGAAACGATTCAACAAAGTCTATAGGTTGTTGAGATTTATGAAATGCGCAGATACATGTTAGTAACAATATGCAAAGTAGGTGTCGAGTAAGCTGTGCATATCAGCTCGCATAACATAATTGTGCGTCACCAGGTTACAGAAACCCGATTCTATAACCACCCATCTTTGCTTCGGGTGAGACTTCATCCTGCTCGCAGGTTGATACCGAAAAGGCCAGTGAAGGGGATTTTGTTGGACCAAAGACTAGAGGGTAACCTTGCAAAACCCGGGTCAACCCCAAGGAAAGTACATAAAGAGGAGGATAACCAACAGAATGTCACAGTGCGGCATAACCCTTGGAAAATGTCACAATGTAATAACCAGGGAGAAATGTCGCAATTGAACAAAACACTTCATGGATGTCATCTTCATCAGACATCATCGTAATGTGATATAATGCTTGATGAATGTCACAATGCAACATAACCCTTGCATAAAACCCTTGTAAAATATCAGAATGTAATAACCATGGAGGAATGTTGCAATTGAAAAAAACCCTTCATGAATTTCATCTTCAAGATACATCATCACAATTCTACATAAGCCTTGATGAATGTCATAATGTGACAAAACCCTTCATGAAAGTCGTCTTCATTAGACATCATCACAATGCAACATAACCATTAATGAATCTCACAATGGGACATAACCCTCGGGTTGTGACATATATTGATGATAGATAGGGATATTAAAAGATATTGTAATTTAATTAAAAATACATTGCAAAGTTGAATTATGGTTTCTTAATACATTCCTAAATGGTTGTGTCACATGTTACATTGGTCAAGGGTTATGTCGCATTGTGACGTTTCATAAAACTATTCAAAATGTCACAATGTAATAACCATGGAGGAATGTCAGGAGTGATGTCTTAGTTCCTCTGAATTTCGCTCACTCATGAAACCCTAGCCCTCACTTTTGACCTGCCATGATTCTTCTTTGTCGCTATACTGCTCTGTCCTTGACAACCCCAATGGCCAACATGGAAGGGGGGGTGGTTGTTCCCTCCCTTAACTCCCTTTAAATCGTTATGTCCTCTGCACAAACAGACAAGATAAACCTTAAAGAACTGTGGAAAGGAAAAGACACAGAAGAAACCATCATCCTTCCCTTTGCAAACGCAGCACCCGATGGAAATCAAGCTACCATCACCTACATACCCAAATGAAATTCCAGACTGTGAATCGATCTCCCTCCAAAAAGGATTAAATTCAGTACATGAAATACCACACACTCATCTACAAATTTATAGGTATGTGGCCAATGGAAAAAGCATTTATGGGTTGGATAACCTCAAAATTGAATCCCGAAGTGCATTTAGACCTCCATATTGGCTCCAAAGGAATCTTCACAGTCATATTCTCATGGATTGAAGACAAAAAGAAGGTAATGGATGGAGGTATGTACATCTTCAACTCAGTCAGCCAATTCATTTGCAACTGGGTCAAAAGGTTCAATCTAGATACTGAGGATTTTTCATGGGCTTCATCCTGTATCTATCTGTACTCCTTCCCAAAGACTACTAGGATGAGGAAACCCTAAAATAAATAGGAATCTCCATAGGAGAATTTGTAAAGATAGCCGACCAAACCAAAGGCAACAAATACACCTCATAAGTGAGGATCTGTGTCTACATGCATATAACAAGAGCTCCACTATACTCAACTTGTCTAGTGCATGAAGAGCTGGAATGGATCCGACCGATGGTATATGAACACATCCTCTTCCGGTGATGAAAGTGCCATGAACATGGACATCTTTACAGAGATTATGCTCAAAATAAACCTACACCAGAACCCAGAAAATCATAATCCACGGATGAGGAAGGCTTTAAAAAAGTCCCATATAGGCACTGTCAAAATCATAAAAAGTCTACGATCAGCAAAATAGCTGAAGCAAACACCGATGATAGATTTGATATCCTCACAGAGCAGCAGTAGGTACCAAAAGCCCCTCTTATAGAAAACCAACAAGCCACAAAGAAGCAGCACATGGAACGAGTGATTGGGTAGATTCCAGACTCGCAAGGACCCTCCTCTTCAGTAAAATTTGTGCAGCCTGAAATTCCAAAAGCAACACCAAATCAAGACCAATATGTGGTCATGGATGAAGATATGAGTGATTTATACTTAGGGGAAATGGATATCCTTGGGATAGAAGAAGCATGTCATCATAAAACCTATAATGACATACCATCAAATCAGATGCATCTATTAAAAGAAGCACTAGCCAAGTATAGATCCAAATCCAAATTGGGTATCCAAAACATCACACAAAAAGGGTAGAAGAAATCCACAAAGGGCCCCCAAAAGTGTGGAAGAAAAATGGATCTGCAGTGCATTAACACCCTTGGCACCCAACTGGTAGAATCAGGGCAATATGATCATCTCACTGAGTTCTTTTCCTCCAAATCTACTAGTTCTTATTGAAGGTAATCTCCTGTAATATAAGAGGCATCAATGGTGTTACCAAACATAGATTGATGCGCAGGAAAATCCTTCCATGATACTTATACATGAAACTAAATGTAATAGCAACAACCTATAGACCATGATGGCTCATCTCTAGAAAGGATGTAAAGCAGTAGCAGTAGATGCAAGTGCAGCCTCGGGAGACATAGCACTTGCCTGGAACCCCCAAGAGGTAAACATGTATTATTTTCTTATCACTAGAAACACAATTTTAGCTTTGTACCATGTCTTGGGTACTAATTTCCATGGATTCCTCTCCAGTGTCTATGGATTGCAATCCATGGTGCAAAAAATCAATCTCCTTAACTATTTGGAATGGTATAGGCTCATCTACCTAAATCAGCCTTGGATAATAGTAGGGGATTTCAACATGATCACCCACCTCAAAGAGAAGAAAGGAGGACGAAGCAACCTATCTCAGGAAGATGAAAGATTCAAAAATTTTATATAAAATAATAAAATGGTAGAAGCTGAAACAACAAATGGATTTTTCACATGGAACAATCGAAGAGGAGGGGCCAATCAAAGATCCTCGAAGCTAGAGCACTTCCTGGTCTTAGAGGATATAATCGAGAGGGGATTGAACATGGTTGCAATGGTTCTCCCTTCTGCCGACTCAAATCATTGGCCCATATGCCTAAGTTGGTATGGGGATGGAATCCATTTGAAACAACCCTTTCGGTTTGAAAGGTTTTAGACCTCCCATCCAGGATTTTAGGACACAGTTAGGAACTGGTGGATGAACTTCCAAATATTTGGTGCCTCCAAGATGTCCAAGCTTCAGTAGAAACCCAAACTTCTAAAACAGAACCTGAAAATTTGGAATAAGAATACCTTCAGTAATATTTCCACAGCCAAATATTCCCACGACCAATAAATTCCCTCTCTTCAACAACAAATGATCATTGAAGGCCGTACAACGGAAAATAGTAGAAGGGAGTTGGAGATTTAGTTCCAGATAGAGGAACACTGCAAGCAGGAGGAGATCCTCTGGAAAACAAAATTCTAGAATAAGATGGCTAAAGGAGGGGGAATGTAACACTAATTTATTTCATCGTTCCACCATTCAACACATATTTCACAATAGAATCAACAATATAAAGAAAACAGATGGTTCCCTTGTGGAAACACATAAGGAAATCGAGCAGGAGCTGGTGACCTTCTACAAATATTTATTAACTAAAGATAATCCAGATAGAATCAAAGCTGCAGACCATATCATGGCACACTTCCCCCCAATCATCATGGAGGAGAAAAACGAAAATCTCATGCAACCCATAACCCCTCTTGAGGTGGAACTAGTTATTCATCAAATGGCATATGGGAAAGCTCTAAGTCCTAGCGGCTTGACCATAGACTTCTTTCACCATTGTTGGGATCTCCTAAAAGCGGAACTATAGAAAATAGTAGAAGAATCTCACAGAAAACAATGGGTAGTACAAGTGTTTAACACCACATTCCTCATGCTCATCCCTAAGGAGGACAACACAACTTCACCAAGTAAGTATAGACCTATAGCCCTCTGCAACATCATTTACAAAATTATCTCAAAAGTTATTTCTAATATCCTTAAACCACTCCTTCCCCTCGTAATTTCCCTAGAGCAAACGAGTTATATTGAAGGCAGGAAGATCCTTGATGGCATCATTCTAGTACATGAAGTCATCCACTCTTTAAAGTCAACAAAAAAACATGGAATGCTCCTCAATCTCGACCTCTACAAGGATTTTGACAAAATAAATTGGGCTTACATTGAGAGAATCCTTTTATCCTTTGGCTTTTCCCCGTCATGGACCAACTGGGTCTTATCTTTAATCTCCGCCACGTTTTTCTCCATCCTTGTCAATGGCGCTCCTTCTTCCACCTTTAATCCCTCTAGAAGAATATGACAAGGGGACCCCCTTTCCCCCTTTTTATATCCTCATGGAAAAAGGATTGGGATGTATTATTAAGCACAACTGTGCCTCATGTCATCTAAAATTTATGCTTCTACATGATAATTCTCCACTTATGCATCAACAGTTTATTGATGACAACCTCCTCATGGGACATCCCTCTGTCCAAGAAGCTTGAACCTTGAACCGCATACTTTGCATCTTTTCAAACGCTTTGGGAACCACAATCAACCTTGAAAATTCTAATATTTTCTTTTTAAACACTCCGACCATCACTCAAAGAAATATCACCAGAATTATTGACTTAATAGTGGCTTCCCTACCCTCGAAATACTTGGGTGCCCCATTAACATACACTGCCATCAAACACTCTTCCTGCTGTGAACTTCTTGAAAAACTTGAACAAAATTTATCTTCTTGGATGTTCAGATCCTTAAATCTAGCAGGGCATCTCATCCTTATAAAATCTATCCTTCAATCCATTCCTCTTTACCTTTTCTCCATCCTAGTGGCTCCAAAATGGGTCCTCAAAGCTATCAAAAATCGACAACACACTTTTCTGTGGGGAGGAGACAAAAACCAATTCAAATGGCCTTTGGTCAAATGGGATACAGTTTGTAAGCTCAAATCAGAGGGAGGAATAGGTCTAAAAGGTCCAAACAAAAGAAATGAAGTACTCAGTGCCAAAATTTGGTCAAATTGGGAAACAAGAAATTCAAATCCTTAGGCCCAATTCTGGAACAAAAAGTATGCCCCTTCCTGGGAATATTAGGAACTGATTCGTTTCAACTCCACTACACATGGCTCTCTAATCTAGAATGTCGCTAATTCTCATAGGTATTTAGCCCAGTAGCACAGTTTCTATGAAGTTAGAAATGGAGCATATTCCCACTTCTGGATATATTTGTGGCAACAAATCCCCATCTTGGAACGTCTCTTACAGATACCCTACACCCTGGAATCTATTCAAACCTAGGAATAATTTATGTAAAAAATTTTTGGCTAGATAACGAAAGGTAAGACATCAGAACATGGAGGCATCCTAAAGAATGGGGATTCCCCATTAATAATGATGGCATGGACAAAATCTAGTAGGAGATGCAAAAACGAAGGATCCAGACTCATCAGGAAACGAACATTCTCAGGTGGGGTTGCAATTCGGTGGGTACTTTCACAGTCAAGGAAGCATATCATCTGCACGACCAGCATAATATAGAGCACAAAGATCCTACCTGGTCCAAAATCTAGAATGCGAAGCTGTGGCCAGAAATCACAACTTTCCTTTGGCTGGTCATCCATAAACACTTTCTATCATGGGACAATCTCATAAAGAGAGGTTTCAATGGAGCATCCATATGTGTACTCTGTTACAACCAAGAAGAAACAATGGCACACCTGTTCGACACGTGTCCATTCTTAAATGATCGTTGGGAAAAAATAACCTTGCTATGCAAAAGATCGGATAGAATCCCTGGAGACCCAATGCAAACCATAAAGAATTCGAGGGAAAATCCTTTCCAAAATTATATTCTGAATCGCCTTTGGACCCTTATCCCTGGATTCATGGTCTGGGAAATATGGAAGGAGCGCAGTCATAGAATTTTTGAAGACAAAGAAAGATATGAGGACACAATGTGGAATAAGTGTAGAAACCACATCCTTGGGACTCTGTTCCTAAACAACTGGACAGAACCATACTTTAAAGTCGATCAAATAGAAGCCATTATAATGCAAAACTTGGGTCTCACAAATCAACCTCAGAATTTTCTCTCCACTCCCAATCTCAGAACCCCTTGAGCCCGGGAAATTGGATTTGTCCACCCTCAAGATTCTACAAAAGTAATTTTGATGGATTCTTCAAAGGGAACCCTTGACCAGCAAGGCATGGAGGAGTCTTTGGGGATATATTAGGGAAAATCACTCTCTTGTACTTTGGGAATCTAGGCCACAATAGAAACAATGCAACTGAGTTAGCAACACTTCTACATGGAATCCAAATTGCAACAAATTGGTCTCTCTTTCCCTTGGTGATAGAAGGGAATTCTCATCTAATAATATCACTAGAAAAGAAAATACAATATGTAGCTCAAACTAGCAAACTCTTACCGAGCTGGAGGCTAAGCTTTGGCCTATCACAACTAAAATTCTTTTTACCTGCTCTTGGATCTATGATGTTTCAACATGTCAAAATAAAAGCAAACACTGTGGCAGATTGGCTAGCAAATGAATGGGTTTCATGCAATTATGATCCTCAATACCTAGACATGGCTTTCCCAAATGAAACTCAGCTCATGACGGATTGCCTCACTCTGGACAAACAAGATTCCCAACCCCTGGATGTGGATGACCTAAATAAAAATATATTGTCAATTCGAGAAGCTACCACCTCCCACATCACTCCTCCTCAACCTGGCCACCATGCAACTTAATGTCTCTTCCTCTCAATGCACTCGGCCTTTATGGCATTAAACCTTCAAGCAAGTTGCAGAATGGTTCCAAGTATGAGGGTAATAATGCTATCCCGGTGCGATTTAATGGTAGAAAAGAATGGGGATTTCGAGCTTTTTAACGGGATTTACTATCACTTTTGGATATGGTGCAGCGAAAATCCTCCCAACGTATTTCCTCTCTGCATGCCTAGTTGGCCGATTGGTGATAGTTTCTATTCTCCCATTCCAGAATTCCAATTTTGAAAATATTTCACTTTAGGCTCTGCAAAAGATGGAGTATTACCATGTCATGCACCAATCCTCATAGGGGTGGAAGAAGCTGGGGGCGCTCAGGCTAAAAGGTACCAAGAGGTTCCTGTTAGAAAAACAGGATCGCAGAGCAATAACAATAAACATAAATGCAAATATAATCACACATACACATTACAAGAGAGACACAGATATATCGTGGTTCACCCAACTTGGGATACGTCCACACTGAAGTTGCCAATCCTTATTATTATTCCATCCAGTAAAGTGAAGGGATACAACCTGCAGCACAACCGCTGCACTTCCTCTTCATAGTCTCACAGTCTCTCTTCTAATCTCAGAGATCTTTACAATGCATAAAACCTAAATCATCAACCCTAGCTGTGTTACAATGTCTTTCTTTTATAAGGGAGATACAGTGGGAAAATACCACGGGTTACCCAAAACCATGAGCCCATAAAACAACCCCAAAAATTTTGTTCAGGGGCTTCACCCTCGGACCCCCCAACTGGGGGTTATAACCCCCACACCCCCCCCGTTGGGGTGAGTGTACAGTCCTTTTTACATATCATATAAAGTTGGGGTACAAACACGGTTGAATAATAATATCTCTGAATTTGGATATAAGGCTCCACAACCAACAATCTCCCACTTGGAGACTGATCACAACAACTCCACCGTTGTTGCACTTGCTGGACCTTGGACTTGGCAACTTTCTCATCTTCACCTTCTTGCTAGAAGGCCAACTGAAACCGATCAGGAACTTAGTTTCTCTCTGGTCACTACCTTTGTGAACATATCTGCGGGATTCTGGCTAGTATGTATCTTTTCCAGCTTCAACAGTTCACCTTTTATTACAAAGCATATGGAATGGTACTTGAGTTGTATATGTTTAGTCCTGGAATGGAATGCTGAGTTCTTTGGAAGATGAATGGCACTTTGGTTGTCACTATACAACCTCCTATCCTTCTGCTTCTTACCCAATTCCTCCATAAACCTCTGCAACCAAATCATCTCTTTACTAGCCTCTGTAACAGCAACATACTCCGCTTCCATTGTTGAAAGTGAAACAACCTTCTGCAGTTTTGAAATCCAACTTACTGTTGTTCCACCTACAGTAAACACATACCCTGTGGTGCTCCTCCTTCTATCCTTATCACCTACCATATCCACATCAACATATCCCTGTAGAACAGTGTCTGAACCTCCAAAACATATTTCCTGAGTGGTAGTACCTCTCAAATACCTTAGAATCCACTGTACTGCCTTCCAATGTTCTTTACCTGGATTTTTCGTATATCTGCTCAGAACTCCCACTGCTTGTGCAATATCTGGTCTTGTGCACACCATGGCATACATCAAGCTGCCAATTGTTGATTGATAGTGAATCTTGGACATGTAATCTGTCTCTTCCTATGTCTTGGGACACAATTCCTTACTTAGACTGAAATGGATGGCCAAAGGTGTACTTACTGGTTTTGCATTCTGCATTCTGAACCTCTCCAACACCTTTTGTATGTACTCACTCTCAGAAAATGTCAATTTGCGATTTTTTTTTGTCTGTCGTTATTCTCATACGAAAGATTTGATTTGCAGCACCCAAATCCTTCATCGCAAATGAATTAGCTAGATTCCTTTTGAGTACATTTATATCCTACATGTTAGACCCTGCAACAAGCATGTCATCCACATATAATAACAAGATAATATATCTTTCATTGTCTATCTTCTTGAAATAAACACAGTGGTCAAAATGACATCTACTATAACCTTGTTCTGTCATAAACCTGACAAATTTTAAATACCACTGCCTTGGAGCTTGCTTCAAGCCATACAAGCTCTTCTTCAACCTGCATACCAAGTTCTCCTTACCTTTTACCTCATACCCTTGTGGATGCTGCATATATATCTCTTCCTCCAAATTCCCATGGAAAAAGGATGTTTTTACATCTAACTATTCAAGATGCAAATCTTATACCACCACTAGACTTAAAATAGTCCTAATTGAAGTCATCTTAACAACAGGAGAAAACATTTCATCAAAATATATACATTTCTTCTGTGCTAACCTCTTTACAACAAGTCTGGCCTTGTACCACTTCTTACCTCCTTCTTCTTCCTTCAACTTGTAAATCCATTTGTTCTGCAATGCTCTTTTACTAGCAGGAAACTGAACCAAATCCTAAGTCTGGTTTCCTACCAATGAGTCCATCTCCTCATTCATGCCTTGCTCCCACTTCTTTCTAGTTTCCACCTGCATTGCCTCTTCATAACACTCTGGTTCACCAGCATCAGTCATCAATAAATAATACATTGAAGGAGAGTATCGTTTAGGTAGTCTACTTAACCTGGTAGATCTTCTTGCCATTGCAAGAGTTTCAAGCATTTGCTGTTGTTCTTGATTTTCTAGCACCTTCGGAACTTCATTTTCTGTAATTTCGTCAAGTACTGTGTACTCTATGTTTTCCTTTTCCTGTTTCTTTCCTTGCAATTCATCTTTATACATGACCTTTTCGTTGAATATGACATCTCTACTTCTAATGATTTTGTGATTTTCATAATCCCATAAACGATAACAAAAATCATCAACCCCATATCCAATAAAGGTACATTTCTTGGATTTAGCTTCACGCTTTATTCTATTATCTTTATCAATATGGACAAATGCCTCACAACCAAACGTTCTCAGAAATGAGTAGTTTACCTTTTTACCTTTCCATGCCTCCTCTGGAATACCACCATCCAAAGCACTTGAAGGTCCTTTGTTTATTAAATAAACAACAGTATTTACAACATTCGCCCAAAACTATAAGGGCAATCCTGCATGCAGTCTCATACACCTTGCACGCTCTATGATCATTCTATTCATCCTTTCTGACACATCATTTTCTTGTGGTGTTCATGGGATTGTCTTCTCTCTACGAATCCCATGGTATGAACAGTAACTATCAAACTCCTTGCCGCAGTACTCACCTCCATTATCAAATCTAAGACACTTCAACCTTTTTCCTGTCTCATTCTCAACCAAAGCTTTCCACTTCTTAAAAGTAGCAAACACATCATATTTTTGTCTAATGCAATAAACCCAAGTTTTCATAGTTGCATCATTAATAAATGTAACATAATAATGAGATCCACCAAGAGATTGTACTTGAGTTGGTCCCCATACATCTGTATGCACAAGCTCTAACTTTTCATTCTTCTTCTGTTTCCCAACCCTGAGAGATCTGACTCTCTTCTGTTTTCCATAAACATAGTTTTCACAGAATTCCAAACTTGCTTGCTTCAAATCTGGCAGCAACTTCCTTGAGTGGAGAATCTGCATCCCCTTCTCACTCATGTGGCCAAGCCTATGATGCCACAATGTTGTATATGTTCCTGTGGAAGCTAAAGAGATAGAATGGTCAGTATTATGAGGAGATAAATACAACGTACCTACCCTGTCTCCTTTTGCTATCACCATTGATACTTTAGTGATCTTCCACCACTTTTCTCCAATTGTAAATAGACAACCGCCATCTCCCAACTGCCTTGTTGAGATCAGATTTCTTTTCATAGCAGGAATATGCCTTACATCTTTCAACAGCCAATCAGTTCCATTCTTAACTTTTATCCATACCTTACCCATTCCAACAATTTTACATGGCTCATTATCACCCAATAAAACATGTCCAAAATCACCTAGAACATAATCATGAAAGTATTTCCTATGGGGTGTATCATGACATGAAGCCCCTAAATCTACTACCCAATAATCACTAGTATTATCTAATGCAAGAATCAAAGCATCTTGTAACACATCACCTGCTACATTTGCTTCCTGGGTAGTTTCCTTCTGTGCATCTCCTTTCTTCTTTAGAGATCTACAATCTTTCTTCACATGTCCTTTCTTTCCACAGTTCCAGCACTCTATTTTTCCTAGTCTGGACTTGGATCTGCCCTTTTTAGAGTTGTTGCAATTACCTTGGCTCTTTCCTCTCTCCTTTTGTCTTCCCTTGGTCTCCATGGTCAATGCATTACTTGATGTCTCACTTGTTCTTTTTCTTTGCATTTCCTCGCTAAGAATAACACCAATAACATCATCAAATTTCAAGGTGTTTGAACCAGAGACAGAGTTACTTATAGCCATGACCAAGATATTCCATCTTTCTGGCAATGAACACAAGATTAGAAGAGCCCTAACCTCATCATCAAAGTTCACACTTACAAAACTTACTTGATTTGTAATCATATTAAACTCATTAAAATGATCAGTAACAGATCCACCTTTAAACATCCTCATATTAAATAAATGCTTCATTAGAAATACCTTGTTGGAGGCTAAGGGTTTTTCATACAACTTACCCAGTGCGCTCATAAAACCCTCCATTGTCTTTTCTTTTGAGATATTGAAAGCCACCGATGAAGCTAGGCTCAGCCGTATTGTTCCCAGAGCCTTTCTGTCAAGAACCTCCCATTCTTCATCCTTCATGGCCACCGGCTTCTTTGCTCTTCCTCCCAATGGCAGGAATAGATCCTTCTGGTATAGATAGTCCTCCATTTGCATCTTCCATAACTGGAAGTTTTGGCCATTAAACTTCTCAACCTTAAACTTTCCTTCTTCTGCCATTGCTCCCACTCGAACCAGAAACCTTAGCTTCCTAAGGGTTTATCTGCCAAATAGGCCTTTGACTCTGATACCAATTGTTAGAAAAACAGGATCGCAGAGCAATAACAATAAACATAAATGCAAATATAATCCCACATACACATTACAAGAGAGACACATATATATCATGGTTCACCCAACTTGGGCTACATCCACACTGAAGTTGCCAGTCCTTATTATTATTCCGTCCAGCAAAGTGAAGGGATACAACATGCAACACAACCGCTGCACTTCCTCTTCACTGTCTCAGAGTCTCTCTTCTGATCTCATAGATCTTTACAATGCATAAAACCTAATACATCAACCCTAGCCATGTTACAATGTCTTTCTTTATAAGGGAGATACAATGGAAAAATACCACGGGTTACCCAAAACCATGGGCCCGTAAAACAACCCCAAAACTTTTCTTCGGGGGCTTCGCCCCTGAACCCACTTTCTTGGGGGCACTACCCCCAGACCCCCCAATTGGGGGTGTACAGTCCTTTTTACATATCATATAAAGCTAGGGTACAAACACTACTGAATAATAATATCTCTAAATCTGGAGATCAGGCTCCACAACCAACAGTTCCATCGATTTTGGACATGACTGCTCTATCCCACAGCATTTATACACCATGTTGGATGATTGGAAAGATGAGTTTGTCACTCAATAGTTAATGAATCAGAGGGAAGGAACCAGGCGCAGACACTACTGGCTAGTGAAAAATGCACTGGCTAAAATTCTAATGCACTCTCAGGACTTCATTCAGGATCACACTTCCTCCCCACCTCCCCCACCAACTCCAATGCATCATGCCTGTATGGTTTCCTCCCTAGTCTCCAAACATGAGTAGCCTCTCCACAAGAAGCAAAGTGATCAAAGGGTGCCACGAGGTAACAAAGGTGACATAGCCTCTACATTCAGTCACAAATGCAAGAGGGTCGAGTGGAAGACCCTAATAGTCCTATCTATCTAGAAAAAAATAGAATTGCTTCCAGCAAAGCAAGCCCTGAAGAACACCTCCGGCTCAAAAAATTATCATTGCCCCATCGTGGAAGAAAAACTAAAAGATGCAGAGGAAGCCAGTGGCTCTAACTTTGTTTTCTAATTTCTTTCTATTAGCTATTTAGTTTTGGTCCAGCAAGCTTAGTTCTAGAAAATTTGTATTTCCTATGTTTAGCTTAAACTGCTATGGTTGGCGAACATATGAGGCATCTTTTGGATTTAAAATTTCAAGCACTGAATCTATAGATATTGTTCTGTTTTGGTTGCTAAGCGTAGCACATACCACTAGGCTAGGTATGAATTTTCAAGTTTGGGAAGAATGTAACATGTTCTTAGTCTGGTTTTTTTGGCACTGTGAGAAGCCCCTGTTGGCTCTTAGTTACCAAGATCATATCATTCATGTAATATTTTTTTTTATAATAATATAAATTCTCAAAGCATCTTACTAAGAAAAAGAAACCATGGAGGAATGTCGCAATTGAGCAAAACACTTCATTAATGTAATCTTTAGGAGACGTCATTACAATGTGATATAACCCTTAATTAATGTCACAATGCAACATAAAACTTAATAAATTCAATGAGATTTAACATTTATGAATTTATGTTGCACTGCATTTTCAACATAAACATCATAATTGGACATAACCCTTGATGAATGTAACATTGTGACAAAACCCTTCATGAATGTCATGTTCATCAAACATCATCGTAATGAAACATAACCCTTGATGAATGTCACAATGCAACATAACCCTTGATGAATGTCATAATGTGGCATAACCATTGGATTGTGACATATATTGATGATAGATAGGGATATTAAAAATTATTGTAATTTAATTAAAAATACATTGCAAAGTTGAATCATATTGGCTTAATACATTCCTAAATGGTTGTCGCATTGCTACATTGGTCAAGGGCTATGTTGCATTGTGACATTGCATAAAACCCTTGCAAAATGTCACAATGTAATAACCATGGAGGAATTTCGCAATTGAATAGAACCCTTCATGAATGGCATCTTCAAGAGACATCATCGGAATATGACATAACCCTTGAAGAATGTCACAATGTGACATAACCCTTAATGAATTTATGTCGCATTGCATTGTCAACATAACATTGCAATGTGTCATAACCCTTGATGAATGTCACAATATGACAAAACCTTTCATGAATGTTCCTCAAGCATTTAGTTATGTTGACTTGTTATATAATTAATTAGTACTTCAATTAATATATTAATAAAGTTATAATTATCTAAAAGAAAATATAACATTATTACAAGTTAAATATTCTAAAAAGTTTGATTTTTTTTTACAAATTATAATATATCAACTCTATTAATTAACATGTCTAAAAATAAATATACAAGAGCCACGTGGTGGCAATGTCCTTGACATTGCCACCTGCTCTATTGGTAGAAAGCTGTAGGAAGGATGTATTTACTTAGAGATATGGACAATTGATAGAAGTTAAGATGAATAAAAATAATGTATCCATAAACTTGCTCAAATCATTAGTCCTCAACTTTTTATGAAATAGAGGTTTGCCACCACCTCCACAATTCTCAACAGTACTCACCATTCCCCAAAAGAATGGATATTGAGTATGAAAGAATGGTAGACCATTTGAATTAAAGTACCTCCCAACTGCCATCTCTAGCTCTTTCTTTGTTGTTGTTTTCCTTTGTCACTGAGCATTAAATCCTACAATAGCCATAGCAATCTATGACTATTAGCATAGATAGAATCCTCTATGCAAAGCAGAAAGGTGACTAAGGTATTATATTAGAATACACTTATTGTAACTCTCTGTGCAAAAGATTTGTTTTGAAAGGAAACATTAAGACCAACCTGTTTTTATATGGATTATCTTTCTTAGTAATTCCACAAAAGTTATTTGGGGTTTGTGATGGCAAGCAACCCCACTTGTTTAGGAATCAAATACTAGAATATTGGGACGAATAACAATATGGCATTCCAAACACATTCAATCAAGGGTCAATCAAGGGTCATTCTATAAATATCTTCACAAATCTACTGAAGGGTTTGATTCCTTTCATAAATAGCTTATATTCATATTAGCAACAGTGGCAGAGTTGTTGTCTGCTAATTTTTTTGTTGGAACATCATCCCTTTGTTTTGTTCTTTCAACTCGGTCGGTCAATAGGTTTAGGGGCTGAATAGTAGGTATGAGCTGGTCGTTGGATGTTGGAAGTCTACATGCTTTATCGAACTCTTCCATCTTCCATGAAAATCGTCTATATGAGAATTATTGATGCACACAATGCCATCCATTATATATATATTACAAAATTTTACGATAGATTTTTAAATTAGTATTTTAAGATGTGGAAATTTTTTCTTCCTTAGCATTTGAGGGAGATTCAAAGCTCAATGTGTTTAGTTTTAATTTACAATACTTGGCTGCAACTTAATTGTCAACAATATTACATTTCTTGAATGCTTAAGTCATTTGTGGAGCAAGCATGGAACAATTTTGAAATGCAACTTGCTGGCAGCTTTGTGTAAGCTCAAATAAACTTTTACATATGAATACAGAATGAATCCTGCTAGATAGTGTTTCCAGGGACCTATTGTTGAGCAGATGATAAAGCTATTTTTTAACATGCATATAATGAAATAATATCAAGATCAACCATTGCAGAGGAAAATATAAGTATTCTAAAACTATCAAACCGGTAGGAAAAATGGTGAATGTTTGGGTACAGTGTGTATAATGCAAGGGCCCTTGTGAAAATGTTTCTCTCTCAAAGAAAAATGGAGTCACATAATTTGCATTACTATAGAAGATAACCCTTAACAAAATACCCCCACCCTCCAAAAAAAAAAAAATGTACTCAATACACTAAATTCAAGTTTACAAATTTCAATTTACGATTAGTAGTATAATGTATCAAAATAGGGAAAAACCTAATGTTGCTTAAGAAAGTACAATAGATTAATAATAATCAACATGCCTAACATTGCCTAAGCGGTGTTGGGTTGACATACAACCCATGGTATTGAAACTAATTCAACGTTTGTTATACATTGAATAAGCATTGATACCATGGCTTGTACATTGACTCAAGTTCCTTAAGCAACATTAGGCCTATTTGATTTTTATTAATATAAATTATTAAGCTTTTTCATAGACTTTATAGCTTTATATTGAAGTTCAAAATGATTGGAAAAACGAGCTTCAACAGAAACTAACATAAGAAAATTACACCACTATATCTAGTGATTACTTTATACATCATACTACAATATTGACAATAAACACATCTTTAGGAATTATAGTGAAATTTAAATTTATAATTTTATAAATAAAAATTGATTATAAGCCCATTTGTTTATAAGTTTGATTCACGCAGCTAAATAGTCATTACCATTGACCTTTGAAAGAGGTAACTGAACTAATGAAGCTATGTTTTAAACAGGATATTAGCTAGTTTCTAGTGCTTTCTCTTGGAATTGGAAAGGAAATAACTAGTTACAATGCCTCTAACGCTGCAAAGTGGGGCCTGTTTGGATGGTTATCTAGTGGTGGTAACGCGCCCCTAATTGACATGTTTATGCAATCAAGTGCAGATATGGTGGACATTCACACATGTGGCATGTTTCAAGCCTTTAAGTCCGAGAAGAACTATCTAAGGATCCAGGTCCTTTCTTTCTTTCCTGTATAAATAATTGTGCCATATGGTTGTTTAGAGATTGAAACCTTATTATATACTGCAGCTTCTGTATTAATTGAAAGGTCTAATAAATTGCATAGTTGGGATCAGGTTGAATTGTCAGGGGATACAAGCTCAACTGATCTCTCAACTAAGAAAAATCTGGAAGACCTGGTAGAGATAGGGAAAAATGTTCTAGGCAATCCTATTTTGAGAGTGAATATCGAGACCGACATATTTGAGCAAGTGACAAGCGAAGGCACCAACCGAGAAGCATTGAAAAGGTAAACACATCGATTTTATTTAATCCAAGAGACAACATTATAATTTTATAAATAAAAAATGATTTTAAAATAAAAATATTATTCGTATTAATAAATTATAAATCAAATTAATAGAAATAGCACCATGTAGCTGACCATGCATTTCAATTAGCTACCACGTATAGCCTGGACATGTACTGCATACAACTGGCAGTCTAAAAAAAATAGCGTCTTTTCCATTCTATTATAATGTATTCAACACGACCTATAAACGAAAGACCAAACCCGGCTAATGTTGCAGCCACAAAGACTTCAATGTAATATTTAGAAGATGAAATTGTGCAAAATCCAGGCTTCCAAGAGTCTGAAATCCTAACAGTCAATCGCCGATCATAAGCTTAAAGCGAGTTCTTCATAGAATTTGAAGAACATCGATGGAGAAGAAAATTCCAAAGGTGCAATTCAAGTCCGGAGATGATGCTTGCTACAAAGTGGCCATTGAGCTTGGTCCATGCACACATTATCCATTAAGCATAGCAGGGCAATTAAATCACTTATATTTCATTTGTTGACTGAAGATACTCCCCGTCATCCATAAATCTGCACCAATCTATCATCGAGTATTCTCTTTGGAACGTTCATGAGTTCGAGAAAATATTTAACGGAGATGGCAATTGTCCTTACTGTCAATCAGTAGCAGGTTTATAGCACAGCGCATTACTTATGGAGCTCAACAAACTAGATAACTCATGGTTTTTCCAGGTTAGATAAATCATCTATCCTACTCACCATCATTTTTATCTTCATTCGCTTCCTTCCTTTTCTTGGAATGTTTTCACATGTCATTATTTGCTTCGTTTATTTATGATGCATATTCCACATCATCTGATCGTTTTTTATGCCTAACATTGTCATCTACATTGTCTGAATTCTCCAATTCCTTTGATTCAATACATTTTTTTTCAAATTACTTGTTGCCATATGATTTTGAGAGCCTCTATGCACACTGGTTTTAGCAGGTAGTCAAATGCCCCATGTTTGATTCCTTTCATAAATCTACTGAAATGGAATCATCACCACTGTAAATATCTCTTGAAGCAATATAAATTAGATCATACTTTTCCATTGTAACCTAGTGATATTAAGTTTATACCATATAGAACAAATAGTTTTCTATTTCAGAGTGTTAAGTAACCCCAAACCACAGTCTAGTTTCAACAAATCCGGGTCGATACCAACAAAAACATCCAACAAGTCTAGTTTCTAGTGAGGTAGTTTGCAGTGTGAAATAGCAGGTTTACCTTATTCCAAGTGTACTATGTCTGAACATAATTAAGAAACAAGCTTATGGAATTACCTTTATCTATGCTTTCTCCCGGTTCAACTCATCGTTTTGTTATTTGTGGGAACTTCTTTATTCTCCATTTGCTACTTTCATTGCTTATTTTGTGATCCTACAATGAGAGAGGTAAGGTACAGTGAGAAAGGTAAGGTGAAGTGGTGACTCTATTACTTTGATTTGTTACTGACTCTTGATCTCGTTAATCATCTGTGGAGCCCATTCAAGTGTTCATGTAGGCCTTTGCTTTATGCAATCAGATATATGCCTGCCTGTACAACTTTAGAATTATGTAAGAAGGAACAAAACTGGCAGTTCTTTAGAGATATATTCCTGCCTATATAGCTTTAGAATTATGTATGAAGGAACAAAAACGACAGTTCTTTAGAATTATGTAACAAGGAACAAAAATGACAGTTCTTGTGCTACAAGCTACCAAGCTACCATTTCCATTCATTAATGTCAGGCGACAACAGAAACCATCACAGAACAACAATATGAGAATGTGATTGAAGTAAGCCCGAAGAAAAATAGTCCCTGGATTTATGATGGACCTAATAGTGGTTTCAGACAAACAGCCTGAATTTCTCCAAAAATACAACTACTCTAAGCTTTATGGAATGTCCAAACCTCAAATAGGGGAAAAAATTCAAATCAAAAGAACCCCACTAGTCAAACTCTCTGGGCGCCGGTATTGTGGATTTCACGGCACTCTGAGTATCGAAGGCGATCCTCACTTCCAAAGTCGCACATAATCGCATTAATAAATTTAATAAAAAACAACAGAATGGAACCCTTGTCGATCGTTCATGATTATCGACTACCTGAAATTTATTTTCATTAATTTTTGTATGGAATGGAACCCTTGTCGATGGTTCATGATTTCATTGTAAGAATCCCATTGACTTTACAAAACTTTGAAAGAATTGTTGAATGTCAATTTCAATGCCTGCTGGATAGATATGGAGTTAGACTTTGGTCTTGCAGTAAGCAACAACAGCATGAATAATGGAGATGACATCAAGGTGGATAGATGTCAGGTGAAACCCACTCATTGTTTTCGAGGCTGACTTCACATCTTTTCAACCAATAGAAAATTAGAACAATAAAAATTATAATAAATAAAATTTACATTTCAAATGTTAAAATTTAAATTGGAGAATATTAACTATTGTATGGTCAGTTTAATAACTTCGCGCAAATTATATATGTCAAGGACATAATAATATTTTTAATTTTATAACAAATAAATTATACTGTAATTAGAATTTTGTTTTTTAAAAAGTAAAAAGGGTTTGTTATGTAAAAACGGCACCTCGATTGGCGTGGGTGTGTTATTTACAAAGACAATTCTAAAATTAAATATAAGAATAATGTGGATAAAATCAACACCTCAACTTGATTTCTTTTTATAATATTTATTAGTTGATTTCTTTAAAATATTATAAGTGCGTTAATATTTCTTTAAAATATTATAAACGCGTCAAACTTTAAGTATCCTCTCTATATATTCTGAGCAATCTACAACGCTTCCACTTCACTTTGTTCTGTATGCTTTGAGATCTTCCTTTAGAAATTTGAATCAAGTCTTTTAAAGCTGCATGTGCATGGAACTATCGATTCACAAACAAAAGTGTTGCCACTTGTTTCAAAACAAAATTACATCCTCCTTTTTCTTCTTAAATATTCTCTCAATCATGGATTGAGATTTTTAATTCAATGGATATGATTCATTTTTCTATTGTTAATATCATTGGTATATATTCTTGGAAATATAATGGATATGATTCTCTTTTCTATTGTTAATATCATTGGTATGTATTCTTGGAAATATAATGAAAATAAAGAAATGTAGCAAATGTATATTTAAAAGGAATTTTCTTTATATTCCATTATCCATGTGTGGTTGTGGTTGGCAATGGTTGATTATGGTCAACCATGGTTACATTAGGGATTAATATGGTTGAATTTAGTTAGCCATCATTGATGATTAGTGATAAAGTATAGTTAGCCATGTTTGACTATGGTTGAGCATAATTTGGCCATAGTTTCTTAAGGTTGACCATGGTTCATTATGTTTGACCATGGTTGAGAATGGTTAACAACGGTTAACTATGATAATGTATGGTAGACAATGTTTTCTATGGTTTACTATAATTTATTAGGGATGGCCATATTTGAATTTTGTTGGACTATAGTTAAACATCATTGACCATGATTGAGTATGGTTAAATATGATTTATTATGCATGACCATGTTTGAATGTCATTTACTGTGGTTGATTATGGTTGAATATGATTGATATTCATATACTATAGTTTTCATGATTGACTTTAGTTAACCTGCTATGCAACAAATTTCCAAAAACAATAGAAATAGATCAGAAAGAGAACTCCGTGGCTTTAATGAATAAAATAGATGAATAGCAAGCCTATTCGAGAGGTAAACCTCCTTATACAATGTAATAAGTACACAAGGAAAGACAAGACAAGATACTCCAAATGAAAAGGTATCCTTCCTATATATAGGAGACTAAAAGATACAATTCCAACTAACTAACCCAAGCCGACGTAACAATATAACCATACTAATGAAAATTACAACTAATGGACAAAATCCGACATCAAAACTAATGTAATGCACCACAATATAGGGGGGAATGTGCCCACATTTAGGGCTTAACAGGCCCCTCCCCTTCAGACAAGTGTTGTCATCAATGCTTGACTAGTTGTGGATGCCTCTGTATGAAGGACCCATCTTCCCATGTCAAATCTTCAACTGGTAAGTTCTTTCACTTGATAAATTAATCAATAATAGCCCGATTTCATAGCTGTTTAGTCCTTGTTTCAGTTATTTTTTCAGGTTCCAATATGAATTTTCCTTCTTCATCAAGATTTGACAATATTGTTTGAATTTGGATCATGTCTTCTATTACCTTCTTTAAGTAAGAAACATGGAAAATTGGATGTACTTTTAAAGATGAAGGGAGCTCCAATTTGTAAGCCATACTACTAATATTCTCCAACAATTTATAAGGACCATAATACTTGGGTGCTAATTTATTGTCCTTATTTAGTTGCTTGAGAGACATCTGCTTGTAAGGTTGTAGCCTCAGAAATACCCAATCCCCTTCTTCGAAACTCCATTCACTGCAATGTTGATCAACTTGTTTTTTCATCAAGTTTTTGACATAGCCAGGTTGTCCTTAAGTATCTGGAGAACTTCTTGCCGATGCTCTATATGATCTTCCACGGCTTGAAATTTAGATTTTTCTTTTAAGGGAGATGTGATAGATGGAGTCTGGTACCCATAAAGTGCCATGAATGGAGACATTTTCTATGATGTATGGAAGGAAGTATTGTACCACCATTCTTCCAAATAAAACCATTTCACCCATTGTGTTTTTTTATCATATGCAAAGAAAAAAAGATATCCTTTCAAACACTTGTTCACTATCTCGGTTTTCCCATCGGATTGAGGGTGATAGGATGAACTGTGAGCCAATTGGTAACCCAAACAAGAAAATAATTCAATCCAAAATTTTCCAATGAAAATTAGATCTCTATCACTTAAAACAATATTTGGATTTCCATGTAACTTCTGAACAATTTCCATAAAGGTTGCAGCTACTGTACTTGCATTAAAAGGGTGAGAGAGTGCACAAAACTGTGTGTAATTTGTGAATCTATCAACAACCACCATAATAGCATTCTTTCCTTCTGACTTGGGTAGACCTATGATAAAATCCATGGAGAATTCTTCCGACCGGTGGAAACGTATGTCTAATGGTTGTAGAAGTCCTGGGGTCTTAATTGTTTCCCCCTTATTTTGTTGGCAAACCAAACATTTGTCCAAAAACCTTTGAACATCAACCTTAATACCTTCCCAAAAAAATTCCTTCTTGATCCTGTGGTAAGTTTTCAGGAATCCAGAGTACCCGCATATCAGAGAGGTGTGTAATTATGAGAGGAACTTTTGTTTGAGTTGGGATTTTTTGCATAAATATAAGCGATCCTTATACCATAGTGAATCATTTTTCCACACAAAATTATTTGATACACTGGGATCGTTCTATATATTTTGAATGAGTGTCCACATATATAGGTAATTTTTCTATTCTTCCCTTGTTGCTACTACCCAATCTGATTGTAGAATGGAAATTGCACAAAGTAATTCCCCAACATTTTCATCTTTTTTGGAAAGCACATCTGCTGCCACATTTTGTTTCCCTTTTTGATAGATGATTTCAATGTCATATCCCAACATCTTGGTTACCCATTTTTGTTTCTCTTATGAAGATAGTCCCTATTCCAGGAAGTATTTAAGAGTATCATGATCTATTTTGACCTTGAAGTTCCTACCTATTAGGTAAGGACACCATTTCTAAGAGCATGTAGTATTGCCAACATTTCCTTCTCATAAATGGGCTTCTGTAATTTCTTTACCTTGACTGGATGACTTGTGAAAGAAAGTGGGTGTCCTTATTGCATTAGAACAACACAAATTCCATTTCTTGAAGCACCACATTCCACAATAAAGGTTTTTGTGAAGTTTGGTGTGGCCAAAACAGGAGCTTTGCACATTGTCTGTTTAAGTTGTTCAAAAGCTTGAGTGACCTCTAGAGTCCAAGAAAACACATATTTCTTCAATAATGTTGTTATAGGCGCTTCTATTCTTCCATAGTTCTGAACAAAATTGCAGTAGTACCCTATCAGACCCAAGAATCCTTGAAGATTCTTCAGGGTTTGGGGAATTGGCCAGTCTATCATGGATTTAATATTTTTAGGGTCTACCTTGACACCTTCATGAGATATAATATGACGCAAATACTCTACCTCCTTAACCCCAAATAAAAATTTGGAAGGTTTTGCATATAGTTGTTACTCCTTTAGTAGTTGTAGTACCCTATCAACATGTTGAACATGTTCTTCCCAAGACTTGTTATAGATTAGTATATCATCAAAGAATACTAGCACAATTCTCCTAAGAAAAGGATTGAGAATGGAATTCATCAAACCTTGAAATGTGGAAGGTGCATTCTGTGATATTTTACAGGTATAGATCACTCATCTTGATCAAACCTCACAAATTCACTCATAGAATTGCAAAGAAGAAGAAGAAGAAATGAATCAATATTCACACATGAAACTCAAAGAATGTGAAAAATTGTTGTAATCATGTTCATTAGCTGTAAGATGGAAAAAATGTGAGAGTACAATGGAATGAATTCGATTACCCAAAGTTGGTTTGAATTCTCCTCAAGGTGTGGCTTGGACAACATTGGAGACATCACCCAATCAGTGGTAGTAGTCACAAAAAGTCAAATGTCAGTTAATGAAAGTGTAATTGATTCTAACTGAGTCATGTAAGCACGAATGGAGACTCCAAGGAGGGCGCATGAGGACTATCAGTAGTCAAGTGGCACTCCGATACAGACAACTGGAAGCTATAGGCAGTTAAACTGAGCAATAAATGCATGAACTAAGCAATCAATGCAAGAATTGACTGTTGGAATCCAAGAGTGTGTAGTAGGGCACATTTGTAATCCAGATGATGAAAACAATGTGCACTAGGTAGGTATGAGGGATACTAATGGCTAAAAAAAGGCTCCAGGGGGCTGAAAATAAGCTCTAGGTGTTGGGGAGACTACCATACTAATGATTGGATGCATGCAGTATGCATGCATGCATGCAGAATGCATGCAAATACAAATGATGATGGTGAGATTATTCCAACCCCCCCCGCAATCCAAACTATGAGGAAGTAACTGAAAAAGTAGGGCCCTGGTAACTGAGACCAAAGGTCACCCCATATGACAATGTAAATAAAAATGTGAGGAAAGAGGGAAAACCCAGTGGGAAGAAATCCCCCCCTCAAGATAGACTATAAGATGCTAATGTAGCATGGCATCACTCACCCTAAGAAGGGATCGAAGGTAAGTGAATCTCTTCACCGAGAAAGACTTACTGAAGATATCTGCAATCTTCTCTTATCTAAGGTAGTAGAGCAGTGTGATGGTATTGTCATGCACCAATCCTCGGATGTAATGCATGTGTATCTCGATGTGTTTGGTTCTCTGTCTCAGAACCGGATTTGTAGAAATCCTGATAGCACTCTGATTGTCACAATAGATGATTGGTGGAGTACTGAAGTGGATCCCAAACTCTGACAAGATACCCCATAACAAAATGCACTATGTGGATGCATTCATTGCACCTCTATACTTGGCCTCAGCTGAAGAAAGAGCTAAAGCAGTCTGATTTTTGCTCAACCAACAGATAGGTCTGGATCCAATCATGAAAACAAAACCAGATGTAGACTTCTGATATGAGCTATCTCCATCCCAATCAGAGTTTGTATACCCAACTAGGGTCAAAGGAGACCCAAATGCATAGTGAATACCATGAGTCTTCGTCCCTTGCACATAATGAAAGATCCTCTTTGATGCCTTCTAGTGAAGCTCATGAAGATCCTACATGTATCTGGAGACAACATTGACTGCATAGTATAGATTAGATCGAGTGTGTGTAAGAAAAAAAAGAATCCCAATCAACTGCTGATACAAACTATTATCCACCAAAGGTGTGGAGAAACAATCCTCAAGGTTGATCCCTAAAAGAAAAGGAAATGTTGTTGGCTTGCATTCGCTCATATGAAACTTGTCAAGTAGATCTTATGCATATTTGGACTGTGAAACTTTGATTCCTGAATCACTCTGAGTGACTTCAATACCAAGAAACTGCTTTCGCAGTCCCAAATCTGACATAGAGAAGGAGTTGTGCAAGGCATTTTTGATAGATCTGATGCATGAAGAATTGCACCCAGTAATCAACAAATAATGAACATAAAGAACAATAAGGAGTAGTGAGTTACCATCATGTCTCATGTAGACATTCGAATCTAATTTGCACCTCTGAAAATCTTGTGACAGTAAGAAGGAGACCTTCTTTGCATACCAAGCTCGGGGAGCTTGCTTGAGCCCATACAAGGACTTCCTCAATCTGCACACAAGTGAAGGATCATCAATATACCCTTCAGGTTGCTTCATGTAGATCTCATCCTCTAGATCTCCATGAAGGAATGCACTCTTGACATCCATGTGATGCACTTCCCAGTGCTTGGATGCAACAAGACCAAGAACAATATGGATGGAATCCATCTTAGCAACAGGAGCGAATGTCTCAGAATAGTCAATCCCATGAACTTGGGAGAAACCTCTTGTAACCAATCAAGCCTTGTATTTGCTGGTGAACCCATCAGAGTCCATCTTTGTTCTGTATATCCACTTGCATTGAACAAGATTCCTCCCAGGAGGGAGAGAAACAAGCTCTCAAGTCTCATTTCTTTGAAGAGATTGATACTCTTCATCCATAGCTGTTATCCATCTTGGATCTTGGGAGGCCTCAAAGAATGTTTTTGGATCTGATCCAATCATAAGAAAGCATCTCTCCACAAGAAATGGATCTGTGTGAGAGAGGACAATCCTTGTATCTTGAAAATCAGATCTAGTTTTTCTTAGATCTAGAGAATCTCCAACAAGATCAATGGTGGAAACAGGAGTAGTGGTGGCCCATCTAGCAAGAGGAACTGGATCTTTAGGTGCTAGATATTCAGGTTCTTATGGATCTGGATCTAACATTCACTCTTCATGACTTCTTGAAGTTTTTCTTTTAACCTTCTCCTTCTCAACCTTATGCTTGGGATGCTTGTTAATCATGCAACTTTTAGAGGTTCCTATAGAAAGTTTGATGTTGGATAGACCTTCAACCATTTTATGATTTTGCATTTTGTGCAAGTACTTGTAGTTGAGATGCCCAAATCTATCATGCCAACGTCTACTCTCCTCACTTGCATGTGTGAGCAATGCATTCGATTTTGAGTAAGGTAGAAAGTGAGAAAACTCATAGAGTTTCGAATTGTGATCAGCAATATCTTTTTCAATGGTGTTTCTAGTTGAGATCTCTTGGATCTCGACCTCATTAGGACCAAAGATGACCTTCTTGGGTACTCCTGTATGAGTCATTTGGTTGACAGAAAGCATATTTGCTGCAAGAGTAGGAACATAAAGTACATCACTGAAATACCATGCTCAATGTTGATCCTTCCAATCCCCTCAGAGGAGACCTCAAAATCATTTCCCATCAAGATTGAAGGGCCAACTATGGATTTGAAATCAGAGAAGAGATTCTTGTGAGCATACATGTGCCTTGATGCTCCATAATCAATAATGAAGGAGGAATCATTGGAAGTACCAGCCATGAGAGCATGGAACCTCTCCTTGTCCTCATCTTTTGGATCAACTTTTCTTCTAGCATTTGCTGGTATTGGAAGATTGTTCTTTTCCAGTACATGTGCCATCAAATCTATTGTTTTCTTCATACAAGCACTCTTAGGATAGAAGCCCCTATTGCAATAGGGTCATTTGCTCTTCTCCTTTTGAGATTGATTTCGTCACTTAGAATTTGAAGCCCCTTCTGACTGATAGGGAGCCTCTCTTGGCTTATGCTCATTCGAATTTCTCTCTTTTAATTTTTTCTTCCCTTTGGCATTCGCATTCTTCCCCTATGCAGCTACATGCTAAATGCAATCTTGGTTTGATCACTCCCATATGCACTAGTTTGTATTGCTCTTTTGAGAGAGACTGTATGAAGGATTCAAGAGTGGGAATATTCCAATTTGGAATGGATAGCTTCACTGACTGGAAGGTGGAGACAAATACTGAGTAATCAACCCTCAATTTTGATATAATAGAAAGGATAAGATGATTCTCTTCTTTCTCTATTCCATATGACTTCAACTGTGAAATCATATTTTTGAACTTGGTGAAGAACTCATTGATTGAGTCGAAACTACTACGGCTCGGAGAGATAAGCTCATTTTCAAATTGGTGACCCTTCAAATCATCTTTCTAACCAAACAGAGATTCGAGCTTGTCCCAAACTTCATTAGGAGTTTTGAGATCAGTATATCAACAGAAATACTGAGGAGTAGCAGTCCAACTACTTCATCAATTTTATCAAGATACTTTGATTTCTCAACTGCTCCAATGGGCTCAACAACATAACCATTCAACACTCTAGAAAGGATTTTAGACTTCATGAAGATGTTCATCTTTTCCTTCCATTTGAAATAGTTTAAGGAGGTGAGATTCGGATCCATAGTAGCTGTTGAATTCGAATCTACTAAAGATGGAATAACCTGCAATAAAACAAGCAAATTTTGATGGAGATCTATTGCGGAATCTAAAGAACACTACTTTAGGACAGTGAGCACATGCAACTGGATCCTTCACACCTGGATAGACCTCACTGGATTTCTCCAGTGAATTCAATGCATTGGCACCAGGATTTGTTGTGAAAATCCATAGGCTTCTGGTTCTCTACTGAAAAACAGTTGTTCAATAAACTACTACAACTATTGCAATTCGAATAGTTGTATCAAGCTTTGATACCATGTGATATTCTACAGGTGTAGATCACTCAGCTTGAACAAACCTCACAAATTCACTCATAGAATTGCAAAGAAGAAGAAGAAGAATTGAATCAATATTCACACATGAAACTCAAAGAATGTGGAAAATTGTTGTAATCATATTCATCAGCTGTAAGCTGGAAAAAATGTGAGAGTACAATGGAATAAGCTCGATTACCCCAAAGGTGATTCGAATTCTCCTCGAGTTGTGGATTGGACAACATTTGAGACATCACCCAATCAGTGGTAGTAGTCACAAATAGTCAAATGTCAGTCCATGTGAATCTAACTGAGTCTAACTGAGTCACGTGAGAACAAATGTAGGGAAGGAGATTCCAAGGAGGTCGCATGAGGACTATCAGTAGTCAAGTGGCACTTCGATATAGACAACTGGAAGCTACAAGTAGTTAAACTGAGCAATAAATGCATGAACTGAGCAATCAATGCAAGAACTAAGTGTTGGAATCCAAGAGTGTGTAGTAGGGTGCATTTGTAATCCAAATGATGAAAACAAGGTGCACTAGGTAGGTAGGAGGGATACTGATGGCTAAAAATAGGCTCCAGGGGGCTGAAAATAATATCTAGGTGCTGGGGAGACTACCATACTGATGAGTGGATGCATGCGTGCATGAAGAATGCATGCAAATACAAATGATGATGGTAAGAATTTTCCAACACATTCATGACACCAAATGGCATGACCAGAAATTAATAATGAGCTTCATGAGTTATGAATGTTTTTTTTGGGATATCTTCATCCTTCATTCTAATCTGATGATACCTAGAATGAAGATCCAACTTTGTGAAGAAAATTTGTCCATGTAATTCATCTAACAATTCATGAATGATAGGAATGGGAAACTTATCTTTAATGGTGATCTTGTTGACCTCTCTATAATCTGGACACATATGCCATGATCCATCTGGCTTCTATACCATTACCACTTGTGCATAGTAAGAACTTTGGCTAGGCATAATTATTCCAGCATCTAGCATTTCTTCAACCACACGCTCAATTTCACTTTTCTAGCCATAGGGGTATCTATAAGGTCTAATGTTAGGAGGAATACTTCATTGAATTAAGTGAATAGCATGATCAAAATCTTGAACAGGTGGAAGAAATTTTGGAATATCGTCAAATACATTGGAAGGCTTATTAATGACCCTTTGGAGAGTGTTTGGAGACCTGTGGAAATAAGAGGCTTAAATGTTTGAACATCTAATGAGCATAATTGTGCAATTACATGTTGATGTCCATTGTTCATCAATTTTGTCATACCATTAGAGCTTATCAACTTGCTTGGTTTCCCTGTGATACCTTTCAACTCATATTCCTTTCCTTCCCATAAAAATTTCATGAAAAGCTTCTAAAAATTGAAATCCACAATTCCCAATTATTGTATCCATTGAACTCCTAAGACAACATTAGCACTATCCATTGGAATAGATATCATTGGACTACTCAATACATATTCCCCCATAGTAAGATTGATATTATGGAATTTCCCTGAGCAATTGATAGTTCCTCCATATGCAATCATTACTTGAAACTCTGGTGCTGGATATACAAAGCAATTGAGAACTTTTTCTAATTTATAGTGAATGAAATTATGAGTACTAACAGAATCAATCAACATTGTTACCTTTTTCTTTTTGATAAATCCTTCGATCTTGAGATTTTGAGGAGTGCTAATTCCATTCAATGCATGACAGGAATCTCACCTCTCCACTACAATCTCATCTCACCTCTCCACTACAATCTCGTGTGAACTCTTGGAATGATGGGATCATTGCAAATAGGTACATGTGGATGCTAGGGTTTACACAGAGAGAAACCAATTTTCACACACTTAAGAAGGGGCACACCGTGAGAGAAATCATAGTATCTAATCTTTTCTCAATGCTTGTTATCAACAATCTCAGCCATAGTTTCTTCTCACATTGTGGTTGCAGCAGTACAAAGCGGTGCTAGGGTTTCCACGACATAACCACCAACTCGCAAAAAATGTGGGAATAAAATTACTTATGGATGTCTTCACCAAGATATGACACCACTTGTTAGAGATAATAAATCCCATATTTTATTTATTATTAAATGTAAAAAAAAATTATTTATACATTTGCATATGGTTGTTGGTTTTCATCTTCCAACATCTCTTTGGGTTCCTACAGAGACTTTTCATCTTCTAAAACATATTTACAATATTTACAAATTAATATTGGAACCATAATCCCATAGGATTAGTTTTCCAACAGGACTCATCAAAATACCGTATTTACGCATAGCTCAAAATCATATTGTTCCATGAAACCACATTGCATTCAAAAATTTTGTCAAACACTTGGTGTGCAACCTTTACAAAAGACACATTTGACATACATGTCTATGAGAATATTTCCTATAGAGACATTAGATTGAATTCATTTTCTTATTATTTCATGATGAAGTTTCTTACCGTATTTTAAAGTAAAAAAGATTGCACAATGTAGGGGAATTCTAGTGCAAATGAAGGAATTTGGTTGGAAACCCACTAGTTTATTAGGGATAGTTTACATTGTTAATTAGACACTCTTTACATTATTGTAGATATGTTTGACATACTAGTTCTGGATTTTTCTAGAATTGAATACATGTTCAATGGTTGTATCTTTGCTAGTTGCACTGATGAAGCTGGAACTTATGGAGTCTAATCCCAAAGCTAGACTAATCCTTTACTTGACAAAATTTAAATGATATGAAGCAATTATAATATACTAGTTGTAACAACCTAGGATCTTGTACCAAAGCATATGGAGTTTACTTCTAAATATAGTATCATTTTAAAAGAAAAAATATGATAGTAAAACATGTACATTTTTTTATCATTAACTTCAGACACATTATTTTGGTATGGTTTTGTATTTTGATAGATCCAATGCATATAGTAAAGTGTTATTGTGACCTAGATTATGATGAAGAGACAAAGCACATGTTTTTAGCCTAGTAAGTGGGATGGCACATGAGGTATTTCTTATAGAATATGGACATGCATGAGTGGATTATGTTGATAAGCACAACATTATTAGAGCATGAGTGACCTTGAATAGATTTAAATATGGTAGCATGTATAAAACTATGTTTTTTTGTTAATTTTTTACTGTCAATGAAATACTATTGTCTTCTTTGTCAATGGATCTATAATTTACCTCAAACTATGCAAAAGTATCAAAGTGAAAGCTATGGAACTTGTGTTTTTATTGTGCCATAATCACAAGGTTTGAATTTTTAATCCATTAAGAAAAAATAAAACATTTGTAGGTTCCATATTTCAAGTTGTGCTTCTTCCGCTGTTAGATATCAATGGAATTCAAATTCATTTAACATTAACTATGATTATTTTCCTTATTCAAATGTAGAACAATGTAAAATCGCAACACAAGTTCCAATCCTCTAGGGAAACAATGGGTCTAGCTTATCTTCCCATTATTACCAACCTAGAATCGATTGTTCATGACTCTATTAAAAATTTATATCCATGATCACTATCCCCTATGTTCTTTCTCTTCCTATTGAGTGATTCAAACTTGCAATCGAATCTCCAAGTGAACTGTCCCTTCCACTACAGACTTGTGATCTTCAAATATCTCTTAACAAAGATTAGATGTCTAGATTAAATAAGAACAATTGTTGATCTGAGGGAGAACATAAAATATTAAATACTTGGAGCATAAAACCTCTGTTCTAATCAAACACCAATAAACAAACAACGAGTATGAGACAAACATTGCTCGACTTCTATAATTGGAGAGGAGTTATCTATTAATCTGAGAGCCAATGGACACAAAGATAGTTCCAATCTCTGAAAGAATCCTCGATAATCCAGGACATGGGGCATCCCCTAATTCCCAATGGATTCTCATACATCCCTTCGATTTCCCTTAAAATTTTTAGAACAAAATAAAAAATAAAACTCATTTTGCCATCCTAAAGATTATCGAGGCTCTATTATTTCAAATATGATTATAACCCACCCTTCCAAAAACCATCAAACTCATCATCCCATTTAGTTCCTATTATTTGAAAATATGTATAACCCACACCCCTCCCAAAGCCCTCAAACACCCATTATCCCATGCAAGTGAAGACTATCAAGAACATTCCCATTTCAGTCATTACACTTTATGAAAGGCATACCCAAAAGTTTGCATTGTTATTACATGAACAATACGGGGAATTGAGACAAGAGACCAACATGCATATAACTCTACATTGGGATTGTAGCAAGTACTATGCATGTGCCACATGGAAAATTTTAGGGGCTAGTATTAGCCTATGGGCCAAATCTAGGAATTTTAAATTTTTAATGGGCTAATTTTTTATTAAACACTTTTAGGTATGATTAGGCCACATTTTATTTATTTATTTATTTTTAATTAATAGGAGTTTAGCCCCATCGAATTTAGAAAGGGGATCCAAGATAAAACAATTCCCCCCTTCTAAAAATCGATTTAAACATATGCTCACCCATGAAAATTGCTAGGCATATCCCATTTTCTCCCGTTATCTTGAAATGATAGTTTCTAAGGGCTCTTTCACCCTCTATTAATCATAGAAATTAAATCTGGAGTTACATTCGTCATATTTTATGGGTTGAATCTTGTTTTGATATTTTCTTCACGTCCGCATGAGAAGGGAAGTTGATATTTTCTATCAGGTCTTATAGTGACCTATTTACATCTAGGAGAGTCTAGAATCCCATCGCCTTAGGTCCAAAGTTTCCCCAAGAAACATGGGGATTGTGAAACACATGATTAATGATGCGGCAATAACGTTTCTATGGGTATTTGGGAATCATGCTTGGGGGATGGGGCTTCGTTCATAGCCACATATTTGGGCATGTAGGGGGCCATGATGATGCTTATAACCACTTCCATTTTGTTTCTACTGGTGTTTGTGTTCTCCTTTTGGGTAATCCATGGGTGGAGCAACTTAGAATTCCACCGTCTTTGTTCCTTCTTTTTCTTTTGGCATTGTCAGGTATTTTGACATGTTGCATGTTTCGTTTATTGAATTGTATGGTTCTCAAAGGAATTTGTAGTAATTTGTAGAAAATTGATTTCAACTTGCATGTTGCCAGTAGTTCGTAGAAACCTCAGAAAATGATGCAATATTTGCTTGAAGCATGGAGTTCTTTTTTTATTATATTTGTAAAAGTAGTCCTAGATTTAGTCCAATATGCCTCATTACTCTTATGCTAGCTCTTACATAGTTTTGCAGCATTCCTTTCATGGATTTAAAGACTTGAGCTAATGTCTTAACGTCACCACATTCTCAGTGACCTGCATTTTTTTTAATTTTTTCATGGAAAAATATCATGCATAGTGGGGTTGGTTTTTAATTAGGTTGGATGTATGTGGATAGTATTTTGTTTAATAAACATTTGTTGACCAACTTGGAACACACATTTTCTTTCCATATAGAGTGGCAATTATTTTTTAGAATAGTTCTGAGTGCATTGAAATAAACAGTACACATTTAGGGTTTTTAACCCTCTAATTATAAGTTGTGTGCATAAATAAGGTGTTGGTGGGCCCTTGGAATAGTATGAAGAGATAAATGAGGATTGAGGTGTTGGTGGGCCCTCATATTAATATTGATTATATTTGTCGTGGTGATGAAAAAATCCATTGTTGTTTTCCAAGAATATTCCTAGAGTATGGTGAATTTCTATGTAATGTGATAGTTAGAGTGAGGTACCAAACTAACACCAAAAAAGGGCTTGTTATGTGATGATTTATCAAAAAATTCACCAAGACTTCAGAATATTTTATAATTTAGTAAAATATTTGCCAAGACTTTACAATGTTTTATAATTTAGTGAAAGATTCGCCAAGATTGTACAAGGGTTTATAATTTAGTGAAATATTTGCCATGATTTTAGAAGATTATATAATTCAATGAGATATTGGCCAAAACATTATATATAAATAATATAACAATGGTAAAATAGTCTTCATATTTTCCTATATATCATGGGGATTCACCCATTTATTATACATAGAAATTTAGGGGGGTTCTTAAAATTTTCCATGCCTTGATCACAAAAAACAATGATTTGTCCAAAAAGAAAAGTGTCACTAGCTGGTCAACTTATTTTTCAGATATACCATATTCGTCCATAAAAAAGGGGTTTGACGACTAGTCAAATGCACTATATTCTAACTTAGCTTGCCTTTGAATCCATGCTATCCTTTCATATTTATGTTTGTTTTGTCAATAATCAATTACATTGGAAGTAAATGGAATTAGCCATTTGACAGAAAAAATGTGGAACATTAAATCTCAAGTGGAACATATAATGTATAACATATAATATTATGTCTAACACATGTGGAAGATCAAGAGGGATTATCCATTATCTCCAACTCATGTAGAATATAAGTAAGAAATACTACTAATTTATACTCACATAGTCATTATCAAGTTGTATTAGTGGTTTAGGTTGGTCATTTATAGCTACACAACTTAAAATTGCTCAAATATGGTAGCATTTAGCTTATAAAAAATGTCATGATTAACTTTTTTGGTCACGTAGTCACAAATGTTTCTTTGTACTAGTGTTAAAACATACGTATTTTATGTGTATAAGAATATGAAATGTTTTTATTTGCTTCATGTGATGAATACGCCCATTTATACATGATGTATGTGTGGATATAATTTTATTTCTATTCTATTTTTATTCTAAAACTATGCATATATTTCTTATTTATGAATTCATATTTATGGCCCATGAGACAAAATTTAGAAATCTAGAGTTCGTAAACACTCCCTCTGTTATGCCATTGGATTGGTGGATGGGGATGTGACAGAGTGGTATTAGAGCTCTTGGTTGAAACATCGCGGTTGTATGCATCATAATCCACAATTATAGGTATAAATCAATGTTACATGATGATGTAGGAGCATTGGTGCTGATGTATTAGGAATGCCTCATCAAAGGCAGATCATCAGGGAATGCTACCAAGGGTGTATGCAAGAGATCATAATGGAGCGAGGATTCATGATTGATTGGGACCAGATAGTATTGGGAATGCCTCATCAGAGGCAAAAAATTAGGAAAATTCCAAACCCTATTGTGGAGGAACTTGAAGGGATTTTTTTTTCAATAAATCAGAACTCAACGGTTCGGGGATGCCCCATCATAGGAAAAGTATAATTGAGAAGTGCTCTAAAAAATGCATGCACATAATTTCGATGAATAGAAGTCTAATTATTGGAGTCTTGTGGATTAGAGTATTAGATGGAATGGAGGATCCACTGTGATGATCCTGATAGTTATATTGAGATCGGTTCATTGGAGAAAATCATTAAATTTTGAACAACTAATGTAGCAATCTGATGTGATCAGACATCAACCATCGGAGTGGACCAAAAATGTGACTGGTGTTTATGATGCAAGAAAATGATCTTTTATGGCTAGAGTTCTCATTTTGAGTATAAAGTTCTTGTCAAGTTGCGTAATGTGTTTTTTGCATCTTTTCCAAATTATTTATTTTCCAAAAATAGTTATCTACCAAACTGAGCATTTTTTGAAAAACATCCTCTAAGCAAAGTTGTCCATTTTGATGAGTAGGTAAAATGTCAAGTTCATAAATTTTTCCAGGTCTTAAAATCTAGGGTCTCAAAATGTAAACACCCATTTAATTTGTTTTTGCATTGACCATCGGAGTGCGCCAAAAATGTGATCGAACAACTTTTTTTAAATCCCAACCAGTGCCATTGCAATCAAAATTGTATAACGACCCCCAAATAAAAATGGGTGCTAGCAGTAGCACTCTGTTTTCTCGAGTGCTAAAATTACACATTGTTTGAAACCCTAGCCTTAACCATTGGTGTTGTTGCAAATCAAACCCTAAATCAACCCCCAAATCTAAAAGTGGTGCTACCATGGCACCCCCATTTTTTTCGAGGTTGAAATTACATTCTTTTTTAAATCGTGGCCTTAACCGTTGGTGTGGTTGCAATGAAAATACCAAAATCAAGCCGTGAATAACAAAAAAGTGCTATCAATTACAACACTTTGCTCTATAAGATTAAAATTACAAGCATTTCTAAACCACAATCTAAAAAATATATTCAATTAAAAAATCACTTTAAAAACAATTAAAAAATCACTTCAAAAATAATAAAAAAATCAAATTTTATCAAAACAACAATTTTTTTCTTTTTTAAAAAGAAAATATATTTTTCAAGACCAGATTTTCAAAAATATATTAAGAAAAGGCTTTTAAAAGAATTAGAAAAAATGAATCTTACAAAAATTAATAAGAAAAAGGCCATTAAAAGAATTAAAAAAAATGAATCTTAACAAATTTAATAATTTAAAAAAATTAAAAATAAAACTTAAAAAATTAATGTTTTGGACATTGATATTTTAAACCATTAATATTATAATTTAAAAAAAAAAAAAAATTTAAAAGTTAAAAATTTAAAATATAAATTTCAATGGGCTTGGGTTGGAAAAATAGAAGCGGGCCTCAATTCCGAGAATGGAGCCCCCATTCCATCTCTACCTCTACCTTCCCCGAGTCCATCTCCACCTCTCCCCATATTTTTATATTTTTTTTAACTTCTAAGTTTTTAAAATTAATTTGATTTATTTTATAAAATTTAAAATTTTGTTTTATCTAATAGATTCACGTTACTAATTTAATTTTAAACATTAGTGAGATCAGATGTAAGGTATTAATTATTTTGTAAATTATTAAAGTAAAATATTAATTATTATTTTTTTAATTTTTTTTTTATCTTCTAGATTGTGCGTGAGTGTTACGGTAACCCCTCTTTTCTTTGAAAAAACTTTTTTTAAATTAATATTCTTTATATATATTTTTCTTAAAATTTTTAGCTAAGTGTTTAAGCATCTTAAAAACTTTAGCTAAGTGTTTAAGCTCATCTTCTATGTGATCATCATAAAAAACATAGCTCTAGTCACCAATATGTTATTAACACCAAGTTTTTGAGAGGATGCTGATGGGAATCCACATGGATATACTTATTAGTGTTCTCTTTTGGTATACCTAATGCAATATGGAACCACAATTTTTTTTCAAGGTAAGTGTATTCAAAATTGGGATACTATTATTATTTCAACCTCCATTGTAAATTTTATGTTCTCATCTTGATTATTAAGATCGACTTTAAATTTTTCTAAGTTTTCTTCCCCTTGTTGCCATATTATGTGCATGTCATCAAGAATATTTTCCAAAGTTTTGACTTCATAGGAAAGGAATCAATAGCTTGTTTTTCGAACTATTTCATGTATAGTTCTCCGATCACATGTGACATATGACAGTGGGGATCTCATTGCTACACATTCTATCTACTCATAAATATTTCCTTGGAAAATGTAGTACATTGATTTCAAACACACTTTAATAATATTTGGAGTATCCTCATACCTGATTCCTCTAATTATATTGATGGAATTATCCATCAATTTTGGTGAAAAGCGATCATAGATCCATAACTTACACTACCAAGAGCAAGTGGAGAAGCTCAAAGAAGAAAACAAAGAACATCACATTTAGGTGGAGTAGGCCACAAAAAATGAAGGCTGCTAGAAAAGGAAGCCAAAGAAGTCGTTGTGGCCCCAAACATGTCACAACTCCTTGGGCCATAGAAGTGGAGATCCATGGTGAAGCCTCCAATATCCAACAAGAGCTTTGAATTTGTTTTCAAGAGGAGCTCCCTCATTTGTTGGAAGATTTTGTGATTGCCCAACAATCTTGTGTCTTTGTCACCAAGGCTACCCCAAATAAATAGGGGTTGCTAGAATCAGTGGAAGAGGCAAAACTAAGGAAAGTAGTAGAGAAGGATGTGGAGGAGGCAAGGATTGTAGGCATAAAGGTCGAGCTATGCAAGAAAATATGTAAACTAATTATCTATCCAATGAATTGACTAACTAAAGGAGTAGTGTGGGAAGGTATATGTTAAACCCATGAAGTTGGATATTGACGAGAAGATGGAGGAAGCTCAATGCCTTGGATTGAGGCAAGATTTTTAGGAGGATGAGAAGAAATGACTATGAAATTCAGCAATTAGCTTGACATGGAAACCTTAAACCCAATTCACACTGGAAAAGAAAATGAAACAATGAGCACAAGTAAAATTGGAAGCACTAATAGAAACCACACTTAGAAACAAGGGCGTTTTACAACTTGGTTTGAGAAAAATATCTAATGTCAATATCTAACACAAAGTGACACATGACATATATCAGCCCAATATCTAACACAAAGTGACACATAGCAATTTAGATACAAAAACCATGAATCATGATTGCAGTTTTGAAATATCTAAATTGTAAATATACAATTTACATTATACCTAAATTGTAAATTTGGAATTACAGGATTTAGTAGAATACCACCTGCAATCATAATGATTTTATGTGGAGAATAGTCCACAGCACGGCAGATCTTCCATTGAGGAGACTCCTATGTGCCCATGATCGTAATAATCTACAACATATTTATGATTGGAAGCCTAATATGCCTCGGGATGACTCGTACTCAAAGAGAATGCCACTACAGCTGTACAGTGAATGTTTATAATGGCCCTACTGCAAGAATACGAATACTTTTTCAATGCAACCATTGAGTTTGCCATTGTCATATTCATTCCTGTCCATATATTGTATGGTTTTCTGAGCGTCATAATGAGGACATTGGTCGCAGAAAGCGATTATATTTGTTTTTATTTTGTTCTTTCTTATCCCCGCAAACGCTGCCACAACAGACATAAATAAATGCATTTCATTGATATACCGATAAAGATAGGCGGCGGCAGTTGCAATACTAGTGCTGGATTTTCTCTTCATATCGCTTTTATCCTCAACCGAAACCCTAGACGTCTTAATTGAGTTGTCTGTTGGTCACAGTCATGAAATGGATGGCCATTTCTCTGTATACTGAATGCCTGATAACATCTCTTATACAGTTTTAACATTACAGTATTTAGTTATTTTGGATGTTAGGTTAAGTTATGTCACAACATCTCTTAAACAGTTTTAACATTAGATTACTTAGTTAGTTTGAATAGATTAATTTATTGTTTAAATTGTAATTTTGACCATCTAACCATAACAACTATGAACCATGATCACATTTTTTAAATATCCAAATTGTAAATTATAATTTTTAACATCTAAATTATAAATTTGGAATAACAAGATTTGAGTAAAATCCGACCTGCAAACATAATCATTTTAATTGGAGATTAGTCCACACCACGACAGATCTTCCGTTGAGGAGAGTCTGTGGGCAAATATTTATGAATGCAAGCCTAGTACGCCACGGGATGACTCACACTCAAAGAGAATGCCACTTCAAGTGTGGAGTGAATGTTTATACCCGGCATGGCCCTATTGCAATAAATATGAATAACGATGTCATGAAGGCCCTACTTCAATGAATATGAAACGGTACTTGTATATAAAGATGGTGTTATGGGTTAATTTTTTAAATTTTTAATGGATTAATTTTTTACTAAACACTTATTAGGTATGATTAGCCCACATTTTATTTATTTATTTTTAATTAATAGGAGGTTAGCCCCATCAAATTTTAGAAAGGGGAATCAAGATAAAGCAATTTCTCCTTTTTAAAAATCGATTTAAACATATGCTCACCCATGAAAATCGCTAGACATTTCTCATTTTCCCCCGTTATCTAGAAATGATAGTTTCTAAGGGCTCTTTCACCCTCTATTAATCATAGAAATTGAATTTGGAGTTACATTCATACATATTTTATGGGTTGAATCTTGTTTTGTGATTTTCTTCATGTGTCCACATGAGAAGGGAAGTTGATATTTTCTATCAGGTCTTATAGTGACCTATTTACATCTAGCAGAGTCCGAAATCCCATCGCCTTAGGTCCAAAGTTTCCTCAAGAAACATGGGGATTGTGAAGCACGTGATTAGCGATGTGGCAATAACGTTTCTGTGGGTATTTGGGGCATCATGCTTGGGGAATGGGAGTTTGTTCATAGCCACATATTTGGGCATGTAGGGGGCCATGATGATGGTTATAACCACTTCCATTTTGTTTCTACTTGTGCTTGTGTTCTCCTTTTGGGATAATCCATGGGTAGAGCAACCTGGAATCCCACCGTCTTTGTTGTTTCTTTTTCTTTTGGCACGGTGAGGTATTTTGACATGTTGCGTGTTTTGTTTATTGAATTTTATGGTTCTCAAAGGAATTTTGTAGTAATTTGTAGAAACTTGATTTCAACTTGCGTGTTTCCAGTAGTTTGTAGACACCTCATAAAACAATGTAGTCTTTGCTTGAAGCATGAAACATTGTTTACTTTGTTTATTGTATTTGTAAAAGCAGCCCTAGATTCAGTCCAATCTGCTTCATTACTCTTATGCTAGCTCTTTCATAGTTTTGCAGCATTCCTTTCATGAATTTAAACACTTGAACTAATGTCTTAAGTTCCAAGGAAATTTTTAGGGGCGAAATTTAGCCAATTGGCTATTTTTTGGACCTTTTTTCAAAAAATAAATTCGCTATTTGGTCATTTTTAGCCTCTATTATCGCCTATATTTACATAAAATATGTTTTTTTAGCATAATATTCGTCAAAATTTACAAGTTTCAATAATAAACCGTATGTTTCATATTTAATATTCGCCTATCAATTTATATATATGTTTTTTTCAATCCAAAATAATCGCCTAGAATACTATACTTAGGTATACTTTTATAATCCTTAACAAATACCCTAGTCTTAACATCACCACATTCGTAGCGACCTACATTTTTTATTTATTTTTTCATGGAAATATATCATTCATAGTGGGGTTGGTTTTTAATTAGGTTGGAAGTATGTGGATAATATTTGGTTTAATAAACATTTGTTGACCAACTTGGAACACACATTTGCTTTCCATATAGAGTGGCAATTATTTTTTAGAATAGTTCCAAGTGCATTGAAATAAACAATACACATTTAGGGTTTTTAACCTTCTAATTATAAAGTGTGTGCATAAATGAGGTGTTGGTGGGCCCTTGTAATAGTATGAAGAGATAAATGAAGATTGAGGTATTGGTGTGCCCTCATATTAATATTGATTATATTTGTCGTGGAGATGAAAATATTCATTGTTGTTTTCCAAGAATATTCCTACAGTATGGTGAATTTTTATGTAATGTGATAGTTAGAGTGAGGTACCAAACTAGGGGTGGCAGGTGCGGGTGGGATTCTTTTTGATCCCGGAGGAATTAAAATCGCATCATTCTCATGGGGACTAGGTAGGAAAACAAATAATGAGGCAGAATGGTTAGCTCTCATTCTCTCTTTAGAAATGGCCTCCAACTATAGCATAGACAACCTCAAAATCTATGGAGACTCTAGGCACGTCATCCAAGTCATGAAAAGAGGGTATGCCTCGCCAGGCTCAAAAGCCGACAGATACATGCAAAGAATTAAAGTCAATGCAAATCTCTCAAAGATATCCTTCTTTCACATCATCCGAGAGAACAACAGGACGGCATATTTAGCGGCAAATCATGGAATCATGCTCGAAATAGGGCAAATCAAGGATCAAAATGGAGTTTTGGGATTTCATTACATTCCTTAAGGTTTCTATGCCTAGGCTAATTGGTCACAAGGTGAGTTCTTTGGTTAGGGCCTTGGTCACAAGGGACCCTTACCATCTCTTAAGCTATGGTCTTCACACTACTCCCTCTCCCGAGACTTCTCCCACACGCCACCCCGTCCGCTCCTCCACCTGTCACCTCGCCTACTCCCTCGGTGTCAGCTCCCACGGGGCTCCCTTAACTCCCCCACCCACCTTCCCTTTTCCTCCCTCCGCGATGGCTCGTCCTCCCCATCTGCCTGAAGCTCTGAGCCGCCTCTCCCTTGGCGAGCTCGACACCCCTCCCCCTCGCCTCTTGCTGGCTCAGGCGTCTGACTGGGAAACAATGCAATCAATTAGGGCGGCCATAGCCGCTTTGAGCAGGACGCTGGTGGACATCAAGTTCGCAGTTCGGAATACATACGACGCGGTCTGCACTAACGTAAACCAGAATACAAAGATGGCGTCCGACATAAATCATTTGTGCTCCCAGTTATCTTGCCAGGATTCCAGAATTGATGATCTGGAACGAAATATTTTTGAATTAATGGGGAAAATGGATAGATTACAGGAAGACATGGCCGTTTTCACTGGAGCAACTCAGGGGAGCTGGGTACATGAAAACCCAACAGTAAATCAGGAAATTAATCAGGTTATGGTGGATGCTTCTTCTGCTCAGCTAAGGAGGAAAGGCTAGGACTTTACACAGCCCAAGTTTCAAAAATTTTGCTCATTTTGGTTAATGCATTTTTGTATAATCCTATGCTGTCAGTTTGTTAAGGTTTACTCCAGCTCTATGCTGGAAAATTTCAGGAAAACCAAGCTCAGAGCTTGTAATATAATGCAGATAGTTATTATAGTGATAACAGGTCCAGATATCTCTGCACTGTTAAAAACTCTTTCTGAAAGTATGTAATGAATAGCTGTGCACAGCTTTATAAATACAATCCTTTACTCTGTTACTGTTAAAAAAAAAGGTACCAAACTACCACCAAAAGAGGGCTTGTTATGTGATGATTTATCAAAAAAATCACCAAGACTTCACAATATTTTATAATTTAGTAAAATATTTACCACTACTTTGCAATGTTTTATAATTTAGTGAAAGATTTGCCAAGATTTTACAAGGTTTTATAATTCAGTGAAATATTTGCCATGATTTTACAAGATTACATAATTCAATGGGATATCGGCCGAAAAATTATATATATATACATAATATAACATTGATAAAATAGTCTTCATATTTTCCTATATATCATGTGGATTCACCCATTTATTATACATAAAAATTTAAGGGGGGTTCTTAAAGTTTTCCTTGCCTTGGTCACAAAAAACAATGATTTGTCCAAAAAGAAAAGTGTCACTAATTGGTTAACTTATTTTTCAGATATACCATATTCATCCATAAATAAAGGGGTTTGACAGCTAGTCAAATGCACTATATTCTAACTTGGCTTGCCTTTGAATCCAGGCTAGCCTTGCATCTTTATGTTTGTTTTGTCAACAATAAATTACAGTGGAAGTAAATGGAATCAGCCATTTGATAGAAAAATGTGGAACATTAAAGCTCAAGTGGAAAATATAATGCATAATATATAATATTATGTCTAATACATGTGGACAATCAGGAGGGGTTATCCATTACCTCCAACTCATGTAGAATATAAGTAATAAATACTACTATTTTATACTCACATAGTCATTATCAAGTTGTATTAGTAGTTTAGGTTGGTCATTTATAGCTACACAACTTAAAATTGCTCAAATATGGTAGCATTTAGCTTATAAAAAATGTTGTAATTAACATTTTTGGTCATGTAGTCACAAATTTTTCTTGTTGTACTAGTGTTAAACATAAGTATTTTATGTGTATACAAATATGGAATGTTTTTATTTGCTTCATGTGATGAATATGTCCATTTATACATGATGTGTGTGTGGATATAATTTTATTTCTATTGTGTTTTTATTCTAAAACTACACATATATTTCTTATTTATGAATTCATATTTATGGCCCATAAGTCAAAATTTATAAATCTATAGTTGGTAAACACTCCCCCTACTATGCCATTGGATTGGTGGATGGGGATGTGACAGAGTGGTATTAGAGCTCTTGGTTGGAACATAGGGGTTGTATGGGTTAAAACCCACGATTATAGGTATAAATCAATGTTGCATGATGATGTAGGAGCATCACAGCCGATGTATTAGGAATGCCTCATCAAAGGAAGACCATTAGGGAATGCTACCAAGGGTGTATGCAAGAGATCCTGATGGATTGAGGATTCATGATGGATTGGGACCATATAATATTGGGAATGCCTCATTGGAGGCAAAACATTAAGAAACTTCCAAACCCTATTGTGGAGGAACTTGATGGGACAAAAATTTTGATAAATCGGAACTCGATAGTTTATGGATGCCTCATCATAGGAAAAGTATTGAGAATAGCTCTCAAAAGTGCATGCACATAATTTTGATGAATAGAAGTCTGATTATTGGAGTCTTGTGGATTAGAGTCAAGGTATTTTTTAAGGATTCTAATATTATACGTAAGTATAGTATCCTAAGCAATTATTTTGGATTGAAAAAAACATGTATATAGATAGGTAAGCGATTATTAAATATGAAACATACAATTTACTACTGAAATGTGTATATTTTGGCGAATATTATGATAAAAAAATATATTTTATGTAAATATAGGCGATATTAGAGACTAAAAATGACCAAATAGCGAATTTATTTTTTGGAAAAAGGCCCGAAAAATAGCCAATTGACGAAATTTCGCCCTTAAAAATTACAGTGATTAGAGTAATCGATGGAATGGAGGATTTAATGTGATGATCTCGATAGTTATATTAGGATCGGTTCATTGGAGAAAATAATTTGCACAGCTAACATAGCAATCTATTGTGACCGGACATCGACCATCGGAGTGGGCCAAAAATGTGATTTGTGTTTTTGATGGAATAAAATGAGCATGGCTAGAGTTCTCATTTTGGGTATAAAGTTCTCGTCGTTGCATAATGTGTTTTTTTGCATCTTTTCCAAATTATTTATTTTACAAAAATAGTTATCTACCAAAGTGAGCATTTTTTGAAAAACATCCTCTAAGCAAAGTTGTCCATTTTGATGAGTAGGTAGAATTCCAAGTTCATAAATTTTTCAAGGTCTCAGAATGTAAACACCCATTTTTAATTTTTTTTTTTGCATAGACCATGAGAATGGGCCAAAAATGTGATCGGACAACTTTTGTTAAAGCCCAACTAGTTTCGTTGCAATCAAAATTGTATATCAACCCTCGAATAAAAAATGGGTGCTACCAGTAACACTCTTTTTTTTCTTGAGGCCAAAATTACATATTGTTTGAAATCTTACCTTTAACAATTGGTGTTGTTGCAAATCAAAACCCTAAATCAACCCCCAAATAAAAAAGTAGTGCTACCATGGCACCCCCATTTTTTTTCAAGGTTAAAATTACATTTTTCTTAAAAGTGTGGCCTTAATAATAGGTGTGGTTGCAATGAAAATACCAAAATCAACCCCTTAATAACAAAAAATGCTATCAATTGTAACACTTTGTTTTATAAGATTAAAATTACAAGCATTTCTAAACCACAATCTAAAAACATATATTCAATTAAAAAATCACTTCAAAAACAATAAAAAATACAAATTTTGTCAAAACAACATTTTTTTCTTTTTTTAAAAAAGAAAAAATATTTTTCAAAAACACTTTTTCAAAAACATATTAAGAAAAGGCTATTTAAAATTTAAAAAACAAAGAATCTTGAAAAAACTAATAATTTAAAAAAATTAAAAATATAAGTTAAAAAAATTAATGTTTTACACATTAATTTAAACCATTAATGTTTTAAAACAATTAAAAAACTTTCAAACTCAAAAATTAAAAAACAAAAAAATTAAAATACTAAAATTCTTTACAAAATTAAAGAAAAAATTAATTTAAAAAAATTAAAAATAGTTTTAAAAATTAAAAAAATAAATTTCAATGGGGTTGGGTTGGAAAGATGGAAGCCGGCCTCGATTCCGAGAATGGAGCCCCCATTCAATATCTCCCTCTACCTTCCCATAGTCCATCTCCACCTCTCTACATATATATATATATATTTTTAACTTCTAAGTTTTTAAAATTAGTTTACTTTATTTTTTAAAATTAATTTTTTTTTTTATTTTGTTTTTTATATTCATTATTAATTTAATTTTAAACAGATCAAATGTAAGGTTTTTTTTTTAATTATTAAAGTAAAATATTAATTTTAGTTTTAGTTTTTTTGTTATCTTATTGATGGTAAGTGTTAGGATGACGGCCTTTTTCTTTGAAATTTTTTTTTGAATTAATATTCTTTATATCCATTTTTCTTAAAAAAATTTATAATCATTATCAAAAATCTTGATAGCTTTGGTCACCAATGTGTTAATAACACCAAGATTTTGAGAGGATGCTCATGGGAATCCACATGGATATACTTATTAGTGTGTTGTCTTTTCGTATACCTAATGCGATATGGAACCATGATTTTTTTTTTGAGTTAAGTGTATTCAAAATTGGGATACTATTATTATTTTCAACCTCCATTGTAAATTTTATGCTATGAATTTGATCATGAAATGGAATTTAAATTTCTCTAATTTTTCTTCCCCTTGTTGCCATATTATGTGCATGTCATCAAGAATCTTTTCCAAAGTTTTGGCTTCATAGGAATGTTTTTCGAACCATTTCATGTATTGTAGTTCTACAATCACATGTAACATATGGTAGTGTGGATGTCATCGCTACACATTCTATCTGCTCATTAATATTTCCTTGGAAACTGTAGTATATTGATTTCAGACACACTTCAATGATATTTGGAGTATCCTCATAAGTGATTCCTCTAATTATGTTGATGGAATCATCCACAAATTTTGGTGAAAAGCAACCATAGATCCATAACTTACACTACAAGGAGCAAGTGGAGAAGCTTAAAGAAGAAAAGGAGGAACATCACATCTAGGTGGAGTAGGCCACAAAAAATGAAGGCTACTAGAAAAGGAAAGCCAAAGAAGTAGTTATGGTCCCAAACATGTCACAACTCCTTGGGCCATAGAAGTGTAGATCCATGGTGAAGCCTCCAATGTCCAACAAGAGCTTTGAAATTGTTTTTAAGAGGAGATCCCTCATTTGTTGGAGGATTTTGTGATTTCCCAACATTCTGGTGTCTTTGTCACCAAGGTTACAACAAATAAATAGGGGTTGGTAGAATCAATGGAAGAGGCAAAACTAAGGAAAGTAGTAGAGAAGGAAGTGGAAGAGGCAAGGATTGTAGTGGTAGCAGTCGAGGTATGCAAGAAAATATGTAAACTAATTATCTATCCAATGAATTGACTAACTGAAGAGTAGTGTGAGAAGGTATATGTTGAACCAATCAAGTTGGATATTGACGAGAAGCTGGAGGAAGCTCAATGCCTTGGATTGAAGCAAGTTTCTTATGAGAATGAGAAGAAATAACTATGAAATTCAGCAATTGGCTTGACATGGAAAGCTTGGACCCAATTCACTGTGGAAAAGAAAATAAAACAATGAGCACAAGTAAAATTGGAAGCACTAATAGAAACCACACTTAGAAAGAAGGGCATTTTACAACTTGATTCGAGAAAAATATATAATGTCAATATCTTAGCCAAAGTGACACGACATATATCAGCACAATATCTAACACAAACTGAGACATAGCAATTTAGATACAGAAACCAAGAATCATGATTGCAGTTTTGAAATATCTAAATTGTAAATTTACAATTTACAGTATACCTAAATTGTAAATTTGGAAATACAGGATTTGAGTAGAATACCACCTGCAATCATAATAATTTTATGTGGAGAATAGTCCACACCACGGCAGATCTTCCATTGAGTAGAGTCCCCTGTGCCAATGATCGTAATAATCTACAACATATTTAGGATTGGATGACTCGGGATGACTCGTACTGAAAGAGAATGTCACTACAGGTGTACAGTGGAGGTTTATAATGGCCCTACTGCAATGAATACGAATACTTTTTCAATGCAACCATTGAATTTGCCATTGTCATATTCATTCCTGTCCATATATTGTATGGTTTTCTGAGCGTCATAATGAGGACATTGGTCGCAGAAAGCGATTATATTTGTTTTTATTTTGTTCCTTCTTATCGCTGCAAACGCATTACCCGCCGGATAGCCTGCCACTACATACATAAATAAATGCATTTCATTGATATACCCATAAAGATAGGCGGCAGTTGCATTACTAGTGCTGGATTTTCTTTTCATATCGCTTTTATCTTTCACCGAAACCCTAGACGTCTTAATTGAGTTGCTGTTGGCCACAGTCGTGAAATGGATGGCCATTTCTATGTATACTGAATGTTTCTGTCTATTAATTACTTGATAATATCTTTTGTATATATATTTTTTTTCAGTTGAAAAATCACCTTCTTGTTATTCTTAAGGAATCAAGAAAAGTTAACAATCCACTTGAAATTTCAATAAACTTTTTCACATATCGTGGATAGTAGGTAACTTCCTCACATATGGTGGATGGTAGGTCAGGCAAACCATCATCCTGTAATCCAAACCAAAAGATATTTAAATAAAATTGAACCTAAGTAGATGGAATGAAATCCATCTAACCTCACTTTTTAAAAAGGTGGTTCGCCGTTTGTTAGAGGGCTAACAAACATTCCTCCCAACCACCCAGACTACAACTAATGGACAACCATCTAACCTCACTTTAACTTCAATTATAAATTTAAATAAAATCCCACCTACAAACATAATCATTTTAAATGGAGATTAGTCCACACCACGGCAGATCTTCCATTGAGAGAGACCCCTGTGCAAATATTTATGAATGCAAGCCTAATACGCCACGGAATGACTCGCACTCAAAGAGAATGCCACTTCAAGTGTGCAGTGAATGTTTATACCCGGCATGGCCCTACTGCAATGAATGATATGAATAACGATGTCAGTAAGGCCCTACTTCAATGAATATGAAACGGTACTTGCACATAAAGATGGTGTCATGGTGGTTTGGTTTATTCGCTGAGTTGTCTCTGTCGTTGAGTCGTTCTTTCTAATTTTTTTTCAATGAACCGTTGCATTTGCCATTGCCATCTTTATTCCTGTCCATTTTGTATGGCTTGCAGAGCGTGATAATGACGACATTGGTCTTAGAAAGCGATGATATTTGTTTTAATTTTGTTGCTTCTTATCCCTGCAAACGCATTACTCGCCGGATAGCCTGCCACTACATACATAAATAAATGCATTTCATTGATATACCGATAATGATGGGCGACAGTTGCATTACTAGTGCTGGATTTTCGCTTCCAATCGCTTTTATGTTCAACGAAACCGTAAACGTCTTAATTGAGTTGTGTGTTGGCCACAGCGGTGAAATGGATGGCCATTTCTCTGTCTATCTTATATATTAATCATTGGAAGAGTGTAGAGTGAATAATGCTAGATTGCGAGACCTGCGTTGACACTCATGCTTATTTAAATAATAAATTGACCAGAGTAACACTGAATTGCCCACAATAACAATGCACTGTCAATGAGGGATTGCCCACAATAACAATGCACTGTCAATGAGGGATTGAATGACTTCTGGTGGGAGTTTCAGGCGTCGCTTTCCCTGTCAGTGGGAGACCTCTTCGATTAGACGTCGTTGGTGGTCGCAGTGACTGGCGTGCAATGGACCAACATTACTTGACAGTAATCCAAAAGTTTAGACATTCTCATATCCAACATTTGCTTTCATACAGTGTAACTTTTGGAATGTACAGTATCCAAAACTGAGCTTTATAAAACCAGTGAATTAATTTACTCCTTTCTAATAATCAGGCATAACGTAAAGAGAGCAAATGGTAGGGCTGTGGTATATGTGGGAGAATTCATTCTAAACGCTTTTGAAGTCTCTAATCTCCATCGTTTTTTTTTTTTTTTCAACATAAAAAAATATTAAAAGTATGAAAGTTTACAATCCAAAATACCCAATCCAGAGTAGCTACAGCCAGGAAAACCAATAACAGAAAGACATCTGACCGAGACAATACACAGTCTCCCAAAGCGACAGAAACATGACAAGTGTGATACGGATATACCAATCCCCCAGTGGAGAAGCCGAAGACACCCAAACATAAAATAAAAGCAAAGATGAACCGGTCCAGTCAAAAAGTGATCAAAATGTATTAAACGGTCCAACCCAAAAAAGGAGTGAAAATAGAAAACGCCTGATCTAATAAATAATAGTAAATAACTAAACAGCAAATATGTTCCAGTAACTCCAGGATGGTAGTTGGGAACCAACTAGAATCTCGTAGAAGATCTTGCCAGCATCTGCGACCAATCCATGACAAGAGAGAGAGTCCGCCATAGAATTATGAGGCTTATATATATGAATGATGGAGGTCTGAGGGCAGAGACTGAGAAGATACTTAGTCTGTTCCATCCATGCAGACAAAGCCAAAGCATTAAACAACGCAGTGGAGTTCGCCCAGTTCACAATTGACAATGAATTACCCGTAACCTGATCTAGTATAATATTTGCTTTATTCGCGAATAAAAGAGCTAGCCAGAGTGCCAGGAGCTCACCTTTAGAATTTGTACCCACACCACCATGCAGCCAAAGCTTAATCTGGTCGCCATTTGACAACTCAATGAATGCACCAGCCCCACAATAGCGAGATGAGACCTAGGCAGCACCATCAAAATGGGCGCAGTTCCCTAAACGAAGAAGATGAGAAGAACTATGATCACGAGCAGCGATCAGAGGTTCCCTAATAATGGAAATACCAAAATCTTTAGCAGTGGACACAGCCAAAATAGCAACACGACTGGCCTCAGAAACTATATTGTCAAATAGCAAACAGTTCCGAGACTTCCACATCTCCCATGAAACCAAACAAGCCATAAACCCCAACTGTTTATTATGTAAAAAGATACACTTGAACCACTGTTGAATAGTAAAATCCCTGCCAGCATGTATAGTGGATAATGGATCGCCCATAAAATCCCATACTCTCGTTGTGAAGGGACAAAATATAAAGAAATGCAAAAAGGATTCAGCGTCCTGCCTACAAAGAGGGAAAATATCCGACCCCAAAAATCCCCTTTTTTGTAGATTACACCAAAGCAATATCTTCTCCTCCAACACAACCAAATGAATATCTTTACCTTGGGAGGGATGCGTCAGTTCCAACATGCAACATGCCACCACTTACCAGACCTGGGAGTAGTAGATACGATCGCTGAGTATGCCAATTTTGCCGATACAAATCCATCAATCGAATTCCATGACCAAAGAAGTCAGTCATCATCATCAATAATTTTAAAATTTGCATGATACAGATCCCGAACATATGTATTCCATTCATCAGCCAATGATCCCACAAAACCAAGTTGTGAGGCATTCAACCAAGTATTGAAACAGCCAGTCGACCTGTGATTAAGCATAATATGGTTGAGACAGTAATAACCCCTGATGTGAAGATGTAGTAATAGCAAGGGTGACGATTTATATATGATAGGTCCACCAACCATTGGATCTTCCCCAATCAAGATGTGTCTTCCATCACCCGGATACCATGCCAGCCAATCAACCACAACCGGGAGGGCTATAAGGAGACCAGGCCAAATGATTGAACCACCCTTTGAAGACTTATGCCTAGATCTAAATCACTGCACAATCGACAGCTTCCCAAAATATTTATCTTTTATAATACGTCCCCAGATACAATTTGCAGATAAGGCACGCCGCAGACTTTTGGCTAACAAGGCTGTGGAAAAATAGAAAATGTTCTTGAGACCCCAACCCCCAAGTGCATAAGGCCGAGCCAGCTTATGCCAATCTACCAAATGGATCTTTTGGCTACCATTACCAGACCATATGAAGTGATGGATCCTTTTCCGAATGCAGGATAATATAGTTTTGGGAATCTTGCATAAGGAGAGCCAATATACCCCCAGGTTTTGTAGTACTAATTTTGCAAGTACTAGTCAGCCCCCGCTAGATAGCCATCTCCACCTCCAATGAAAAATTCATTTATCAAACTTCTTTAGTAACCACTGCCAATCCGCAATCCTATAGTCATTAGGTTTGAGGAAATAACCAAGATATTTGGTTCCATCATTCAAATCAGCAATTGTAAATGGTATAAGAGTAGTGATTTCCAACCACCCCCTCCAGATTGTGTTTCAATAACTTGGATTTCCTCTCATTAATAAATGTTAAGTTTAGCCTAATTTCACAAGCAAGATCACTGAAAGAAACACAATCACAAGATAGATAAAGATTTACCCTGGGAAACCCTCATGGGGTAGAAAACCCAGCAAAGCTTTCCTCAATATAGATAATCAACCCAATACAAGATGTAGTCCTCAATAAGAGCTCCTTCTCCTCCTAAGCAGACCTCTCTCTCTCCTATGCGCAATACACGAGTGAGTGAATGAATGGTATAAATGAGGAACACACCTCCTCTATTTATACTTGAATTCTAACTGGCTTTTCACCCTAATGGGGCCGACCTCTCCTAAGAGAGTCTAATAGCCCCTAAATAGCTAACTCAGGGCCAACCTCACATGGGAGATCTAATAACCCTAGTTACCACACTTCCTCAGAGGAACAAACATCTCCGGATATACAATAGGGTCTCCTCGGAGGAATGGAACATCTCTGGAATAATAAAATACAAATATAATATTCTTAGAAGTTACAATATTTCAACACTCCCCCTTAACGAGAAGGATATTATAACAACATCTGCAGGAGCAAGGATTCATCAACTACATGGTACATGATACATCTATAAATCATTGGAATATTTATTTATACATCATCATCAGTAACTCATATAGTTACTGGAACATAATTAATATTGGAACATCAACATCTTCAGTACTGAGTCTTCATCTTCTACAGCACTTGAACAGCTACAACAACATCATCAACATCTGGATCTTCTAGATCATCTCGATCGACAACATCTGGATCATCTCGATCGACAACATCTGGATCATCTACAACATCTGGATCATCTCGATCGACAACATCTAGATCATCTGGATCGACAACATCTGGATCATCTCGATCAACAGCATCTAGATCATCTCGATCGACAACATCTAGATCATCTCGATCGACAACATCTAGATCATCTGGATCGGAAACATCTGGATCATCTCGATCAACAGCATCTAGATCATCAGCATCTGGATCATCATAGCAGCATAATATGCAATACACGCGATCCAGTTCTAGGATGATCAATCCTTATCAATTTAAGACAAGTCTCATGTCTATGGACGATGCAATCCAGATCTTCTTACAGGATGATCAATCCTTATCAATTTTAGACAAGTCTCATGTCTATGGATGATGCAATCCAGATCTACTTATAAGATGATCAATCCTTATCAATTTTAGACAAGTCTCATGTCTATGGATGATCCAATCCATGATCCTTTTAAGACAAGTCTCATGTCTATGGACGATACAATCCGTGATCCTTTTAAGACAAGTCTCATGTCTAGGGATGATACAATCCGTGATCCTTTTATGACAAGTCTCATGTCTAGGGATGATACAATCCGTGATCCTTTGAAGACAAGTCTCATGTCTAGGGATGATACAATCCGTGATCCTTTTAAGACAAGTCTCATGTCTAGGGACAATACAATCAGTGATCCTTTTAAGACAAGTCTCATGTCTAGGGACGATACAGTCCTATCACATACATTTTGAACCAAATGTTCAAGGATGATGCAGTCCTATCACGTACATTTTGAACCAAATGTTCAGGGACGATGCAGTCCTATCACAAACATTTTGAACCAAATGTCCAGGGATGATGCAGTCCTATCACATACATTTCAAACCAAATGTCCAAGGATGATGCAGTCCTATCATGTACATTTTGAACCAAATGTTTAGGGACGATGTAGTCCTATCACCTACATTTTGAACCAAGGGTTCCAGGATGATGCAATCCCCATCATGTCCACAAGGGACCACTTTCTTGGAGACATATGTCTACGAATCTCTTTTAGGACATGTGTCCAAGGATGATACAATCCACTTGTCAACTTAGACCAAGTCTAAGGACCTCTCATCGACCTCATCGTCAGTATCACCAATACAGGTATCCACATCATCAACCTTTCTGTCGATGCAGGAAATCTCATCCTCAACGACCACATCACTCCCCCTTTCGAGGAGGGTCCTTCTGAACTACACCAAGCTTGTCTCGGAAATACTCAAACTTTACTCGAGATAGAGGTTTGGTTAATATATCAGCAACTTGTTCGTTAGTGCTCACATACTCGAGCTTGATAGCTCCTTTCTGCACCATATCCCATATATAAAAATATCGGATTTCTATGTGCTTTGACTTATCATGGAACACTGGATTCTCTGTCATCTTGATACAACTCTGGTTGTCACATAGGATCACAGTGGGGTCCATCTCTAAGTCAAATAGTCCTGATAACAGTTTCTGAAGCCATACCGCTTCACAACTAGCAGAACAAGCAACTATATATTCCGCTTCAACTGTGCTGAGAGCCACACTAGACTACTTCCTGCTAAACCACGAGATCATGGAAAATCGCAGATAATAACATCCTCCCGATGTGCTCTTCATGTCTAATACACTTCCTTCCCAATCAACATCTGTGTAGCCATGCAGTCTGAAGTCATGATCTCCAAGATAACATAGACCAAAATCTATCATACCCTTTAGGTACCTCATCACATGCTTTGCAGCTATCAGGTGAAATCGTCTAGGTTCCACTAGATACTGACCCAGGGTATTCACTACAAAGCATATGTCTGGCCTAGTGTTTGTTAAATACATTAATGACCCAATAATCTGTCTGTATAGAGTTACATCCACTAACTCTGATGAGTCACCTACTAACAGCTTTAAGTTGGAATCCATGGGAGTGGCCATGGCTTTACATTCCAACATGTCAAATCTTTTCAAGATTTCCACAGCATACTTCCCCTTGTTGAGAAAAATTCCTTTTGGTCCTTGCCATACTTCTAGACCTAGGAAGTAGTGCATAAATCCAAGATCTTTCATCTCAAACTCTGCCGAGAGTTTCTTCTTGCATTCGACAATCTGTTTCTCATTCCCAGTCAGAAATAGATCATCCACATACAACAACAATATGACAGGTTCATCATCCATAACATTGAGATAAAGGTTAGCATCATCTTTACTCTTGTTAAAGCCCAAGCTTGTCAATAAACTATCAATTCTTCCATACCAAGCTCTGGGATCTTGCTTCAACCTATACAAAGCCTTTTTCAGTTTGCATACGTGGGTTCTTCTATATTCAACCTCAAATCCTTATGGTTGTTCTATGTACACTTCCTCCTCAATCACACCATTCAGGAAGGCTATCTTTACATCCATTTGGTGTAATTCCTACTTAATCATGGATGCAAGTGCCATGATGGTTCTAATGGAAGTGTACCTTGCAACTAGTGCAAATGTTTCTTCCTGGTCAATTCCCTCTTTCTGAGAGAATCCTCTAGCCACAAACCTTGCCTTATATTTTTCAATGCTGCCATCCGCAGCATGCTTTATCTTGTATATGCATTTGGAGGATACCACACTCTTGTCCTTTGGCTTGGGAACTATATCCCAAACATCATTCTTCATTATTGATTGGTATTCCTCCATCATTGCCTCCACCCACTCTTTCTTATGAGATGCTTCTTCATAACTAGTGGGTTCTTGGTCTATAAGATCACAGATCAAGGCCACATAGTTGGAAAATGTATTTGGTTTCTTGCTCACCCTAGTGGAGCCTTCAGGAGATCCATACTTTTCTACTCCTAGAATAATGCCTCTTGCCCATGTAGGCTTTCTCTTCCTTGATATGTCCATGACAGGGGCTTCTTGTGGTTCCATCATGTCATGGTCTTCAGGTGTTGTCTCTTCAGGGGTGGGTACAACTTTTGTAATTCTGGAAGGTGCATCTTCCTCATATACTTATTCATACTGGCACTTCCTAGATCTCTTGAGAGGTGCCTCTTCATCAAATGCTACATCCCTACTTGTTACAACGTAATTTTCCACCTTGTGAGCATCAACATTCTTTGGCCTGCAGGATCCATTTTTCTGACTTAGATCCACTTTATATCCTTCAGACACATTATTTCCCTATTTTTTCCCCTTGTACGCTAGATGCATCATTACAGTGGGCGTACCCACGAGTTGCATCACTATAGCCCGCGGGTAGCATGTAAAATGGTAAAAATCACTAGTTAATTACCTTTTACTCCCAAAAAGCGGTCATAGGGTGACCTTTGGTCCTCCATTTGCCCCGAAATGCCTCGATGTGTTCTTTCACTTATCTTTGAGAAAACTATATACTGAGCACATATGGCTTATGGATGGGGGAGGAGAAAAGAGAGCAAGAGAACTCTAGTGGATTTTTTCCCTATCTTAAGTCTACACTCATTGATCCTTGTAGTTGTGAACCGTTTATGTTCACCTTCCAAACTCCTATCATAGTTTGAGTTTGTCATTCCATGGATGATTGAAGTGGTTGAGGCACAAGTGGATTGACCCAGATCTTGGTTCAGATTGGTTGCCAGCAAGAGGTCGTATCACATTGTAATTCTTGTTATTTATTAATAGAAATACTCATATTCCCGTCCATTAATATTGTGAATGTTGTTTATATTACATTGGGTTGCATTTGCTTATAATATCACAGACCATTGCTATTGATGATGTTAATGTCGTTTATACATTATATGCGCTTTTTGTATATTGACTGTCAAGACTAATTTGCAGATTCAAGTGCACGGATTGAAAGCCCCAACGGGGATCTACATCAAACGTTTGGATCAAGGTTGGTTCTATTCTTCATTACCTTAGCATTGTCATTTATATAGCATAGGATTGAGAATTGAGTTAATTTCGGGTAGTTAGCTGTCTGTTGTGGTCTACCCCAAGCCATAGGAAGTTTTCTCCAATATAGAAATGGTGACTCCACTGGGGAAACATCCATTTTTGGGGATTTTTTAGCATTAGTCCTTATTTAGAGTTGTTGTTTGTCCAAGCTCTGTGTCACTGATTAGCCGTTGAGATACACTATAGAAAACTGGTTTTTTCTTAGCCATTGGACTCTTTGTTTTCCCATTTGTTTTTCCCTACCCGCAGGTGAGCTTAGCTCTACCCGTGTATACTCGCTTCTGTCTGAACTACTGCCCACGGGTACCCGCAGGTATTCCTTCGACAATAGTGTACAACTCCTGCTTTGGTTGTTTCATGACCCTTGGTTGTTTTTGGGTTGGCTTTGAATGATTTTGAGTCTTTATTGGCATGATTCTTGACTGTTCCATGTCTTGCTCGTGACCATAACTCTTCTCTTCTCTTGGTTGAGCCTTGTTGGTTTTTTACCCATCTTTGGATTTAGCCTTGTTGGTTTTTTCCTATCGAGCTCACTCCATTGGCTGAGTCTTATTGTTTGGGATCTGCTGGGATGTCTTAGTGATCTCCTTGGCATTTCAGTGACCGAATAGTAGGATTTTGCTTGCATTTTTCATTTCATTATATTGAAAAATACAAAAAAAAATAGTTTTGCATTTTCCTTTTGTTTATAAGAGAAAACACAAAAAAAAATTACTTTTATGTACTGCATGTTGCATAGAGTGCTTGCTACTTTCATTTAGGTACTTCTTGTGCATTGAAAATATGAAAGAGTTGCATTTTTATTTCGAAACCGTTGGATTGATTTCGCATGTTAGTGGCATTGTTTTTATCTCTAGTGTCGGGAGCTCATTTAGCCACTCTGTTTGTCTGCTCTTGGATGTAGTTTCTCTAGGTGTGTTCTCTTGATTTACTGTTTTTTATCGATAGTTGGCCATTAGGGGACGCTGTGATTTTATCTTCTCTCTGGAGATATCGTGGCGCGAAGTCCTACTCTCCGCCGATACCGTCGGTTGGCTGGTTTACAGTCTGCCGAACTTTCACGTCGTGTTGCTAGGGGACGCCGGAGGTCTCCCTCTGAGTCTTCGGATTCTTACGAGACATATGTCGTAGACTTCATGACGGTTGCACACTCTGACACGAGAGAAATCCCTATGACTCCATCGGGTAGAATCGAACACACTTCAGACGCCCCTACTCCTCGTGAGGTGTGGGGGGGTGATCCACCTGAGACCCAACCTAGTTTGTTTGGTTCGGATCCACCCGAGACTCGACTTAGTTTGTTTGGTCCGGATCCACCCGAGGACGACCTGTTCGATCCTTCATATACACATAATTATTTATACGGGATGCCAAAGTTACATGATGACACAGGTGCTACGATCAACCCTACCACGTTCTCATATGGTATGCTGAATTACACCACAGTTGATCCTTCCACTGCTTTTGGTATTCATGCTGGCGCCATTCATGGTGTTAGCAACACTACTCCCACTGGGGGCAATACCCTCGCCGGGGGAACCACGTTTTCCACTCACACACATAGTATGGGGACTGGTCATATTCCTCCTAACAATGCTAATGTTGGAAGATGACCACCTCCTAGGGATACCCAACCTAATAGGAACACTGTTCGCAACACGACTCGCCATCCACCACCTAATACACATGCCGCTACCCGTCAACCTAGGACCACTTTCACGAATGTTAACGCTCCTCCCAACCACAGGGGTGGACATATACCGCATAATTTTGTGTCCGCTGCCGCTACTAGTAATGCTAATGTAGGAGGTGGGAATATACCTCATTCTCACAGTCATAATGCCACCATTCCTGCTACTAGTAACCCCAATGTTGGGGTTGTGAATACATCTCATGCTCATGGTCACCACACGATTGCTCACGCTAATCCTAATGCTTACTACGGGGGTGGGAACATACCTTACCATCATGGTCATTACAACACGGTTCCTGCTATGAATAGTACGTATATGCCCCATAATTATGGTGGCAACCCTTACTAGAATACAGTCGGTGCTGGCCACCAGTACAACCCACCTCAATACGGTGCTCAAAACGCATATATACCTACTTACTCTCACATGGGTCAGGTCAGAGGAGGTTATCCACCTTATGGCCATGGTCAAGCTTATGGTTAGTCAGGTCCGTATAATCAGCAGTTTAATGCTCATGGTCAAGCATTTGGTCGATCTTATAATTCGGTTTCGTACAACCAACCTTTTATGGGGGCTTATAATCAAGCTTTCTAGCTGCAGCTCCCGTTCCTTGCACATCTAAATCTTCCGGATCTTTCAAAGCTCATGAATGATCTGGTGTGTCATGACCCTAATTGGCCTCCAGTCCCTACCAAGCTCCCTTTGGACATTCCTAAGTTTGAGGGGAAAGGTGGTGAGGATCTAGGTGATCATGTCACAGCATTTCACCTTTGGTTCTCTTCCAACTCGTTGAATCCCGATTCCATTCGATTACGACTATTTCAACACACCTTCACGGGGGCAGCTACGAAGTGGTATGTTGAGTTTCCTGGGAACACTTATAGGGGTTTCAATGATATTGCTTTGGTTTTCTTGGATCATTTCCAGTTTCCGGTTTGCTACGATACCGATACTGAACTTTTGTCTACCTTCATTTAGAATAAGGCCACACATATTTATAACCACGTTCAAGTGGCGTCGGTGGAAGAGGTTAGTGAAATCCAACATTCCTCCATATTTTCTATTGGAATGGTTCCTCAAGCCTTTACTCCCATACATTTCCAAGGATGTTTCAATGTTCGACATTGTGACTAAGGAACACGCCATCTTAAAAGTCCAGCAGTTAGATTTACTATACTCTCAGTCTGGCATTTTGTATGACATTATTCCTGACGCACCGCAAACACGACATGAGCCCAAGTCAGTTCCTGGACCACATGCCGATGGAATTGTGGGATCCGCAAGTACTCGACCTATAGATTTGGTGGCTAATCGAATGCAAAATTTTTCGCTTAACCAGTCTACTCCCGAACAGATCCACACCTTGTCCACTTCCACCTCGTCATCCAATGTACATAGTGTGTAATCGACCAACCCATTGAGTAACCAGCAACCTGGTGGTAAGAAAAAGGGGAGAGACAACTGTAAGGGTGGAAACAATAGGAACAATAATAGAAATTGCAATACCCCTCGTAAAGAGAATGCCAACCCTCCTTGGGAAGGTGGAAATGTTGGTGAGGACCGTAAACCTAGGCATAAGGTGAAATTTCCTTGTAAGCTTTGTGGGAAAGATCATCTTACTCACTTGTGTCCTCGAATTGAAGAAGCATTGAAGAATTTGTCACAGAGCCCAGCTGTGTTGAAGGATCCCCTTCCTCATCATCAAAACATGGCTTCGCATGCTCCCACCACTGGTTATGGACCTAATGAGACTGCAACGTATTCTTCCAATACTAGTGGTTATGGATGCCTGAATATGGTTCAATCGGAGGTTAGTGTTGCTACTCGTCAATGTGATTATGGTGCACCACAACCTAATATGGGGAGTGAGCCTCCCCCTCCTCTTGATAATTCCTTGCATATCGAGAAGCCCTCTATTATGACGCAAATACCGAAAGGTGTTCTTAAGTGCTCTATTCATAATCCCAATGCCCAAGCCACCTAGAACTACTCCATTGTAGAATATTTGGGCCAAAATCCGTGTGCCATGTCCTTCTCAAAGGCATGCCCTTTTGAGTGCGTTAGGAGTTTAGGATGGGGGAAATCCCAACGTTATCAAGTTCAACACTACTGATATTCAACCTCGCTTACCTTACCACATGGATTTTCAAATCCATGTGGAGTGCCTTTAGAATTTCGTTAAAATAACGGTGCTTGACGAAGGTGCTTCCATGTCAGTGATGTCGTTAGCTTGTTGGAAAGCTCTTGCTTCTCCTCCTCCACTCAAGTCTAGAACCATGCTCACTGCATTTGATGGTCGGTCATTTAAGCCACATGGGATTATCCCTTCCCTTGTTGTCCACTTGGGAGGTAAACCTGTACCTATTGAAGTCGAAGTGGTTGATGTGCCCATCGACTACAACCTTTTACTGGGTCAGAATTGGATGTACGCTATGAAAGCTGTTGCATCTACTGTATTCAGAGTTATCTGCTTTCCACATGAAGGAAAGATTGTGACCATCGATCAGCTGGATTTCGTTAATTCTCCTCCTGAAGAATCCACAGGATTAGTAGTCTTGAAGGTTATAGATTCTCAGCCAGAAACTGGGAACATGGGTGTTGGTATGTACCCTTCATTAATGGGATCTTATGATTTTCCCGCACTCGTGAATTTTATTGGAACCATTTCCGACAATGTTCCTCCTCCTTTGCATAATGTGTCATTCTGGACTTCATATTTTGATGATCCGTGGACTTTACCATCCACGAGTTCTACGTCTGGAGACATTGCGCACGTCGGCATGTCTATGCCATTGTCTGTTGCTGATATTGCTTACCAAGATATTCAACAAGCCACTTCAGAGCCGGATCTCTCTTCTTCACGGATAGGGGAAGAAGATCTCGTTATGTTTCCCATGTGTGTAGTCGACCCATCTTGTTCACATGATTGCCTCGATGGTATTCTACCTTCAGATGAAATTTTTATTGAGGCCATGAATGGTAATGACAAGCCTTGGGAGGATTTTCGTCATCAATTTTATTTCCTTCCTACCCTTGATCTTATTAAACGAGATGAGCCTCGAGTACAACCTGCCATGCATTTGGATTTTGATCTAGGCATAGTTTTGTCTAGCTTCGGTTTGACATTAAAGTCTGATCTCCCTAGTGATGAGTCTGTAGACTCTCCTATATATCCACAAATCAGTGATCCTGATGAGTTTGATTCTAATTCTAGAATTTCCAACTCCCATGATGATGAATTTTCCACTGCAGATTCCTCCACATCCTTCAACTTTGCTCTTCATTCCGAAGTTGATCATTTTGGTCCCTCGGGTGTTGGTACTATGCCACCTTCAATGGTTAGCTCTCCCTCAGGGTGATAATAGTGAAGTTGAAAACTTTTCAACCACAGTGACCTATATCAGATTTTTCTTTACGTACGTTTTAGAGATGATCTTGGTACGTATGTTTCTTGGAGACAAGATTCTTAGCTGGACTTATACTTGTTTACTAGTCCTTTTCGACATTCGCTTCGGTCATGGTAGGAATATTCAGAACCTTGCATATAGGTTTAGGCCTCCCCATTGTTATGATGCATTTGAACCTTTTGCCATCCGAATTCGTAGACACCCCCCTGAGTGTCCTTATCTTGCTCATGTTCCTTGCATTATGCATAGCTTTGTTCCATGTGCTTGGAACTAGTCTCGCATGTCCCTGACACTCGTCTACCCCCATTACTTCGAGCTCGTTAAAAACAGTAAGGAGGTCACGAGTTTACTTTTTTAGGCTCGTTAAACCTTTATGGAAAATGTTTTTATAAAGTATTTTTTAAGCCCTTGTTAGACTTTTTCAAAATCAAACAAGATTTCCAAGTATACTTGTTATTTCAGACTCGTTAAAGGATTTGAAGCGACATCCACTTAGGTATAAGTTTACCCCTTTTCCGGACCTTTGTGGATTAATTATGAAAAAGGTATACTCTAGTCATACGTGACTAGAAGAGTTCTTCTCTCATTGTTTTACACTTTTTCGGGTGAGGAGACTATCTTTACAAAAAATGACTTCCCTTTTATGTCAAGTTGTGATTGCATTGCATCATCCTGCTTGCTTCCTGAGCCTTGTGCCAGCTCCCGCTCACTCAGTTGTTAGCCTGGTGCCTGAGCACTTTTCCCTATCGAGCCTTGCAGAGCTTCCATTTATCCTTCACAATTTGATGACCTTTCGACCTTGAGAGAATATTTCCCCCGAGTGTCCACATCCTGCATATGCTTCCTTGCATTGATCATAGGTATGTTCCACTACTTGGGACTAGTATGCTGGCTATTTTACACCCGTTCCCTCATTTTTGTACTATAAGCAATTTTATTATTTTTCAAGCTTTTCCAAATACAAAAAAGACCAAAAAAATAAAATATTCCAAAAAGCCGGACAACATTATGGTTACTACTTCTAGTTGTCAGCTGTTGTGTCGCCTTTGAGTAGAGCATTCATCCCACTCCATACATTATGAGTCGAGACTATAGTTTGACCTTAGGATCTGTACTTGTTTCTTAGTTTACTCCACCGATTGGTTAAGCTTCTAGTCATTATGGAGCCCTTTGTGGTGCCTCTTGCATCACATAGTCTATATTGAGTCTATGTTTCCTGAGTCTATCCATCTGCTCATGCTCTTGTTCAAAGGAAGTCCTGAAACCAGAGTCGGCCACTCCTCATATTTCTTGACTATTGCATGTCGGCCATCCTTATTGAGTCAGTCCATTTCACCTGAGATACTCCAAATCTTTCAGCGTAGCTGGTACCTTGTGTTGGTTGATGGGGGATGCCTTAATGCCCTCCTTCCAGTGAGTCTCGTTCCATCGACTTCAACCCATTTATTCGGGGACTTGAGGCTTAGAGTTCGGTTGAGTACCTTGAGGCTTGCAGTCATTAGTGGTAGGTTCTCTCACCATCGACAGTTTTGGGAATACATCAATGCCCCCTAATTGATGGATTCATCCTAGTGTTCGACTTCAACACATCTATTCACACTCTAATGATTGTGCTCTATGCCTTGATACCCATTTTCATTATTGGTGGGTTATCTCACGTATGTTAATGGTACACATCATCGACTGGTAATCAGACGATGTCACATCAGGTTCGACCTCAACTCCTTTATTCATTTGATGGGACTTGCACCATTGAAGAATTGTGTAGAAGACCCCATGCGATAGTGGCATTCAGAATGCTACTTATGATCATGACTTTACATCTGAGATATCATCTCTCGGATATTAGCAGTTTGTACCTCCAATTTGTACCAGTTGTTTCCTTTTTAGTAGGAGACCATATCTTACTGTAGAGGGATCATGGCTATGATCACTTATGACATGTATTCACTATGTACTACTTATTCATGGCCATTGTATCAGATTGTTGTACTATACCGACATGTATTCAGGGATACTATTGTATTATGATGAGTGAGATGCTCCTTCCACTTGTGTCTCCATCACTCCACTTCTGAGATTTATAATGTATTTCGGCCATCGTAGCATAAGTCTTTGAGCTCACACATTAGGGGGCATCTGTTACAACGTAATTTTCCACCTTGTGAGAATCAACACTCTTTGGCCTGCAGGATCCATTTTTCTGACTCAGATCCACTTTACATCCTTCAGACACATTATTTCCCTGTTTCCCCCCTTGTACGATAGCTGCATCATTCCAATGGATGTACCCGCGAGTTGCATCACTATAGCCTGCGGGTAGCATGTAAAATGGTAAAAATCACTAGTTAATTACTTTTTACTCCCAAAAAGCGGTCATAGGGTGGGTGACCTTTGGCCCTTGATTTCCCCCGAAATGCCTCGATGTGTCCTTTCACTTACCTTTGGGAGGACTATATATTGAGCACATATGGCTTATGGATGGGGGAGGAGAAAAGAGAGCAAGAGAACTCTAGTGTATTTTTGCCCTATATTGAGTCTACACTCATTGATCCTTGTAGTTGTGAACCCTTTATGTTCACCTTCAAAAATCCTATCATAGTTTTATTTTTCCATTCCATGGAGGATTGAAGTGGTGGAGGCACAAGTGGATTGACCCAGATCTTGGTTCAGATTGGTTTCCGGCAAGAGGTCGTATCACATTGTAATTCTTGTTATTTATTAATAGAAATACTCATATTCCCGTCCATTAATATTGTGAATGTTGTTTATATTACATTGGGTTGCGTTTGCTTATAATATCACAGACCATTGCTATTTATGATGTTAATGTCATTTATACATTATATGCACTTGTTGTATATTGGTTGTTAAGACTAATTTGTAGATTCAAGTGCACGGATTGAAAGCTCCAATGGGGATCTACATCAAACGTTTGGATAAAGGTTGGTTATATTCTTCATTACATTAGCATTGTCATTTATATAGCATAGTACTGAGAATTGAGTTAATTTCTGGTAATCAGTTGTCTGTTGTGGTCTACCCCTAGCCATAGGAAGTTTTCTCCAATACACTACTTATTTCCATGTGATGGAATCTTGGGATGTATATTCTAAATGCTTTGGATGCTTCACAATATCCAACAAAATTCCTTTCTTTCCAGAAGGATCCAGCTTGGTCCTCTTTTCTTTTGGAATGTGAATGTATACTGGGCATCCAAATATCTTGAGGTGACTTACCTCAGGCCTCTTCCCCGTGAACACTTCTTCTGGGGTCTTGAAATCAAGAGCACTATGAGATAGTCTATTCTGCACATAGATTGTTGTCCTGACTGCTTCATCCCATAGATACATAGGTAGGTCTTGATCATGTATCACTGTCTTTAATGCTTCCATGATGGTCCTATTCTTTCTCTCCGCAAAACCATTTTTTTGAGGATTGTAGGGAGTGGTTAGCTGCCTTTTGATTCCAGCTTCTTTACAGAATACTTCAAAATCCTTTGAAGTATATTCTCCACCATTATCTGTCCTGAGTATCTTGATCTTCTTTTATGAATGATTTTCTATCAAGGCTTTCAATTCCTTGAACTTTCCAAAGAATTCTTCTTTTCCCTTTAGGAAATATATCCAAGTCTTCCTTGAGTAGTCATCAATGAATGTAAGGTAATATTCATACCCACTCAGGGATGTGGATGGCATTGGTCCACATACATCTGAGTGAATCAATTCCAATGTACTCTTAGTCTTTGTCTCACTCTTTGGAAATGGGTTCTTGATATTCTTCCATTTTGCACATCGTTTGCAAGTGCCATCATGATCAATATTTAAATCTAGTAGTCCTATGACTACCTTTCTCACATGAGGTAGTGCTTTGTAGTTAATGTGAGCAAGCCTTCTATGCCATAGCTCACTTGGGCTAGTGGCTTCATGAACAAGGGCAGCTTCTAGATGGCCCTTGAGTTTGTATAGACCTCCTTCCTCTTCACCAATAAAAATTGCATCCTCAATTGATCTTCCTTTGGACCACATGAGTACTTGTCCATCAATGAATGCAACGCTATAGCATTTCTTATCTAATGTTGAGATAGAAAGTAAGTTCTTCTTCAAACCTGGTACATATAAGATTTCCTTGATCTTCAATGGGGTTCCATAATCAAGTTTGTAGCTTGCTTCACCAAGTCCCTTGATGGGATATTGATAGTCATCTCCTAGAGATACTTTCCGTGGAGAGGTCTTCTCTTCAAGTCTTGAGAGAGTCTTCTTTTGTCCTGTCATGCGCTTTGAAGCACCACTATCAATGAGCCATGTATCTTCTCCAGGTGTCACAAACCAAAAGAGTGCAGAGAATAGAACATATTCTTCCGAATCTTCTTTTTCTACTTTAGTTCTTTTCTTTTGAGGCTTTTCCTCTTCTTCTTCTTCTTCACTATCATCTTCTGCCAAATGTGCATGATGTCTTTTTTGAATATTCTTCTTCTTCTTCTGTGAGGTACAATTTCTAGCAAAGTGTCCTAGTTTGAGACAATTGTAACATTGAACTATGGAGATGTCTCTTTCTGAGCTTACTCCTCCTCTCCTTTTAAATCTATGAGGAGGTTGAGACTCCTAGTGACTATTCTTCTTGGAATTGAAGTGACTCCTTCTTCTTTTTCTGGTGTGAGTAGCCAAGGCTTGTTCATCCTCCTTGAGAAGGGCTTCTCTATTGGCTACCCTAGCTTCTTCTTGAATGCAATCTTCCCATACCACATCAAACTTCATACTTTCTTTTCTGGCACACATAGTTTGGATGAATGACTCCCAAGGTCTAGTGAGACCATTTAGAGTAGTCATTACTAGTTCATCTTCATCAAGGGTATCTCCAATGGCATCTGGTTGTTCCTTGAACTGGGAAACCCTTGAGAAATAGTCTTGAATAGATTCTCCTTTATTCATCTTGGTGCTCTTGAATTGATTTCTCAGGTTCATCTTCCTATTGATCTTCTTTCCCTCATACATTCGGGAAAGGGAATCATACATTTCCTTTTGGGTCTTCTTGGATGCCACTTGGGGAATCAAGTGGTCTTTGATAGAATCAACAATGATGCTCTTTTCCCTAATCAGGTCCTTCCTATGCTTCTCTTTGGATTCATCTTCTTCAGGTTTTGCAACCTCATCCTTGATATATTGGACAAGATCATTCTCTTCAAGAATGAAACCAATTCTGTATTTCCATGCTCAGAAATTCTCTATACCCTCTAGCTTGTCTTCAAGCTTAGTGCTTGGAGCCATCTTATCCAGGAGGTCACAGAGATTGAAGTTTCAAAAGATAGAATATTACTTACCAGGAGATGAGCTTGATTTATTGGTGTGCTCTACTTCTGGAAAATTCAACTTTTCACCTTCTAGATCTACAACAAAATTTCTGGTTTTCTAGTCTTCACTTTTCTAGTTCACTAGTGCACAGGTTCGCAGCTTTTCTGGTTCACTGGTGCACAGGTGTGCACTTTTTCTGGTTTTACTAGTTTTCTGGTCCAAACCCTAAACTAGGGTTTGACTTTCCCTAAGTTCTACCCACTCAAAATTTTTTATCTAGGGATCAAACGTTTGATTTTGAGGAGAGCTATCCAGCTGTGCAATCATATTCCAAAAATTTTAACTTTCGCAAAAACCCTAATTTTCACCGAAGGAATAGAAAGAGATATTTTCACCTTGTGAAAGATGTCCTATTCGGGATGGCTCTGATACCATTTTAATTTTAGCCTAATTTCACAAGCAAGATCATTGAAAGAAACAAAATCACAAGATAGACAAAGATTTACCCTGGGAAACCCTCATGGGGTAGAAAACCCAACAAAGCTTTCCTCAATATAGATAATCAACCCAATATAAGATGTAGTCCTCAACAAGAGCTCATTCTCCTCCTAAGAAGACCTCTCTCTCTCCTATGCGCAATACACAAGTGAGTGAATGAATGGTATAAATGAGGAACACGCCTCCTCTATTTATACTTGAGTTCTAACTAACTTTTCAGCCCTAATAACCCCTAAACAACTAACTCAGGATCGAACTCACATGGGAGATCTAATAACCCTAGTTACCACACTTCCTCGAAGGAATAAACATCTCTAGATATACAATAGGGTCTCCTCGGAGGAATGGAACATCTCTAGAATAATAAAATACAAATATAATATTCTTAGAAGTTACGATATTTCAACAATAAACATACCTGAATATTTACAAAATCTTTGAAGTATACGCCACAGATGGCCCCATTCCATGTTGAAGTATATGTAACTTCGGAATGTATTTCACATATATGTATATGTATTCCTATAGAGATGGTATTATTCCTCTATAAGGAAGTGTCGTCATTTATATTGTAAGTGTCGTAACTTATACTTGATGGGTTATTAGACCACCTTATTTGGGGTCGGCCCTGTATAAGTCATGTGGGTCAAAGGGTTATTAGACCACCCTATTGGGGGTCGGCCATGTGGGTCAAAGGGTTATTAGACCACCCTATTGGGGGTCGGCTCACTCAGCATTATGTTATGTGGTAAAGTTCGAGCCTACATGAGTTAGGTAAAAAGGCAAGTCAAGTCAAGTATAAATAGAGTGCGGGAGGCACTCTATTTGCTCACTCACTTCTCACACATGCACTCAAGGAGGAGTGGCGCACTTATGAAGGAGGAGGATCTGCTGCTAGGTTATGTATATCTCTCATGGTTGGTTGTATAATTGCTCTATCTATCTCTGAGGAAGTTATTGGGGTTTTTCAACTTTATGGTTTTCCCCAAGTAAATCTTTGTGTCTCTTGTGTGCTTGCATTATTGTCTCCATGATTGATATGCTGTAGATATGCTGTACATGTTGTTCTCTCAGTTAAGATCCTAGATCAGATTGAAGTAAATTCTTAAAATTTAACATGGTATCAGAGCTAGCCTGAAAGAAGGCATGATATGGCATGTATGACACTTGTTGCACTTACGATGCTAGGGATTGATATAGCAAAAACCAGTCATCGTAGCACTTTCGCTATAAATCCGTTTTGACGAAGTTTTCGGATCTGAAATTGTTATAAGACGAAGACTAAATCTCTAGGTACCTTTTGTCCAAAGGATAACCTCTAATTCGTTGTACTTTGTGATTTATGATCTGTGCAATATAGGGTTTCTGCCTCTTCCATATCTGAGTCAAAATTAGGTGACCTTGGGAAAAAGGTCATAACTTGGGCTAGGAAGCTCCAAATGAAATTTAGTAAAACGTGATAGGTAGTACATAGACCGTACTATCTTAGAAAAGATTTGCAGAGGCCAAAGGTGAACCAGTGACACGTGGCACGCCGTACAAGTTCGCTATCCTGTATTATCCCATAAACAGGTCACGTTGCAACACTTGGCATAACTCTCTCTCCGAGAATCCAATTGAGGTCATACCTATCAGGATGGAAAGATAACAGGCCGAGCTATCTCAGGAAATGTTTTCAGAGGCCGAAGTTGAAATAGTGACACGTGGCACACCGTACAAGTTCGCTCTCGTGTTTTATCCCAAAACAGGTCATGTTGCGACATTTGACATAACTCTCTCTCAGAAAATCCAATTGAGGTCAGACCTATCATCCTGGAAAGATAACAGGTCAGGCTATCCCAGGAAACTTTTTTAGACCCTGTGGATAAAATTTTTTGGAGTTACACCATAAACAATCAGGTACATATTTCTGTCAAAACATAATTATTTTTTGGTACCTTCATTCATGGCTTCCGGAATTTAGGGCTTTGGAGAAAGTTGGAATTTTTGTAATCGGAGACCACGGCTGGATGCTACTCATCAAAATAGAAATTTAGAGACTAAGATCAGTATTTTTGGTTGGGCAGAAGGCCGGGCTTGATCAAACCCTAGTTCGGGACTTTGATCAGAAAAGTGGAAAATTAGGGCTTCTATAAAAATGGGAATTTTTGAAATCTGTGACCACGGCTGGAAGCTCCTCATAAAAATAGAAGCTTAGAGCTTTGGTTCAAACCTTTTGATTGGGAAGAAGAGTGGGCTTCATCAAACCCCAGTTTAGGGTCACGTCCAGTGAATCCGGAAGTTTCAAAGGCAAAATTGAGGAGTAAAACTTTGCAGTTTTCAAATTCTGAATATACTAGTTTGATCAGCTCATCAAGGCACATATTTCTATCCTTTCGGAAGTTTGAAATTCAAATTTTGAATTTTTGGGGTTTCTCTGACAAACCCATATCCAGCTCCAGGTCCAGTTCTTGCAAATCAAGTGGATAGGGTTAATCCTAGAAGAAGATGGATTGGTCGCCTGCATAAGTGAAGGAGTTCCTGTTTCAAAGGGAGATAAGGCTAAGGATTTACATAAGGAGATTACAAGCGATCTCGACAGGTATGACTCATCGAGGTATGTTTTGAGATTTGTTCATGATTAAGTTTATGGTATGTTTGTCTTCATGTTATTACGATTAGTACAATCTTGATTTTAGATTTGTCGTATCACCTTAACAAAATTATGAATGCATGATAGAATATATTCATTGGTTAGGGTGTTGACACTTATAATTGTACTAATGCATTGTGATGTTGTATGAGGTTTACGTTGTCTACTAACATGAAAGGTACACCAAGAAAGACAGATCATGTTCTACTTCAAGAACGTATGATCATGGATTCATCCATTGTCATGGATCACATAGAAGATCTACTTTCGAGGTATGTATAACTTGTTTCTACAATGGTTAACTTATGAGACATGCAGGTTACTAGCACAAGTCATTGAAGAGAGCCAGAAGACATTATCCAGGTATGTTAGACATAAATAGCTAGCATGCTAATCCAGGTATGTTTTTCCTATATCAAGCTAGAATCCTACCTTGTGTTAGGATCTTATAATAATGTGTTGTTGATAATGATTATTCACGAAGAGTCATAGGTTTGAATAATCATGGTTGTATGCATATTATATCTCTTATCTTGATTGATGATTCAACTAACCCGAAGAGTCATAGGTTTGAGTAATTACAGGTTTAGACATGTTATGTTTCTTATGATTTGACTAACCATAAGAATCCTACATAAACCTTGAATGCTAATGCTTATTATTTTCTGTTTGAAATGATCATGATTATACATGCTTGAGATTATTGTGTTTTAATAGTATACTAATGAATGTATGATCTTATATGATATCACAAGGATAACTCAATCATGATACTAATAAGCATGCATAGGGACCAAGGATGAATATGAGTTCAAGAACAGGTAATTCAGGAAGCAAAGATCAAGAGGGAGCACACTCCAGCAGCTCCTGCAAGAAAGCAAAGACTCAGAGGGAGTCCACCCAACAAACAAACAAAGATAAGTATTTTAATTATCATTTCTTGCATATGTGTTTGTTTAAATAAAATTGTTCAATGATGTATATGCTCATGTTCCTAGACTTAGGATATGTATTTTGCATATTAGAATAGTTGCATTGATGAACAGTATACTACTAATATACATGGGTAAGTGGCCTATGGCACTGTACAACATTCCATTGCTACTTATCTAGAATGAAACCTCTTTGCTAACATGTTGGGAGTTGTGCACACTCTTAACAATGTTCTGGTAGAGATTGGAAGGCATCTAGAAAGTTACAGGATATGGATAAATGTTGTATTAAATCATTGGCTAAGATAATTGCATGACTGTATGACATATTTCTTTATGTGTAAGAATTTGTTCTGAAAATTATGAGATGTTTCTAATCATGCAATTTAACCAATTTTGTAGGAAAGACCGTATATCTTCACCTACAAAAGGACTACAACATTTGTTCCAGCAACAAAGATATCTATTGAAGATATTGAAGTTCCCAGGATCTGGGATGAAGAAATGGAATGCCATGATCCGTCGATCATGAAGAATGATGTTTGGGATGCTATCCCAAGAGCTAAAGGGAAGTCTGTTGTGACATCCAAATAGAACTATCAGATCAAGCATGTTGCAGATGGCAGCATTGAGAAATACAAAAGTGATGAAATAGAAGATGCACCAGATGGATTTCAATACAGCATGGTGTAGTCATTTATGTGTGCAGAACTTGATATGGTAGGATAGACAGCTTTCTATCCAGCTTGGGCTTTACCAAGAATAAAGCGGATTCCAACCTTTTCTACAAGGTTGAGGAAGGAAATCCAATGATACTACTATTTGGATGACCTGTTTGTATTAGGTGAGGATAGATTGATTGCCGACACGCAGCGGAAGCTTGTTGCCGAGTTCGAGTTGAGGAACTTGGGGATGATGCACTATTTGTTTTTGGCATGGAGGTGTGGTAGAGTGCATATGGAATCTTCCTTGGACAAGGGAAGTATGTAGTAGAGATCCTGAAGAGGTTCGGGATGATGGAATGCAAGGATATGGCCACACCTATGGCATCAAATCTGAAGCTTCTATGTGATGCTTCATCTGAGCCGGTTGATGTCTCTTTGTATCGTCAGATGATTGGGTCCTTGATGTGCCTGACGAACACGAAACCAGACATTTGCTTTGCTGTGAACACATTGAGCCAGTTCCTGACGGATCCGAGGAGTGTTCACCTGGTTGTTGTAAAGGATGTTCTGAGGTACTTGAAGGGTACAGTGGATTATGGGCTCAGGTATGAGGTGGATCAAAAGTTTAACCTACATGGTTATGTTGATTCAGATTGGGTTGGCAGTGCTGCAGATAGGAAGAGCACATATGGGTGCTGCTTCAGTATGGGATCAGGTGTGATCTCTTGGTTTAGCAGGAAGCAGTCCTGCGTAGCACTGAGTATGTTGCAGCCTGTTCAGCTAGTTGTGAGGTAGTATGGCTACGGAAGCTACTGTCTGAGTTATTTGATCTCCCGTTGGATGCTACTGGTATCTTCTGTGATAACCAGAGTTGTGTGAAGCTATCTGAGAACCCAGTGTTTCATGACAGGTCGAAACACATAGAGATCAAATATCACTATATCAGGGATATGGTGCAGAGAGGAGCTGTGAAGCTCCTGTATGTTGTGACGGACGAGCAGATTGCAGATGTGCTGATGAAGCCACTAGCCAGGGTGAATTTCGAGTACTTCAGAAGGAGGCTTGGCATTCTTCAGATCGAGGACACTTCGAGGAAGAAGTGATGGACACATTTGCTGAAGCCCTTCCAAGCATGTTGGAAGGAGGATCCTTCACATGGCTGTGGATGTAAGTGCTGGATAATGGGCATCAGGATGATGTTCTGGTTTCTGCTTGGATATGATCAGTTGGATCATTTATGTATGTATGCATCATGTTGGATGCTGGATATGATCAGTTGGATCATTTATGTATGTATGCATCATGTTGGATGCTGGATATGATCAGTTGGATCATTTATGTATGTATGCATCATGTTGGATGCTGGATATGATCACTTGGATCATGTGTATGTATTTTGTATATCCATCATGTTGGATGCTTGGACCATGTATTTGTATATGTATCAGGTGGATACATTGTATGATTAGGTGGATCATGTACGGTGATATGTATCATGTATCAGGTGGATACATTGTATGATCAGGAGGATCATGTATGATGATATGTATCAGGTAGATACTTAGTATGCATCAGGTGGATGCATTGATGATCAGGTGGATCATGCAGCAGGATGTTGCAGTGATGATCAGGATGATCATGGATGATGAGCTTCAGGATGTTGCTCCAGATGACATGCAGCAGGACGTTGCAGTGATGATGATCAGGACGATCATGAGTACATCAGGACGATGTATGGTGAGTATCAGGTTGATACTCGGTGGCCGTGGATCAGGTTGTGCAGATGAGCATGTCTGGGAGATCCTATAGGTCGGAGTTGTGTACCCGTAAAATCCTGGCATGCTCTTTCGAGACATTGCTCTGGGAGGACATGTAATTTGTGCCCTGGGAGATTTCAGGTCAGAGTTGTGTACCCGTAACATCCTGAGATGCTCTTGCGAGGTTTTGTCCTATGGCATGTAATTTGGGCCCTAGGAGATTTCAGGTCGGAGTTGTGTACCCGTAACATCCTCAGATGCTCTTGCGAGGTTTTTCCATGACCACATGTAATTTGTGCCCTGGGAGATTTCAGGTCGGAGTTGTGTACCCGTAACATCCTGAGATGCTCTTGCGAGGTTTTGTGGTGGACCACATGTAATTTGTGCCCTGGGAGATTTCAGGTCGGAGTTGTGTACTCGTAACATCCTGAGATGCTCTTTCGAGGTTTTGTGGTGGGGTCACATGTAATAGCGCCCTGGGAGATCCTGCAGGTCGGAGTTGTGTACCCGTAACATCCTGGGATGCTCTTTCAAGGTTTTGTGACGCACGTAATAAGTCCTGAGGATTCCACAGTATGGCCAGTGATGATGAAGACCTGTAGGTGGTGGGCCTACATCCAGTATGAAAAAGGACTGGCTCTGTAGAACTTCCTATCACGAGTAGATTCAGAGATTGATTGAGATAGCAGCAGCAGTGACGATGATGATGAGTCGATGACAATTATCTAGTGACGATGATCCAGAGAAGATGACTTGTGCTAGAAGAACTGTGCTGATAAATACCTTCCTAGTTAAGAGGGAGTGTTGATGTATATGTAACTTCGGAATGTATTTCACATATATGTATATTGTATTCCTATAGAGATGGTATTATTCCTCTATAAGGAAGTGTCGTCATTTATATTGTAAGTGTCGTAACTTATACTTGATGGGTTATTAGACCACCTTATTTGGGGTCGGCCCTGTATAAGTCATGTGGGTCAAAGGGTTATTAGACCACCCTATTGGGGGTCGGCCATGTGGGTCAAAGGGTTATTAGACCACCCTATTGGGGGTCGGCCCACTCAGCATTATGTTATGTGGTAAAGTTCGAGCCTACATGAGTTAGGTAAAAAGGCAAGTCAAGTCAAGTATAAATAGAGTGCGGGAGGCACTCTATTTGCTCACTCACTTCTCACACATGCACTCAAGGAGGAGTGGCGCACTTATGAAGGAGGAGGATCTGCTGCTAGGTTATGTCTATCTCTCATGGTTGGTTGTATCATTGCTCTATCTATCTCTGAGGAAGTTATTGGGGTTTTTCACCTTTATGGTTTTCCCCAAGTAAATCTTTGTGTCTCTTGTGTGCTTGCATTATTGTCTCCATGATTGATATGCTGTAGATATGCTGTACATGTTGTTCTGAGTTAAGATCCTAGATCAGATTGAAGTAAATTCTGAAAATTTAACATTCCAGAGCATCTGCAAGCCCGAATAACATTACATCGTCAACAAATAATTGATGAGTAATAGTGAAGTGTGGCGATACCTGAATCCCAGATAGCAATAAATCATCTTTTACTTTTTGGATCAATCTGTTGAGTCCTTCGATCAGAATCAAGAAGAGGAGTGGAGAAAGGGGGCAACCCTGATGAAGCCCACGCGAATAGGAAATAAAGTCTGATGGACAGCCATTGATTAGTATAGAATAGTTGACCGATGAGATGCATGCCATAATCCATTTAATTGCACCCCATGGAATGTCGATTTGAACCATAGCCAGTCTAAGAAAAGTCGAGTTCACGTTATCATAAGCCCAGGTAAGGTCATGTTGAAGGATCAAAGCTTGTATATTTTTTTTCTTTATGCTATGCATAGCCTCCTAAGCCACCCCCACCCCCACTACATCAAGTATCCTCCTATCATCTAGAAAACCATATTGTTCTATGGATAGCCCTTTGGAAAGAATCGGCTTGACCCTACACGCAATGACCTTTGAGATGATCTTATAGACTAGGTTACACAAAGAGATCAGTCGAAAATCTAGAAAGCTTGAAGGATCCGAAACCTTAGGGATAAGTGTTAAAAATGTAGCATTGAGAGCCCCCACCACCTCCCCCTTGAGTAGAGTCTCTTCAACCATAGCTAAGATATATGGACCCATAATGTTGAAGAACTCCAAGAATAGTTCCATTGTCCAACTGTCTGGACCCGGGCTCTTGTCTTTGGCAAACCCATAGAGAACTGAATGGATCTCATGGAGTGTGACAGGGATCATAATGTCATTTCCTTCTTGCTCAGAAAAAATATGAGGATACTCTTTAATGATGCCAATCTATTCCCTAATTGTAGTATTAACAGGATCTCTATAACTCTCATTAAAATGTGCAATAGCAGCCTCATGCAGCTCCCCTAGCTCTGAGATCGACCCCCCAGGTAGGTCATTCAAACACCATATAGTATTAGTAATTCTCCTTCTATTTTCGTACCTATGGAAGAATTTAGAGTTATTGTGTCACGTCCCCTCCCGTCGATCCATTGCAAGGGAGGAAACATGAACAAACATACCGACTTATTTGATAATCTCAGCCCCATTCATTAGTAAGAAAATTCATGAATAAATAAAATTATGAGTGCATATCAATCTTAAAAAACATAGCGTAATTACACACTATCCACACACCATTTCATCATGCATTCAACATATAAACAACAATCATTAATTAAAACATTGCAGAGCATAGAATTAACATAACTCAAACCACAAAGAATACTTATCTTGAAATGTAGTGCAGAATCATACTCAATATAAACACAATGGAATAAACATAATAACAAACACGCAGAAGGGAATACATTAGCCTATTTCTTCCAGATAGAATAATGAAACGATCATACAATCATTCCAAAACACGGAGGGAACAAGATTGTAACATGGGGTTGTCTGATTCTTCCCCAGAGCCATAAGACTCAATTTTACCATTTAAATAAAATGCCTACTGAAATTACACAACAGAATTAAAAACATATTAACACACACACGGAATGGAATGAATTAGCATATCTATCCCAAGCAGATGATGAATCAACATACATAGAATCAATCCCATCCTCATGCTATGCACAAACTTCATATCAACCATATTAATATAATCATTTCATTTCATTAACATTTAGAACAGAGCACAGAATGATCACAATTTAAACCACAGAGAATACTTATCTTTAAGATGAAAATGTCCAACAACTGTCTATGTGAGAGAAATGTTCCACCCAACCATAGATCTCTTTCCAACCTATATTCTTTCAGCTGAGAGATCACCCCCAAACTGGGATGTGTATCCACTAAGGAGGAACTAAATAGGCTTACTCACAACCATGGTTTCACTAAAACAATCATACTAATCCAACACACAGTTGGGTTTATCAAGCACGCAATAAGAAAATGAGAAGGATGCTAAGCCAGTGAGCTCAACCACATAGCTACAGACATCTCAAGCTAAATTCAAGCAATCCAATCCTCTGTTCAAACATTCACACTTAGATTTCTCACAATTCTGTCATCAAATAACTCAATCCCATCACTGGATTTCTAGGCTATCAAAGCTGGGTTTTCCAATGGATTTTAGGGTATCTAATGCTCTCAATTTTGCCCCAAGGTTCATATCTATGGATCCCCCATTGGATTTCACTGTCAATACTAAATTCTGGGCATTTATGGCACTTCAAAACGTGGGTTCTTGCAAAGTTACAATTTTTGGTTTTTCTCATTGCTGGGCATTAGTAATGGATGAAAACTGAAGCTCCCATCTTCCACAATGGAATGGGAATGAGGAAAAATGAATTTCCATGAGGTAGAGTGACTTGTGGGTCAAGAAAACAGAGCCCATACCCTGCCATACAAATTTATGGGCTTCCCATGCTCCATTGAAGCCATGGAATGATTTCTTCAACAACTTTCTTACACAGAATTAAATGCCAGCAAAGAAAGTCAAATGGGTTCTCAAGATGACATTTGGAAGCTTATGGTTCAATCCCATAACCCCCTCACCACTCCCTAGTGGATACACATGGCCCCTTCTCATTAGTTGCTTCCATAGCCAGTTTTTGTATTTTATTGCAAGATGTTTATTTACATCATTTTTACCATGTTCCATGGCTAAATAGCACATGGGTAACATAATATCTAATATTTTCCTTTTAAATAAAATTCGAGCATCCACTAGTGGGACCTTGGCCTTGAGCTCCACGCTAGGAAAACATACATCACATGTATACAATATTTACATTAAAAGCTAATATATCCTAAGGGTCAAAATGGGGTATTACATATTGTCACCCATAGTGACCCATAAAGCCAGAACGTTTAAATCTCAGAGTTGCTTCAGCATGGTTAAGTATTTGCAAATGTCTACCCTCTAGATCCACCAATACTTGATGAGCCCCATTCGGAATAGGACCTCCAATGTGCACCTTATTCAGATCATTTATTTTTTATTCAATATTATGTAGATCCAGTTTATCTGCCTGTTTTATGGGACTGCTCCCATAAATTTTACCATAACTTTTAATTGGCTCAGTTTCAGAATTAGACACTCGCTAGGAGATGAAATCCCCACAGCTAAAAACTTGCACCATTCAGTTCGAACAAATAGGCAAAATCTTCAATCTATAATAGTGAATTATTGAATTTAAAAGGGTATGGAATCTTCATAGCACCAAAATCCACCTCCAACAGAATAGGGATATGATCAAAAATAGTTGACAATACAGTCTAGGATCTGTATTTGTGCAATTTTTGGATTAGTTTACCCCCCATTAAAAACCTATCCAATCTCTTGGATATCTTCCCATTATCTAGTCGACCATTGCACCAAATCGGGCATAATGGAATAGGCACAATATCATTCAATCCTAGATCTGCAAAAAAATTAAAAAAATACGAACATAAGTTGTCCAATCTAGAAAAATGTCCCCATGTCTCAACATTCGATAATGTAATGTTTAGGTCACCTGCTATAAGAATATTTTCTTGATCCAATAGGCCCTCCGATTTAGCATAATTCCAGAAATGACAACGATCGGCATATGGACCATATATGTTCACAAAGTGTACCACCTGTGAAAAACCCCGTATGTAGCCCTCCAGTAGTATCCCCAAATGTGTAGAAAATGCATATAGATGAAAAGATCTAGGATCCCAAGCCACAAGTAATCCCCTAGACAGACCAGCTGCATTTGTCGAACAAATGACCCAGTTGCTTCTAATACTATGTAAGAAAATTCAAGCACGCTCCACCGACACCATAGTCTCTTGTAGAAAAATCATATCAGGTTTTAAAGTATCCAACAAACCTTTGATGGCCAATTTTTTTTCTAAGGGCCCCCAATCCATCAAATATTGAGTGAGAAAAGGATCATCATTTAACCCTAGTAGGGGCCTTCATATCTCTAAGAGCCCGTCTAGTGTCTAGTGAACCAATGGAAGGTGATGATACTAAGGAGGAATCTGTAGTAGGGGTATCAGTATGAAGAGTTTGACCCTTCCTGGCACTTCGTGTTTTAATCAGAGAGAATTGAGTGATGCACCCCTTCCTGACACCTTTGATCAACAGACCCAAACCCGGATCAATACTAGAATATTGATTGGGAGTATTACTAACACCCCCCCTCTGATGGAATATTAGCAGTATACGTTTTAAGGGGAGATTTTGTTTTGACAACTTCTGCGAAAGTTGGTAAATTGGTACCCATCTGAGGAATCTCCACAAATCCACCAGCCCGAAAAATAGGTGATACAACTGAGCGGCCAACCCCCGGTATAGGCAATGACCCCGAACCATCTGTGAAAGGTAATATAGGAGATGAAGATCTAGTTGGAGATGTGGGATCGTCACTCCTCAAAACCCCAATATCCAGAGGAGCAGTTGCGGAAGATGGATACACATCCTTCGAAACCTTCCCATTTTCTGGGACCATAGAAGGATTTGTTAATACAATTTCCAATGGAATAGTGGGAGGATTATCCAATTGAACCCCCAAATAGAAAGTCGCAAGCCCCCCAATAATCCCCTCTCCAATCCGATCCCCCTTCACCTCCAGACCCGAAAGGAAAATCAAATCCTCTTTAGATAAAGTAGATGAAAATTTTGGTTTAAGTATTTTTAGCTTACCAATAATCATCGGAGCTGATGTCGATCCCACATCCAGATCTGAAATCATAGCCAAATTCTGGACAATACCCTCAGCTTCCCCATCCGATGCCGAGTTACTATCCGATGACCAAGCCTTAACGTTATCCGAGTCCAGGTCAAATCCCTAACTAGAGGCATTGCATTCACGCCATAAGTTCCCCATGGACTTGCACTTGGAGAACCTGAAAGGGACACCCCAATAGTCCAAAAGCTTCTTATACCTTCTGTCCCTCCAAACAATGTCCAAGGACTCCATTAAACCCAAATAAATGTCTATCTCCACCAGTACCCGACCTACCTGACAATCCATACCATTGAGGGTACCTTAATTTAGATGAAGAAAATGACCCAAATGATTTGCCACTTCCATAAACCCATCACTGTGCCACATTTCCAAAGGGAATTTGGGTAGAAGAACCCACAGATTTCTAAAACGAAACTTCTCAGATACAGGATTAAACCCCATATGCCAATGTTTCAACATAATACTATCATTCCCCTTAATCCATGTTTTTTCCAGGATAAGGTCAGCATGAGTCGCCATCCTGAAGTAAATTAAATACCAACCCTTGTTCAGTATATAAATATCAGGATGATAACCTATGCTTTTGGCCCATTTGGATGATACCCATTGGTCAATGTCTTTTGGGTTCATGCCACCATAGGAAAACTTTCCCACCATAACGTTTATAGATAGTGCCGCAATACCCTCAGTCCAGATTGACGGTGCATTAATAGCAGCTCCGTGACCCCTCAGTTTATACTTATTTTGTTTCCTACAAGAAGCCACCGCCCTATGATTCTGTAATGACCCTGGTACCGTATTATTGATAGTTTCTGTCACAGGTACATTACCTAGTATAGCGGAACCTTTTCCCGAAGACCTATTTCCATTCAAAACATTGAGCCTCTTAGTTCTAGGTTCCAAACCCACATCCAACCCAGGTAAAGGAACTGTCCCCATCCCAGGGACTGATGTCGCATGTGTATCACGCATCCGCCACATACGCCAATACTTCTCATTTGACTGGATAATCCCAGCATCCACCCACCACTCATCAAAGTTTTGTCGGCTATCTCTCGAAGGTTCCTCCAACCTTTGACCAAGACTCAGATCCATCCCCGAATGGTTAAATTACAGCTATGTATAAAAATTCAATAGGGTTAAATCGTATGATACCTTCCCACTACCACATCTAATAAGAAGACAAAACTCTCAACCCCAACTACACTGACAGGCCCCAAAAAGTCTCCAGTACCCAATACGAATCAATGCGAATCTGGGGTAAAATTTCGGGCTCTGATTTGCAACAAAGGATGGGATTTAATCATATTAATATAAGATTGATCATCCTATGTGGCACAAGGAGTGCCCCCAGTATTAGAGCTGCTAGAAGTTTAACCTTGTCACATAACAACTTCCGGGCTTCATCTATGAGAGGAAATTGATGAGTGAGGTGATAATCCTTACAAAGTTTGCAAGGAAACTTCAGCTTCTTCTTTTCTTGCTTTCCCTCCTCGGCATTTTCAGTATTTTTGAGATTTTGTTGGTTTCCATCCCATTTCTTTCCCTTTTTCTTATTGTTGGGTTGTCGTGGACCCTTTCAATTTTACTGCACATTCTGTACAGTTTTTGTCTGTGTAGGGGAGGATACAACAATAGTTGCTTCCGTAGTAGAATACTTTATAGAGATTGCATGAACTTGTTTATGCAAATATTCTAATGCGGATGAGTCAATTGAACCCACAATGCCATCAACATGTGGTCCAAGTATTGGATTTCCAAGATCAATGTTTGACCTAGGTGCATCGAGTATGATTTCATAAAGGATCCCAAACTCAGCATAAATCAAGTCAAGCAATTGGGTCCTTAGAATGGCTTCTTCCTCAGAAGTAACCCAGAAGTTGACACATCTTTAGAGATGTAAGGTAACAATGATTTCAAGAACCACTCCAATATTAATTATGGGGTAATATCAGCCTTAATGATTTGTTTTTGACTTCCCCAATCTTGATAATGATCAAAAAAATGAGTGTCCTTGTTATGTCTGAAAGTAGAGAGAAGATTCATACCGACATCATACCAAATGAGAAGTTGGAAATGGTTCAAGAAGACTATTTCCAAATCACAAAAAATGTTATAAGTTGTAGCCGGTAACGCGATATACCATTTGGCTGCAGCACTAGTCAAGGTCCTTTGAAAGAGCCTCAAATGAATCAAGTCATCATTTAGCGAGTTCGAGGATCACCACAGATGAAATTTCATGACATGGTTTGCCCCATGGTGCAAAATTATTTTGAAAATTGGTCCAGCCATAAGATATGGGATTACTTCCTTGAGTACCAGTCCATTGCGGCTGAGTGTAAGTACTTCCAAATGAAGTATAAGTGTCACTACCTCCTCCACCAAAAAGTGAAAAAGAAGCACTCCGTACAGGCACATTCGAGGTTTGAACATTTGCAGAATGTACATTAAATCATGTAAAGGGATTGAAATTCTATGTTGGTGCAATCGAAGGGGTAGGAATTGATCCCACAAATGGTGCAAAATGAGCAATATGCCCCCCATGCTAAGGAAAACCTTGATTAAAAGGAGATGCGACGGGATTGACCTGAAACTGTTGAATAAAAGGAGAGTATGTAAATGGAACTATAGGTATTCTTGAATATTAGTTGAGCCAACGGTGGATCCAAAAGGAGTAGATGTCAGTATAAACTGAGTATTAGATGTTCATGATGGTCCAGCATTGAAGCTAAAAGAAGTACTCAGAGCAGAAGACATCTGCAATGAGCTTGATATCGCGGTAGTAAAATGTGAAGGTGACAAACCTCCAATCCTAATAGCTGATGTGGGAGTCCGTGGAACTCCCGAGACATCTCCCAAGTTATCCATATTAGGTCTAGGTGTGAATCTATATACACTTAATTCAGGTACACCTAAAGAAACAACTTGTTCTAACAAAGGATAGTTTGGTCTATTTAATGGAGGATTGAAGTGTCTTGCGAAATAATTTGTTGGCAAATATTCAATCTCAAAGATCTGTGAGACCGGTGAAGTTTGTGAAATGAGTTGGGGTTCTATAGGAGTTTCAGTTGTACCAATGATTTCAAAAGAACCACAAGAATCAGTTCCGTGTCACCGAGGTGGTGGTGGATGCTCCACTGTGAGTGGAGGAAGGTTTCCCAACCTTCTTGACCTACTAAGGGGTTGGTCCTCCACACTTGCAACAAAAATATTCTAAGTGATAAACCTAGGGGCCTCTAGAACAACAATAAGCACAGCGCATACCACTAAAACAAATTTCCTAAACAAATCCAGACCAAGCAAATAGGTAATCTCTCAAAGGAAATTATGGGATGATTATGACCCAAAACAAACCAATAGAGTAATGAAGGACAGATACCCGGGGTCCACAATACAGAGTATTTGGGTGCAAGCGTTTGAATCACCAAATTCCCTCCCAAATATTTGCAAGGAATTTACTCCCATGTTTGTCCAAGGTATAATGTAAATAGCCTTCCACCGTCACCTGTGAAGAATCCTAGTGGTCAAGATACTAAGGCTCCCGTCAATGCAAAAAGAGTATAGGGGGATAGTCACAGGTCGAACTAAGCCCAAAATACAATAGCACACAAGGTACTAATGGATCCTCATACACGTATCAACTATGGTATATGCTCGATTGAGAAGCGGGGGGTATCTCCAACTAATAAACCTCACACGACCTTGTGCTTAACTCCGGTTTTAGTGGATCTTCCTGGAACACCTTTTACAAGGGTGGATTTACCTAAAGATAGTATCACTATGATTTTGAGTTTAAAATGATCTTGGATAGTTTAAAGTGATATAATCCAAGATCCTACCCTAATCTAGTTGGTTTGTGTACCCTATAAATAAACGTTACTAATAATTTTTAATATAAAATGTTCTTTAAGGGCTTAACTTACTCAAAAGGAGTGATTTGTGTGCAAAGGTGGTTACAACTTGAAACAAGAATAAATAAAGTATATAAAGTGCAAATTTCTTTTACAATTTCATTTTCATTTATCTTTAAAAAATAAAGACTTGGAAAGTGAACCTAAAAGCTAACAAATGTTTTTTTTTTTTTTTTTTACTTTTTGAAGAAATACCATATACAACTAAAACTAGAAAAAGAAAAATGCCTATGCTTAACTAAAGTACTTGCTTGTTAAATTTCCTCTTTAACAGAATAAATGGAAAATAAAAATAACAAGACAACGACAGTAAATGATGCAAGTATAGATGACTACAGGAAGACCTATCAAACTCATAAAATCAACCCTCATAAGACTTCCGAAGATAACAAATCCACAAAGTTCTTCCTACAAACAAGAAGTAACTAGGTTTTGGTAAAGAGAAACTAAATCAAACTGAACTAACTGAAGAAGCATACGATCAAAGAAGATATCAGACTTTCTAGAAATCAGTAATAAAAAATAAAAGATTAAAGTGTCAAGCAAACAAAGATAGATTTGAAAGGACCTAGGTGAGTCAAACAAGCAAACCAAAGAAAAATAAGAATAAATCTCCAAAAAAGTTCTAAAATATAAGTATAAACTCTCATACAAGTATAAAGAGTCAGAAGACCAACAAAGAAAGATTTCAACCATTGAGGACAAACCAAAAACTGAAACCCTAACCCTAAATTCAAAAACCTCAGGAGAAAACCGCGTCTGTCTATAAAAACAGATCGTGGTTATGCAATTAAACAACTTGCGGGTGCAGGGAAAAAGCCACAACTGTAATTATGGAAAATTTGCAAGTATGCCTTGACAAAAATTTAAAAAAAAATGAAAGAAAACTCTAAAAAGATCAAGTCTGAGTGACCAAGAAAGGTATAGGAATCCTATAAACACTATTAGAGATTAACAAAAACAATGAAATTGAAGAAAATCAACTTAAAAGACTCCCAGAGAAAAAATAGGAACTCCCCAGTGGAGTCGCCAATTATGTTGTGTGGTAAAAACTACCTATGATTGGGAATTACAGAGATCATCAACGTACATCTAAACTAGTTATAGAGATAGGAAAGCATAAAGTTATAACAAGCAAGCATTCTTTTAAAAGAAAAGAATTAAGATATGAAATTGTAATTAGATACATGAATGACTGGAATTTGATCCAAGCTCCCAAACTTCAGACTCCTGCTTCACTGCTCCAGAGATATCAACTACAATAACACATACCTTTCTCAAATCTTATGACCCAAATAAGAATGAAATGATTTATATTAAGCTCATGTAAAAAACAAGAAAGATTCAAAACATCCATTCATCAACATGGACAAATATATATGGGAAAGGAAGTTTTTGTATTATAGCATTAAAGGTAATCAACCAAACCTACACTGCAACTGCCACCGTTGAAACCTAGCCCTGGGTTCCTGCTCCTCTTTCTCTAGTATAATTTTATCTAGCACTTCTTTAGAAAAAATTGGTTCTTTTTCCTCAAGGCCCTCCCCTTGTATTTATAGCAAGGCTAGGAGGATAGAATCGAAAGGTAAATTGGTTGGCAAGGTTAGGGTAGTTAGAATAACCGCCCTTAACTAATCCCTAATCATCTTTAAATATTTTTTTATCATGATTTAGAGATACCCGTGACTGTTACTCTTAATAATGAATGAATGAATCGCGATTATTATGTCCAACAACATGCGAATTCAACTTCTAGGGTGATACCCATGGGTTGTCTATATAGACTGTCGCGAGTGACCCGCGAGATGGCTGATGGTAGAGTCGTGGTTATGTCTCATAATTTGTCACAAAAATTAGTTTTGTTTAGGATAACATTACATATTCTAAGGCCTAAGCATCTATGATAAAATAGGCTCTTCCATCCATAATGTCCTTTTATGTGATTGACAAGGCAATGTAGTCATGGACAGAGAAGTGCCATGTTAGCTGATAACAAGCTGGAAAATATGACCCAAAATGTTATGCAACAAATTTCCAAAAAGAGCATGAAAAGAGCATAAATGTACCAAAGATATTACTCCACACATTAATAATGAAGAACATAGATGAATAGCAAGCCACTTCAAGGGGGAAACCTCTTTATACAATGTACTGAGTACACAAGACAAGAAAAGACAAGATACTCAAATTTAAAGTCATCCCTCCTATATATAGGAGATTAAGAGTTACAATTATAACTCATTGACCCAAGCCAACATAACTAATATAACCATACTAATGAGAATTACAACAAATGTACCAAAGGAGACATAAAAACTAATGAAATGCACCACAATATAGGGGGAAATGTGCCCACATTTAGGGCTTAACATGCCCCTCCCCTTCATACAAGTGTTGTCCTCAAAACTTGATTATTTTTGTATGCTTCTGTATGAAGGACTCATCTTCCCATATCGAATCTTAAACTAGTAAGTTCTTCCACTTGATGAGGTACTCAATAATAGCCCGATTTTGTAGTTGTTTGGTCCTTCTTTCAGTGATTTGCTTAGTTTCCAATATGAATTTTCCTTCTTCATCAAGCTACAACAAGATTGTTTGAATTGGGATCTTGTCTCCTATTATCTTCATTAATCAAGAAGCATGGAAAACTAGATGTACTCTTGAAGATGAAGGGATCTCCAATTTGTAATCCATACTACCAATCTTCTGCAACACTTTATAAGGAACATAATACTTGGGTTTTAATATATTGTCCTTATTTATTTTCTTAAGGGACATATGATAGTAAGGTTGTATCCTCATAAATACCTAATCCCCTTCTTCAAAACTCCTTTGAATGCTACGTTGATCAACTTGTTGTTTCATGTAGTTTTTGGACATAGCCAGGTTGTCCTTAAGAATCTAAAGAACTACTTGTTGGTGCTCTATGTGATCTTCCACGGCTTGAACTTTAGATTTTCCTTTTAAGGGAGATGTGATAGATGGAGGATGGTATCCATAAAGTACCATAAATGGAGACATTTTTGATTATGTATGGAGTAAATTACGGTACCACCATTCTGGCAAAGGAAACCATTTCACCCAATGTGTTTCTTTATTACATGCAAAGAAATAAAGATATCCTTCCAATTTTTTTTTCACTATCTCGGTTTTCCCATCAGATTCAAGATGATAAGAAGAACTGTGAGCCAATTGGGCACCCAAACAAGAATATAATTCAGTCCAAAATTTTCCAATGAAAATTGGATCTCTATCACTTACAATAATCTTCGGATTTCCATGTAACTTCTGAATTGTTTGCATAAAGGATGTAGCTACTGTAATGGCATTAAAAGGGCGAGAGAAAAGGGAGAGGGAGTGCACAAAAAATTTCCATACTTCATGAGTCTATCAACACACACCAATATAATAACATTATTTCCTTTTGACTTGGGTAGTGTTGACACAGGGTCTTTCAACAGGGGTTCACACTGTTGTCAACAACACCAACAAACCCTTATTCACTGGCCTAGAAAGGAGTTACCCTTCCCAGCAACACCTACAAAGTAGGTGAGGTCTCACCCGAGGTGGATAGGGGTGCTGCAGGAACCAAGCTTCTGTAGTGGTGAGGAGGATATGCTCTTATACCTAGAAGTCACATTATCATACGAACCAGAAATGACAATACTCACCGCAGTCTATTAATGAACCATTCGCATCTTATTCATATTATACATGTTTCAAAGCATATTCAACAACACATTCACATCAACCAACAACATGCATCCACATAAATCAACAGAAAGTATTTAAATAACCCATTATCGCATCATGGCACAACAACATAATTCATAACCGAATATCTTCATTCATTAACATATGTGGAACAACTTCGCAGAGAATAGTCAAGTCAACATATCACAGTTATAACCGAACCCCAAAGATTGTATTTTTCTCCGAAACTTTGATGCCCTTAGGCTTACAATTCACTTCTATTTATATGCTTCTATCCTATTACAAAATGGTCTATTTGACCGACTTAGTAATTAAGTATTCTAAACTATTCTTGCGCTTCCTTAGACTTCACGATGATTCCTTCTTTCGTGGGATTTGGCTTTTGTGCCTGTCGGCTTCTGCACTTCCTATGGATCTATCCCGTGCCAACAGGCCCCTAACACAAACTTGTGTATTTCCCTTGAGCCACTTCAGCTAGACGTCGCTATCATGTGCCTGCCTTGTGCTGTGCTTGATTCTTGAAACTGTTCTTACTGTCTGGAACTCGGTGTTGTGTTTTTCTTATTTCCATCCATCGATCACAAGTTCGTTGTCATGTACTTCTTGCACTTATCCTCCAGTCTCTTGAAACCTTCATCATCTATCTCTCTGGAGTCTGTTGGTTCAGTCCATATTCATCCCTTCCTGAGACGTCGATCATCGCCGTCGCCAGGGTGGAAAACAGGTCGAATACTCTGACACATTTGTTTCACGCCTTATATTGCTTCCTACCAGGTCTAGGGAGCTGCCCCTGTTCTTTTGGTGTTCACTAGGACCCTAAAGCTTCGAACTGCTACCATATACTTAGACATCTCGGGTGAAACCTCGTCGTTGTGACCCTCGAGTGACCCAGCTCCTTTGTGCTCAAGGCGCTCATCCATGCTCGTCGTTCGAGCCCTTAGTGCCGCTAGTGTGCTACTACAGGAAATGAAATGGATCATTTCCACAGCCTCCCTAGAATTCCTAACTTATGCAATGACCTGACCTATTCTCAGCATGTATTTCTCACTTCTGGTAACTATCTCAATGCTTCACTTAACCTCTAATGCCCATATTTATGCTCTTCCATCGTTCAGGACGTCTGCTTTGAACAACCCTCGTGAGTCTATTATTCTAACGTGTCGATTCTATCATCATTTCCCCTATGTGTGGTGATGGGGCTTCTTACGTGCATTCTGGGTGACTATACTGCTCCTAGCTATTCTGCCTGTTATTCCTGTGTGATCTATCATCCTTGGTGCCCCCGGCCATGCTTCTATCACATGCTGATGCATGCCAAATGTGCCTAGGTCCATTGCCGATCTCATCCAACTGGTAAACAATTATCATCTGAAAGCCCCTTGCTTCTATCGCAGTCCACATCCTTGGCTGCGGTACAACCCATCCTCGTGCCATCTATTATTTATCCTGTTACAACCCATCCTTGTGCTTTTTTTTACTGCTGTGTCGGATCACAACTATAAATATTTAGCCTATTTCCGTTTACCATGCGGGGCAATAGTTCCCCATCTAAGTTTTGTTGCTGTACTGCACCACCATTAGTGACAAACTTGATAAAAGATTGGACAATAATGGTTTTTGTGAAATATAGTGTGGCCAAAATATGATCTTTGCAAATTCTCTTTAAGCTGTTGAAAAGATTGAGTTTCCTATGGAGTCCAAGAAAATGCATCTTTCTTCAATAATGTTGTTAGAGGCGCTGTTATTTTTCCATATTTCTGAACAAACTTGTGGTAGTACCCCGTTAGACCTAAGAATCCTCTAATATTCTTCAGGGTTATGGGAATTGGCCATTCCATCATGGATTTAATTTTTTTAGGGTCTACCTTGACACCTTCATTTGACACAATATGACCCAAATACTCTACCTCCTTTAACCCAAAGAAGCATTTGGAAGGTTTTTCATATAGTTATTTCTCCTTTAGTAGTTGATTTCAACATGTTCAATATGTTCTTACCAAGACTTGTTATAGATTAGTATATCATCAAAGAATACCAGCACAAATTTTCTAAGGAAAGGCTTAAAAATGGAATTCATCAAAACTTGAAATGTGGAAGGCACATTCATGAGACCAAATGGCATGACCAGAAATTCATAATGACCTTCATGAGTTATGAATGTTTTTTTTGGGATGTCTTCATCCTTCATTCTAATCTGATGATACTCGAAATAGATATCCAACTTTGTGAAGAAAAATGTTCCATGTAATTCATCTAACAATTCAGCAATGATAGGAATGGGACACTCATCTTTAATGGTTATCTTGTTGAGCTCTATATAATCTAGGCACATACACCATGACCTATCCATCCTATGTACCATTAACACTAGTGCAGATTAAGAACATTGTCCTGGCGTAATTATGCTAGCCTCTAACATGCCTTCAACCATACGCTCAATTTCACACTTCTGGCCATAGGGGTATCTGTAAAGTTTGAAGTTAGGAGGAACAATTCCTATAATTAAGTGAATAGAATTATCAAAATATCAAACAAGGGGAATAAATTTTGGAATATCTTCAAATACCTTGGAATTCTTATTAATGAACCTTTGGAGATATGGGGAACTATGATACTTAGATATTTGAACATCTAATGAGCATAATTGTGCAATTACACATTGATGTCCCTTTTTCATCAGTTTTGTCATACCATTAGAGCTTATCACCTTGCTTGGTTTCCATGTGATACCCTTTAAATCAGTGATTCTTTTCATTCCCATAAAAATTTCATGAAAAGCTTTTGAAAATTAAAAGCCACCATTCCTAATGATTGTAACCATTGAACTCCTATGACAACATCAACACCACCCATTGGAATAGCAATCATTGGACTATTCAATACATATGCTTCCATAGTAAGATTAATATTATAGCATTTTCTTGAGCAATGGATAGTTCCTCCATCTGCAATCATTACTTGGAACTTTGGTGCTGGATATATAAAGCAATTGAGAACTTTGGCTAATTTACAATGAATGAAATTATGAGTACTACTAGAATCAATCAACATTGTTACCTTTTTCTTTTCAATATATCCTTCGATATTGATATTTTGAGGAGTGCTAATTTCAGCCAGCGCATGACAATATATGGTGGTAGTAATCTCTTCGGAAGTGGTATCTTCTATTTCTTCATCTTGAGATGGTTCCTATTATTCTGGTTCTTCCTCTTCAGAATCTATGTAGATTAATTTCTTCTCTCCACACTAATATCCCTTACTATACTTGCTGTCATAATTAAAGCATAGTAATTTTTCTCTTCTTTCATCTAGTTGATGAGGTGTCAAACTTTCAGGTGGGTTAGAAGATGAAACATTATTCTCTCTGTATGTGTTGGAGGTGGTCTTTCTAGTAGCCATCACCATATTTTTACTTCCATCCTTCCTTGACACCAAGAAAGCATTTTCTAAGAATGGTAGTTCAAATAGACACACCTCATGTTTAATTTTATCCTTCAAGGTTCCAATAAAGATATCCAACGAATTACCTTCTAAAATGTTCTTCACTCTAATAATTACCTTATGAAATTGCTTAATGTGCTTTGTAACTGGGCCTTTTTCTTGAGATTTATTAATTAGCTAAATAAGGTGTTTCTATTAATATCCCTATAATGTGCAATCAATTCATCTATGAATATAGACCAAGATATAATAGAGTCCTTTTTACAGTCACAAAGCTAGTGGTACCATACAACTTGATCAAGCTCTAAATATAATGATGCAATAGTTACCTTTTGCAAAGTTGGCACCTTGTGTAGATCTAAGAACTGCTCCATCTGGAATATCCATGTTATTGGATCATTTCCATCAAACTTTCTCATGTCAATAGTGGGAAGTTGGGTACCCCTTGGTGACCATCCCTGATTAATCCCACTACTAGAATCATTTCCTCTTGGAATATTCTTATTCATGGAATGTTTCTCAACACTGACCTTATATTTATCCTCCTGAGTCTCCTGGAACACATCATCACTTGGAGAAGGAGTATCCTTGGAATTTTGTATCATCTTAGCAATATTTTCCATCCGTTCCATCAACTTCTCCTCTAAATTAACTAAATAAATTGTTTTCATAGACCCTTTCATATTTTACTCCATATTGTATCCATATGTTTCATCAAATTCCCCTCTAAAGTAACTAAATAAACTACTTTCACAAATCCTTTAATCATATCTTACAACTGTTAGGATATTCCTATACTCCATCCTAGTCCCACCAGTATTTTGATCATTTACATTTTCAGTCATGCATGCACCTTTAGGGTTTGCATGCATCCCAGTCATCAGTCCAGCACCTAGCCCTCAGTTATCCAGCCCCCAGGAGCTTCTCACTATTCAGTTTTAGCCTTCCAGTTGCTTAATGCACCCCTGTTCCTTGATTTTAGGGAGCAACTCGCCCTTCTTCACCTAACAGTCCAGTTGTCTTCAGTTTATACTCAGTTACACTTAGTTACAATCAGTTACACTCAGTTACACCTACCAGACTTAGTTTGACTGATGGTTGACATTTACTTGAGCATTGATGACTCCACTGATGATGATGAAGAATTCCAGTTGTGCTCCGATGATCATGAGGACACCTAGTTGTGCTTTGATGACACTCTATTGATCTTATGATCACTCTGAGAGGCTAATTCGAATTGCCACCTTAGGCATTCGAATCCTCTCTACCATTGTACTATTTATTTGTCCATATTGTGATTAATTAACTAGTGTGTGTGAAGTATTATTGCTTCTATCTGAGTTCTACTGTACCATATTATTCTGTTGCTCATTATATTGTATTGTTCACTCCTCTTCTATTTTCCTGCTTAGTCATAATTATTCTCTTGTGAGGTATACATCATCTCTTAGATCTGCTGTGAGGATTTTCACATGGTATCATAGCATGTTGAGAGTATTGTTTATCTCCATTCCTGAGAGTTTTGTGCAGGTTATTATCAAGATTTCGAGTGCAGTAGTTGCAGTAGTTTTTGCATTTTTGCAGCAGTAGCAGTTGCAGATATTCTCTATTGTTTTTGCAGGTCTTCTACAGCATCAATGTTTTCAAAATATCCTCCTCTTTATCTATTCAACTATGTTGAATGGAAACCAAAAATGATACCATATTTGAAGAGACATGATCTCTTTGATCATTGTTTTGAAAGAGAGTTTGAATCCTTTGAAGAAGAGAATGACTGGTTAGATGAAGGTGGAAGAGATATTGTAGCCATGATGTTTGTTATGTCTCGAAGCTTTGAATTCTACTCCCTTGACGAATATGTTAAATCTCCAAAAGAGATATGGGCCCACCTGGATAAAAGTTTTGGCAAGCAGGATGAAGGGATTGGTTCAAACCCTTTCGAGAGAAAGCAAAGTGATGCATTTGCTCCTCTTGATGGTCTCTCAGATCATGAACCAGTATCATCTCATATTGAAGTTGTTGACAAAGAACTTGCAGATTCTCCACTCATGCTCAAACTTTCTTCTCTTTCTGTACCAGCTCACACTGTAGATATTGCAGAAGGTCCTAAATCCTCTCTTGCACCAGAGTCTGTTGGTTTGCATCATGATCACATGATTATTTTGGAGGTCAAAACATCTATTGAAGGTAATGCATTCGCTCCTCTCCAGCTATCTCCTCTTTTATACTACTATATGATCATAATTCCATGCTTTCAGAAGGTCATTGAAGAATATGGCCATTGCCATTCGCTTGGGATAATTTCTCATGCATCTACTGGTTTTGATCTCACCTCTCATGGTTCAAAGGAGATCTCAAGAAACCATGATTCAAGTCTTGTATCTAATTTGGGTTCTAAGCAATTACTACTTGGGAAAATTTCTCATGCATATGATAGTTTTAATCTCACCCCTGCTGGTTAAAAGGAGATATCAAGAAACTATTTTTTAAGTCTTAAATCTGATTTTGATTTCAAGCAAACATGTAATAGTTCTTTTTGGCATAATCTCACCCATGGTGGTTCGGAGGAGAAGACAAAAGACTATATGCACATTCAAAAATTTGATCCTACCTCAGCTGATTCAAATCACAGGTTCAAGGATCATTCTCATACTGTTGGATTTGTTCTCATCACATTCGAACTGAAGAGCAAGTACAAACACATGCTTTTTGAGCATGATCCACTTCTTCCCAAGAAGAAGATACCTCCAGACATATGACCAAGCATCACACTTGCTTGATTTTCGATCATTTATTTTTATGTGTGCCTTACAGTCTATTTTTTGAGGATGGGGTATGTTTCCCATCAAATTTTCCCACTTCCTTGGTTTATTGACTGTTATTATTCGTTGTATTGGGCGACCTTTGGTCTTAGTTACCAGGGCCCAGGATGGATTAAGGGGGGGTTTTAGGATATTCCTATACTCCATCCTAGTCCCACTAATATTTTGATCATTTACATTTTTCAGTCATGCATGCACCTTTATGGTTTTCATGCATTATAGGGTTTGCATGCATTTTGCATGCATCCTAGTCATCAGTCCAGCACCTAGCCCTCAGTTAGCCAGCCCCCAAGAGCTTCTCACTATTCAGTTTTATCCCTCCAGTTGCTTAATGCGCCCTTCTTCCTTGATTTTAGGGAGCAACTCGCTCTTCTTCACCTACCAGTCCAGTTGTCTTCAGTTTATACTTAGTTACACTCAGTTACACTCAGTTACACTCAGTTATACTCAGTTACACTCAGTTACAATCAGTTACACTCAGTTACACCTACCAGACTTAGTTTGACTGATGGTTGACATTTACTTGAGCATTGATGACTCCACTGATGATGATGAAGACTTCCAGTTGTGCTCCAATGATCATGAGGACACCTAGTTGTGCTCTGATGACACTCTATTGATCTTATGATCACTCTGAGAGGCTAATTCGAATTGCCCCCTTAGGCATTCGAATCCTCTCTACCATTGTACTATTTATTTGTCCATATTGTGATTAATTAACTAGTGTGTGTGAAGTATTATTACTTCTATCTGAGTTCTACTGTACCATATTATTCTGTTGCTCATTATATTGTATTGTTCACTCCTCTTCTATTTTCCTGCTTAGTCATAATTATTCTCTTGTGAGGTATACATCATCTCTTAGATCTGCTGTGAGGATTTTCACAACAATTGGGACACTAGAAAAGATAGGTCTTCCCTTTCATCGTACGTCGGGGATGAGTCCTTTGGTGGTTTGAGTGGAATGTGATTTTTTACACTTCCTTTTGGTGGAATTTTGAAAAATATAAATAGATATCACACCCTATGTTTCACCTAAAACATATTCTTCTACTCAAATTTATTCAAATTTAAAATGGTGTACCTTTTTCAAATCCTGATTAGAAGATTGTTTTCTCGCCAATTTGGAATTGAGGTAAATTTGAACTTTTGGCTCCTCTAGGTCTAAAAATTCAACCTATTAAATCCTTATGTGTCCTCTTTCTAATTCCACAGGTTTAACCTAATTCTAATTTTCCAGTAAAAAGTTATTGCGAATCTCCCAACACTTCTTATTCTTGGTCCTTTCAGAAGAGTGAACTTGTTCGGTATTCCAAGTGTCAAATATTTTGGGACCGAGTCTGAAAAATATACTAGAGATACCGTGGCTCATATTATTTTGTATTCAATATGTATCACTCAATTTGGATCTCGCATGCCCTAGATGTGACCTTTTTTCCTAGAATACCTTTTTTAGACTAGTTTTTGGACTACTCATAAACCCTAGCTTCCACAACGGATATCTCCAAACCTGTAATGGATCAGGATCTAAAAATTGGAACACAGAGATCTATACCATTTTTATAAATGGCCTTTAATTTTATCTATTTGAAACCTTTTAGAAAAAAAATTATAGCGAAAATGTCAAGATGACTTGTTTTGAAGAACCGAGTCCCCATGAAAGAGATCTGATCTGATACAAAATGTTATGCAACAAATTCCCAAGAAGAGCATTAAAAGAAAAGAAATAGTCCAAAGAGAGTAATCCATGCTTTAATGATGAATAAAAAAGATGAATAGAAAGCCACTTCAAGTGGGAAACCTCCTTATACAGTGTACCAAGTACACAAGACAAGACATGACAAGATACTCAAATGAAAATATCTCCCTCCTATATATAGGAGATTAAGAGGTACAATTACAACTCACTGGCCAAATCCGACATAACTAATATAACCATAATAATGACAATAACTCACTATTGGACCAAATCCGGCTTCAAAACTAATGGAATGCACCACAATATAGGGTTAAATGCACCCACACTTAGGGATTAACACAGAAGAGTTTGCATATTTTTGTAGACAATAAGGTATAAGGAGGTAGTTTACAACAAGGTATAAGGAGGTAGTTTAAAACACGATATACTCCACAAAAGAATGGAGTGGCTGAAAGAAAGAATCAAACCATTACGAACATGTCCAAGAGCATTACTAAAGCCAAGAATTTGTCTAATGTGTTTTATGTTGAAGCTGTTGCATGTTCAATATAGCTACTGCATAGATTTTCAAAGAACAAGTGTGAAAAACAAAGTACCACAAGAAGCATGGAGTGGCAAAAAAAAAAGTGTCTCTCACTTCAAAACTTTTGGATGCATAACATATGAACATGTTCCATAGGAGATGATAAAGAAGTTGGAAAATAAAAGTGAAAAGTGTATTTTCATTGGATATAGTGAATAGTCCAAAGCCTATAGGTTGTATGTGGTCAGCAAAAATGTCAAATTTTTAGAGTAAAAATCATGGAGTGAGCAAGAAAATGAGGTAATGGATAGTCAAAGTCCATCTCTTCAAATAGATGAACAACTAGAAAATACAGGACAACAAGACCTCAAGTTTATAATATTACAAGTAAAGAAACAAGAAGAAAAAACAACAAATAGTTATTCTTCAAGTAATGATTCAATATTCACTGAAAGAAACTAGAGAACAAAGAGTATAAGAGAAATTTATGAACAATTGGATGAAGTGAATCAACAAACACACTTTTCATTATCATCCTATCAACCCACATATTTTGAAGAAGCAGTGAAGGAATAACATCGGGTGTAGGCCATGAATGATGAAATTGAGGCCATTGAAAGGGACAAGCCACGGGATCTTGTTGAACTTCCAACAAACAAAATTAGCATTGGTGTCAAATGGGTTTACAAGGCAAAGTTAAATGAGAAAGGAAAGGTGGATAAACATACGAAAAGACTTGTCACCAAAGGATTCACTCAACAACAACGAGTTGACTATGGTGAAACTTTTTATCTAGTAGCAAGGTTCAATACCATTAGATATTTATTAGCGATTGCATACCGACACAAGTGAAAGTATACCAATGTATGTGAATTCAACCTTCCTAAATGGAATATTTGATGAAGAGATATATAGGGATCAACCACCAAAATTTGAAGTAAAAGTCCAAGAGTACAAAGTGTACAAGCTGAAGAAGGCATGGTATGGTTTGAAGCAATCCCCAAGATCATGGTACAACAAAATTGACTCTTGATTGCTCAAAAATGGATTCAACAAGAGCAATAATGAACCAAACATCTACACAAAAAACATATCTACAAGGTAAAATTCTAATTGTTTTTTCTATATGTTGATGCCATGATCTATACTAGAAATTTGTTGTTAGAAGAATTCAAATCAATCATCAAAAAGGAATTTGAGATGACTAAGCTTGATCTTGTGAATTATTTTTTGGACATAGAAGTTGATAAATCTGCTTAAGGAATTTTTATATCTCAACATAAGTATGCTACAGACATCTTGAAGAGGTCCAGAATGGATAAATGCAAACTAGTAGATACACCCATTGCTACAGGCACAAAGTTGATCAAGCATGATGAAGGAGTACAAGTAATAAATTCAACTTTGTATATGAAGCTTGTAGGTATCCTAATGTGTCTTAATCTAAGAAGAAATGCTTTAATGTATTCACCAATACTGAGAGGGGGGGTGTGAATTAGTTTTGAACAAATTTTACAAACATTACTTTTTAAACTGTAAACAGTCATCACATAATCAATCACATCAACATAAATTAAAACCAAGGAATAGTACACAAATCTTTTACGTGGAAACCCAATAAGGGAGAAAACAACATAAATATTTTCTTATATTAAACAACAATTACAATCCTTACAAGATTCAAACTGTGAGGGAGACCAACCCCTGATTTACAAGCAACAACTTGAAGGCTTCACCAAACCCCTGATTTACAAGCACCAACTGGAAGGAGGAACCAAGCCCCTGATTCTTCAGCACCAACATGAAGGAATCACCAACTCCCTTAATTATCCAACACCAACTTGAAGGAAGAACCAACTCATTACCTTGCACAACCCTTCCACCCTAAAGTAGATATGCTTATGTTATGTACCTCTAAATTCTAGAAGTTCCCATAGAAACTGCACTTTTAGTAATTCTACACTTTGCATAATATTGAATTTCTTGTAATAACACTTCACAAAACGTCAATAACACTTCTAGAACTTCCTGTAATAAGACTTCTAGACCCTCCTATAGCAATTTCACTTCCTTTGCAATCTCATACTTTAGATAAAAAACATTAAGGATCTCATGCATCAGTCATTAGTTCATTAATTCACTCTCTTAACTCTCACTATACATAGCCTATAAATATACCACTTATACAACCCAGAATTTGTTTCCTCAACAATTCACAAACCCAAAAAATATCTTTGATTTATTTCATCTTTTGTCCTTCAGTAGTGCCTCAGTGTATTTGCTGCCTGAGAGCTTCAAAATCACACCCACTTCACACTCGAATTTTTTGTGCTCACTTGTACTTATACACTTTTTCTTTGCACTTGTTACACTTTGGGATTTTGAGTCAATTGAGCCAACATGCTAATTTTCACATGGGGAATTAGCTGGAAATGTTGACCCATAGTCTGAGACCATTTTGTGGGTAGTATACAACAAAACATGGGCACTTCACCCCATTTCTATTAAATTGGAGTTCAACTCATTCTTGGATATTTTAACTATGTTTAAAAAATAATATTCATATCCCATTCTGTAATGTCCCCATTTTTTTATACCACCATGGTCCACCATAACCCATTCAACCCCATGGGTCCTAGTGATAGTTTGGAATTAGTTAATCAATGAGGGGTTAAGTTTTGAGGGCATTAATTGCCAAAGTATTTAATTTTATTTCCTTAATTTTGAGATGTAGTTAATAGAAGTTATTTTTCATTAACAAATATTTATGAAATAAAGTGGATAATGATTCCCAAGGGCGCAATAGAGGATAAGCTTTGACCAAGAGATAGCTTGAAAAAGAATAAAATATGAAAGCAGTTAAAGCTGGGAAAGCAAGAAAAATAAAGGAAAAGATGGCCCAAGGAAGAAAAGCGGAATAAAGCAGAAAAGAAAATAAAAGCATAAAGAAGGATAAAGCAGAAAAGTAGGAAAACGCAGGATAAGGCAAGAAAGCAGTCAAAAGCAAAAAAACGCGGGATAGAAAAGCAAAAGCACGATAAAGCAAAGGAAAAAACCAAAGAAAAAATAAAATATTCAAATCAATCTATCCTTATCCACTCCATGAGGTCACATTAGCCTAGATGAATTGCTCAACAAGCCACGTTAAATATATAAAAGAAGGAGTGCACACCACTTGCCCATTTTTTGACAGTTTGAGAATTGATTGAGAGCAATTTTGCCTCTTTGACTTTGGAGATGTGCACCTACTTCTTATGAGAGGATGATGATATCCAATGTTCATCATTGAGTTTATTTCAGGTCTTGAATTATGATCCAATGAATTTTGAACTTGTTTGTAGATTTTGAGAAGTCTCCCATTTGAAATCATGATGATTCCTAGTCTTTCTATGATGGAGAATTCTTCTTCTTATGTATTTATTTCCTGAGACTTCTATGAGATGTATTTCAGATTTTTATGACTGTAATTAATGTAATGTTGAACCTATGAAGTCCATTCTGCATATTTAATAAAGAGAATTCTGAGTTTCATATCAATTTCTTGCACCTAGTCTAGATTGCCATGGAAAATAAATAGTTTTCAGTACTTGAGCAATTGATGAACTTATACAACTCCAAATTGATTTATTTCAGTTTATTCTATCACTTGACATGTCAAGAAACTCATTCCAAGTCTGAAGCCAAGAATTCATAGATCCTTCTCCCCCTGTTTGGGAAATCCTGAAGTTGAACTAGTTGTGCAGTCCTGGGAGACAATTTTGCTTGTTTGATTTGTAAATATCGCAAAAAATTCCTCAAACGTGTTGGATAGAACCCAAAATTATATTTGACAACCAATTTATTTTTTAATTCTTCTTGAGTTGAAATCCTTCACCACTGGTTCTCAGGTAGTGACAAGTTGAAGTTCTAGTTTGCATATGTTGGGGTTCCCAGAAGCCTTGGAGTAGACTTCAGCCTAGATGATGTTTGAAAAATTAATGGTCCCAGTACATTGTTCAAATTATCTCTCAGTTATCATGATCCTAATTCCTTCCAGAGTTGTTTGAAATTACCTTCCTAGAATGAGTCAAGTTACTAGGGTTCATTGTTTTTCCTTAAGTCTTATCGGAGAGTCAGTTAGTGTACAATCAAATATGATTGGTACATTACACAGGTATCATAGCACTTCCATATACTCCTATATAAATTAAGCTTTCAATTTGAAGAATTTGCAGCCATGATACTAGCACTTGCTTGGATTAATATTTGCAGCAAGGCCAAGATTCTTTGATTTATTGAAGAAATCACCATCATGTATTTCCTTGGTTTTCATGCTGGGAGGAATAGAGATGAGATGATAATATATATGAAAAGGTTTAATGACTACATGGATTTTATTTTTGATTGCCGAAAGGAATTTTCCCTCATAGAGTAATATGTTTTACAAGACAAGCTTGAATAAAAAAGGTCTACTCAAAATTCAAATTCTCTCAATAAGAACAAACCCTCTATCGATGGGAATTTCATGAGAAAATTTAAAACCAAGGGTACCAAAAAATATTGTGAAGAATATGTTTCAAGGAAGATGACAACTACAATCATACAACAACCTTCAAATCATCCCACTCATAATTCAAATCCTCATACTACACAAGATGGAGAGGTTTCAAGCTTCATGATGGAGGATAGAGAGGAAGCAGATTCACTTGAGCATGAAGAAGGTCCTAATCAGTCATCTTGAGCCCAAGAAGAATCCACACACTAGATTCGCTCCTATTTGATGGCCGAACAGAGGAGGAACAACCTTATGAAACTACTTTGAATCTTACAGTGGACTCAAAATAAGAAGAACATTGTTGTTCTTCTAATCAATTCATGGTATTATTAGATTTGGAGGAGGAAGGTCAACTTCATGAGGAGTTGAGTATGTCACATTTCATATGTTGCATGGATCATGAGCATGAACACATGGTCAAATGCATTCCTGAGAAGAAGAAGGAGCTTCTTGAGTTGATGGAGCATGAAAATATGCATGTGCATGAAGGAGATTCAGAATTGCTTGTGCATGAGGAGAGAGATCATATGGAGGATTGATAATTTTTCGATAATTTCATTCCATTATCATAAGGATCTCTAACAGAATAACATGTACAACATATTTACATCATATCAATCATAAACACAATCATGCAAGCACACAAGAGACACAGAGTTTCACCGGGGAAAACCAAGAAGGTGAAAAACCCCGCAACTTACTCAGAGATAGAATAAACCCCAATACAAGATTAGAAGGATCAAACCCAATAATATGTCTCTAGCAGATGCTCCTCCTCCTCCACATGTGCGCCACTTTCTCTCTTAGCTATGCGAGCTTGAGAAGTGAGTGAGTGAATCAAATGAGAGACACAACCTCTCTATTTATACATTGACTTGACCTACCAATAAATCACTGGGGCCGACTTCTCAATGAAGCCTAATAACTCAACCACATGACCTAACTAGGGCCGACCCCACACTGGTGGTCTAATAACCCATCAATAAAAATGATGACACTTACAATGTAACTTGTGACACTTGCAAATACAAATGACAACACTTCCAATCAGAGGAATATAACATCTCTATTGGATATACAATAAAGTACAAATGTAATATATAGAAGAATATCTTCCAAAGTTACAAATACATCATCACTCCCTCTTAACTAGGAAGGTATTCTGAACATAGGTCATCAATACATATTGGCGTAAGTCTTAAATTCTGGAGCTGGATCATCATCATCATCACTACTGTTGTACTCGACATCTCGATCACTAGGCTATCTCTCAATTCTTCTCTTCATAGGAAGTTCTACAGAGCCAGCCCTTTTTTATGCTGGATGTAGTCCCACCACCTGTAGGTCTTCATCAACACTGGCCATACTGTGGAATCTTCAGGACTTATTATGTGCATCACAAAACCTTGAAAGAGTATCCCAGGATCCTTTATGTGTCTAAGCACGACCGACAAGATCTCCCAGGGCGCTATTACATGTGACCCCACCACAAAAGCTCGAAAGAGCATCCCATGACTGATTACGGGCATACTGCTTAACCTATTGGATGTCCCAGGGTGCTATTACATGTGGTCACCACACAACCTCGAAATAGCATCCCAGGAATGATTACGAGGGTACTGCTCAACCTATTGGATCTCCCAGGGCGATATTACATGTGGTCATGACAAAACCTCGAAAGAGCATCCCAGTACCGATTACGAGCATACTGCTCAACCTATCGAATCTCCCAGGGTGCTATTATATGCCATAGGACAAAACCTCGAAATAGCATTTGCCAGATATCCTAGGGTGCTATTATATGCCATAGGAAAAACCTCGAAAGAGTATCCGTAAATCTCCCAGGGTGCTATTATATGTCCTCCCAAGCAAAACCTCGAAAGAGCATTTGCTAGATATCCTAGGGCGCTATTATATGCCATAGGAAAAACCTCGAAAGAGCATCTGCAAATATCCTACGGTGCTATTATATGCTTATCTGCACAACCTGTCCATGACCATAGAGTATCAAACTGATACTCACCATATATCATCCTGATGTACATGATCATACTGATCATCATCATAGCATCATCCTGATGCATATCATCCATAGTATCATCCTGATACTTGTTGGCATGGGATAGATCCGTAGGAAGAGCGAAAGCCGACAAGCACGAAATCCAAATCCCACGAAAGAAGGGATTACTGTGAAGTCTAAGGAATCACAAGAATAGTTTAGAATATTTAATTTCTAACTTGGCCAAAATGGGCCATTTTGTAATAGGATAGAAGCATACAAATAGAACAAGATTGTAAGCCTAAGGGCATCAGAGTTTTAGAGATTAATGTGATCTTTTGGATTCTGGTGACTATTCCCTATGAGGTTTGTTCCGCAGATGTTAATGAATGAAGATGTTCGGTTATGAATTCTTTTGTTATGCGATGATGGGTTATTTAAATGCTTTCTGTTGATCTGTATTGATACATGTTGTTTGTTAATGCAAATATGTTGTTGAATATGCTTTGAGATAAATATGCGAATGTTTGGTTAAATAGATTGTTGTAAATATTGTAATCTTTGGTTAATGTGCACATATCTTCTTCGCAACTGTAGAAGCTTGGTTCCTGCAACACCCTTATCCGCCTCAGGTGAGACCTCACCTACTTTGCAGGTGTTGCTGGGAAGGATAAATCCTTTCTGGGCCAGTGAATAAGGGGTTGTTGGTGTTGTTGACGATAGAGTGAACCCCCGTCGAAAGACCCTATGTCAACAAATGGTTCCGTTGCCGGGACCCTGAGAGGAAAGAAGAGGATATACTATGGCATCCGACGAAGCCAGAGATCCAAGAGTGGTTCGGTCAGAAAGCATAAGATTTTGCGAAAGAAGAAAGGAGGAAACCGATAGAGATAGTATAAAGTTGGTTACAAAAGCACATATACTCGGATATCCATGAAATATTCTTCGCCGAATTTCCAATAATACTACAGGAGTCGCTCGTGTAGTTGACATTCAGAGGACATACCAACCAGAGTATTGGATCAGATCAGTGGACTCCAATACTAATTCGACAACTGAAGCAAATCAACAATACAGTATTAAGGGCCGTTGATTTCTGGATCAATAATATCCTAGAGGGGTACATCACTGAGTTTGTGGTAGATACCAACAGTTCATAGAGCGACGCAGAGAGATGATTTTTTAGGTGACTAAGGGGTAGGTTTGTCCTGTTGCTAAACCTTTGGATTAAGATGCTGGTGTGTGAAAAGGGCATGTTGAAAATGACCTCCGATGAGTATACAGATCGATGTGCAAGGGTTGTAGGTATCGCATGGTTATGGATCCACTAGGAAAGATGCAAGGTAGATGGACATGAGCAACAACGAATTTCTAAGGGAAGTTGAGGAAGACTGTGGAACCTTGAGAAGTGGAACAATATTTCAACGTCTTGATAAGAGAAGGAGGACTGAGGAAGAGTCCCTCGAGAGGACCAGAAGGGAAGACTACACAACAGGGCCACAGAGGACAGATCTCCCTTATTACGAGGAGGAAGGCGGTGACCAGGATACCTGAGAAGAAGGGTGGATCATAATCTACCACATACCTTCGACCCCGCATGCCACCTATCAATTTAAAGGAAACACCACAAGTAATTCGCAGAGCTGCCCCACATGTAATGGGAAAAGTAGCGCATCAGTAAGTAACAATATTGAGAACACCGTGATCAGGGACAATATGAAGATGTCGAGTTTCGTAGGAAGCAGGACGGAGGATCCCGAACAGTTTTGGTTTTTATGAGAAGCAGTGTGGATCGTGAAGTAGGTCAAAAATGAAGACATCAAAAAGGGGTAGTTGGCAATGACCTTTTGGGGCTGTGCACTGGGCTAGTTCATAAAATATACTAAGGTTCCAGGGAAAATGTTGGCAAAAATCAAAGCAGCGATGATTCAGGAATTTAAAAAACCCAAGTCAGTAGCACAGTACATTACTAAGCTCAAAGAGATTAGGAAATACTCGAATGAACTAGTATGGGAGTTTAATCAGAGATACAAGACACTGATAGCGAAAGTCAGTTTTCCAATAAATGGCTTGTAGCATAAAGAGTGGTTTATCGCCAAGCTGATACCACATATTAGAGGACCATTGATGCAGTAGAAGGTTGTGGATCAAGCCAAAGCATTAGAAATCACGATGAAACTAGAGGTTTCACCGATTGGAGAGACTGGGGCTGGAATGGATAAGATTCAAGCACAATTGGCTATGTTGACTCTCCAATTGGAGGACATGAAGCAAGGGAAAAATAACCACGTAGATGTATGGTGCACCAGATGCAGGACAGAAGGCCATCATAAGGATAACTGTTCAGTGTTTTAGCAGTATTTGAATTTAGAGGCACCGAACCCCCTTCACCAGGAAGGTCTACCATGGTGTCCCATTTTCTAGGCCAAGGGGCATCAACCAGAGGACTGCATATACTTACAGAAGATAGTGTCGAAACCAACGAGTCTGTATTGTAAATTATGTCGATAAGTTGGGCATGATGAAAAGGATTGCAAAGCACTCGATTTGTTGCAAGAACAAAACATGGATGCATACCTGGTAAAGGGAGAAGAGCACCAACTGGGACTACAACAGCCACAATATTCCCAGCAACAACCACAATTTACGCATATGCCACAATTTGACCAAGGACAGTATGGGCAAATACAGTATGGCACACCGCAGTATCCGCATGTTGATGTAATTGTAACTTCGGAATGTATTTCATCTATGTATATTGTACTCCTATAGAGATGTTATTATTCCTCTATACGAAAGTGTCGTCATTTGTATTGACAAGTGTCGCGAGTGTCGCAGCTTGCATGTTATGGGTTATTAGACCACCAAGTATGGGGTCGGCCCTAATTAGTATAACCATGGGTTATTAGACTGAGTTAGACAAGTCGGCCCTACTAGTTTATTAGGTAGGTTAGGTCATGTATAAATAGAGTGCGAGAGGCACTCTATTTGAACACTTAATTATTCACTTCTACACTCATCAAAAAGTGGTGCACAAGTGAGGAAGGAGCAGTAGCTGCTAGGAGGACTATCTCTTGTACTTGGGTTGTATCATTGCTCTTTCTATCTCTGAGGAAGTTGTGGGGTTTTTCACCTTTATGGTTTTCCCCAGTGGAACTCTATGTGTCTATTGTCTCATGTGATTGCTTGTTGTGATTGATATGCTTGATATGCTGTTGTACATGCTATTCTCTCAACAAAGATCTTAGAGTATATTGAATTAATGCTAAAAAATTAACATGGTATCAGAGCTAACCTGAGAAGAAGACACTGTGCAGTTGTGGAAACTAAGGTTTCCTGTTTATTGGGTTTCTCTCCATAGATATTGAAAGGAAGTAGGGTATTTTCTCTCTCCTCGGCAAGGTGCGTCTTTCTGTCTAATTAGAATTCAATTCTGGGCACTTTCATTTTTGCCCTAAAAATTAGGGTTTCCATAAAAACAAGAATTTTTGAAATCTGAGGACACAGCTAGAAGATCCTTGGCAAAATAGAAGTTTAGAGCTTTGGATCGAACTTTTTGGTTTGGTGAAGCTCCAGGAAACTCAAACCCTAATTCAAGGTCCTCCCTAGTGAATCCGAGAGATTGAACAACATTTCTGAAGGGTGAAACTTTGTAGTTTTCAATTTCTGAGTATACCAGGCTGATCAGCTCATCAAGACGCATATTTCTATCCTTTCAAAAAGTTGAAATTCACATTTTGAATTTTTAGGGTTTCTCTAACAAACCCTAATCCAGCACCAGATCCAAATTTCTACAAATCAAGTGGTAAGACCTAAATATTTTCTATTTCCATTTGAAGTACGCTTTAAGATGTCTCACCACACCAAGCTTGAGGATAAGCTTGACGGGGATGATAACTTCTGAGCATGGAAGTATAGGATTGGGTTAATCCTCGAAGAAAATGAATTGGACACCTACATAAGTTCTGACGTCCCTGTCCCAAAGGAAGAAGAGGCTAAGGCCTTACATAAGAAGAACTTGGTCAAGGCAAAGAGGATCATTGTTGATTCTATCAAAGACCATCTCATACCACATGTGTCATCTCTAAAGACACCCAAGGAGTTGTTTGATTCCCTAACCAATCTATTTGAAGGTGTTGATGTATATGTAACTTCGGAATGTATTTCACATATATGTATATTGTATTCCTATAGAGATGGTATTATTCCTCTATAAGGAAGTGTCGTCATTTATATTGTAAATGTCGTAACTTATTATTGATGGGTTATTAGACCACCTTGTTGGGGTCGGCCCTGTATAAGTCATGTGGGTCAAAGGGTTATTAGACCACCCTATTGGGGGTCGGCCATGTGGGTCAAAGGGTTATTAGACCACCCTATTGGGGGTCGGCCCACTCAGCATTATGTTATGTGGTTAAGTTCGAGCCTACATGAGTTAGGTAAAAAAAAAAAAAAAGGCAAGTCAAGTCAAGTATAAATAGAGTGCGGGAGGCACTCTATTTACTCACTCACTTCTCACACATGCACTCAAGGAGGAGTGGCGCACTTATGTAGGAGGAGGATCTTCTGCTAGGTTATGTCTATCTATCATGGTTGGTTGTATCATTGCTCTATCTATCTCTGAGGAAGTTATTGGGGTTTTTCACCTTTATGGTTTTCCCCAAGTAAATCTTTGTGTCTCTTGTGTGCTTGCATTATTGTCTCCATGATTGATATGCTGTAGATATGCTGTACATGTTGTTCTCTCAGTTAAGATCCTAGATCATAGTGAAGTAAATTCAGAAAATTTAACATGGTATCAGAGCTAGCCTGAAAGAAGGCATGATATGGCATGTATGACACTTGTTGCACTTACGATGCTAGGGCTTGATATAGCAAAAACCAGTCATCGTAGTACTTTCGCTATAAATCCGTTTTGGTGAAGTTTTCGGATCTGAAATTTTTACAGGACGAAGATTAAATCTCCAAGTACCTTTTGTCCAAAGGAAAACCTCTAATTCGTTGTACTTTGTGATTTATGATCTGTGCAATATAGGGTTTCTGCCTCTTCCAGATCTGAGTTAAAATCAAGTGACCTTGGGAAAAAGGTCATAACTTGGGATAGGAAGCTCCAAATGAAATTTCGTAAAAAGTGACAGGTAGTACACAGACTTTACTATCTTATAAAACGTTTTCAGAGGCCGAAGGTGAACCAGTGACACGTGGCACGCCATACAAGTTCGCTCTCCTGTATTATCCCAAAACAGGTCACGTTGCGACATTTGGCATAACTCTCTCTCAGAAAATCCAATTGAGGTCAGACCTGTCAGGATGGAAAGCTAACAGGTCACTCTATCTTAGGAAACTTTTTCAGACCTTGTGGATCAAAAATTTTGGAGTTACACTAGAAACAATCAGGTACATATTTCTGTCAAAACATAATTATTTTTTGGTACCTTCATTCATGGCTTCCGGAATTTAGGGCTTTGGAGAAAGTTGGAATTTTTGTAATCAGAGACCACGACTGAATTCTAATCATCAAAATAAAAATTTAGAGACCAAGATCAGAATTTTTGGTTGGGCAGAAGGCCGGGCTTGATCAGACCCTAGTTCGGGACTTTGATCAGGAAAGTGGAAAATTAGGGCTTCTGTAAAAATGGGAATTTTTGAAATCTGTGACCACGGCTGGAAGCTCCTCAGAAAAATAGAAGCTTAGAGATTTGGATCAAAATTTTTGATTGGGTAGAAGAGTGGGATTCATCAAACCCCAATTCAGGGTCACGTCTAGTGAATCCGGAATTTTCAAAGGCAAAATTGAGGAGTGAAACTTTGCAGTTTTCAAATTCTAAATATACCAGTTTGATCAACTCATCAAGGCGCATATTTCTATCCTTTCAGAAGTTTAAAATTCAAAGTTTGAATTTTTGGGGTTTGTCTGACAAACCCATATCCAGCTCCAGGTCTATTTCTTGCAAATCAAGTGGATTGGGTTAATCCTAGAAGAAGATGGATTGGTCACCTGCATAAGTGAAGAAGTTCCTGTCTCAGAGGGAGATGAGGATAAGGCCTTACATAAGAAGATTACAAGCGATCTCGACAGGTATGACTCATCGAGGTATGTTTCGATATTTGTCCATGATTAAGTTTATGGTATGTTTGTCTTCATGTTATTACGGTTAGTACAATTTTGATTTTAGATTTGTCGTATAACCTTAACAAAATTATGAATGCATGATAGAAGATATTCACTGGTTAGGGTGTTGACACTTATGATTGTACTAATGCATTATGGTGTTGTATGAGGTTTATGTTGTCTACTAACATGAAAGGTACACCAAGAAAGACAAATCATGTTCTGGTCCAAGAACATATGATCATGATAACATGAGGACAAAGATTCATCCATTGTCATGGATCTCATACAAGATCCATTTACGAGGTATGTATAACTTGTTTATACAATGGTTAACTTATGAGACATACAGGTTACTAGCACAAGTCACTGAAGAGAAACAAAAGACATTATACGGGTATGTTAGACATAAATAGCTAGCATGCTAATCCAGGTATGTTTTTCCTATATCAAGCTAGAATCCTACCTTGTGTTAGGATCTTATACTGTTGTTGATAATGATTATTCCTGAAGAGTCATAGGTTTGAATAATCATGGTTTTATGCATATTATATCTCTTATCTTGATTGATGATTGAACTAACCTGAAGAGTCATAGGTTTGAGTAATTACAGGTTTAGACATGTAATGTTTCTTATGATTTGACTAACCATAAGAATCCTACATAAACCTTGAATGCTAATGCTTATTATTTTTGTTTGAAATGATCATGACTATACATGCTTGAGATTATTGTGTTTTAAATAGTATACTAATGAATGTATGATTTTATATGAGATCACAAGGATAACACATTCATGATACTAATAAGCATGCATAGGGACCAAGGATGAATATGAGTTCAAGAACAGGTAATCCAGAAAGCAAAGATCAAGAGGGAGTACACTCTAGTGGTTTATGCAAGGATGCATATATTCAGAGGGAGTTGTCCATCTCTCTACATTCCACAACAGAAAGGTGTAGAATAAGCTACTTCAGATTAGGACTCCAGCAGCTCCTACAAGGAAGCGAAGACTCAGAGGGAGTCCACCCAACGAACAAACAAAGATAAGTATTTTAATTATCATTTCTTACATATTTGTTTGTTTAAATAAAATTGTTCAATGATGTATATGCTCATGGTCTTAGACTTAGGATATGTATTGTGCATATTAGAATAATTACATTAATGAACAGTATACTACTAATATGCATGGGTAAGTAGCCTATGGCACTGTACAACATTCCATTGCTACTTATCTAGAATGAAACCTCTTTGCTGACATGTTGGGAGTTGTGCACACTCTTAACAATGTTCTGGTAGAGATTGGAAGGCATATAGAAAGTTACAGGATATGGATAAATGTTGTATTGAAGCATTGGCTAAGATAATTGCATGATTGTATGACATATTTATTTATGTGTAAGAATTTGTTCTGAAAACTATGAGATGTTTTCTAATCATGCAATTTAACTTGTTGTGTAGGAAAGATCGTATGCCATCTCCTACAAAAGAAGAACTACAACATTTGTTCAGCAAAAAATTTATTTATTGAAGATATTGAAGTTCCCAGGATCTGGGATGAAGAAATGGAATGCCATGATCCGTCGATCATGAAGAATGATGTTTGGGATGTAGTCCCAAGACGTGAAGGGAAGTTTGTTATGACTTCCAAATGGAACTATCAGATCAAGCATGTTGCAGATGGCAGCATTGAGAAATATAAAAGTGATGAAATAGAAGATGTACCAGATGGATCTCAAGACAGCATGGTGTAGTCATATATGTGTGCAGAACTTGGTATGGTAGGATAGACAACTTTCTATCCAGTTTGGGCGTTACCAAGAGTAAAGCAGATTCCAACCTTTTCTACAAGGTTGAAGAAGGAAATCCAGTGATACTACTTTTGTATACAGATAACCTGTTTTTTACAGGTAAAGATAGATTGATTGCCGACACGCAGCGGAAGCTTTCTGCCAAGTTCGAGATGAAGAACTTGGGGATGATGCACTATTTTTTTTTGGCATGGAGGTGTGGCAGATTGCATATGGAATCTTCCTTGGACAAGGGAAGTATGTAGTAGAGATCCTGAAGAGGTTCGGGATGATGGACTGCAAGGATATGGCCACACCTATGGCATCGAATCTGAAGCTTCTATGTGATGCTTCATCTGAGCCGGTTGATGTCTCTATGTATCGTCAGATGATTGGGTCCTTGATGTACCTGACGAACACGATACTAGACATTTGCTTTGCTGTGAACACATTGAGCCAGTTCCTGACGGATCCGAGGAGTGTTCACCTGGTTGTTGTAAAGCATGTTCTGAGGTACCTGAAGGGTACAATGTATTATGGGCTCAGGTATGAGGCAAATCAAAAGTTTAACCTGCAGGGTTATGTTGATTCAGATTGGGCTGGCAGTGCTGCAGATAGGAAGAGCACATCTGGGTGTTTCTTCAGTATGGGATCAGGTGTGATCTCTTGGTTTAGCAGGAAGCAGTCCTACGTATCACTGAGTACAGCTGAGGCAGAGTATGTTGCAGCCTGCTCAGCTAGTTATGAGGCAGTATGGCTACGGAAGCTACTGTCTGAGTTATTTGATCTCCCGTTGGAGGCTACTGGTATCTTCTGTGATAACCAGAGTTGTGTGAAGCTGTCCGAGAACCCAGTGTTTCATGACAGGTCGAAACACATAGAGATCAAATATCACTATATATCAGGGATATGGTGCAGAGAGGAGCTGTGAAGCTTCTGTATGTTGCGACAGGCGAGCAGATTGCAGATGTGCTGACGAAGCCACTAGCCAGAGTGAAGTTCGAGTACTTAAGAGAGAGGCTTGGCGTTCTTCAGATCGAGGACACTTCGAGGAAGAAGTGATGGACACATTTGTTGAAGCCATTCCAAGCATGCTGGAAGGAGGATCCTTCACATGGCTGTGGATGTAAGCGCTGGATAATGGGCATCAGGATGATGTTCTGGTTTCTGCTGGATATGATCAGTTGGATCATTTTTATGTATGTATGTACGCATCATGTTGGATGCTGGATATGATCAGTTGGATCATTTTTATGTATGTATGTACGCATCATGTTGGATGCTGGATATGATCAATTGGATCATTTATGTATGTATGCATCATGTTGGATGCTGGATATGATCAGGTGGATCATTTATGTATGTATGTGCATCATGTTGGATGCTTGGACCATGTATCTGTATATGTATCAGGTGGATACATTGTATAATCAGGTGGATCATGTATGGTGATATGTATCATGTATCAGGTAGATACTTGGTATGCATCAGGTGGATGCATTGATGATCAGGTGGATCATGTATGATGATATGTATCAGGTAGATACTTGGTATGCATCAGGTGAATGCATTGATGATCAGGATGATCATGGATGATGAGCTTCAGGATGTTGCTCCAGATGACATGCAGCAGGATGTTGCAGTGATGATCAATATGATCATGGATGATGAGCTTCAGGATGTTTCTCCAGATGACATGCAGCAGGATGTTGCAGTGATGATCAGGATGATCATGGATGATGAGCTTCAGGATGTTGCTCCAGATGACATGCAGCAGGACGTTGCAGTGATGATGATCAGGACGATCATGAGTACATCAGGATGATGTATGGTGAGTTTCAGGTTGATACTCTATGGCCGTGGATCAGGTTGTGCAGATGAGCATGTCTGGGAGATCCTATAGGTCGGAGTTGTGTACCCGTAACAGCCTGGGATGCTCTTTCGAGACATTGCTCTGGGAGGACATGTAATAACGCCATGGGAGATCTCAGGTCAGAGTTGTGTACCCGTAACATCCTGAGATGCTCTTGCGAGGTTTTGTCCTATGGCATGTAATTTGGGCCTTGGGAGATTTCAGGTCGAAGTTGTGTACCCGTAACATCCTGAGATGCTCTTGCGAGGTTTTGCCATGACCACATGTAATTTGTGCCCTGGGAGATTTCAGGTCGGAGTTGTGTACCCGTAACATTCTGAGATGCTCTTGCTAGGTTTTGTGGTGGACCACATGTAATTTGTGCCCTGGGAGATTTCAGGTCGGATTTGTGTACCCGTAACATCCTGAGATGCTCTTTCGAGGTTTTGTGGTGGGGTCACATGTAATAGCACCCTGGGAGATCCTACAGGTCGGAGTTGTGTACCCGTAACATCCTGGGATGCACTTTCGAGGTTTTGTGACGCACGTAATAAGTCCTGAGGATTCCACAGTATGGCCAGTGATGATGAAGACCTGCAGGTGGTGGGCCTACATCCAGTATGAAAAAGGACTGGCTCTGTAGAACTTCCTATGACGAGTAGATTCAGAGATTGATTGAGATAGCAGCAGCAGTGATGATGATGATGACTCGATGACGATTATCCAGTGACGATGATCCAGAGAAGATGACTTGTGCTAGAAGAACTATGCTGAGAAATACCTTCCTAGTTAAGAGGGAGTGTTGATGTATATGTAACTTCGGAATGTATTTCACATATATGTATATTGTATTCCTATAGAGATGGTATTATTCCTCTATAAGGAAGTGTCGTCATTTATATTGTAAATGTCGTAACTTATTATTGATGGGTTATTAGACCACCTTGTTGGGGTCGACCCTGTATAAGTCATGTGGGTCAAAGGGTTATTAGACCACCCTATTGGGGGTCGGCCCACTCAGCATTATGTTATGTGGTTAAGTTCGAGCCTACATGAGTTAGGTAAAAAAAAAAAAAAAGGCAAGTCAAGTCAAGTATAAATAGAGTGCGGGAGGCACTCTATTTACTCACTCACTTCTCACACATGCACTCAAGGAGGAGTGGCGCACTTATGGAGGAGGAGGATCTGCTGCTAGGTTATGTCTATCTCTCATGGTTGGTTGTATCATTGCTCTATCTATCTCTGAGGAAGTTATTGGGGTTTTTCACCTTTATGGTTTTCCCCAAGTAAATCTTTGTGTCTCTTGTGTGCTTGCATTATTGTCTCCATGATTGATATGCTGTAGATATGTTGTACATGTTGTTCTCTCAGTTAAGATCCTAGATCATATTGAAGTAAATTCAGAAAATTTAACAGAAGGGAAGAACATAAATCAAAAGATGACTCTGTGAAACCAATTGAAAGGGGTAAAGCTTCAGAATGGAGATACCATTCAATCTTATTTCTCTAAGGTCTCTTAGATCAAGGAACAACTTGAAGCTATGGATGAAGTAGTGGACAATGGTGAAGTTCTCATGACCACATTGAATGGCCTACCTAGGTCATGGGACTCCTTCATCCAAGGAATTTGTGCAAGAAGGAAGTTAATCTCATTCAGTAGACTGTGGGAGGAATGCTCACAAGAAGAAGCAAGGCTTGTGGCTCGAGAAGAAAAGATGGGGAATGAAGATCAAGCTCTCACAACACACACCAAGGGAAGCAAGTTTAAGAGGGAGAGATCTCATAATAAGAAACATTCTCACCCTCATCATTAGAAGAAAGATCTATCTCATGTTCGATGTTTCGATTGCAATGAAATAGGACACTTTGCTTCAAATTGTCCCAAGAAGAAGAAAGACAACAACAACAAATTCAACAAGAAGAAGAGGTACAACAAAAAGAGATTTCATGCTCATGCTGCTGAGGATAATGAACCTCCCAAGAAGAAGGCTAGGGAATAAAGTGATGCTTCATCAAGTGAAGATGAATATGTTCTAATCTCTGCTTGCACAGGTACTATCTCTCATGGATGTAATGATTGGCTTATTGATAGTGGGGCTTCCAAACACATGACTGGGTTTAAAGAATCTTTTGTAAATCTATCTAAACATGAGTCACCCCATAAAGTCAATCTTGGGGATGACTATCAATATCCTATCAAGAGAAGTGGTGAATCTTCCTACAACCTAGACTTTGGGAAGTCCTTGAAGATGAAAGATGTTCTATATGTTCCTGGGATAAGAAAGAACCTACTCTCCATATCTGCATTGGCTGCAAAAGGAATGAGAGTTGCATTTGTAGATGGCCAAGTCCTAATGTGGCCAAAGGGTAAAACTATAGATGATGCAGTAGTGATTGGAGAGCAAGAGGGAGGATTGTAAAAATTGAAGGGACAACCTGAACATGCCATGGTACATGAATCCATGGAGCCAAGTGAACTTTGGCATCGAAGGCCTACTCATGTACACTATAGAGCACTACCAATTGCAAGCAAAGTTGTAGAGGGTATTCCTGAAATCAAGACAAAGCATGAAGGTGTTTGCAAAGGATGTGCAAAAGGAAAGAACATTAAGAAGGCATTTCGAAGCAGTGAAATCAAAGCAAAAGGAATCTTGGAGATTATCCACTCCGATTTATGCCGTCCGATGTCATCCAATTCTATGAGTGGGTATGTATACTATGTCTCTTTCATTGATGATTTGTCTAGGAATACTTGGGTTTATTTCTTGAAGAACAAAGATGAAGTATTTGATAAGTTCAATGAGTTCAAAGCCTTGATGGAAAATCAAACTGATAAGAAGATCAAGACCTTCAGATCCGACAATGGCGGAGAATTCACTTCAGGTAATTTCAAGAAGCTATGCATTGACTCAGGGATTAAGAGGGAGTTGAATGCTCCCTAAAATCCACAACAAAATGGAGTTGCAGAAAGGAAAAATAGAACAATCATGGAAGTAGCACGGGTAATGTTGCATGACCAGGATCTACCTATGCATCTTTGGGAAGAAGCAGCTAGTACAATTGTATATGTGCAGAATAGAACACCTCACATGATATTGGACAACACGACACCAAAAGAGGTATTCTCTAGTAAGAAACCTGAATTCAGCCATCTCAAAATATTTGGTTGTCCAGTATATACACATGTTCCAAAGGAAAAGAGGACAAAGCTAGATCCTTCAGGAAAGAAGGGCATCTTTGTGGGGTATAGTGAAAGCTCGAAAGCTTACAGAATATACTTTCCAGGGTTCAAGAAGATTGATGTCAGTAGGGATGTAACATTCGATGCGGACTCAGCTTATATCAAATCAAAGAAGGCACCTGTTGAAGATCATGAAGAACCAAAGGAAACCAGATTTCAAGACACCACTATGACTGTATCAATTCCAGAAGCAGATCGTGAATTTGAAGATACGCAAAGACCTGTAGATCCACCCCATGAGAAGAATTCTCACAAGAGGAAACCTGCATGGGCTAGAGAGCTCATTCAAGATGCATAAATATATGGCATTCAAGAAGAAGAACACATAGAAAGGAAGAGGACTAGGACACATACTAGTTATGTTTCCCTACTCTGTGATATTATGAATAAAGAACCTTCCAGTTATGAAGAAGCAGCGGAAAATAAAGAATGGAAGGATGCCATGGTCGAGGAATACCAGTCGATCATAAAGAATGATGTTTGGGATGTAGTCCCAAGACCTGAAGGGAAGTCAGTTGTGACTTCCAAATGGATCTACAATATCAAGCATGCTATAGATGGCAGCATAGAAAAGTACAAAGCGAGATTTGTAGCTCATGGTTTCTCCCAGAAAGATGGGATAGACTATGAAGAGACTTTTGCTCCTATAGCCAGGTACACTTCCATCAGATCAGTACTTTCCCTGGCTATAGTTGTCACGTCCCCACCCATCATACCAGTGCAATGGAGGGGATCGTGAGGCTAAAACTGGGCATCCAGCCCCATGTACCAATTAAGTAAGCATTCCATACATATGAAGAGGGATAAATATTTACATTACACAGCAGAAGTAATTTCATGTACACATTCGCCATACATTCAAGATATTCATCAATTAAATAATTGAAAGATGACACCAGAGAATACTTATCTTTAACAGAGTAGTCCCAAGCAACTAGCTATGTCGCTGCAACGTTCCACCCAACCATAGGCTCTTCGACAGCTTATACTGAGTCTGTCCGAAGGCCACCCCCGAGCTGGGCATGATTCTCACAAGGAAAAGGGAACATTCCAGCTCAACCACTGCCCAATAACCCTTTTATCTCAGCCAAGCCAGAATAATGGATTACCCATCACCCATACCCCAACATACTCTTTCTTCTCACAACAAAACAACTATTGACAGGGTTACACATTTACAACAGAGGTGTTCACGAAACAGGATCCACATTGGTTCTCCCAGCTCGTGGTTCACCCAATGAACTGTGGAATTTCGATTTCAACCCCAGGGAGAAAAACCGATTTCTCTCCACAGGTTAGGATCCCTTCCAATGGCCTAAACGACCTCCAGGAAGATCCAAAACGTTCTGCTCTCTTTCCCCGCTGGTCACCAGCACAAAAACGCCCCTTCCCAGCTAAAGGATGAAGGGAAACACAGAAAAAGGAGGGAGGAAAACGCCCAGGCAGCTAGAGCTGCGTGAGAGAGAAAGGCCATGCTGAATAATGGCTTAGGCAGCCATTTCGTGGCTCTATTCTTGCCCCAAGAGGCCAACACGTTTTTCCATGGAGGGTGGCTTTCCCATACCCGATTTTGGACAGCCATACCTCCCCATTCCCAAGGCATTAATTTCCCCAACCAACTCTTGGGAGAATTCAATGGTTGGGTACAAAAGTCAACATGGGTAGCTAAGGGTTTGATGGGTTTTCTCATGGACACTTGGCTTGACTCTATTGGCTCAAGGGTTTGAATGTTTTCCCTCCCAATTCCTTGTGAAATCATGCCCCCATCTCTTTGTTGCATTGCATAGCTAGTTGTGGGTATTTTTTTGATTAAAATGCATATTACATGCTATTTGAATTTCCACTGTGCATTGCTAGCACGCAAACCATATGCATCACGAAATCGATGGCGGGGCCTTGGCCTTGAGCTCCTCACCATGATTTCCTAACAATATTACATCGTTTATAATGTTAATGCCATGGGGCCAAACTGGGGACGGTACAATAGTGATGAAATGGAAGATACACCAGATGGATATCAAGACAACTTTCTTGAATGGTGTAGTCGAGGAGGAAGTGTATGTGGAGGATCCACTTGGTTTTGAGACACATGACAGGGGGTCATATGTGTGTAGGTTGAAGAAATCCTTGTATGGCTTGAAGCAAGCTCCTAGAACTTGGTATGGTAGGATAGACAACTTTATATCCAGTTTGGGATTTACCAAGAGTAAAGCAGACTCCAACCTTTACTACAAGGTCGAGGAAGGAAATCCAGTGATACTACTTTTGTATGTGGATGACCTGTTTGTAACAGGTGAGGATGAGTTGATTGCCGATACCAAGAGGAAGCTTGCCACCGAGTTCAAGATGAAGGACTTGGGGATGATGCACTATTTACTAGGCATGGAGGTGTGGCATAGTGCAGATGGGATCTTCCTTGGACAAGGGAAGTATGCAGTAGAGATCCTGAAGAGGTTCGAGATGATGGACTGAAGGCCATGGCCACACCTATGGCATCAAACCTGAAGCTTCTGTGTAATGCTTCATCTGATTCGATTGATGTCACGATGTATCGTCAGATGATTGGGTCCTTGATGTACCTGATGAACACTAGACCAAATATTTGCTTTACGGTGAACACATTGAGCCAGTTCCTAACAGATCCTAGAGGTGTTCACTTGGTTGCTATAAAGCATATTCTGAGGTACCTGAAGGATACAATTGATTATGGGATCAAGTATGATGCAAATCAAAAGTTTAGCCTGTAGGGTTATGTTGATTCAGATTGGGAAGGAAGTTCTGCATATAGGAAGAGCACTTCTGGGTGCTACTTCAATATGGGATCGGGTGTGATCTCTTGGTTTAGTAGGAAGCAGTCCTGCGTAGCACTGAGTACAGCTGAGGCAGAGTATGTTGCAGCTTGTTCGGCTAGTTGTGAGGCAGTATGGATCCGGAAGCTACTGTCTGAGTTATTTGATCTCCCGCTGGAGGCTATTGGTATCTTTTGTGACAACCAGATTTGTGTGAAGCTGTCTGAGAACCTGGTGTTCCACGACAGGTCGAAGCACATTGAGATCAAATATCACTATATCAAGGATATGGTACAAAGAGGAGTAGTGAATCTCTTGTATGTTGCGATGGATGAGCAAGTTGCAGATGTGTTGATGAAACCACTAGCCAGAGTGAAGTTTGAGTACTTCAGAGAGAGGCTTGGTGTTCTTCATATTGATGACACTTCGAGGAAGAAGTGATGGACACATTTTCAAGAGCCATCCCAAGCATGGTGAGAGTAGGATCCTTTCCATGGTTGTGGATGTAAGCACTGGATGATGAGCATCAGGACAATGCTCCAGTTACTGCTCTATATATGCATGAGTTGGATGCTTTGATCAGTTTGATCATGTATTTGTATATGCATTAGTTGGATGCTTTGATCAGTTGGATCATGTATTTGTATACACATCATGTTGGATGCTTGATATGATCAATTGGATCATATATTTGTATATGCATCATGTTGGATGCTTGATATGATTAGGTGGATCATGTATTTGTATATGTATCAGGTGGATACATTGTATGATTAAATGGATCATGTATTTGTATATGTATCAGGGGGATACATTGTATAATTAGGTGGATCATGTATTTGTATATGTATCAGGTGGATACTTGTATGATTAGGTAGATCATGTACGATGATATGTATTAGGTGGATACATTGTATGATCAGGTGGATCATGTATTTGTGTATGTATCAGGTAGATACATTGTATGATCAGGTGGATCATGTATGATGATATGTATCAGGTGGATACATTGTATGATTAGGTGGATAATGTATGATGATATGTATTAGGAAGATACATTTTATGCATCAGGTGGATGCATGGTATGATCAGGTTGATTACAGATGACAAGCTTTAGGATGTTGCTCCAGATGACATGCATCAAGATGATGCTATGATGATGATCAGGATGATCATAGATAAAGAGCTTCAGTATGTTTCTCCAGATGATATGCATCAGGTTGATGCTATGATGATGATCAGGATGATCGCAGATGACAAGCTTCAGGATGTTGCTCCAGATGATATGCATCAGGTTGTTGGTATGATGATGATCAGAATGATCACAGATGACGAGCTTTAGGATGTTGCTCCAAATGATATGCATCAGGATGATTCTATGATGATGATCAGGTTGATCATGTGATGATGTACATCAAGATGATGTATGGTGAGTATCAAGTTGATACTCTGTGGCCATGGACAGGTTGTGCAAGTAGCATAGAAAAGACCCTTTAAAATTCGGACAAGTAGAGCGGTGTGCTCGTAATAGCCTATGATGCTCTATCGATATCCATCCAGGTAGAGTGGTGTGCTTCTAACATCCTGGGATGCTTTGAGTAGGTTTTGCTATAGTTTCACATAGAAAATATCCTTTAAAATACGAACAGGTAGAGCGGTGTGCTCGTAAAAGCCTAGGATGCTCTATCGAGATCCGGACAGGTAGAGTAGTGTGCTCATAACATCATGGGATGCTCTGAGTAGGTTTTTCAAAAGTTCACATAGAAAAGATCCTTTAAAATATGGACAGGTAGAGCGGTGTGCTCCTAACAGCCTAGGATGCTCTATCGAGATCTAAACAGGAAGAGTGGTGTGCTCATAACATCCTTGGATGCTCTGAGTAGGTTTTGTGAAGGTCAGCATGTAAAAGAACCTATAGTCTGTGCTAGGTTTTGTTGACGCATGTAATCAGTCCTAGGTTCCACAGTATGACCACTAATGATGAAGACCTACAGGTGGTGGGCCTACATCCAGTATGAAAAATGACTGGCTTTGTAGAACTTCTTATGACGAGTAGATTGGAGATTGATTTAGATAGCAGCAGCAGTGACGATGATGATGATTCGATGATGATGATCCAGAGAAGAAGACAGGTGCTAGAAGATCTATGTCGAGAAATACCTTCCTAGTTAAGAGGGAGTGTTGATGTAATTGTAACTTCGGAATGTATTTCACTTATGTATATTGTACTCCTATAGAGATGTTATTATTCCTCTATACAGAAGTGTCATCATTTGTATTGACAAGTGTCGCAACTTGCATGTGATGGGTTATTAGACCACCAAGTGTGGGGTCGGCCCTGATTAGTATAACCATAAGTTATTAGACTGAGTTAGAGAAGTCGACCCTACTAGGTTATTAGGCAAGTTAGGTCATTATAAATAGAGTGCGGGAGGCACTCTATTTGATCACTTCATTATTCACTTCTACACTCATCAGAAAGTGGCTCACAAGCGAGGAAGGAGGAGTAGCTGCTAGGAGGACTATCTCTTGTACTTGGGTTGTATCATTGCTCTTTCTATCTCTGAGGAATATGTGGGGTTTTTCACCTTTGTGGTTTTCCCCAGTGAAACTTTGTGTGTCTATTATCTTATGTAATTGCTTGTTTTGATTGATATGCTTGATATGTTGTACATGTTAATCTCTCAGTAAATATCCTAGAGTATATTGAATTAATGCTAAAAACTTAACACCACAACCACAATACCAGCAACCGCTGTATCAACAATACCCACAACCGCAGTATCAACAGCCACAGTACTAGCAGGTGTAGTATGGACTGTCGCGCGGAGGATTTGGTAGAGGATTCTGGGGAGGATGTGGTGGTGGGGCTGGAAGGGGAGGGGCCGTTGGATGAGGTTGAGGACCTCCTACATGCTACAATTTTGGGAAACAAGGACATTTCTTAAGGGATTTCCCCAACCTAGCCTCACAATGCACATATTGTAGTGGAGTGGACCAATGGCAGACAAAGAACCTACCACCTCCGCTGAACCAAAACCAGAACCAACTGGCAGTACAGAAGATATCGGCGGAAGCTAGGAAGCAAGCTATGACAGTGGGAATAGTGACACAAGGAAAAGCAACAATAGGAGCTGACCAGCCACACCATACCATTCGACAGGGAAACATGTCACCTTCGATGCGGAGGCTGCAAAGGATGTCTTCTCAAAGGAATGACAAGGAATGTTGGGGTGGCAGAGGAAGAAATATCCTCAAGCAAAGATTTATGATATGCCACCGATGTTCGATCAAATGAAATCACGGCGAAAGGCCACTACCATAAGAGAATTCATCGAGAGTTGTTTAGAATTAGCAAAAGATGAGGAGGCATTGGAGGAGATATCCGGGCTATTGAGTCGACAGGAGGGCGGATGTCGGGAACCTAGGGTTAATCACATACATAAGAAAAGGAAGACAGGTAGAGAAATGAGGATGTCGACACAAATCAGAGCGTTCGATGTTGACTCCATCATTTTGGATCTAGGGTCAGACGTGAACATTATGACAAAAAAAACATGGGAAACAATGGGGAAACCACAAATGACTTGGTCACCAGTACAGTTGCGATTGGAAAACTAGATCAAGGTCACCTCTCTTGGCCGAGTGTGTCAACTTCCCGTCGAAATCAAAGGACTTCAAACATATGCCGATTTCGATGTTATAGAGATAGTAGATAACACATGTCCGTATCCAACACTATTGGGAATCGACTGGGCAATGGAAAATCAGGAAATCATCAACTTCAAGAAGCGGATCATGTCATTTGAAGATCAGGAAATAAGGGTTGTCGCACCACTAGACCCTGTGGAAGGACAACGATACATAGATCCCACCAAAGACGAAGATAGGGAAGGATGGGATAGCCTATATAATATTTCTGAAGATTACATCAATCCAATTGATGGAGGGGATTTAGAATGGCACAGCTCTAGCTCAGCATCTTCGGACTCAGACGAGGCACTGGAAAATTGGCAAAACCCACTTCACGAAGTATCGTTTCGCATATGTGCAAGGATTACATAGTCTGTGCATTGGGTGGCTACTGAGGAGAGCGAATTACCAACGTACGAGGGGTTACCAAATTTGAGCACCTTCTTAACAGAATTCGAAGGAAAGGTAGTGGAACCACAAAGAATCTTGGCCTTGGAGGAAACATTGAAGGCTACTCTTGCACGCTGGTGGGCAACGCATAAATCAAGGATATCAAACTGGTCACTATCCCGATGCCTCCTGGAGGTATGTTTCAGTGACACCACAGCATGGAAGGAACAAAGATACGATGGCCAGGGTAACTCAAATGAACATGTGAAGGCTTGTCAGCACCAATGGTCAGTGCGACCGGAACATGAGTGAGTGTATGCCTTCGTGCATACATTGGATGAAGTACCATAGAGTTGGTATGTCACGATGGAGCTGCAACTCGGTACACTTTCTTGGGATCAGTTAACAATTGGATTTAACCTAACATTCTCCTTCTTAGATGAAAATCCATTCATCCATAATGCACTTCAGGAAATCAAGAATAATATTTTTGAGGTGGAACCAACAGCATAGTTATAAGAACTCCAATGGACCATGACACCCGAAATGATGATGGATTGCTAAAAAATCTCAGGAGAACCGAATGATGATGACGATGACCCAAGAGCCACATATGTGCCAGATTCCAAAGGCAGTCGCATCGTCACTGTATCGTCCTGATGCATGTCATCTAGAGCATTGTCCTAATACACATCACACATGATCATCCTGATCATCGTCACTACATCGTCTAGATGCATGTCATCCAGAGCATCGTCCTGATACTCATCACACATGATCATCTGGATCATAGTCACAGCATCGTCCTGATGCATGTCATTTAGAGCATCGTCTTGATGCATGTACATATATGTAATACCCCCAATTCGACCCTTAGGATATATTAGCCTTTAATGTAAATAAGTGTACATGTGATGTATGTTTTCCTAGCGTGGAGCTCAAGGCCAAGGCCCCGCTAGTGAAAGCCGAATTTTATTTAAAGGGCAAGTATTTGATATTTTGATACCATGTGCTCTTAAGCCATGGAAATTGTAATAGGATGTAAATTAGACATCATGCAATATAAAATACCAAAGCTGGCTACGGAGGCAACGAATGAGAAGGGGCCACGTGTATCCACTAGGGAGTGGTGAGGGGGCTATGGGAGTGACCCATAGGTTTCCATTTGTCATTATGTGAACCCATTGACTTCCTTAGGTGACATTAATGCCAACTGTAAGGAAGTGGTTGAGATTTCAGCCCATGACTTTGATGGAGTATGGGCAGCCCTGAAATTCGTATGGGAAGGTATGGGCTCTTTTGACTTGTCCCACAAGTCACTCTACATCTTGGGGGTTGCTCCATCCTTATCCCCATTCCATTGTGGAAGTATGGGACATCTTTCTCCACCCAAAAACGAGCTCCCAACAGTGAGAAAACCGAAAATCGCGACTGTGAGAGAACCCACGTTTTGGGAAGCCAAAAACGTCCCGATTTGGTATTGGACAGAGAAATCCAATGGGGGATCCATTGGTAGGAACCTTGGGGCGAATTTGGGAGCAATAGCTACCCCAAAAGCCATGGGAAAACCCAGTTTTAATGGCCCAGAAAATCAGTGACGGATTTGGGGGTTGTTTGTGACAGATTTGTGAGAAATCCGATTGTGGATGTATGAATAGAGGATGGGATTGCTGAGTCTAGCTGGAAGGGTATGTGGCTCTGGGAATGATCTCAGTGGACTAGCATCCTCCTCCATCTCCTATTGCATGCTTGAGAAACCCAACCGTGTGTTGGCTTAGCATGGTGGTTTGAGTGAAACCCTGACTGTGAGTGAGCCATCTAGTTCCTCCTTAGTGGATACACAGCCCAGCTCGGGGGTGATCTCTCAGCTGAAAGAATACAGGCTGGACAGAGGTCTATGGTTGGGTGGAACGTTGCTCTCACATAGCCAGTCGTTTGGACCATTACAATTCAAGATAAGTATTGTTGCAATTGAATTATGTTAATTCTATGCCCTGCAAGCATTTTAAATAATGATTGTTGTTTATATGTTGAATGCATGATAAAACTGTGTGCATATGTATTGTTAATTCCGCTGTGTTTATATTGAATTGAATCTGCATAGAGAATTTTTAAAATGTTAGTTATTTATGTGCAAAAATATTGGGGCTAAGTTTACCAAAAGCCCGGTAGGTTGTTAATGTTTTCCTTCCCTGTTGTTCTATGGAGAAGGGGACGTTACAATATACATGATCCAACTGATCATACAAAGCATCCACCTGATGCATATCCAAAGCAGTAACTGGAGCATCGTCCCGATTCTCATCAAACAACGCTTACATCCATAGCCATGGGAAGGATCCTGCAAATGTTTCCCATCACTTCTTCCTCGAAGTATCTTCAATCTAAAGAACACCAAGCCTCTCTTTGAGGTACTCAAACTTCACTCTGGCTACTGGTTTCGTCAACACATCTGCAACCTGCTCATTCATCGCAACATACAGGAGCTTCACTGCTCCTCTCTTCACCATATCCTTTATATAGTAATATTTGATCTCAATGTTCTTTGACCTGTCATGGAACACTGAGTTCTCAGACAACTTCACACAACTTTGGTTGTCACAAAAGATACCAGTAGCATCCAATGGGAGGTCAAATAACTCAGAGAGTAGTTTCCTAATCCATATTTCCTCACAACTATCCGAACAAGATGCGGCATACTCTGCTTCGGCTATACTTAGTGCTACGCAAGACTGCTTCCTGATAAACCAAGAGATCACACATGATCCCATACTGAATTAGCACCCAGAAGTGCTCTTCCTATCTACAGCACTGCCTGCCCAATTTGAATCAACATAACCCTCCATGTTAAACTTTTGATTCACATCATACTTGAGCCCATAATCAACCGTACCCTTCAGGTACCTCAGAATATGCTTTACAGCAACCAGGTGAACACTTCTCAGATCCATCAAGAACTGGATGTAATGTCCCTTGTTAGGAATTTTTATTAAAATTGCAATTTTCCACTTTTTTCCTTGGTTTGACCTTTGACTAGTTTCGATCTCTATGTCCCAAATTTGCTCCAAATGATCCCAAATATTCTGAGAAGGTATATGAATGATATTAGAACATAAATATGTGTTTTAGAGATGCCTTTGTACCTTTAAAACACTTCTGCAAATACTCTTTCAATTCTGGTCAATGTAGGTAACTTTACTAGTGATTTTCCTTTGACTAGTATTGGTCTCTAGGTCTCAAATTGACTCCAAATGCCTTCAAATCTTCAAGGAAGGTGTATGAATGATATTATGAATTTAATATGATGTTTATGGATTACATATGTCCACCAAAAGGCCTATGCAAACTCTCTTAAGATTCTGAACCAATTATGCGATTTTACTAGTAATTTGGGGTTCAAATCCCCCTGGGGTAAGTACTGAAAATGGCTTCCCAAATGCCTCCAAACCCACTCAAATTTATGAACAGAGGTATGTAATGTGTTAATTACTTTATTAAAGTCTCACATGCACCATTAATGGATTATTACAACTATTCTCACCCTCTCCCATTCAACTGCAAAAATCCTCAATTCGACCCTTGGGGAAATGGCACTATTTCACCTCCCAATACAACTAAACTGAGTAAAAATGCTTCAAATGCTCAAGTACAGTACATGAAACTTGTATAAGACATCCATGGCAGTATATTTATCACAAATATATCAGAGAATCATCCATTCATTCGAAATCATCATCAATACATTGGCTCACAACAAGGTAGTGGGGAAATGGCATTGTTCTTCCATTAAAAATGAGATTTATACATTTCTACTTGGAATTTCGACCTGAAATTTTTTGGAGATGAATAACAGAGTATTTAATTCATATTAAAAAATAAATGGGGCATTATAAGCTCCCCCAAAGAGTACAATAGCTCACCAAAAACGCCCTCCCTCAAGGATCAAGAATATGCCATCAAAACTGGAAATGGTTGAAGGAGCGAGCTGCAATATAAGAAACCATGAGCTTCCCTGTAGCTTACACCTGCAAATAAATACTCCATTAAAGCTCCAAATGAAAGGTCTGAATGGCCTTTCCAATTTCCAACTTGGATGGGAATCTTTCACCCTCGAAATTGGCTAAGGCAAGAAACTAGTCATCCACTAGCTCTCCCTCTTCACAAATGCAATTGCAAATTCTACAAAATGATCAAAAGCTACTTTCATTCTTTTTTATTGACATTTATAAAGTTCTAATGTCCTCCATGGGTCGAATTCCTTCCAAGAGACTCATGCCAACTCAAGTTGGGAAGAGATTCCAAAGAACGCCACTTGTACAACAATTCCTAGTTTCCCACTTCCACCAAATCACATGTGGAAGCATCTTAGCTTCCCTAACACCCTTGAGCGCCATCTTGGAGTCTATTTTTAGCCCTGACATGTCATATATGTCATATGTCAGCCTTCAGGTCTGATTTGTGTCATAGGTGTCATAGCATCTTCATCATTGTTGTCATAGAGCTAGGGAATCTAGCCCAAGTGTCTCACTAGCTCCAAATTGCCTCTTCCTCTTCCATGGGAGTTACTCTTCCTCTATATTTCAACCTTGGATGAGTCATGCAATGAATAATACCTTTTGGACTTCCCCAAGTATGTTACCATTCACCTTGAATTCGAATTGGTGAGAGAATGATGCCAAGTGTAGTGGAGAAATCTAGCCATATGTGGGTCCCACTTCCTCCATGTGTCTTCATGATCAAATGCCACTTTGATTTTCACTTGTATATTTTTATTTATATCCTTTATTAAATATTTATGCCACTCTAATGTTCAAACATCATTTATTATCCCCATTATTCCAAATCCCAAAGCTTCCACCCCAAACCTAGGAAACTAGTAATTTTCCTCCTTGGCAATTATTTGACCTTTAACATCAATTTTACAAACTCTAATGAATATGGCCAATGTGATTATGCCATTGTGACCCAATTCCAAATTTGGGACATGACAAATCCTCCCTTCCCAATATTGCTTGTCCTCAAGAAATTTCAAACATGGGTGTTGAAGAACCTGCTTCCTGTATAATTCTTTGAAGTTGCCATTGAATTGCCCAACCTTGAGTCTTTGAGTTTCCTTGAAGATTTTAGAGAGGAACCACCATGCTTTCTACTGCACTACTCTGATAAAATCCACTTTATTAAGTGGGAAATCCATCTCCCATACTGCTTGTTTCCCCCCAAAAAAATTCAAACCAATGAGACAAAAATTATTCCAGGGTCCCATTGCTTGTATTGCATCCCAACAATTAAAAGTGCTCTCCAACCCATACCATCAGATAAGAGGATTCCTGGATCCCATTTTCTTGTATGCATTCTTCCAAACATCATGAGTACAAAATATATATCATCAAAGTACATAACAACATAATGAAAATGTACATCAAGAAGATGCTTCATCAAAGAATCATGAAAGTGTTTATACCTCCAAGTAAGTAGACCACCATTTGCTAGGTGCATACAATATTCAAGCGACCAATCAAATCTGCTCCAATGACATAGGTGAGGATCCCATGTCCGATAGTGCTGCTCCAAAAGAATGTGATATGCATCAAAATATTCAGCCATGCATTCTTTCATCCAAGAAGTGAATGAAGAAACTCCACTAAAATCTGAACCAAATAATGAGCAGGAAACACAAGGAGACTTCAAAGGACTCAAAGAAGTCTCATCCATACATCCATGAGGATATGTATCATCATAAGGTAAAGCAATATGCTGCTGCAATTCTAAATAATGAGGTGCTCTATTCATGTCATCATCAAAAGGAGAGGTAGGAGTTTCATACCCCTCATGTGGCACCACTAGAAAAAAACCTTTCACCCAATTTTCATCCCAAAGTGATGTGGTTGGAAAAGAAGTGTGGGGTGAGGAATTATGAACCAACTTTAATTCTTTACAACTCTTACCCATTGAAATATTTAATTCATCTTCTCCATAATTGTTTGGTCCAACTATTGTGAGATCATGTGCCTCTTCCAAGGCTTTGCAAATCTCTCCATGAGGCAACTCATAATCCCTTTGAACAAGGACAAGTGTTTGTCCTTCTTCCTGTTTTAGTGTAGCATATTCAAGAACCTTCATATCAACATGTACCTCATGTTCCACAATTACATTAGGTTCCTCTTTTGTGGCATAAATTGTTTCATCCTTTTCCTTGAAAAGAGAACCATTGCTCATTATTTTTTCCGAGTTGCTTCCAATTTCACTAAGCAACAATTTGAACTCTTGAAAGTATTTCCTCCACTTGTTTTCAAAGGAAGGTTCCAATAATTTTCTAAACTCCTCATTCTCCTTTGAGGTTCCTTTCTCATCCTTACTCATGGTGACCAATGAATGCACTTCTTCTCCTATTTATTCCCTTTCACCAAAGTACATCCAGTTTCAGTTTCTAAGGGTGGTGGCTTATTTATTTGACTCCTGGTATTCATTAATGTTCTACCACATTAGGTTCCAAGACCATGCTCTGATACCACTGTAATGTCCCTTGTTAGGAATTTTTATTAAAACAATTTTCCACTTTTTTCCTTGGTTCGACCTTTGACTAGTTTCGATCTCTATGTCCCAAATTTGCTCCAAATGATCCCAAATCTTCTGAAAAGGTATATGAATGATATTAGAACATAAATATGTGTTTCAGGGATGCCTTTGTACCTTTAAAACACTTCTGCAAATACTCTTTCAATTCTGGTCAATGTAGGTAACTTTACTAGTAATTTTCCTTTGACTAGTATTGGTCTCTATGTCTCAAATTGACTCCAAATGCCTTCAAATATTCAAGGAAGGTGTATGAATGATATTAGGACTTGAATATGATGTTTATGGATGACATATGTCCACCAAAAGGCCTCTGAAAACTCTCTTAAGATTCTGAACCAATTATGCAATTTTACTAGTAATTTGGGGTTCAAATCCCCCTGGGGTAAGTACTGAAAATGGCTTCCCAAATGCCTCCAAACCCACTCAAATTTATGAACAGAGGTATTTAATGTGTTAATTACTTTATTAAAGTCTCATATGCACCATTAATGGATTATTACAACTGTTCTCACCCTCTCTCATTCAACTGCAAAAATCCTCAATTCGACCCTTGGAAAAATGGCACTATTTCACCTCCCAATACAACTAAACTGCGTAAAAATGCTTCAAATGCTCAAGTACAGTACATGAAACTTGTATAAGACATCCATGGAAGTATATTGATCACAAATATATCATAGAATCATCCATTCATTCAAAATCATCATCAATACATTGGCTCACAACAAGGTAGTGGGGAAATGGCATTGTTCTTCCATTAAAAATGAGATTTATACATTTCTACTTGGAATTTCGACCTGAAAATTTTTGGAGATGAAGAAAAGAGTATTTAATTCATATTAAAAAATAAATGGGGCATTAGAAGCTCCCCAAAAGAGTACAATAGCTCACCAAAAACGCCCTCCCTCAAGGATCAAGAATATGCCATCAAAACTGGAAATGGTTGAAGGAGCGAGCTGCAATAGAAGAAACCATGAGCTGCCCTGTAGCTTACACCTGCAAATAAATACTCCATTAAAGCTCCAAATGAAATGTCTGAATGGCCTTTCCAATTGCCAACTTGGATGGGAATCTTTCACCCTCGAAATTGGCTAAGGCAAGAAACTAGTCATCCACTAGCTCTCCCTCTTCACAAATGCAATTGCAAATTCTACAAAATGATCAAAATCTGTTTTCATTCTTTGTTATTGACATTTATAAATTTCTAATGTCCTCCATGGGTCGAATTCCTTCCAAGAGACTCATGCCAACTCAAGTTGGGAAGAGATTCCAAAGAACGCCACTTGTACAACAATTCCTAGTTTCCCACTTCCACCAAATCACATGTGGAAGAATCTTAGCTGCCCTAACACCCTTATGCGCCCTCTTGGAGTCTATTTTTATCCCTGACATGTCATATATGTCATATGTCATCCTTCAGGTCTGATTTGTGTCATAGGTGTCATAGCATCTTCATCATTGTTGTCATAGAGCTAGGGAATCTAGCCCAAGTGTCTCACTAGCTCCAAATTGCCTCTTCCTCTTCCACGGGAGTTACTCTTCCTCTATATTTCAACCTTGGATGAGTCATGCAATGAATAATACCTTTTGGACTTCCCCAAGTATGTTACCATTCACCTTGAATTCGAATTGGTGAGAGAATGATGCCAAGTGTAGTGGGGAAATCTAGCCATATGTGGGTCCCACTTCCTCCATGTGTCTTCATGATCAAATGCCACTTTGATTTTCACTTGTATATTTTTATTTAGATCCTTTATTAAATATTTATGCCACTCTAATGTTCAAACATCATTTATTATCCCCATTATTCCAAATCCCAAAGCTTCCACCCCAAACCTAGGAATCTAGTAATTTTCCTCCTTGGCAATTATTTGACCTTTAACATCAATTTTACAAACTCTAATGAATATGGCCAATGTGATTAGGCCATTGTGACCCAATTCCAAATTTGGGACATGACACTGGATGAATGTGTTCACCGCAAATCAAATATATGGTATCGTGTTCGTCAGGTACATCAAGTACCTAATCATCTGATGATACACAGTGACATCAACCGACTCAGATGAAGCATCACACAAAAGCTTCAGGTTCGATTCCATAAGTGTGGCCATGGCCATATAGTCCATCATCCCGAACCTCTTCAGGATTTCTACTGCATACTTCCCTTGTCTAAGGAAGATTCCATCTGCACTCTGCCACACCTCCATGCCTAGAAAATAGTGCATCATCCCCAAGTCCTTCATCTCGAACTCGGTAGAAAGCTTCCTCTTGGTGTCGACAATCAACCCATCCTCACCTATAACAAACAGGTCATCCACATACAGTAGTAGTATCACAAGATTGCCTTCCTCAACCTTGTAGTAAAGGTTGGAATCTGCTTTACTCTTATTAAAGCCCAAATTGGATAGGAAATTGTCCATCCTATCATACCAAGTCCTAAGAGCTTGCATCAATCCATACAAGGATTTCTTCAACCTGCACACATATGACTCCCTATCATGTGTTTCAAAACCAAGTGGCTACTCCACATACACTTCCTCTTCGACTACACCATTCAAGAAAGCTATCTTGACATCCATCTGGTGTATATTCCACTTCATCACTACAGCCAAAGCAAGTACTATTTTGATGGAAGTGTATCTAGCTATAGGAGCAAAAGTCTCTTCATAATCTATTCCCTCTTTCTGAGAGAAGCCATGAGCTACAAACCTCACCTTGTATTTCTCTATGCTACCATCTCTAGCATGCTTGATCTTATAGATCCACTTGGAAGTCACAACATACTTCCCTTCAGGTCTTGGGACCACATCCCAAACATCATTCTTCATGATCGACTGATATTCCTCGATCATGGCATCCTTTCATTACTGCATCCCTGATCTTGGGAACTTCAGATTCTTCAAAATCTTCAATAGATAGTTTTCGTGAACTTTGTTGCTAGAACAAATGTTGTTGTCCTTCTTTTGTAGGTGATTGTACATGATCTTTCCTACAAGTCAAATTCAATTGCATGATTAGAAACTTCTCATAGTTTACAGAACAAATTCTTATACATAAAGGCATATGTCATACAGTCATGCAATTATCTTAGCCAATTCTTCAATACAACAATTATCCATATCTCGTATTCATACAGTAACTTTCTAGATGCCTTCCATCTCTACCAGAACATTGTTAAGAGTTTCCACTACTCCCAACATGTCAGCAAAGAGGTTTCATTCTAGATAAGTAGCAATGGAATGTTTTATAGTGCCATAGGTCACTTACCCATCACATGCATATTAGTAGTATACTGTTCATTAATGAAATTATTCTAATATGCATAATACACAACCCAAGTCTAGGAACATAAGTAAATACATCATTGAACAATATTATTTAAGCAATAAGAAATGACAATTCAAATACTTATCTTTGTTGTTTGTTGGGTGGACTCCCTCTCAATCTTTGTTTTCTTGCAGGATCTTGCTGGAGTTCGACTCTGAAGTAGCTTCTTCTACTCCTATCTGTTGTGAATTGTAAGGAGTGGTCAACTCCCTCTTAATCCTTGATTCACTGCATGACTTCTTGAAGTCTCCTGAAGTGAATTCTCCACCATTGTCAGATCTAAAGGTCTTGATCTTCTTATCAAGGCTTTGAATTCCTTGAACTTGTTGAATACTTCATCTTTGTTCTCCAGGAAATAAATCCAAGTCTTCCTAGAGAAATCATCAATGAAAGAAACATAATATACATACCCACTCATAGAACTAGATGACATTGGTCCGCATACATCAGAGTAGATAATATCCAAAATTCCTTTTGCTTTGCTTTCACTACTTGAAAATGCCTTCTTAGTCTTCTTTCCTTTTGCACACCCTTTGCAAATACCTTCATGCTTTGACTAGATTTCAGGAAGACCTTCTACTACTTTGCTTGCAATTGGTAGTGCTCTATAGTGCATGTGTGCAAGCCTTCTATTCCAAAGTTCACTTGGCTCTATGGATTCATGTACCATGGCATGTTCAGGTTGTCCCTCCAATTTGTACAATCCTCCCTCTTGCTCTCCAATCACTACTACATCATCTATGGTGTTACCCTTTGGCCACATGAGTACTTGGCCATCCACAAATGCAACTCTAATTCCCTTTGCATACAAAGATGATATGGATAGGAGATTCGTCTTGAGCCCAGGTACATATAGAACATCTTTCATCTTCAAAGACTTCCCAGAGTCTAGTTTGTAGGAGGCTTCACCACTTCCTTTGATAGGATATTGATAGTCATCCCCAAGTTTCTCTTATGAGGTGACTCATGTTCATATAGATCTACAAAGGATTTTTTAAACCTAGTCATGTGTTTGGAAGCCCCACTATGAATAAGCCAATCATCACATCCATGAGAGATAGTACCTGTGAGAGAAGATATTAGAACATATTCATCTTCAATTGATGAGTCATCACTTTCTGCTCTAGTCTTCTTCTTGGGAGGTTCATCATCCTCGGCAGCATGAGCATGATATATCTTCTTGTTGTTGTTCTTCTTTTTGTTGAAGTTGTTGTTGTTGTTGTTGTTCTTTTTGTTCTTAGGACAATCTGAGGACAATCTTTCTTATCTCTAGGATAATGGTGGTATGAAGATCTCTTATTATGATATGGCTCCCTCCTAGACTTACCCTTCTTGGTATTTGCAGCGAGAGCTTGATCTTCATTCCCCATCCTTTCTTCTTGGGATACAAGCCTAGCTTCTTCTTGTGAACATTCCTCCCACAGTCTGCTAAACGTGATCAATTTCCTTCTTGCACAAATTCCTTGGATGAAGGAGTCCCATGACCTAGGTAGGCCATTAAATGTGGTCATTACAATTTCACCATTCTCCACTACTTCATCCACATCTTCAAGTTGTTCCTTGATTTGAGAGACCTTATAAAAGTAGGATTGAATGGTCTTTCCATTCTGCAGCTTTACCCCTTTCAATTGGTTCCGCAGAGTCATCTTCCAATTTATGTTCTTTCCTTCAAACAACTTGGTCAAGGAGTCAAACATATCCTTAGGTGTCTTTAAGGAATACACATGGGGTATGCGATGGTCCTTGATAGAATCAACAATGATTCTCATAGCCTTGACCAAGTTCTTCTTATGTAAGGCTTTAGCCTCTTCTCCCTCTGGGACAGGAACCTCTTCACTTATGTAAGTGTCCAACTCATTCTCTTCTAGGATTAACCCAATCCTATACTTCCAGGCTCAGAAGTTATCATCCCCTTCAAGATTAACCTCAAGCTTGGTGTGGTGAGACATCTTAAAGAGTACTTCAAATGGAAATAGAAAATATTTAGGTCTTACCACTTGATTTGCTGAAAAATGGATCTAGAGCTAGATTAGGGTTTATCAGAGAAACCCTAAAAATTCAAAATTTGAATTTCAAACTTCTGAAAGGATAGAAAGATGCACCTTGCTGAGCTGGTCAAGATGGTATACTCAGAATTTGAAAACTACAAATTTTGCACCCCTCAAAATTGCTTTTAAGATTTCTAGATTCATTGGAGAGGACCCCAAACTAGGGTTTGATTTTACCGGAGCTTCACCCAACCAAAAAGTTCTATCCAAAGATCTAAACTTCGAATTTTCAAAGGAGCTTCCAGCCGTGGTGTCAGATTTCAGAAATTCCAATTTTTGGAGAAACCCTAATTTTTAGGTCAAAAACTGAAAATGCTCAGAATTGAATTTTGTCTCGACCGAAAGATGCGCCCTTGATAGGAGAGTCAATCTAGCCTCCTACCTTTGATGATCTGTGGAGAGAAACCCAAATATTAATAAGTCCTAGCTTCTGCAACTACAGAGTGCCTTCTTTTTAGGTCAGCTTTGATACCATGATAATTTTTCGATAATTTCATTCCATTATCATAAGGATCTCTAAGAGAATAACATGTACAACATATCTACAACATATCAATCATAAACACAATCATGCAAGCACACAAGAGACATATGTTGATGTATTTGTAACTTTGGAAGATATTCACTTGTATATTGTATTTGTACTTTATTGTATCCCCAATGGAGATGTATTATTCCTTTGATTGGAAGTGTCGTTAGTTGTACTTGCAAGTGTCGCAAGTTATATTGTAAGTGTTGTAACTTATACTTGATGGGTTATTAGACAACCTTGATTGGGTCAGCCCTATATGAGTCATGTGGTTCAAAGGGTTATTAGACCACCATAGTAGGGGTTGGCCCAATCAGCACTATGTTAAGTGTTTAAGTTGAGGCCAAACTAGTTGAGTAAAGGTCAAGTGAAAGTTAGTGTATAAATAGAGAGTATGTCTCTCTCATTTTACACAATCTAGTGTATAAATAGAGAGTATGTCTCTCTCATTTTACACAATATATTATTCACTCACTTCGCAATAGTGAGAGAGAGGAGGAGTGCACACAACTAGAGGAGGAGCATGCTGCTAAAGATATCTATCTCTTGGGTTTGATCGTGGTGATCCTTGTATTGATGCTTATTCTATCTCTGAGGAAGTTGTGGGGTTTTTCACCTTCTTGGTTTTCCCCGGTTAAATGTTTTGTGTCTCTTGTCTCCTATGCTTGATATGATGTACATGTTGTTCTTTCAGTTAAGATCCTATATCTATTGAATTTATGCTCAAAATATAACATGGTATCAGTGCTATCCTGAAGGAAGGCATGCTATGCCATTTATGGGACTTGTTGCACTTGTAACAAATTGGAAGCTAGGGCTTCATATAGCAAAAACCAGTCATCGTGGAACTTTCGCTATAAATCCATTTTGGAGAAGGTTCAGGATCTGAAACTTTCAAAGGTCGTAGATAACATCCCCATGTATCTTTTGTTTGAAGCACACCATCTAATTTGTTGTACATTCTATTTTATGATCAGTACAATCTAGGGTTTCTACCTCTTCCAGATCTCAGTCATAAACAAGTGACCTGGGAAAAAAGGTCACAAGTTTGGCTAGAAAGCTCCAAATGAAATTTCGTAAAATGTGACAGGTAGAGCATGGACTATAGTTTCTGAGCTAAGTGTTTCAGAGGCCGAAGTTGAACCAGTGACACGTGGCAAGCCGTACACATTCACTCTCCTGTTTTATCCCATAAACATGTCACGTTACGACACTTGGAATAAATATCTCTTAGAGAATCCAATTGAGGTCATAGATGTGGGTTTGGAAAGATGACATGTCAGGCTACCACATGATGAAATTTCAGATCTTGTGGCTTTGTAATTTCAGAGATGCACCAGAAACAATCAGGTGCATATTTCTGTCAAAACAAAATTGGATTTTGAGCACCTTCATTCTTGGCTTCTCTCTGCTGCGGAAATTTAAAGCTTCAGAGAAAGTTGGAATTTTTGGAATAAAAGTCCATGGCTGAATGATCCTCATCAAAATTGAAATTTAGAGACCAAGATCGATTTTTTGGTTGGGCAGAAGGCTGGGCTTGATAAAACCCTAGTTCGGGATTTTGATTGGAATGGTGGAAAATTAGGGCTTCTGCAAAAGTTGGAATTTTTTAAATCTGTGACCACGGCTGGAAGCTCCTCAGAAAAATCGAAGTTTAGAACAGAATATTGAACCTTTTGGATGGGCGGAAGACTAGGATTTATGAAACCCTAGTTCGGGATCCTGTTTAGAAGATACGAAAGTTTCAAAGGCAATTTTGAGGGGTCAAATTTTGGAGATTTCAAAATTGAAGTATCCTAGATTGATCAGCTTAGCAAGGTGCATATTTTCATCCAATTAGAAGTTTGAAATTCAAAGTTTGATTTTTTAGGGTTTCTCTGACAAACCCTAGTCCAACTCCAGATCCAATTTTAGCAAATCAAAGTGGATTGGGTTAATTCTAGAAGATGATGAATTGGACACCTACATAAGTGAAGAGATTCCAGTTCCAGAGGGAGATGAGGCTAAGGCCTTACATAAGAAGACTTCAAGCAATCTCGATAGGTATGACTTGAGGATATACATGTATGTTTTGAAATTTGTTAAGTTTATGATATGTCTATCTTCATATTATTGAGGTTAGTACAATATTGATTAATTTTAGACTTGTCTTATTACCCTAGTAAAAGTATAAATGCATGTGAAAGATAGAAGACATTCATTGATTAGGGTTATGACACTTATGATTGTACTAATGCACTATCATGTTGTATGAGGTTGATGTTGTCTGCTAACATGAAAGGTACATCAAGAAAGTTCTAGTTCAAGAACATATGACCATGGTGACATGAAGACAAAGACTCATCCATAGTCATGGATCACATAGAAGCTGCACTTATGAGGTATATATAATTTCGATCATACAATGGTTAACTTATGAGTTATGCAAGTTACTAGCACAAGTCATTGAAAAGAACAAGAAGACATTATGTGGGTATGTTAGACATAACTAGAAAGCATGACAATCCACATATGTTTTTCCTATATCATGTTAGAATCCTACCTTGTGTTAGGATCTTATACTTTTGTATGATTATTCTTGAAGTTAGAAGTTTAAGTAATCAAGGGTTTATGCATATTATGTTTCTTAGTTTGATTGATGATATGACTAACTAGAAGAGTCCTATGGTCAAATAAGGATATGCATGAGTAAAAGAAGTCTTCGCTGAAACCTTGAATACTAATGCTTATTACCTATGTATGAAGTGATCATGACCATACATAATATTATTTAGAATCATAATGTTTTGATAGTATTGAGATTATACTAATGAACGTATGATTATGTATGAGATCTTGAGGATGACACAATCATGACACTAGTGCACACTTAAGCATGCATAGTGGTTCAGGATGAATATAAGTTCAAGGATAGGTAATCCAGGAAGCAAAGATCAAGAGGGAGCACTCCAGGAAGCAACGATCAAGAGGGACTCCACCCAACAACTAAACAAAGATAAGTATTTGAATTGTCATATATATGATTACTTAAATGATGTTGTTCATTCATGTACATACTTATACTCCTATATTTACGATGTATGTTATGCATATTAGAAAAGTTGCATTAATGAATAAGATACTACTAATATGCAAGTAATGGGTAAGTGGCCTATGGAACTGTACAACACTCCATTTCTACTTATCTAGAATGAAACCTCTTTGCTGACATGTTGGGAGTTGTGCACACTCTTAACAATGTTCTGGTAGAGATGGAAGGGATCTAGAAAGTTACAGAATATGGATAAATGTTGTATTGAAGCATTGGATAAGATAATTGCATGACTATATGACATATGTCTTTATGCATAAGAATTTGTTTTGAAAAACTATGAGAAGTTTCTAATCATGCAATTGAATTTGACTTGTAGGAAAGATCGTGTACAGTAACCTACAAAACAACGACAACAACATTTGTTCTAGTAACGAAGTTCAAGAAAACTATCTATTAAAGATATTGAAGAATCTAAAGTTCCGAGGATCCAGGATGCAGTAATGGAAGGATTCCACAATCGAGGAGTACCAGTCGATCATGTTTGGGATGAGGTCACAAGAAGAGAAAGGAAGTCTGTTGTGACTTCCAAGTGGATCTATAAGATCAAACAAGTTGCAAATGGTAGCATAGAGAAATGCAAGGCGAGGTTTGTGGCTCGTGGCTTCTCCTAGAAAGAGGGATAGATTATTAAGAGACTTTTGCACCTGTATCCAGATACACTTTTATCAGATCAGTACTTGACCTCGCTACAGTGATGAAGTGGAAGATACACTAGATGGATATGGTGTAGTTGAAGAGGAAGTGTATGTGGAGCAGCCACTCGATTTTGAGACACATGAAAGGGAGTCATATGTGTGCATATTGAAGAAATGCTTGTATGGATTGAATCAAGTTCCTAGGACTTGGTATGGGAGGATAGACAACTTTCTATCCAGTTTGGGATTTACCAAGAGTAAGGCGGATTCCAACCTTTACTACAAGGTTGAGGAAGGAAATCCAGTGATACTGCTACTGTATGTGGATGACCTGTTTGTTACAGGTGAGGATAGATTGATTACCGACACAAAGAGGAAGCTTGATACCGAGTTCGAGATGAAGGAATTGGGTATGATGCATTAATTTATAGATATGGAGGTGTGGTAGAGTACATATGGAATATTCCTTGGACAAGGGAAGTATGTATTCGATATCCTGAAGCGGTTCGAGATGATGGACTGCAAGGCCATGGCCACACCTATGGAATCAAACCTGAAGCTTCTGTGTGATGCTTCATCTGATTCGGTTGATGTCACGATGTATCATCAGATGATTCTATCCTTGATGTACCTGATGAATACGAGACCAGTATCTACTTTTCCATGAACATCTTGAGCCAGTATCTGATAGATCCAAGACATGTTCACGTAATAGTTGCAAAGCATATTCTGAGGTACCTAAAGTGTACAGTTGACTATGGGCTCAAGTATGATGTGAATCAAAAGTTTAACCTGGAAGCTTATGTTGATTCAAATTGGGCAAACAGTGTTGCATATAGGAAGAGCACTTCTGGGTGCTACTTCAGTATGGGATCGGGTGTGATCTCTTGGTTTAGCAAGAAGCAATCCTGCGTAGCACTGAGTACAACCAAAGCAGAGTATGTCGCAGCTTGTTCAGCTAGTTGTGAGGCAATATGGCTTAGGAAGCTACTGTCTTAGTTATTTGATCTCTTGTTGGATGCTATTGGTATCTTTTGTGACAACCAGAGTTGTGTGAACACGGGGGGTTCACTCAATGAACTTGTTTCATAGCACGATCGTTCGTGTGATATTAAAGAATACCCCTAATTTCACTAAATATTGGAAAATACATCCTAAAATTGTATTGTTGAACCCCCCTCCCAATATGTCTTTCAAATTAAGAAAACCCCTAGTTTCACTAGATATTGTAGGTATCCATTTTTATCAACCCATTTTTAACACCCCCTTTATATCATATTATCAAGTTGTAACAAACAGGAGCCCTGCCACATCTTTGTATAAGCAAACATGATGCTAAATAAAATAATAGTATAATTCTAACAATGATCCCACCAGGATTGTAGGGGTGACCGATCAATTTGTAGCATTGGAGAGTGGAACACCCAAAGAAATAAAGTACCGGGGAAGGAAAAATGCATAAAACAAAACCTAGTCAAGGGATCAACATATTAACAAAGAATGTAAAAGACTGATAGTCCAATTGTTAGTGCAATGCTTAGAAAATATGATAATTGCAAATGTTTCACACCACAACCTACCAATCTACCAATTTTATATCATGTAATACAAATATAGCCATAGATAACTCATGTTTTCTATATGCTTAATAAATTAATCTCCATAAAAATGCAAAATTGAAACCCTTTTGTGGAAGGATGCCCCTACCTTCCTATAAAAAAAAACATCATTGTCGATGTTTGAACCCAAATGAACATAGAAAAATTCCTTTTACTTTTCAATAACACCATATGATCATGTGCATAGCTTGGATTTGGGTCATTCACAAAATCCAATGAATTTCCTCCACTTCCTCTACATTTATTCTTGCAATCACGGGAATTAACAACATTTAGTTACCTTTTCTTGGGTTATATCTAGATAGGGGAAAATATCCATTGTTAGGTTTCAAGCATGCATTAGTTATAAAGATACACAAATAGTGAAACTTATATGATACCATTTCATGGTAACGATAACACATAGGGTATCTAAATAAGGATTTAGATTTTCACCTATGTTCATGTTAATTCCAATATAATATTAAAACAGATGCCTTGCATATAAGAATTGAAATTACAATTATGAATGTGCCAAATATAACTCAATCTAACAACTATTCCTAACTAGAAATGTGAAAAAATTAAAGAAGAATGCAAAAAGTTGAAATAAATAAATAGTCAAGAAACATTGATCAAACTTTTCTTGGTTCCAATGAGCCAAGAAAGATTGATCTTAAATTACATAACAATTTCTCTTAAAATGCCAGCATAGCAATTAATTCATCAAATTACAGAAGTAAAATACTTCATCCCCGCACAGAAAACTATAGTTTAAATACTTATCAATTATTCTTACCTTACTAATTATTTATGAATTGTAATAGTTGTTTTAGACCATCTAGCATCTTGAATATTTCTTTCTTCGATATCTTTGAATTTTCTTTTCAACAGTTATAAAAATAAATATGTTCCTTTCCGAGAGTCATTATAAGCTTTGAAAGCAGAGTTACAGTATTTACATGTAAAGACATTACAGAACAGTATTATATAAATCTTAATATTTATTTTTATTTCATAAAATTTTCTAGTATTTGTTTTCTATCACTTTTTAAACCAAAGGTGAAGTTTGAATCCTTGTTCAAATCCCATTATTCTTACAATTTCACTTCAAAACCCTAGGTTGACTCTCGACTTTTCATTACAACTGTTTTAAACATTATTGATAGAAGACACACAGGTAGTACTTGAGCTTCAAAACCCAGATCTTCTACATATCAAACTGAGCAAGAAGTAATTCAAGTTATGCTCACACAGGAACAAGGTTTCAACCCTGTAAATACTTTTTTTTTTTTTTTACATTGTAATTTCGTTTACGACTTTGGAAAAAATACTTTGTCACTAAAACTTTAAGGCCTATTTATTAAATTACTTTTCTGACAGTTCAAATCGAAATCTTCAAAAACTCCATTCTTATTTATTTCCAGAATCTAACTACAGAAGTTCATTTCTTTAGATTGAGCGTCAAACTACAGTATTCGCAACAACTTTAACAGTACCGAATACAAAAAAAAGAACAACGCAACATTTCTTTTCTTCTGTAACTAAAAACCAGTATTATAATACCAAGTCAAATGAATTTCAATCCTTTAAAGCGAAGCTTGCAAGCTGTACTATGGCGAAAATGCCATTGTAAAATATTTTCAGTTTACAATGCAGGCTTGAAGCCTCGGCAACACAAAAACTCAGTCTAAACATTATCATTGCTTACGGATTAACCTAACTCTTTTACTGAGCATAATGTTTTAACTTCCGACAAGTCCAGGGTTATGGATGAACCCGAGACTTACCAAGACGGTGGAGTCCTCGACATTCATTTGTCCACCAAGCTTGGATGTTAAACCTTTGATTGACCCTGCAAGTGAAACATACATCTAAATAAATTAGAATGAATCAAAATAAAGGATTTATGAAAATTCAAATTTCAATGATGGAACATAGAGACGTATTACCTTGAGTGGAAAGGCCAAAGATCCAACCCCTACACTGTAAAAATAGACTTTCACCCTGAAATAGAAACCACACCAAGGTTGTGGTATCAACTACTGAGCATTCACTTACAGGTCTACAAAACACCATTAAAATAATGTAGAGGTCGCGGGTTCCAAACTCCAAGCAAACTTGCTAACCCTAAGTTTTAGCAGCGTGTCGACCTCACACTCTAACTCCAAAACGTGAAAGTGAAGACTGAGAAACCCTCCAGCATTACTTACAACGAGAATTTAGGGTTTATCATTCAACGACCCAGATCTATTGTGATCAACGAGCGAGAAGGTGACAGCCTGATGCTTTGAGAATCGGGAAACCATAACATAAATACCTCATTTATTGTAACATCTACGACAATGCCAACGCTGCATGCCAAGGAGTCAATCCCATGTACAGTTCGGAGGAGAGCTGCTTGTTCACTACGCATAGTTCGATTTCGTGAGTCACATTTTAACCAGGCTTCATGTGGTTTGACAACGTGGATAGACATCATTACACTCCACTAAAGAGTTGGTTCAGAACCATTAATGTTTGGACGAGACACCATAAACCTGTCAGATCGATGCAGCAACAACATTAATAACCGTCACTTCCTTACCAGTGTCATATTTAATGCTTGGTGTAATGTCGTTCATTATCAATACATAGAGTAAGGTCAGGATTGCATTGTATATCGCTTCATCGCTATGGTATTAACCATCGAATGCATGATTACATAAATCAAAAGTTTGTATTGGTAATAATCGCATGCATATAAGATTTAGATAGTTAGAACTTAGGTTAGAAAATAGTATCGGTACATTGTAATATTATTACAATAAACCATATAAAAGTTTTTTATTATAATAATGCACCAATATCACATTAGAATGGTTCACCCTATAGTTAAAAAGGGTCCACACTTATATTGTATTATGTTCTTAAATAAAATATGATTTTGACTTTATAAATATCAAGACTATATCCATATATATATAAATTATAAATGTAGAAAGTAGAAGCTACCATAGTTATCTTAAATAAAATACCAAGCATTGAAATAGTAAGTGAAACTTTATGTTATAATAAAGGAATAAAGTTCAAATTGAATTTGTCCATCAATCGTTTCACCTGGTAGTAAAAGGTTTCATGAATTGGAAAATATTGGCAGAATCATATTAGCAATTCATTCTTCAAATCTAGTAATTAATCTTAAGATTTTTAAGCATAGATATTTCTACCAAGATAATGTACTTTTGAACCCTGTTTAAATACTATTCTGCAACTTGTATTTTTTTTCGAAATAATACATTTAAAACTTGGATAGAATTCCATACCTGAAACAAGGAGGTACTTATAATTTCTTTAACCAAATAAGACGACTAATTGGAAAATATAAATACTCTTAAACATCGTTTTGTCATTGTTATCCTTACCTGCGAATATTCGCAAGAAGGACAGGTACAAATGCTTTAGCTAATTAGCTAAGTAAGTCTCGGGGCACCTCGCAGGAACCCTTTCATCACCATCCCGAAATTAAAACTGTCAGTACCTTGTCAAGGAGAACTCCGTCTTATATTGTTTTGAAATTTTAGTTATTACAACTACAAACAAATTAGTGTCGTAATCATTTTTATGGAGGTAAGACACATCACTGTCTTAAAGCATCATTAGTTAAAAGGACATAGTAGTTAAATTGTTATATACATTAATGAATTTATTATTTAATACTGCCTTAACAAGCATTTATTACTTCCGCAATCACAATTTTAACATTTAATGCTGGTATAATTTTTTTTTAAAATTTTATGAAATTATCGGGATGTTACATTTCTCAAGGACAATAATCCAAAGAGACTTCCATCGATATTATCATTGGTACACTATTATCAAATTTATTCAAAACTTAGGATCATAAGCAATATCAAATAACAATGGAAGGTCCTTAAGTCTTAGGTGGGTATGAATTGAGCCCGTGATTTGGACGTATGAATCCATCCCACGATTTGGAGGTTATTCCTCAACACTCCCAAATAAAATAACCCCCAATATTGATATTATTATGTCAAATAAAAAAAACCCCTTGACCCCTTAATACGGGGCAATATATTTTTGAGGTTTTTAAGAGTATTCAACCCCCCAATATGAATGGACGTGATATGATATTGCCTCACTAGTGAACCCTCCGTGTGTGTGAAGTTGTCTGAGAACCCGGTGTTCCATGAAAGGTCGAAGCACATTGAGATCAAATATCACTATATCAGGGATATGGTGCAAAGAGGTGTAGTGAAGCTCCTATATGTTGTGACGGATGAGTAGGTTGCAGATGTGTTGATGAAACCACTAGCTAGAGTGAAGTTTGAGTACTTTAGAGAGAGGCTTGGTGTTCTTCAGATTGAATTTACTTCGAGGAACAAGTGATGGGACACATTTACAGGAGCCATTCCAAGCATGGAGAGAAGAGGATCCTTCCCATGGCTGTGGATGTAAGTGTTGTGTGATAAGTATTAGGACGATTCTCTGGATGACATGCATTAGGACGATGCACTGACGATGATCAGGATGATCATGTGTGATGACTATCAAGATGATGATCTGGATGACATACATCAGACGATGTAGTGACGATGATGAGGATGATCATGTGTGATGAGTATCAGGATGATACTCTGGAGCATCAGGATGATGCTATTATGATGATCAGGATGATCATGTACATCAGGATGATGTATGGTGAGTATCAGGTTGATACTCTGTGGCCGTAGACAGGTTGTGCATGTAGCATAGAAAAGATCTTGGGAGATCTTATAGTCTGAGCTAGAATGCTCTTTCGAGGTTTTGCTACTAGAGGCATGTAATAATCCCTAGAGATCCGATAGGCTGAGTAGTAAGCTCGTAATCAGTCCTGGGATGCTCTTTAGAGTACTTGCAGGTTGCAAGATGCTCTTTAAAGGTTTTGCCTAACCACATGTAATCAGCCCTAGAGATCTGATAGGTTGAGCAGTAAGCTCGTAATCAGTCCTGGGATTCTCTTTAGAGTACTTGCAGGTTGCAAGATTCTCTTTAAAGGTTTTGTGGTGTGGGGGTCACATATAATCAGTCCTGGAGATCCGATAGGTTGAGCAGGAAGCTCGTAATTAGTATTGGGATGCTCTTTAGAGTTCTTGTAGGATGCAAGACACTCTTTTAAGGTTTTGTGATAGTCAACATGTAAAATATCCTAGGAGATCCGATAGGTTGAGTAGTAAGCTCGTAATCAGTCCTGGGATGATCTTTCGAGGTTTTGTTGACACACGTAACTAGTCCTGGGATCCACAGTATGGCCAGTGTTGATGAAGACCTACAGGTAGTGAGCCTGCATCTAGCATGAAAAAGCGATGGCTCTGTAGAACTTCCTATGACGAGAAGAATTCAGAGATAGCGCAGTGATCGAGATGTCGATTACAGTAGCAATGATGATGATGATGCTCCGTGATCTAGTGATGATGATCCAGCTTCAGGATTGAAGACTTGTGCCTATATGTATTGATGACTTGTGTCAAGAGAATACCTTCCTAGTTAAGAGGGAGTGTTGATGTATTTGTAACTTTGAAAGATATTCACTTGTATATTGTATTTGTATTTTATTGTATCCCCAACGGAGATGTATTATTCCTCTGATTGGAAATGTCGTCAGTTGTACTTGCAAGTGTCATAAGTTATATTGTAAGTTTTGTAACTTATACTTGATGGGTTATTAGAGCACCTTGATGGGGTCGTCCCTATATGAGTCACGTGGGTCAAAGGGTTATTAGACCACCCTAGTAGGGGTTATCCCAGTTAGCATTATGTTAAGTGGTTAAGTTTAGGAAAACCTATTTGAGTAAAGGTCAAGTGAAAGCTAGTGTATAAATACAGAGTGTGTCTCTCTCATTTTACACATTATTATTGACTCACTTCGCATTAGTGAGAGAGAGGAGGAGTGAGCACAAGTGGAGGATGAGAATGTTGCTGAAGATATCTATCTCTTGGGTTTGATCATGCTGATCCTTGTATTGATGCTTATTCTATCTCAAAGGAAGTTGCGTGGTTTTTCACCTTCTTGTTTTTCCCCGATGAAATGTTTTGTGTCTCTTTTATCTTGTCTCTTATGCTTGATATGCTGTGCATGTTGTTCTTTCAGTTAAGATCCTAGATCTATTGAATTTATGCTCAAAATATAACAACACAGAGTTTCACCGGGGAAAACCAAGAAGGTGAAAAACCCTGCACCTTCCTCAGAGATAGAATAAACCCCAATACAAGATCACAAGGATCAAACCCAATAAGATGTCTCTAGAATATGCTCCTCCTCCTCCACATGTGTGCCACTTTATCTCTTAGCTATGTGAGCTTGAGAAGTGAGCGAGTGAATCAAAGGAGAAACACAACCTCTCTATTTATACACTAACTTGACCTGCCAATAAATCACTGGGGCCGACTTCTCAATGAATCCTAATAACCCAACCACATGACCTAACTAGGGCCAACCCCACACTGGTGGTCTAATAACCCATCAATACAAATGATGACACTTACAATGTAACTTGCAACACTTACAAATACAAATGACGACACTTCCAATCAAAGGAATATAACATCTCTGTTGGATATACAATAAAGCACAAATGTAATACACAGAAGAATATCTTCCAAAGTTACAAATACATCAACAAGGATGTGGACTAAGCACTTGTCTTGATTCCAAGGGAGGACATACCATTCAGATCTACAATTAAATGCACTCATTTGTACAAGGATTGGATATATAATTACATAGTGTAAATGGATATCCAAGGGTGCACCAGACTTGCATACTTTGGAAGAAGGAAAATTGGCATGACTCTCAAAGAGCCCCCTAGTAAACAAGAAAATCCACATGCATGAGGAGTATTCAGAGCTGCAAATGAAGAGGGTATATGCATGCATGATTAGTGGATCATCCAACAATTAATTATTTCCATTCACCATTTTGGTGGGTGTATCTTGTAGAAATTTTGGATTTCAATGGATGATATCCATTGGGGAGCCTATTTTGCGCTACCAAGTTTCTAGCTTGAGATATTTTAGGAGGTATGAGTACATTGAGAGGTATTCAAAGTTCCTCATGACCATTAAAGGCATATCCATGAACATGTCTTATCATTTTGGAGACATTGGAGGTTTTCTACAAATGCATGAGAAGTTATTGGAAGGTCTCCCGCCAGGTAGACCACTTGACAAGGTGAAGAAGCATAAGCCTGAATTGGTGATGGATGTGCAATCCATCAATATATTTCATTACATGCATTTGAAAAGGTTCAAGGAGGGAAAGGAAAGGGACATCAATATTTCCTTCGACTGGGGACACATCAAACCAAGTCCTCTTGCATTTATTATGGGCCTAGTGAATATGAAGATCATAATAGAGTGCATGTGCATAAGGAACAAAGTCCTTAACATGGAGATGAAGGATACGTTACACATTCTCCATGACACACATGTTTCAGTGCAACAATATTGTTGGAGAGTTTCTTCATTGGAAGATTCATCTTTCGTTGAAGCCATGGAGAAGATCTAGAAAGAAATAACTACACTCCAAGGTAAATTTTCACATATTCTTTCGTACATATATTACTTATATGAGCTTGTTCATATGTTGTAGGGAGCATCCTTGAAGGATTATGATGAGTTGATGGAAACCCGAGATTCCTTGAGAAGCACTCAAAGCACCATCTTGGAATCCAAGATGGAGATAGAACAAATTCACCAAGAGTTGCAGAGATCACACATTCTGTCCTACATTCCAGTCGGCCATTCTCTTTCAATTGATGACATTCAAAGTTCTTCAGAGGAATCCCATGATATGGTGGTTCATGAGGTGCATAATGACCAACATGTGTTTGAGGATTTTTTGGATGCAAATTATAAGTTCCAAGCACATATTGTCTCTGAGAGTGAAACTCAGCTTCTTCCTGGAGTGATTTATTCCTCCACTAAAGAATCAGAAGGGATCTTGTTTGATGGACCATCCTTTGATGGATTCGATGCATCCATTAGCTTGATGGAATAGGGTTGCAATGATGAGATTCTGGTTTATGATACTACATCATTTCTTCCTGCTTATTCCATGTCAATTGAGGGGGAATTTTGGGTCAGGAATTTATTATTGATGGTGTTTGAGGAGGGGAAGAAGGGTCCCACATTCGCTCTAGTTGATTCAAGGATAACACTTCTCCCTCCCAATAGTTGTAGAGGCATCCCATGACTAGCTTTGATTCCTTCACACATAAAGGTGCATATGGTTCCAAGTTGAATTCATGTAGCAAGGCACATTCTGATTGCATGCACCTTTTGACCAATGGCAGAGAGTTGAGCCATTGGGAGTACGCACATAAAGAAGCACCTTGCTTTCCAGTTGGATCGTTGGGTTGGAGTGTCTCTTATTTTCCTATTTGGGAAAAAAGACACATGAGGGATATTCCTATTTGCATCTATGGATAATTCTTGGATACATTTTACACATGTTGTGAGCAGCATAGGCTGTTAACAATCAAATTAACACCCTTAACCAAGTGAAGGAAGAAGCATTTTTTTACAATGCACCCGCAACATGAAGATGAAAGACAAGTACATAAGAGAACAATCCTCTCTGATCTAATCACTGTTTCCCTAGCTGGAAGGATTGACTGAAGAAAGAAAAATCCTAAAGAGACAAGGTTTAGTGATTGAACTTCTCAATTGAAGGCTCAAATCTAGTCTCCATCAGTCAATAGTGAGAAGAAATGCACAAGATTGCATTAATTGTGCTTGATAATCTTGAATTTGTGACAAAAGCCTAAAATACTATGGAAAGTGGGTTTTTGAGAAAAAATAATCAAAAAACAAGAAAATGGACAATCCCACATTCAAAAAACAAGAAAAGGGACTATCCCACATTCAAAAAACAAGAAATGGGACAATCCCACATTGAAAAGAGAAACTTGAGAGCCCATTTCCCAATGCTATAAAAAAAGGAATTTAGGGCATGGTAGAGTGGAAAAAGGAAGAGAAAAGACATGTTGGATAGATTTGGAGGATTGGAAACCTCATCTTCATCAAAAGCAAGATGGAGAAGGATAGCTCAAAGAAAGGGAGGATGGATGCATCTCAAGAAAGATTGTATGTAAGTATCTTTTCTTCATTGCTATTAATGAAATTATTCAATTTTCCTTCCATTTAAGAGTTTGAGTTTTTCTTATCAAGTTTAGTTTGAATTATAAAATGGATAAGATGTTAAGGAATTTTAGTTAATTCTTTCACATCTGACATTGGAACTCACCATTTCATCGTAATATAGGCAACCATACTAGTTGAATTTTCTTGAAAATTGCTTCATATTTTTGTGTTCTAACCTTTCAAATATACTCCAAGTTAGCCTTAATATACCTTAAAGAACCTATGTTGCATGTCTAGAGGCTCCAAACCATCCTAGATCCACTCCTAAACTTACAAAATCCTTCAAAATAGAGCTGATATCTCATTTGTTCTTGCTTTAGAACACTGGCGCACTCTACATGTGTACCCAAAGTGCCCAAGGTAACCTCTCTCACCCTGTACACTAGAAAAGTGAGCCACTAGATCACCCTGGCTGTGTACAAACTGCGCCACCTTACTGTTGGTGCTATGCTCTGTTCTAGAGAATGTGTCGGCTGGGTTTCTGAGTTTTTGGAGCCTAGTTATTCATCCCTGTGTCGGTTTTTGTGATTTTTTATTCTTGCATTGACTACGAAACCCCTTATATTAGAATTTAAACCTCATTTTGATCCTCCTTTGCTCAAGATTTGGAATATTTTTAAATAATTTTAAAGCTTTCTTGATTCAAATTTGCAAAAATTGCTAGAACTAGCTTTGAGATTTCACTGTTTTAGGGCCACATTTAGGATTCGCTTTTGTACTTGCAGACCTGAAAATTGATTTAATACATGTTAATATATTTTTATCATTAATTTGGAAAAATTTGGGAGGGTTTGGTTTGTCATCTTCAGATTTGGGATTTCCCTCCAAAAACCTTTCAAAATGGCTTAAATTGACATTTCTTTCAAATTTTACTTACAATTTATGGTAGATCCATTGGATTAAGGCCATATTTTGCTTTTAGATCCTTGATTGGATAGGATTAAGACTGATATTTAAATAACTTTGATTCATTTCATAGTTTGCAAATAGTGAAAATTGAAAAAAAAAAAAATATTTGTTTAAAGAACCTTATGGCCCTTTAAGTTTTTACTCTCATACACTTGCTTATAGGAGACTTGGAACCAAAACTCAAATATGACATTTGAAAAGATCACTTTAACACATTTTCATCGAAAAAAATAAAAATAAACATTACACTTTGAGATATGTTGAGAACAATTTCCCTTCAAAACTGAAAACAAAACTCTAATTAGTAAAATTTTATTTTGGGTCTACAGTATTTCATCATTTCCATGTACAATTAGAGAAAGTTGTAGCTTTAGATCTCAATTTTTTTTTGATATGGTGTGTGTGAGCCAATGTATCCTCTTCACTTGGGCCTTCATGCGATCTTGTGAATGAGAAAGTGGATCTCAAGTGTAATAGTCTAGGATTTGATTTTTCAAGCATCTTATTTTTGAGCCACCGTATCCTCTTCACTTGGACCTTTGTGCGATATTGTGAATGAGAAAGTGGATCTCAAGTGTAATAGAGTAGATTTCAATTTTTTCATACAATTCTTGATCTACTGTATCCTCTTTTCTTGCAATTTCAAGTGGCCCTACAAATGAGAAAGTAGATCTCAAGTGTAATAGTCTAGAATTTAATTCATAAGCATTTCAAAGGGCTCTGCATATCCTCTTTGCTTGCACTTTCGGGTGGCCCTACAAATGAGAAACAAAGATCCCCTGTGTAATAGAATTAGATTCATTTTCACTGAGATATTTCTTTGGTTTACATTGATTTTTGAAAATCAGTTATTATCCATATTTCAGAAGAACTCTTCTTAAATATCAGAAATCTACTAAAGAATTTTGCATTTTTGAAAGACACACATGAAACTCTAATTTTTCATTATTTTAGGACATTCATCGAATTGAAAGGTAGAGTAGTGAGCATATTTCATTGTTTGGTTCATATTTTTTTAGTCAACACACTACTAGTTTCACATCCACTCCTTAAACTAAGCAAACTACCCTTAAAATTGGCGCTTAATCTAAAACTAACTAGGGTTTGATTTTTCATATCACCAACAAGATTAGGTTAGTTCCCTGGATTAGGTTTGGAGAGTTAACACTCCTGGGCTGCAAAATTTTTGAAACTAGCATTGATTACTAAGAGTTTAAATCCATAATTAGTAGCAAAAATTGCTTGTCCAGAAAGCGCTTCTAACACATGCGTTAAGCACAAGGTCATCCTGGATAAGTAAGGTTGGTCCCCCCCCTCTTGCTTGTTTAGTGGGACATGATCTCATCACTGAATTCTATGTGAAGTGACAAGTCCTCGGGGTGACATCACTTTTCTAGAATACCTAGTTATGATATTTTTCCTCGACTTACAACTGTTCCGCATGACCATCGATTGTGAACTGGTAACCTTAGTTTCTATTTCTAGGATATCACATAGGCTATTGTGAGTGGGGGACACTTGCAGTACCTAAGACATACTTTAGAACTTTTACTCCTTGGGAGGGTGATTGGTCAGGAACCAACACTTGCACCCTCGGGGATTCAAGTTTATTGTAATTGTTTATCATTCCTTCGTTGTTAGTAATTGTTTGAGGCCTCATATCCCTCAACAGATACTAGTTTTGAAAGGCCCTCCAATCCATATTTTCACTGAACTTAAGTTCTTTGGAAAAGTAGTGTGCTTGCTTGGATCTATAGGACTTTTTATTGTATGGACACTTTTTATTTTTGTTGAGTCTATACTACCTTAGGATTGTTTGATTCAAAATATCATTTTAATCAAATCCTTTTATCAAATTCTTAGAAGTGGCTACTCTCTCGATCCTCCAGTCATGGCGACAACAAGGTGAGTCACTAGAAATTGAAGGCCCTACTACACTGCAGAGAGAGACAAAAAACCACATCCTAATGACTTGGAAACAAAACTGATTCTAAACTCAATTAATATTACTCGAGAAGAATAACATCAAATCAACCCTAAGAATTCATTGTCACATCACGAACTGAATACAAACATAGTTGATGATCTTACTGTAGTTGAAATTGAAACATTTAAAAATCACACAAATGCTCATGTATTTCCACCTATGACGAGTCTTTCAAAACCCATTGTACTTACTATCCGTGAGTCACTGGGTGATATCAAACCTCTTTTTGAAAGTTTGAATGACATGGAAAATTCAACAAGTAACCCTATGGATTCATCAGGAGCATAAGGGACTGCATCGTTGCAACATCAAACAGTTGTTGGAGGTAGCAATACTTCCAATTTTGCCTCTACATCAATCGCAACAGTTAGTATACTTGTTATTAGCACAAGTTCAACCAGCACTTCAGTGCCAGTTGGTACAGTTTCAGGTTTCAATCCCAGAAGTACATTCACTTCGTTTGGAGGAATCCCTACTAAATGGTGTGCCTTACCAAACATTGGTTTTCCATATTATTTGGTTAATCAAGGTCAAAGCACACAAGGAGTAAACCAGAATCCTCTTGGTATACCTAACACTTGTCCAAATTCTACTTCCGAGGGAAACCCTTCACCATGGAATGGTAATATTCCTGGCGGAAGCAATGAACCATGGAACATTTATGCCAATTGGGGTTAGGCTGCTCAGATTAGTGGAAATGCCCTAGGGGGTTATCCTCCAACTTATCCTAGCACAATACCTAGGGGAAATCCACCTATAAACCCCATTCCGCAATGGAGTGGGGAGGTTTCAGGGAGTATCCAATCTTCTTGGGGTCAGTCTCCACAAAGGGGAAAACCACCTTGGAATTCTTATCACACCCAAGGACCACATCAATGGAGTGGTCAGGTTCTAGAAAGTAACCAATATTTTTTGGGCCTAACCCCGCAAGGGGGAAATCCAACCATTAACCCCATTCCACAATGGAGTGGTCAGGTTCTAGAAAGTAACCAATATTTTTGGAACCAACCTGCAAGACCTGCATTTGATCCATCTAGGCCGCCACATGGACCTGACACCAATGGTATGATGGATTTCCTCAACCAACTTGAATAGATTACCCCACATTTGGAACAAGTTTCTATTCAGAATTTGGAACCCACAGCTAGCCAAGCAATGAAGCAACCTACTAATCCTTCCAACACTTCTGACATCTTCAGAATCTCGTTGATATACTTTAGAGGAAAGAAGAAGAAATAAAAGGGTAATCAAAGTGCTAATCCTTCCCAGAATTCTGAAATTCTTATAGTCGACTCCAAATACCTTAGGGAAAAGAACAAGAAATACAAGAGTAAGCAAAATGATAACTCTGGGAAAAGCGATGGACCAACTATGCTTCAATGCTGTGGGAAACAACAACCCACTATTTTGACACCCGTACCCCCGCCAGGGGGAAACCAACCAACCCCCCCGCAAGGGGGCAATGATGCCAATGCCAATGTATTCATGTGTGATCATGAAATGAACATTCAAACAAGAATTAATTCTTATAATGTCTCTCCTAGTAAATCGGATCAATCGTTATCATAGCCAAGTGGTTCTCTCTACATTGAGAAAACAACCATAGAATTAGTACCACACCCCCCCAAATGTGTTCTACGTAGAACAATGCATAATCCTAACAAGAGAGCTACTCATAACGGTAATGTTATTGATGACCTAGCTCAAGTACCATGTGCCATGTCGTCCTTGGAGGTATTTCAATGTTGTCCTGCACAAATAAAGGAACTATTGTCTACAATTGGTGTTGATGATCCATCCGATGCAACTTCGATCACATTAGACATATACCATTCAATATGTAGGATCCTTTCCGAAGTTGCTTTTTAGATAAAGTAATGACTCATGGTAAGAACATCAGTCTAACCATAGTGGATGAAGGGACCTCAACTTGTGTAATGTCATTTAAATGTTGGCAAGCATTTGGATCACCCCTATCTATCGTAGAAGTTTCATGCCAAGATACTCAAATATCTTCGGCAGATTTAGATCAAAATATTCCCTTGATGGAGGAATATGATTCGATTACTTGTCCCATTTGGGCTGTGAGATCTCCAAACTCACATGATTTCTTGGATTACATTTTATCATCAAATGAAGATATCCCTAAATTTGTAAACATTTGGTTGCACCCACCTAAGGACATCTTTTGTGGGGCCAATAGAAGCATAATTGGTGTAAATCTACCCAAGTATAGGAGCATGATTTGCATGTTCCTTGGTCTGATCTTGTATATTTGGAAGCTTGCATATAGGTTTAGGCTATCCCTTTGTAAAGATGCATTTGAACCTTTTGCAACCTAAACTTTCCATAGGGTTTAACCTATTGGAAATGGGTGGGTCAACCCTTCATATCTGTATTTTCCACCATTCCGACAGAAGAGCCTACCGAACATGGGACACCCTAGTCAACACCCCATTGCCATTTTGGTTCCCATGCTGAGTTATTTTAATAGGCCCGGGAGCCCTATTAGTCCCATCATGACTTGGAGTTTGAGACCACATATTTCTCTTTCATACATTTCTGACCATATCCTAATGGGCTCCCAATTTTTTGTAATTTTACATAATCATGTGTTAAAATATCTGCTTGAACATCCGTGCAAACTGCTTCATTGCTTATTGCTTATGTTGCGTATTTTCTTTTGCAGTCATTTTTTCTTACATGATGCATATAAACTATTTCTTTTGTATATTTGACCCATATCCATGGAGGAAACATATGTAAGACTGTACATAACTATCTCACCCCTTATTTGCAATATGTATCTTTTCCTTGGCCTAACCCATGACCTTGAAATTTAGTCACATGTCATTGAGACACTCGTTTCCTCTAATGTATCATAGCATGCTTTATTCGATTTTCAAGCTAATAAATGAAAAAGGTTAAAAAAATTGGAAAACACAAAAGTCCAAAAAGAGGGGGAATTGAATCATTTCATATTATATCATTGAAGAAAAAGGCAACAGTCAGTCCTTGTCACCCTTGAACGCAACACATAATTTTGTATTTGCCATTAGTACACCATCTACATTTTCCTTAGGAAATTGTACCAGTATTTTGAACAGATCTCTACCGATGGGTTAACCTTCCCGTCACCAGTGGATCTTTTGTTAATGCATCTTGAAGTGGCGCATTTCATTAAGGTCGGTTACTCAAAGTCCTATGTTGCCAAGTGTCCATTATACGTCGTGTTATGTGTTCAAGGGAAGTTCAAACTATGTCGGCCATTCCTCAAATATTCATGACCAATCATCTTGGTCTTCCTTGTGTTAGTATATAGTGTTGGATCTCGCAGTTCTACCAAACTATATCAGAATATTGATTTGTGTTTCGTATCGGTTGATGTTGGATGCATTAATGCCCTCCTTCCGATGGATCTATTCCCATCAACACCAAATCATCATCTAGGTAATGGATCTAGAAACCTAGGAGTAGCTTGGACCTTGCAGTCATCAGTGGCAGGTTTCCTCACAAATAACAGTGGGTATACATCAATGACCCCTGATTATTTGATTCTACAAGTGTTTGACTTCATAACATCTATTCACACTTGCTAGTTTGTACTCAGTACCTTATAGTCCATCAACATTATCGGTGGGTCTCTTCACATCTGTTAACGATATACATCAATGAACGATAATCAGATGCTGTTTTATTATGCTTGACACCAAGTCATCTATTCGCATGATATAAACTTGTACTATAATTGGTTTGTATTGAAGACCTTGGGAAAAACAATTGTATCACTCATTGATGAACTGCCCGAGTTGCGCAAGATTAGACTACCATGTCAGAAGTTCGATGAATACCTTGTTCTCGCACTCATCAAAGTGCATGTTTACACTTATGAAAAAATTACTTTTGACATGGATCCTTTGTGTATTGTCTGTGGCCATGCTTGTTTACTGCTGAGCATGGGTATTCCCACATTAGGAAGATATTATATATTTGAGAAATTGATGTGTTTGACTTGAAGATGTTATCCTGAATCTTGCACCCATGAGCTAATCTTTTATCATCCCTTCTTTGATCAATAAAGAGTATCAGTATGCAGAGTATTAGTATGAAGAATATCATTCTGAAGAATATCATTATAAAATTAATGTATTTAGGCCCTTAGCTCCGCTTCAGACCTCACACATTATGGGGCATATGTAAACAATCAAATTAACACCCTAAACCAAGTGAAGGAAGAAGCATATTTTTACTATGCGCCCACAACATGAAGATGAAAGACAACTACAAAAGAGAAAATTCCTCTCTGATCTAATTAGTACTTCCATAACTGGAAGGATTGAGTGAAGAAAGAAAAATCCTAAAGAGACAAGGTTTAGTGATTGAAATGCTCAATTGAAGGCTCAAATACAGTCTCCATCAGTCAACAGTGAGAATAAATGCACAAGATTGCATTAATTGTGCTTGAGAATCCTGAATTTGTGACAAAAACCTAAAATACCATGGAAAGTGGGTTTTTGAGCAAAAATAATCAAAAAATAAGAAAAGGAACAGTCCCACATTGAAAAGAGAAACTTGAGAGCCCATTTCCCAATGCTATAAAACAAAGTCATTTGGGGAATGGTAGAGAGGACAAAGGAAGATCAAAGGCATGGTGGAGAGATTTTGAGGATTGGAAAGCTCATCTTCATCAAAATCAAGGATGGAGAAGGATAGCTCAAAGAAAGGGAGGATGGATGCATCTCAATCAATATTGTATGTAAGTATCTTTTCTTCATTTCTATAATGAAATGATTCAATTTTCCTTCTTGGTGAGCTCCTAATGTGGATGCCTAATGAGGGCAGCTATACCAAGAGCCTACTTTAAATGTCAACCCGAGGAATGTAAAAAATTTAGAGATGCATGCACTATCTGTGCTCTTATAGGATAATCTCTTGTCACAGTTGGATGTCGGTATTGATGTTCTAAAGATTGTCTATTAAATATAAAAACTGATTATGCTATGCAATTAAATACTGGAAAGCAATAAATCTAATTAAAAGAATTAAAGTGCTGAAAGCAGTAAATCTGTTCTAAGAAATAAAGGTACCAAAAGCAGTAAATCTATTCTAAGAAATAAAGTAATAAATCTATCTTAAATAATCAAAATGCTAAGTAAAGGGAACGATCTTATAAAATTGCTTAATGCAGAATAATAAATCTAAAAATGAACATGCCATAACAGATCTATTCTAAGATTGGGGAAAACAAGGTCTGTAGTTATTTTATGCCTAAAACCAGAATTACGATCTAAACCATTTTAAATCCCAAGACTAAAATTGAAGTGCAATCGTTTCAAGCTATCCATCTACTACTAAAGAAATTGATCATGATGAGAAACAGTCAAGGACCTCAGATATAAACCGTGGTATTGAAAGCAAAGCTGATACACATGCAATCGTTGATTCAAATATGCATTGAAAGAAAGAACCTACAGGACTACTGAAACTGTTCTGATGTACTACAGAATGTATTATAAACTACTATAGAAATAATGAATAATTCAAACGCTCCCATATGTCATAGAACTGTTCATCAATGTAAAACACATACTTGGAAAAATACCTGCAAATAGGAATCTCCTTACCTACTTGTTGGAGGGGCCCTCCCCAACCCATACTCAGGAGAGAATAAAAACTTAGAAATGCTGGCTGGAACTAATTATCAATCTCTTAATTAAAATATAGAATCCATGTCAAAACAAAGGTCTGTACTTCATAGTATCGATAGGGCAGAAAACGTTAAAACAATGTTTTTCTCAAAATAACAACAGGGGCCTCTCGCTACCTGAGAGGTCCATATTTATACGATTTAATGCTGATCCTAACTGATTGTCAAAATGCCGATTCTTCTTGAAAGTGGGAGTGCATCCTCTATAAATTAGGAAACAGGGCACTGAGCTTGGTGATCCTTTAGTCTTTTACATGTCCATCCTTGAATGACCTTGAACCTGCCCAATCACGCTTGGTTTCCATATAATTAGTTTATTTGATACGCATTCTAACATCCAACAATAATCATAAAACAAATCCATTAAATAATTAAAGTAAAACATTTTCCCCCACAAATGAGTATGTTTCATCACCATTGCTTGAGTTTGGCTGCTGGAAAAAAGGTTATCAAATACCTAAAAACTTGACTCATCATTCTCTCCCATACTTGAAGGATTCACGCATCCTTGGGTGACTTATTTGATTCATCGATGACCTCCCTGATGTCCCATGATACCACCCTAGGGATCCCTGCCTGCCTATGATACCCAAAGTTCTGATCCTCCCTGGTACATTTCTTCTTCTTCTTTATTCATTTCTTCCCCTCCATCCTGCATTTCTTCATCCTATTCCTCTTCTGTAGTGGGGTCTTCCTGATCTACCCACTGATCATCGTCCCTATCTGACACATCTTGAATGATGGGACTGGGTTCTTTGCTCTTTTCCTTGTCTATTCAAATTCGAGCTGTTTGGTTGAATCTCGTACTCATCCTCTTGGGTTCTTGACTTTTGGAAGGAATTTTTGATTTTTCCCTGGGGGAGTGCTCTTTTGAATTTTTTATTTCCACCAGGGTCTTTGCTACATGGTACTAGTCAATCTTCCTTTTCTCCCCTGATATAGAGGCATCTCCATTCCTTCCTCCAGGTGGTATGCTTGTTGGCCTGGTTTTGCAACCAGGCTTAGTGCTATGGGCACCTGCTAACTAGTAGCAGCAGTTTCAATAGAAATAAAAACAATAAATTAAATAAACAATACTTTTCATGGATCTAAACAAGAATCTAAGCAAATAATGTAAACATTTCAAAATCAAGAACAAGAAACATAATAAATAATTTTTTGTATTGAAAAGTGGGGGGCAAGCAAGTGCTTGCGATATTACCTTCAATGGTGAAGGTTGATGTTGAGCAACTCCCAAGATGAGTAGCTCCAAACTCCAATAGGTCTCTTTCTCCAAGGTTGCTTCAATGGCTAAAAGTGCTCAGGGGAGATTTCAGCAGCATAAGGATGAGATAATGGAAGGATGTGAAATGAGGAGCCCCTACCACCTTTTTATAGGTTTTGGTGGTGGGGAATACCATTTGTGGTTTTGTGGAAACCAAATGGTATTGACCAACATGGTTTAGGTAATTTTCCCTCCTTTTTCCTTTTTTGAATAAAAATAATATTTTAATTCCCTTTTTAATATTTTTGGGAATTTGGACCCTTTTTGAGGGTTTTTTATGATTTTCTTGGAAAAATAATCTTTTTTAATGGAAAAAGGGGTGTACTAAGGTCTTTTGGTGACCTTTTGTTGGTTTCGGAGGCTCAAATGGTGAAAAAGTGGACAAATGGGTCATGTGAATAGGGAAATGAGCTAGTGAGCACTTTTTGGGTGTTAACAGATTGCCCCCTGATGTGTGAGGGCAGGAGCTCATCGTATGGCCGATAGACATCATAGTTCTTTTGTCCTTTTTCTGGGTTTTAGGGGAGAGAAGAGACCGGTTGGAGACTGGAGCCACGGCCCTTGGAAGCTGCAAAAACAAAAAAGATTACATTGCCTCAATATGAATGAGGTATAATCTCTGATAAAGGACGAGGCGGGCATTCCCATGCTCGTATCAAGACATAGGCAAAACAATTAGTCCCAAGAAGGGGGATCTAATACGTGAAGAAATATACTGGTACATCATAATGGTCCAGAGGGGACATGATTGTGGGATATACTCATGATCATGGCTGATCTCAATAACTGATACACTGGAATAACTGTTGAACTGCTGAAACTGAAGGTGTCCAACATCTGTATGGACTCAATGACTGTGAGCCATCTCTAGGGAGTATTGTAACTGTATACTCAAGGGAGTATGGAACCTGTGTAAATCTGAATACTGTCGCCATGCGCAGCCCGGATATCTATAAAAAAAGTGTAACTGGTGTTTATCCATAGGAAGACTCTCAAATGTGGAGGAGTCAGGAGGTATCCGGGGTCTTCGACTAATAACTGAACTGACCAATACCCTGTGCGAGTCTCAACGATGCGATCAATGTGTTGAAGTCGAGCATGTGAGAAACAACCATTGGGAGAGGCACTGAGGGTTCCTCTCGAAATGATTCGTAGGCACTCACCATAAATGGTAATGAGTCCAAGACACAGGGGCCTCTAGGTCTATCCTCTGGAATCAATGTGGTTGTCGTCGACAGAGGGAGACCAGCAACTAACAAGGCAATGATGTTTCCTTGCTGGGAGTGCGAGGTGTAAACTGAAGTGATGTAGTACTGCTGGTAGGACTGACATACTTGTGGGGATGGGAAATAACTGGGTCAAAAATGGGTAGACTCAAACTTCCTTTGTTCAGAGCATGATGACATGGTTGACCTGGCAGCGTAGGGAACTGACTCCTAAAACAATGAAAAGATCGCCGAGCAATCTTGCTTCCTTTCATGCTCGCTAAACGTATCTGAAAGGGCGTCTACCTGGTATAAGTTTACCCCTTTTCCGGACCTCGTAGACTAATTACGAAAAAGGTATACTCTAGTCACATCGGCTAGAAGAGTTCTCCATCCGCATCATTTTATCCTTTTTCGGGCCTTGGAGACTAAACTTACGAAAAAGAAACACCAATAGAGTCCACTTACCGCTTTCAGACTCTCTAAACACGAAAGCAACCATGAGCATGAGCCGCCCTGGCCTCATAAAATCCACAGGACCGTACCATTTTAGAGCACACTTTTATCCCTTCTTGGAGCTCATTAAAACTACGAAGAAGGAATCAATGGTGCCTCTTGGCGCTACAACACATCATCTCTACTCACATAGCAGCTTCCCCATTTTGGTCGCCTTTGTTCAGAGTATGCTGCAGTATGTAACCCTGAAACTCCCTCGACAGCTACCATTAGCTTCACACACCCAGAGTCAGTGCATACCCTTCAGTACCTAAAAGATGATCCCCACACCTACAAGTCAGGTCCCTACGCTGCCAGGTCAACCATGTCATCATGCTCTGAACAGAGGAAGTTTGATTCTACCCATTTTTTGACCCAGTTATTTCCCATTCCCACAAGTATGTCAGTCCTACCATCAGTACTACAACACTTCAGTTTTACACCTCGTGCTCCTATCAAGGAAACATCATTGCCTTGTTAGTTGTTGGTCTCCCTCTGTCGACGACAACCACATTGATTCCAGAGGATAGACCTAGAGGTCCCTGTGTCTTGGACTCATTACCATCTATGATGAGTGCCTACGAATCATTTCGAGAGGAATCCTTACTACCTCTCCAAATGGTTGTTTCTCACATGCTCGACTTCAACACCTAGATCGCATCGTTGAGACTCGCACAGGATATTTGTCCGTTCCACTTATTAGTCCAAGACCCCGGATACCTCCTGACTCCTCCACATTTGAGAGTCTTCCTATGGATAACACCAGTTACACTTTTTCTATAGAGATCCGGGTTGCGCATGGCGACAGTATTCAGGTTTACCCCAGTTTCATACTCCCTTGAGTATACAATTACATTATTTTTCAGAGATGACTCATAGTCATTGAGTCCATACAGATGTTGGACACCTTCAGTTTCAGCAGTTCAACAGTTATTCCAGTGTATCAGTTATTGAGATCAGTCATGATCATGAGTATATCCCAAAATAATGTCCCCCCTGGACCGTTATGATGTACCAGTAGATTCTTTATGTATTAGATCCTCCTTCTTGGGACTAATTGTTATGTATATGTCTTGATACGAGCATGGGAATGCCCACCTCGTCCATTATCAGAGATTATACCTCATTCATATTGAGGCCATGTAATATTTTTTGTTTTTGCAGCTTCCAAGGGCCGTGGCTCCAGTCTCCAACCGGTCTCTTCTCTCCCCTAAAACCCCAGAAAAAGACAAATGAACTATGATGTCTATCGGCCATACGATGAGCTCCTGCCCTCACACATCAGGGGGCAATCTGTTAACACCCAAAAAGTGCTCACTAGCTCATTTCCCTATTCACATGACCCATTTATCCACTTTTTCACCATCAGATCCTCTGAAACCAACAAAAGGTCACCAAAAGACCCGAGTACACCCCTTTTTCCATTAAAAAAGATTATTTTCCCAAGAAAAGCATAAAAAACCCTCAAAAAGGGTCCAAATTCCCAAAAATATTAAAAAGGGAATTAAAATATTATTTTTATTCAAAAAAGGAAAAAGGAGGGAAAAGTACCTAAACCATGTTGGTCAATACCATTTGGTTTCCACAAAACCACAAATGGTATTCCCCACCACCAAAACCTATAAAAAGGTGGTAGGGGCTCCTCATTTCATATCCTTCCATTATCTCATCCTTATGCTGCTGAAATCTCCCCTGAGCACTTTTAGCCATTGAAGCAACCTTGGAGAAAGAGACCTATTGGAGTTTGGAGCTACTCATCTTGGGAGTTGCTCAACATCAACCTTCACCATTGAAGGTAATATCGCAAGCACTTGCTTGCCCCCCACTTTTCAATACAAAAAATTATTTATTATGTTTCTTGTTCTTGATTTTGAAATGTTTACATTATTTGCTTAGATTCTTGTTTAGATCCATGAAAAGTATTGTTTATTTAATTTATTGTTTTTATTTCTATTGAAACTGCTGCTACTAGTTAGCAGGTGCCCATAGCACTAAGCCTGGTTGCAAAACCGGGCCAACAAGCATACCACCTGGAGGAAGGAATGGAGATGCCTCTATATCAGGGGAGAAAAGGAAGATTGACTAGTACCATGTAGCAAAGACCCTGGTGGAAATAAAAAATTCAAAAGAGCACTCCCCCAGGGAAAAATAAAAAATTCCTTCCAAAAGTCAAGAACCCAAGAGGATGAGTACGAGATTCAACCAAATAGCTCGAATTTGAATAGACAAGGAAAAGAGCAAAGAACCCAGTCCCATCATTTGCAAGATGACATTTGGTGTCGGCGGTGGAATGGGAGGTGAAATATACCACACAGGTAATCCCAATGTTAACCCGGGGAGACTAAGGGTAGCCATAACCGGAGCGCTTACTACGCCCAAAGGAGGGAATAGAAAGTGGATTGTGTGGATGGGTGTAACACCGATGTGACTAGGGACCAATGGTGGTTTAGGGAACGAAGGTGGTTGATTACCGGGTGGTTGTGTATTCTGTGAAAGAGTACAGAGGTTCGCGACGTGGGTCTCCGGTGACAGTGGTGGAATGGCCTGGAAAGTAGAAGTCATCGGCGCGTCAGAGTACAGTCCGGGTCTGACTGAGGAAACGAATGAGGTATTTGCACCGCAAACAGGTTGTTCAACCATGGGGATAACATTTTCAGGTGCAGTGGGGGCCTTGGGATCGTAATAGGTGAGTTGGTCCACCTTGACCACGCGTCCCTCATGGGGGAACTGCATGGTACGATAAACGGATGAGGCAACAGCCCGCATGGCATACATGTAACTACGGCCAAGTAGAAGGTTATAGTCAAGTTGTGCATTGATGACCTCAATGTCAATGAGCACGGTTTTGCCCGCGAGCTGGATGGGGACATTAGGTAAGAGACCCTGGGGTTGTGCCGAATGACCGTCATAGGCTCGCAACGCAGTGGTGGACTGCTGGAGAGTAGGGGATCCCAACTTCTGCCAAACGAATGTAGACATGACGCATGTGGAGGCCCCTTCATCGATAATGCACCGATGGATAACAAGATTCCGAACAGAAACGGAAACTTGGAATGCTAAAGAGGAAGGCAAGCGTGGTTCAGACTGGTCTGAATCGAATGCGATCAGCTGTGAATCATTGGGGTCCATGGCGCCAATGGCAGAGAGCAAAGTTTTGCGCTGCGAAGGACATTTTTTCAAAACTTCTAAAGCAGACATGGCTGCAGGAGACTGGGCTAAGTCGTCGACAATGTTGTAATTCGGCGCAGCGTGAGCATTAGGATTATTGTTGATGCGATGAAATGGGAAGCGAGGTGCTTTGGAAGCGCCATCAAGTGGAGCCGGAGGTGTACGTAACGTTTGATCTGTGGGATTAACGTTAGTGTTTTTGTCGGTGGGAGGGGCTTCAGAGGTGGAGCCATATTGGTTCCGACGGGTTTGGAGGTTGGCAGCGGCAGTCGACATCATCAACAAATGGTGAGTACCTGAATCGAACATGGATTGATCAGAGGCCGCATAAGTGATCTGCTGTGGTGGCACGTTGCCCTGAGGGGGGGCTAACGGCTGAGTGTTCACTACACCCTGGTTTGGAAAGGGGTTTTGCAGCACCAAGGGTTGATGTTGAGGTGGTGGAGGGTTGGGTGGCGGCTGAGGAGCCGCTTGCCCTTGACGATGTGCATCGTCGGTCCAGAGTTGCCGAGCTCGCTCCAAATGTGGGCAAGAATGCGTGTAATGACCATAGACTCCGCAGATAGAACAAGGGTGGTTTGTTCTGAGGTTATTATTTCTAGGCTGCTTAGGATTCCGATCCGGATTGCGGTTGGGAGGAGCAGCATTGTTATTCTGCGGAGGATTGGGAGGTGGAGGACCTTGCTGATGTTGTTGGTTATTACCGTGGTTATGACCTATACCACGGTTCTGTTGCGCACCTTGGTTGCGCTGGTTATTTTGGTATTGGGGCTGATGTTGTTGTGCGTACACATGCCCTTGAGCATTGGGGGGATTTTGGGGAGCCGCAAGTGCAGGAGCAGGTTGCGGTGGATAGTATGCAGGTGGAGCTGGAGGTGGTCCAGTTGCCTGTTGGGGTTGTTGGTATCCCTGAGCTGGTGGAGGTGTGAGGTTAGCTGGTGCAACCGGTTGTGGGTAATGCATGGGCTGTTGTGGGAACTGCATGGGGGTCTGAACCGTAGGTTGAGCATAGTATGTAGGAGGTACATATGCTGATGGCGCTTGGCCATAACAATGTTGTGGACAAGAGGGTCCATGAACGTGATGGGTCTGGTTTGTTGTAGCATAGGAAGTCGTCGCTCCGGAACTAGATGTAGCCCTAGAAAGGTCTGGGGCGGGCATGGTGCTCACCATACTGAAAGGTTTTGCTTGCGGTGTAATTTGGCCAATAATGCCATCAGCGGCATGTGATGCCCCCGGTGTGTCACCGCGTGCAGAGTCACCTCGTGGGGCGTCCGGTATGATCGTGTATAAGTAACCCGATTGGGCGTAGATGAGATCAAACTGTTGGGCCTTGAGGATGGCCTCTTCCTCAGACTGGGGTCTTTCAGATGCTACATCCTTCGCAATGAGAGGAAGGAGGGATTTAAGGAACCAGTCTAAAAAGATTCGGTCGTCTAATTTGATCTTGCATAGGCTTCGGCGCCGACGCCAATCATGAATATGGTCAGTGATATGCGTGGCCGTGTTCTGTCTGCAAGACAGTAGGATCTCGACGCCCGCATCGTAGCGGACAGGTAGCTGGAAGAATTGTAGAAAGGTCGAGGCAAGGGAGGTAAATGTGGAATGCGTCCCATGGGGTTGCTCGATATACCATTTGGCTGCGGAGCCAGTGAAGGTGCGTTGTAAAAGCCGTAGGCGGATTGAGTCATCCACTATGGAGTTTGAGGAACACCATAAGTGGAAGGACATGATGTGATTTTGGGGTTCTTCTCCAGCCTTACCCTCGAACTTAGGGATGTCATAGGGAAGTTTAGTGGGAATATGGGGCCAAGCAGGATCATGTCTGATGGGGTCATTTGTGAGCCTAGCTAAATCTGGCAGGTTGAGACTTGCCATGTATGGTAGACTAGCGGATGTGGTGACCGGAACCGGGACTTGCCTAGTCATTGTGGTATGGTGTAGGGGTCCAGTAGCTCCTATAGGTATGCTAGGTATGGACGGTATGTGCCCTCCAAAAGGTGTGGCCTGATATGGGTTAGCACTCCCAAGTGCAACTTGGGTTACACTTGGGTTAGGAATCGCACTAGGGATTCCTGGTATAGCACTACCGAGTGCAACATGGGTTACACTTGGGTTAGGAATCGCACTAGGGATTCCTGGGATAGCACTCCCAAGTGCAACAGGAGTTACACTTGGGTTAGGAATCACACTAGGGATTCCTGGGATAGGGTTTGTGGAAACCGAAGGGGGTATGACCCCCATGTTGGGCATGCCCATGACAGGTGGTGGTGCTGTGCTAGGCATTCCTGAATGTGGAGTGTTACCCATATTGGGCATACCCAAGGGGGTGGCTGTTGCCGTTGATGGTACTAGCGCAGAAGGGTCTGCGGATGTCTGACCTATGGTTAATGTATATAGTGGATCAACTGGTGTTCCAGACATAATTGTGGTTGGTGGTAACTCTGTGGGGTTTTCGGATTCGACCTCCAAATCAAAGGTGAAGTGGGGTATGTCAGAATCGGATGACCGTCTAAATGACCGACGATGTGTCGAATCAAGGGATAATGCTCTGTGTCCGTGACGTGGAGAGCCAAGTGGACTAAACTCTGGGAGTTCGCCCCGTAGACGACGAGAACGTCTAGAATTCTCAATGGTGAGAATATGTTTTTTATTTAAAAAATTGTTTTAAGTATCAGGTGGTGATATATGTGTAAAAGACTCAAAACCCTAATGCAACCAAGGGTGCAAGAAGGGGAGTGAAAAAATAAGGCTCACAGGCCAAAAAATCAATCCTCAAAAAATGCACTTATCCTAGCAGCTGTGCTACAATAAGTGGAGGAATGCAACAACCGGTCAGAATACCAACATGCAAGCGGCTCCTAGAAAAAATAGGTGTAACTAGACTCAAAAGGTGGTAAAGATCATGCAAACACCTAATCTAAAAGTATTGTGACTCAAACAGACGATATCCTCTGCAAGGTGATGAAATCCAAGTCAGACAATATGAATGTAGAGACAACGGCTAGATATCCCCCTACCGGGAGGGACACCGGGTAATCAATCCTAAAAGACAGGCTACTAGGATACTCCGTTCATGACGCGTCGAGAAAAGGTAAATCTGCCGTTTGGTCCTTTGATCGCAATATCCCAATACAGGGATATCCCGAGAACTGCGAATGGTAGCCCTTCGGTTACTGAATGGGTTTCGGTATCCCACTCAGGCTTCCGGAACCATCCTCGCGACTTCAACCCTCCTAGGGGAGAGGCCTTCCCACAAACCGGTTGTGACCGCGCCAAAAAGTACTAAGAGATTTTAGCTCCCTAATTGGACAACTTCTATGTCTCAGATGTATGAACTGAGGGGTGTTATTGGAACACCTATCCCCCCAATACTACCTAGCTACAAGAATTCTTTTCGTGTTTCCCAAGTGGGGTTAAGAGTGTGTTCAAATTAGGGTACGTTTTAAGTCTTAGTTCAATTAAGTGATCGTGTGAGTGCACGTGAGGTGTTGTAAACTGAACTTGGAAAAATTAAATGCTTTTAAGGGAAATTTTCAAAAAATAAAGGATTTTTCGAAAAATAACAAGCAAATATTTAAGACTTTTTCCACTAAAAGGAATTAATATGCTTTTTCAAAAAATAACTCAAAAAATAAAGGATTTCTCGGATTTATGAAAGCAAATAATAAACTCCTTTTTAAAAGAAATAAATGGATTTCTTCGTTTCAATAAAAATTGCTAAGGGCAAGATTCTAAAGAAGTAAACAAGAAAAAATTTGAATCTAGATAAAGAATGCAAAATGAGTCTTTCTTTCACTTTCTTGAAATTTTTTAAAAAGATTTGTAGATATGCATTCTAAATAGTAAAATGTTCCTATGGCTGTAAAATATGAAGAATCAATACTGTAAAAAATGAGCCAAAATGGGTGAATTGAAGTGATAAATAACACTAAAATACAATATTAGATAAATTTCTATGGAAAATTTCTTAAATCTAATAGCATATTTGGATTCCTTGATTGAAAACACCCAATTTGAAAAAAAAAATCGTTTCAAATGGAGTTCGGGAGAGGGAGATATGGTCGTTTGAAAATTGAGCTGCGCGGCCAAAAAATGACATGGACCGCGCGGGTTTTGGACCAAAAGTCGCGATGGACCGCGCGGGTTTTGGGCCAAAAGTCGCGATGGACCGCGCGGGTTTCTGTCGCACAGTCGCGATGGACCGCGTGGGTTTCTGGCAAAAAGCCGCGATGGGCCGCGCGAAAAAACGCAGAAAAGTCGCGATGGACCGCGCGACTGTCTGGCAAAAAGCCGCGATGGGCCGCGCGGAAAAACGCAGAAAAGTCGCGATGGACCGCGCGACTGTCTGGCAAAAAACCGCGAGGCGGAAGCCGTGCATGGAAACCGAGAAACGAACCCGAAAATTGAAAATTTCGGGCTGTTTATGGGGCCAAAACTCAGAGCAGCAATGGATCTGCTGTCTAAGATGGCAGATCTATGGATCTAAAGGTTAAAAACTCATAAAAAACTAAGATTAAAGGCAAAACTAGAGATCTATAGTTCAAACCAAAGCGGAGTCGCCAAAAACTGTTGGCTCGGTTTTGCAACCAAGCTTAGTGCTATGGGCACCTACTAACTAGTAGTAGCAGTTTCAATAGAAATAAAAACAATAAACTAAATAAACAATACTTTTCATGGATCTAAACAAGAATCTAAGCAAATAATGTAAACATTTCAAAATCAAGAACAAGAAACATAAGAAATAATTTTTTGTATTGAAAAGTGGGGGGCAAGCAAGTGCTTGCGATATTACCTTCAATGGTGAAGGTTGATGTTGAGCAACTCCCAAGATGAGTAGCTCCAAACTCCAATAGGTCTCTTTCTCCAAGGTTGCTTCAATGGCTAAAAGTGCTCAGGGGAGATTTCAGCAGCATAAGGATGAGATAATGGAAGGATATGAAATGAGGAGCCCCTACCACCTTTTTATAGGTTTTGGTGGTGGGGAATACCATTTGTGGTTTTGTGGAAACCAAATGGTATTGACCAACATGGTTTAGGTACTTTTCCCTCCTTTTTCCTTTTTTGAATAAAAATAATATTTTAATTCCCTTTTTAATATTTTTGGGAATTTGGACCCTTTTTGAGGGTTTTTTATGCTTTTCTTGGGAAAATAATCTTTTTTAATGGAAAAAGGGGTGTACTCAGGTCTTTTGGTGACCTTTTGTTGGTTTCAGAGGATCTGATGGTGAAAAAGTGGATAAATGGGTCATGTGAATAGGGAAATGAGCTAGTGAGCACTTTTTGGGTGTTAACAATGCTAGCTGTGGGTGTACTTCTCATCCTTTGAACATCTTTTGTGGATACCAGCACGAATTCCTCCCATGAAAGTTCTGGTATCTGCGCCTTCAATTCCTCGCAAACAATTATCTTGATTAGCCCATGATGGGCCAAGGAATCATCTTTACCCTTCGCCACCTTCTTGCTCATTTTTGATAGGGATTGGAGCAAGTAGAATGGGATACTAATGTCGTTATTTGAGGGATGCTGGGTCCTGTGTCTTATCAGTTCTAGGATCCGAAAATGAAAGATGGGAACATAGCTTAACCTACCAGAGCATGTGATGTACCTTAGAACTATTTCAGATACATCCTCCCATGGCGTTGGCATGGAGAGTCTTTTGAATCCATTTTTCTTTTCATCATAGACCTCTCCTCTCTCAAAGAATGCTGCTTTGCTTCTTGGTTTGCCTCCCTATCATCCCTGCTCCAATACAAACCCCTCTGTAGGCCAATGAATTTGGCAATTGTCTCCTCGTCCAACTTGATACGTAACCCCTTCACCTGGGTGACGTACTATTCATCTTTAATATGATTGAAATTTCTTGCGAATTCCTGAGTTATCCCTGTATCATGTCCTTTCAGACCCAGGATGAAGGGCATCCATCCTACGTTGCGAACGATCTGCAAGACTCTCATGTTCTGGTATATGATGTTGTGATCCTCTGGTTCACTCCTTTTAAAACCCTTTGTCATTTTGAGAACCTCTCTTATAATCAACAAAACCAGGGCTTTTGGAATGTAGTTTTTATACCTTCAACTTGGTCGGGCTCTGCCTATAGGTTCGAGGAATACAAATGGTGGCTACTTCTCGTGAAGTCTGGGTGGTTACTTATATGCACAGTCGTGGAATATTATGCACCCTAATTCGCTGTCTTTCTGCACCTATTCTTTCCATCATGCATGTACCTGCCCCTTTTAATCCCCTATTTTCCATGATTGATCTCTGTCTTCTCATGATCAACCTCTGTATTGAAGGTTGCGATCATGATTTGATGAGCTGACTGAATTTTAAGTAGCGACCATGCCGCCAATTTAGAGTAGAAACTGTCCTTAGTGGATGAAAATCTCATGTAGCGTGGGATAATGTTTTACTTTAATGATAAAATAAAATCATGTTAGAGATTACCTTGGTATTTATGCATACCTGCTTTGATGCTCTGGTGCGATTTTTATGGATGGTGGATTCTGTAGTAGATTTGTGCATGTCAGTAGTTGCTCGTGTGAGCTACTTTTTCTGTTTCTTTCCATTTTGAATTTGCTGCATTACCTTCTTTTGAAAGTTGTGCCTATTGAGGATACGAGTCATGCGATGTTTTTTCTTATTGGATGGTTTAATGGCTGTATGTGACTGGCTATCTTGAATACATGGCAGCATTGCTCGAATCATTTTGCAGGCTCGCTTGAATAGTTGGCACCCTCACTTGAATTATTTTGCAGGCTCGCTTGAATAGTTGGCAGCTTTTTGTGGTGATACTGTAGAGTGTCCGCAGTTGTAGAAATTTTTGTTGGCTCTCTTGAATAGGTGGCACCCTCACTTGAATTATTTCGCTAGCTCACTTGAATAGATGGCAGCCTCGCTTGAATTGTGGTCGATGCCTTGTAAATTTTCTGTTACCTTTTGTGTGTTGTTTTTTTTTTGTTTTTTTTCTATTTTCTCTTCTTTTTTTTTCTCTTTTTTTTTTCTTTGCTTCATGATATGTGTTGAACTTCATTGATTTGTAGCATGTTCTATCAGCATCAATTGTTGCTGGTAGAGTACATGTGTAAATTACTCTTTGGACTGTGGTTTTTTGTATATTTTTAGGCAATGCCCATTCACTATCATGGGGAACTCATCATCATCAATTGTAATAATTCTCACAGCGCCATTGTCATAAATTTTCTGTATAATGTAAGGTTCAATCCATCTAGTGTTTAGCTTTCCTTTGAATGTGTGAAATCTGGAGTCGTAGAGTAGTGCCCAATCACCTTCTTTGAATTTCTTATCCTTCAAATGTTGGTCATGCCATTTCTTTCTTTGTTGTTGGATGATTTCAGCATGTGTAAGTGCTTTTTGGCGGTGTTCATCCAGTTGATTTAGCTGTAGCATGTGTTCTTTTTGAATGTCTGATAGGTTTATATTTAGATCGGCTGAAATTCTTAATGTTTTTACTTCAAATTCGATTGGTAGCATTACCTTTTTCCCACAGACTAGTTCATAAGGTGTGAATCCTGTTGTTGTTTTCCTTGTAGTATTGTAAGCCCAGACTGCTTCACTAAGTCTGTCAGCCCAATCCTTTTTGTGAAGTTGGACAATTTTTGTCAAGATTCTCTCTAATTCCCTGTTGGTTACCTCAGCTTGACCATTTCCTTGAGGGTGGTAGGAGGATGACTGTCTGTGCTTTACATTGTTTCTTTTCTTCAAGTCTTCAATTAAATATGATGTGAATTTTGGTCCTTGATCAGAAACTACTTCTCTTCACACCCCAAATCTGTGAAAGACCTGCTCAGTAAAGAATTTGGCCACATTGGTTTTATTTGCAGTAGCCAGTGCTGCTAGCATCCATCGAATAATTCTTGCACTGGTATTAGGCTTGTTCATAAGATATCTGATCGCTAAGTGGTCAGTATGGATAAAACTTTGGTATCCTATAATGTAATGCTTGAATTTGTCGATTGCATGTATGACTGCCAGAAATTCCTTCTCTGTGACTGTGTAGTTGAGTTCTACCTTAGCCAAATTTTTGCTTATATAGTATATGGCATAGGGTTTCTTGTCTTGTTCTTTCCCAAGCACAGATCCGATTGCTTTATCTGATGCATTAGTGTGAATGTGAAATGGAATTTCCCAGTTTGGTCCTTGAAGTATTTGTGCTGTGATGGTTTTCTGTTTAAGACTTTCAAAGGCTGACATGCAATTGCTTGTCCATATGAACTCATTGTCTTTTGTGAGAAGTGCAAATATGGGGGCAGCAATTCTGCTATAATTCTCAAGAAACCTTCTGTAGTACCTTGTCTGTCCAAGGAAGCTTCTCACATCTCTTTGTTTGACAGGTGGGGGCAGTGTTTTTATTACTGAGACTTTGGCTTGATCCACCTCTATACCTCTCTGTGATATATGATGTCCTAGAACAATTCCTTCTTCCATTAACATCCTGCATTTGTCATTGCTTAGGCACAAGCTCATTTCAATACATATTTTTAATACTAATTCAAGATTTTTCAACGCATGCTCAAAGCTCTGTCCATAAGGTGTGAAATCATCCATGAATACTTCCATTTTGTTATTCAGAAAATCAGAGAAAATACTCAATATGGCTCTTTGAAATGTTGTTGGGGTGTTACATAGACCAAAGGGTAGGACCCTATAGGCATAAGTTCCCCATGGGAATGTGAAGGTCATCTTATCTTGATCAACTGGGTGTATTAAAATCTGGATGTACCCACTAAAACCATCTAAGAATGAAAAGTACTTGTTTCTAGATAATGTATCCAGCACTTGGTCTATAAATGGAAGTGGGAAATGATCTTTCTTTGTTGCTTTATTCAGCTCCCTGTAGTCCACACAAATTCTCCATTTGCCTCCTTTTTTGGGCACTATGACTAGTGGTGAGACCCATTCACTATCAGATATTGGATAGATGAACCCTGCGTCTAATAACTTTTGTAATTCCATTTTGACTATGTCTTTTAGTGCAGGGTTTAGCCTTCTTGTGGTTGCCTGATGGGAGTAGAACCTTCTTTGATGTAAATGTAGTGTTTGCAGATATCAGGATGTATTCCTTTCATATCTGCATATGTCCATGCAAATGCTTTACTTTGTTGTGTTAGTATCTTCATCAATTTCTCTTCTTGCTCCGGTTCTAAATTGGAATTTATGTTGACTGTTTTTCCATTGTGAATTTCCACGACTTTTACTTTCTCAATCTGTTCTGGCAGTACTTCTGTCCATAAGTCATCTATGCTTTGTTTTGAACTTTCACCTATTTCCGTAGAAAAAAATTCTTGAATAACATGACTGTTAGGAGATATATTTTGTATAAATATATCTATATGGCCATCTTCATCTATTGCCTTTAAAGATATTGCAGCATCAATTGTTAGGATAGGTTGGAGGTTTTGATTTGGTGTGTTTTGGTAATCATCAGTCCAATTTTGATATTCTAACTCTGAAGATTTCATTGTTGGTGGGTAGATTGTGATTTTCTTCCTGGTATGTCCACTGGTGATTGTCATGTTTCCTGATCGACAACCTATGTAAGCATCCGTAGTTGCTAACCAAGGTCTACCCAGGATAATTGGATAGCCATGAAGTTTGCTTTTGATTTGGATTATTATAAAATCAGCTGGGTATTCCCAGGACTCGATATTGATCATCATTCCTTCTAGCATTCCTTCGGGCTTCACAGTGGACGTGTCTGCTAGTTGGAGTATTGTTGTGGTTGGTCTTACCATTGATTGGAGTCCCAGGTATAACATGGTTTCTTTAGTCATGACATTGATCGTAGCTGCTAAATAGATTAAACATTTATTTATTCACTTGTTATTTATGGTGACCTTTACTACAGGACTACCAGGATCAAGATATTTAGGATTTATTATGACACCTAGCATCAAATCGGCCAATTGTCCTACTACATTAATAGTTGGTGGGTCACGCTTCCTCCTTCCTGGATTTTTTAGGCAATTTTATCTAATGAATTTATTGCAGATGGGCACATCCCTTATGGCTTGTAAAATTGGGATTTGGATGTCCAGGTGTTTGAATTCATTTAAGATTGTATTCTCTCCCTCTTCTTTTGTATTCCAGACAAGTTTTTCTAGAAATGGGGGATTTCTGTTGCGTGGAAGTGGTTGGGTTTCATCCTCGGGAGGTTCTAGTTCATCAGGATGCTGAACATAGGGTTGTGATGTGTGGTCTTGAGCTTCAGGTATAGTTTGTTGGATGTTGTGTGAGGATGTTGTTATAGGTCAAACTTGCACCTCTCCGTCCGTGATCACCCTGAGCTGCTGATCACACAAAAGGACAACTTGGATGGAGGAGCATGTTGACTTTGGATATCATGACAACTCATCCCATTTCCTGAGAATACTGGAAAACATACAAAAATATCATCTTGAGGTATGAGCGCTACTCTACTTAAAGAGACTAGCGCCCATACGCGACTCCAGTGCATAATAGTAGCGCCCATATCAGTATATACGCTACTCTGTCTCATCAAAGTAGCGCTCACAATTTAAAACTAAATGAGCGCTATTGTTTAAACAATAGGGTAGCGCCCTATACGCTACTCCACTGTGTAATAGTCGCGTGTACCTTTAAAAATGATTAAAAAATATATTAATCCATCGAAGAGGATTAGTTGAAGACAGTTTCTTAACTTCCCCAACCTCCTCATCGACTGGAACTGCTTCCTTAAACCTATAAATTCCTAGAAGGCTAAGGGAGCAAGGTTAGAAGAAATTATGAATGCAAATGCTTACTAAAGAATGAGAGGATGAGTTAATGGAGAAACTGTTGCAGAAGACATCCAAACCAGAGCAGAGCCAGAGCCCAGGATCTAGTTGCAGGAGCCTGCTTCATTATCAGGTATATTTGTACTGCATACTATTTTGACAAATAAAGGTTGAAGTGTTTCCTTGTTCCAATCTGAAGGTGTTATTAAATGGCATTTTGAGTTGGATTCATTTTGGTCAATACTGGATATTAAACATAATTTTTGTTTATTTTATGATTTATATGTTGCCCAAAGTGTTTGAGGAAGGTATTGTTGTTTCAGGTTTGCTGAAAGAAGGAAGATTTGAGAGCTGGACACAAGGCTGGGTCAAGGCTAGGATCAGACTCCAGTGAAAGGTATGTTCTCTAAATCTGTAATCTATTTCTTTTGCAAACACTTCTGTAAATGACATAAATACACTTACCTGTCACCCCAACCAAGTTGATAGTTTAGTTTCCTGACTATAGGGTAGAAATATCCGCCAACAGACTGGCGACTCCGCTGGGGAACTAAGTGTTTTGGCTTTAGGAAACCATTGTTGTTGGTTGTCTTCTCGGTTGATTTTGATTTCTTCGACTTGCTAAGAACCTTTTCAGGTATCTTTTGTCTTGGCTTGCCTGCTTTCATCAATTCCCATACCCCCCAAGGTCAGTTTCCTAGCCTTTTAAAGATGAGCGCTACTATTTCATATACACCGTAGCGCCCATACGCTACTGTACTGTATATACAGTAGCGCCCGTTTTGGCATGGGCGCGAGTTGCTCTACTGCACAGTAGAGTATTTTTTCTGAAGCAGCCATTTTTGATTTTTCTTGCTTTTGGCCCTATGGAGATTTTCTGACTTTGTTGTAGGATTCTTGGGATGATTGCATAAGGTTTTTAATCATTGATTCAAGTCATAGAACCGCTCCTTAAAGTTTTTCCATGTTTTAAACCATTTGTTGACCTTTGGATTTCTTTGAGACTTTTTTGACCTATTTGGAAAACCTAGTGGTGTTCGGTGACGAACATTTTCACTTGTTTTCAGACCCTGACTACTTTTGCCCATTTACAAACCTGTACACTCCTGTGTCTGTTGTTTGTGGTGAAGTTGTATGTTCTCTACTGTCCATGTCCTTTGTTTAGGGTTTTGGTCTTTGGTAGAGCTTTTAGGGTGTCTTCTTTGTGTCTAGTTTCATGTTTTTCCCGAGACTTTTTTGTCTTTTGATGGTCACAAGTGCTTCTTTAACAGCTCTAGGCTAGTTTCCACCTCTCAGTTTTCTTCGTGTTAGCAGAACAGCCTGCTTGTCTACGTACTTGGCTTTGTGGTCTTGTTAGGGTTAAGCACTTTAGGTCAGTCCTTGGGTGTTCTCTCCTTGTTTTTCTTCCACTTAGTGTCCAAGTTTATAGGTTTTTTCCTGAGTAAAAAACCTGTAGATTAAGCCTTTCTCGAGTTAGATTTCGATAGCTGTAGGCTCAAGAACATTTGCCATACTTCCACTTTTGCATAAGAAGTTTATTTGGCTTTCCATTTTTTTTTTATATATAGTTCTTTTTCGATCATTGAAAAAGCAAAAAAAATTTGGTACTTTGAGTTAAATAGGACTTGTCGTGGTCAATGCAAAATAGCTTAATATATTTTGTTTAATTCAAAAAGAAAACAAAAAAAAATTAGTAGGAAAGTTTGCTTAGATTTGCATTTTCGAAAAAGATAGATGAAAAAGTAAAAAATACAAGAGTTTTGTTGTAAGAAATTTTGAATACATTTGCATTTAGTTTTCTTGTTATAACCACGTTCACACACTCACTATCCCCTTTGCGTAATAAAAGCCCTTAAAATTTATTAATAAAATGAACTAGAAACCTTTTCTTTTTTAGGGCACACTACACCAACTAGTCTTGGTTAGGGTCTTGGGTTTAAATCACCTTAAACCACCCAAGATCACACATTGCGCAATAATCGTAGTGAGATTATCATTTAGGCAAATCCACTACACTCAAAAATTTCCTGGGAGCATATGCAGTAGGTCAATGTGAGATCGGTTTGTGGGAATACCTCTCCTACTTTCTGATTGAGCATACGCCAGGATTGGATAGCGTATTGGGGACTCTTTCGAGTTTCGGGCTTAGCTACCCTGCCCACGCTTTCTGATTCGACCGGTGACTGTTCCCCCAGGATTTTTCGGTGTTTTGGTATCCTTAGTATCAGACTTTTAGGTTCTTACACAGGTGACAGCAGAGGGTATATCTGCTGTACCTAGGACAGACGCGGGAGGAAATCCCTTGCAGGTCTTTGGGAGGGCGGTTGGGTGATTCCAGCGCTTGCACCCTTAGTCATTGTATTGTGGACCCCGGGTAACTGTTCTTCATCCTTCGTTGATCTGTTCTGGGCCCTCATCATCCCAGACTCTTCTCCGGGAGGCACCTTTGTTTGATTGGTTTGAATACTTAGGAATTTTTAGTTGGTGTGCTGTTTGCCCCCTAGTCTTAGTGGCCACTAGGTTCTAGGCTGTTTATTGGATATCTATAATCACGGAGAATCAACAACTCCGTAGATCGAGAAGGATTCAAAACCTTCCTCCTATTAGAATAGAGCCTTTACAACCAGCTACAAGACAGAGGGTAAACCCCAGTATTTCTTCAGAAATTACCTCTGAAATAGAACTGCTTGAAGAAATACTTATAACAGAAAACCTTGAAACTGAGGTTCTTGAGGAACCATCACCAGGTATCACAGAACAACAACATTTTAGTACTGTTGAGGTGGAAGATCTTACTTCCGCGGAGTATAGCACTCCTTTCAATCCTCCCTTAACTGACACTAGAATTCCGGTGCTGTTACCTGTTGGTTTCCAACAGTCTCTTTTCAGTGCAGATCTTTTGTTTCCCGATTATCTGATGACTAACACAGGAGGTGAACCAGGGGGTCCCCAAACTCCCACCTTAGGTATGAATGCCAGCACAGTTAACCCTTCTTTTACTGCTACATCTAGTCAGGCACAAACTGCGTCTGTGCCTACTCCATCTTTTAGTTTTAACACTAGTACCTTAGGAATGCCTAGTTTCACAACAATGGCATCTATTCCCACGCCTACTGTTAGACCTAGCAGTATGGCTAACTGTGCAACACCTTCTACTTCACAACCTTTATATCAGATCCCCAGTACTTGGGTTTCCACACCTGTGGTAGGACCAAGTGTTTCAGCAAACATGCCAGTCATGGGTACCATGACTGCACCGTCCACATCAGCTTCGGCTGGTTTCAACAACTTTGTAGGCCCTAACTTGAATCAGGGTAGCATGCCTGCAAATAATGTTCCTTTTTCCTTATTTTCAGGAGGAGGGGGCAACTTTTTCAACCAGCAATATGGCGGGGCTAACACCCAGCCACAATGGACGAACCAACAAAGCACTAATCCGCTCTCGTACGGGTGGGGAAATTTTAATCATTCTTTCTCACAACAACAACAACTGGCAGGGGGCAACCCCTACCAACAAATACCTGGGGGCAACCCCTACCAACAGTTAACTGGGGGTAACCCCTATCAACAGTTGGGAGGCGGAAACCCCTACCAACACATGGCCGGGGGCAACCCTAATCACCAAATGGCTGGGGGCAACCCCTACCAACAATTCATGGGACAAACAATGGGTGCTTTCCCTTATCAAGCTCCATCTTATCAGCCTCGTCTACCTTTTCTGGCAACTTTGAATTTGCCAGACCTTTCGAAATTGACTAATGATCTGGTGTGTCATAACTCAGCATGGCCATCAGTTCCCACCAAATTACCTTCGGATATTCCCAAATTCGAAGGCAAAGCTGGTGAAGATCCTGGTGACCATGTCACTACCTTTCACTTGTGGTGTTCTTCAAATTCATTGAACGAAGATTCCATCAGATTGAGATTGTTTCAAAGGACCTTAACTGGTCCCGCGACCAAATGGTACATTGAGTTGCCTGCGGCTACTTTCTCTAGTTTTGGGGATCTGGCCACCGTCTTTTTGAACCATTTCCAACTTCCTGTTCGGTATGATGCCGGAACAGAACTTTTGTCTACTTTTAGACAAAACAAAGCCACTCACCTATCTGACCACATTCAGGAGTGGCGAAGACGGAAGAGGCTCATAAAGGCCAATATCCCTCCAGAGTTTCTACTCGAGTGGTACTTGAAATCACTCCTTCCTTATATTTCTAAGGAAGTAGCGACATCCGGAGTCTCCAATGAAGAAGAGGCCATTTTAAGGACTCAACAGTTAGACCTTGTATACGCACAATCTGGTTTACTGTATGAGATTATACCAGACGCACCGAGATCAAACACTGATCTAAGTAGGCCCAAACCCGGACCACATGCTGACGGCATAGTGGGTTCGGTTAACTCTGCAGCTTTCGAAGCACTGACCAAACAAGTCCAAGCCTTAACTGTCAAACATTCGACTGCAGACATTGCTTCCGTCACAACCTCTCCTTCTACTTCTGAATCTGTTAATCAGGTTCAGAACAATCAAAAGGGCCCTCGGCAGCCCAATAACAAAAAGAAGGGCAAGAAAGGAGAGGGGAACCAACAAAAGCCCAAAAAAGATAATGCCGAAGAGGGTAATAAAGAAGAGAAGAAGGTTAGGTTCCCTTGTAAACTTTGCAAACAAAACCACCTTACTCATCAATGCCCTCTACTAGAAGAAGCCCAGAAGCTTTTGAAAGAGAAGAAGCCTGCCGTCTTGAAAGATCCATTTCCCAAAGGGCAAGGCTCCACTTCTGGCACCTCCAAAACTGGGGGCACCTCACACGCTTCGGTTGATCAAACATTCATAAACATGGTCAACTCAGATGCACTTTTGCAAACCAGAGCTAAGAACTATACCCCGGAAACGCAGAGAAAGGATAAGGAGATTGCTGAATCCTCCACTCCACTTCACATACCTGTGGACCCAATGCCTAAGATTCCGAAAGGTGTCTTAAAGAGGGCATCGCACAATCCCAACACGCGGGCTGCTTCCAACTACAATGTGGTTGAAGATCTAGCCCAAACTCCTTGTGCCATGTCTACCTTAGAAGTCTTGCAGAGTTGTCCTTTGCAACGAAATGCACTTCTGGCAGCTATTGGGAGTATGGAGTCCTCCAACATGTCTGCGCGATTTGATATGACTGATGTCAAATACCGGTTGCCATATCACGTTGCCCTCCAGATTGAAGTCGTTCATGGTCCAATGACCATAAGACGAGCTGTAGTAGATGAGGGAGCGTCGACCTGCGTAATGTCTATTTCCTGCTGGAAAGCTCTAGGTTCTCCTGAGTTAGTCCCTTCCAACACAATGCTTACTGCATTTGATGGCAGAACTTTCCGTCCACATGGAGTTTTGCCATCATTTAATGTCACTTTGGCCGGTAAGACAGTTGCTGTTGAGATTGAAGTTCTGGACGCTCCGCTCGATTACAACATGTTATTGGGCAGGAGTTGGACTTATGCCATGCAAGCTATAGCATCGGCAGTTTTTCGAGTGGTCATGTTCCCATTTGAAGGTAAGATCGTTACAGTCGATCAACTTTCTTTCACTCAAGGAAAACACCAGACTTCTACAGAAACCACGATTCCTATGATTGATCAAACCACCCCAGTTAGCGAGAGTTTAGGAGCAGGACTTTTTGGATCACTGATTGGCACTTTTGACCTACCCGCTCCTACTTTATTTGTTGGTACTGAAGGATTTTCATCGTCTGAAACTCCTATAATTGGTTCAACAACTAATTCCGAGTTTCTCTCAACTAATACAAACCCCTCCGTACCTACCCCTGTTGTAGAAGTTACCCATTTGGAGTCTCATCAAACTACAACAGGACATATGTCGACTCAAATGGTGTCTGTTGAGTCAAATATAGATTATGCCACTACACAGATACCCAACCCAATTCATTCTCTCAACAGTTCAGGAATTACTTTACCTTCTGATGAAGAAATGTTAGAAGCCTTGAATGACCCAGACCATCCTCGTGAACCTATAAATCGTGTGTCATTCTTGTTTCCTTTTCTTCACTTATTAGAGAGAGGAGAATTTTGTTCACCACCTGATGAGAACACTGGTCTCACCCCTTCACAAGTTGCCATTGTTGAAGCCAATAGAGCACATACCTCGTTGGTGAACATTTTTACTGGAGTTAACGGGAACATTCTCTTTGAAACGGGATGTTATCTCGATGAAATAATCCCATATGCTAACCTTTTCCGTGAGTTCCATAATACCTTTGCCCGGCCTCCTGAGGAAGATCCAGGCGTTGACCCTACCTGAAGAAGTACTATGCCTAGGTTGAAGTACTTTTTCTTGTAACATAGCTGTATATTTCTGTATAGTTAGTTTTGTTATGTTCGTTAGGTGATCTGATGTGTGCTTCTCGTTGCATGTACCAGATGTCAACCGCACATTTCTTAGGATTTGCTGATGGCGCCAGTCGCCACACCTGTCAGTTGGCCGCAACAGCTTGGGTCATTTATTCACCCGCTGACCAACTTGTCTCTTCGGGGGGGGTTTGTCTGGGACCTACCACGAACAATGTGGCTGAATACAGTGCAGTTATAGAACTTCTCCGAGATGCCCTCAGTCATGGCATTTCATACCTGGAGGTAAGGCTTGACTCACAACTAATTGTATTTCAGTTAACAGGTGTCTATCGGATCAGAGATCCAGGATTGCTACGACAGTTTCTACGAGTTAGATTATTGGAAAGACATTTTCATTCTATCAGATATGAACACATTCCAAGAAATTTAAACAATTTAGCTGATTCGTTAGCAAACTATGTGTTAGATTGGCATTTGCATCATACATTGTAAACAACATTCCACACATAAGATTTAAAAACACATTCACATGTAAATAACCGATACTGTATATATAACTGATACCGTATCAAAAAATATGAGTTTCGAGTCATGAGTTTCATAAGTCAAGTCATAAAAGTACAAAAGTTGGGCATGGCAGCCTCAAAAATATATACATATAATGTTTTTCTTCTCCTATGGAGAAGGAGGAACCTCCTCATCATCTACAGCATTACGGTAGCATATCACTAGTCTAGCAACCCTACGCAGTAATCTAAGCCATGCTGGGGGCACCCCAACAACATCCTCCTGCATGTCAACAGGTATCTGGTCCATGCGGCTGGTAGGAATCTCATGAGTCAGCCGACTCATTTTCCTCTCTAGGTTTCCCAGCATAGCTTCTGCTGCGGTGATATCAGCTAGCCTCACATAGATAGTAGGATGGCCCTCGGGACGAACAGGCCCAACATCTGCATTGAACACTCGATTAGAACTCCAAAACTCATTTCATAAAAAATAAAATATTCGAAAAGTTTGAAAAAATTAAATAAATTCTCAAAAAGTAAACATACCAATATCTCCCCAGGCACCACCTGGCGGAAGTACCAGCTCTGGGTCGTGACGAAAATCTAGTCCAGCATAGGGAAACTGCTCAAAAGCGGGAACTTGCCTCTCCCACCACCCCCAGAAGTCATCTGTATGGTAACAATAGTGACTCTCCCCACCACCTTGGCGGAGAAAAATGTCACCCCAACGGCCTAGTCTGGGCTCAAGGGGGTTAACCTGTGGTAATGGCATTCCCAAACTAATAGCAGGCATTCTCTCGAAGAAGAAAGTACACAAGATACTCCCGTACCCGAAATTCTTCATTGTACCAGATTTGCAACTTGTCAATTGATACTTCATGTTTGCCAACAAGCTAGTACTCCAATCATAAACATGCCCATGCAAACACTGTACACCGACATGCATCGAGTTCCTAGAAGCCAAGTGTTGTGATGCGCTACCGGATACCCGGTTGATTGTACTCACTATTACTTTCAGCGGGAGACCATCAATAGTTGAAATCAGGACTTGGCTTCCCGATTTTTCTGCTCCAGCAACACAGTAGGTGTTCACATATTCTTGCACGGACCGCGCACCCAAGCGAGATGTCCCTTTTAGATTGATTACGTCTCCTCTTCTTGAGAGACCGATAATAAAATATATATCCTCAACGGTAAGCTCAAGAGTTTGCCCCCGGATGATGAAGGTATTAGTATCAACATCCCAATACTGAATCAATCTCCGAAACAGCTTGTTTAGTGCCCGCATGTTTACGGTTCGATAAAATTTCAACAAACCGCATCTACGGAGCGCATGAAGGGTAGCAGGGTCTTGCATAGCTAGTCTATCCATGTCTTCATGCTCCCTTTCCCTCCATTGTAAGACCATCCTGCACAAAAACCCGAAAAATTTTGAGTCTCGGCGCTTCATTTTGGCTTTGCAAATGTATACGCTACTGTGTGTATTACACAGTAGCGTGTAGGCGCTACTCTGTTTGAGTAAAGTAGCGCCCATTCGCCTTCATACGCTACTGTTATGTACACACAGTAGCGCCCGCGCATAAAACTTTATGAGCATTGCGTTTCGGGCCATTTTTCCTCAAAATTTTAAAAACAAACCATTGAAATGCAAGGTGGGTTGATTGTTACTTACTTGATAGAAGTAGTTTGGCGTTTGGATGCTCCGTTTGATCACAAGAGAGATTTGAAATTCATGAAAATGTGCCCAATGTTTGCCCTACAACACAAAATGAAAATTGATTTGTTAATATTGAAATTATATATATAATTGGATTTTAATTTTTACCCATAATTTTTAATTTTCTATAGTTTCAAACATTTTCAAAAACCCTAATTAATTAATTGAAACACAAAATAAGGTATAAAACTGATCCAAGTTTAATTTTCACTCAAATGTTGTCGAATTCGTCTCCTGACCTCAAATTTCTTAACGATGAAACTTGTCAGTTAGCTAAACATTTCAAATCCATATATTCTTTAAGATTTTTGCGTCATCAACTAATATTTTGTTGAAAACCTAGTTTTTGGCAGGACATGAAGTTATGATCCCAGAAGCTGACCTTTAAGTCATTTTAAGCTCTTGTTTGGACTATTTAAACCTAAACAAGATTGCCGAGCAGACTTGTCCTTTTCAAGCTCGTTAAAGTACCCGAAGGCTCATCCACTCAGGTATAGAATTACCCCTTTTCCGGGCCTCAGTGGTATTAACTACGGAAAAGGTATACTCTAGGTATACGTCAGTGTACGCTAGAAGAGTTCTCCTTTCATTGTTTTATACTTTTTCGGGGGAGGAGACTAACTATACGAAAAAGGACCTGTTAGAGTCTCTCTTTAGGGTTTTCAGACTCTCTAAATATGAAAATACCAAGCGAGCATTCACCTACTCGGGCTCGATGTGAAATCCACGAGAGGGTAAGTAGAGGACTGTTTAAGTTTTTCAACTCTATAAACAAGAAAACATCGCCGAGCATAGACCAATCCGGGCTCGATATAAAATCCACGGATAGGTGAAAAGAGGATTGTTTAAGTTTTTCAGACTCTATAAACAAGAAAACACCGACGAGCATTAATCTGCTTGGGCTCGATACTAAAATCCACGAGCAGATATATGGAGTTATTGTTTAAGTTTTTCAGACTCCTTAAAATTGAAAACACCGGCGAGCAAGAACAGATCTCGGCTCGATACTAAAATCCAGAGATCAGTACATATAGAGTAATCTTCTATCTCTTCTTCGAACTCTTTAAATTCTGAAGAAGGTACTGAGTCTTCCTCCCATGGGCTCATTAAATTATTTACATGGTTGGACCTATTGAGTTTTCATTCTTTCTTGGACTCATTAAATCCACAAGAAGGGTATTCTTTTATCTAAAAAGAATAAGGAACGGGAAAACACATCATATCTTCATTGTTAAAGGCAGTATCAGTCAAGTCCTATCCTTGAACACAGCACCTACTTGAGTCTATCTTGTCAGTTGGGTTTAGTTTTTGGCCTTAAGGTGAACCTTTCCTCCGAGTTATTTACTCCCCCGGTTGGTTATTCTTCCAACCATATGGAGGGTCTGCTAATGTCTCTTACATTTCAGACTTATTTACCCCATTATGTCAAAAACTGCCTAAGTCACTTTGTGTCGTGCTCAATGTTCAAGGATATACCCCGTGTCGACCATTCTGCAGTTTACCTTGACCTCATGTGTCGGCCTTCCTAGTGTCAGTCTTGTTACATATCATTTCATATCAGCTCTTACCAGTTGAGTGTTCCTCGAGTTGGATGATGGAGGATACCTTAAGGCCTCCCTTCCAACGGACTTCTTCCCATCGACATCAAATCATTATTCTGGGTTTGAAGTTTAGAGTTTCGGTTAGTACCTTGGAGATTGCAGTCACCAGTGGCAATTGTCCTCGCTGTTGAATGATGAGAATACATCAATGTCTCTTCTTTGACAGGATTCCCGAGTGTTCGACTCCAAGTCCATCTATTCACATTTGGCGAATCGTACTTGGTACCTTGGACTCCATCATCATTATCGGTGGAAGTCCTCACGTTTGTTAACGGTATACATCAATGACCGGTAATCAGACGATGCCCTCCATGCTCGACTATCAGCTCATCTATTCACATGGCTCGGGTTTGTACCTAGGGTTGTTATGGGATGAAGACCTTGGGATTTGGATGACATAACCCCATTTTGTTATCACCCAAGTTGCGCAAGACTGAGCCTCACTTCTATACGGCTCTCCATGAGACATAGATCCAGTGTGTTGTTATGGCTATGATCTCTTAGTTTGACATGGATCCACGCTTGTATTTCAAGTGGCCATGCTTTTATATACATCTCCTTGTTATGTATCGGAGATCATGTTACACATCTATAAGATGTCAACAATGTAATTGCTCGCTGACCTTGATTTTTGTTGCAGGTTTTCTGCGACTTTGTTCTGCGGTTCTGTGCTCTCTCTCTGGTTTTGGATTATAATGTATTTCGGCCATCGTTACCCTCTGATCTCACACATTAGGGGGCATCTGTTATAGGTCAAACTTGCACCTCTCCGTCCGTGATCACCCTGAGCTGCTGATCACACAAAAGGACAACTTGGATGGAGGAGCATGTTGACTTTGGATATCATGACAACTCATCCCATTTCCTGAGAATACTGGAAAACATACAAAAATATCATCTTGAGGTATGAGCGCTACTCTACTTAAAGAGACTAGCACCCATACGCGACTCCAGTGCGTAATAGTAGCGCCCATATCAGTATATACGCTACTCTGTCTCATCAAAGTAGCGCTCACAATTTAAAACTAAATGAGCGCTATTGTTTAAACAATAGGGTGGCGCCCTATACGCTACTCCACTGTGTAATAGTCGCGTGTACCTTTAAAAATGATTAAAAAATATATTAATCCATCGAAGAGGATTAGTTGAAGACAGTTTCTTAACTTCCCCAACCTCCTCATTGACTGGAACTGCTTCCTTAAACCTATAAATTCCTAGAAGGCTAAGGGAGCAAGGTTAGAAGAAATTATGAATGCAAATGCTTACTAAAGAATGAGAGGATGAGTTAATGGAGAAACTGTTGCAGAAGACATCCAAACCAGAGCAGAGCCAGAGCCCAGGATCTAGTTGCAGGAGCCTGCTTCATTATCAGGTATATTTGTACTGCATACTATTTTGACAAATAAAGGTTGAAGTGTTTCCTTGTTCCAATCTGAAGGTGTTATTAAATGGCATTTTGAGTTGGATTCATTTTGGTCAATACTGGATATTAAACATAATTTTTGTTTATTTTATGATTTATATGTTGCCCAAAGTGTTTGAGGAAGGTATTGTTGTTTCAGGTTTGCTGAAAGAAGGAAGATTTGAGAGCTGGACACAAGGCTGGGTCAAGGCTAGGATCAGACTCCAGTGAAAGGTATGTTCTCTAAATCTGTAATCTATTTCTTTTGCAAACACTTCTGTAAATGACATAAATACACTTACCTGTCACCCCAACCAAGTTGATAGTTTAGTTTCCTGACTATAGGGTAGAAATATCCGCCAACAGATGTATTCTGCAACATTTTTCCAGATCGTAGGTTTATTTCATTTATTTCTATGGTGTCTACAACATAAGCTGGGAATTGTGTGATATCAGTGTTATAAGCTTGCTGCTATTGTGGGGGTCTGTTATTATTAAGATTTGGAATTGGTTGGGATGGAATAAGTAGAGGTCTGGTGGGTGGTTGAGGTTGTGGGGGTGGCATAATGAGTGGCTGTTGTAATGGCACCCTCCAATTTGATGGATGGGGGTACTGGCTTGCATAATTTGTGGTGGATGGAAAAGGTGGGGGGTATTGAGGATAAGACGGTGGATAATATGGTTGTTGATAGGATAGTTGATATGCTTGTTGGTTTTGTTTCCATTGGTTTTGATTTGGTTGTGCTTGCCATGGAGTTGGTGCAGAGTTCCAATTTGGCTGCCCTTGATTATAGTAAGTTTGATTGCTCTGCTGATATGGCCTAACAAAATTATTCCTCCTCTGATTTATAAAACAGAGTTGTTCTACAGTTCCTTCAGTTGCTGGGTCTTGAATAACTGCCTTACATGAGGGTAAGTGGGTACATTTATCAGTGGAATGGTCATCAGTGCAAAGACCACATACTTCTATTGTGTTCAAGGTGCACTTCCCCTTCTCATGCTTCTTTCTACAACGAGGACAAAATACTGCCAAGGCTTGGTTAATTTCATCCTGTTTCTTTTTCATTTGAAGAGCGTCAAGTTGCATGGCTAGGGACTCCAGTATGTCATTTTTCATGTCATCCAGTAGGTTTCCTAAATCAGATTTTGTAAGTGTTGGTGTTGAGGATGATGATCCACTGGTGGTTGTATGTGTATCCCTCGTCCCATTCTTAGTTTTCCTAGATCTTGAGTAGTTTTTGAATATTTGCAGGATCTGGTCAAAAGATTTTTGGAATATATCTCCATCTCCAAGGAGATTTAAGACTTCAAAATTGTCCTCTTCTACACCTCTGAGAAGGACAAGCTTTAGTGATTCAGGATCCAATGTGAAATGGCTGGATCGTTTGTAGCTGAGCTGAAATCTTTGGGCATGATATTCTAATGACTCTCTATCTCCTTGTTGCATCCTAAAGATTTCATCCCTAGTATCTTTGGCCTTGCACAAGTCCCTATATTTTTCTAAGAATGACTGTTTCATTTGATCCCAACTAAAGATACTATTTCCTTCAAGGCTCATGAACCACCGAAGTGATAGGTCTTTTAGTGTGGAAGGAAAAAGCCTAAGCTTTTGTGCATCAGTAGTGTAATCAAATGATTTGCAAACTACCTCAAATTCAAACAGGAATGTGTGAGGATATTTTGAAGTCAACCCATGAAATATTGGAAGATTATTAGGATTGATGTTCTTCATTCTGGCATCTCCGAGAGGTACGCTAATGGGAAAAGTGAAAAGCTCCCTAGGTTCTTCCTCTTCATTTTCCATTGAGGTGTTTGAGATGGAACTGGTAGTGAAGTTGCTTCTGTTTGGATCGTATGTGGAGTCAGTTTCGTTTTCAGAGTGTAGAAATTCAAATTGAGAATGGTTAGAACAGTTATTACCATTGTTGCTCATGGAATGCTTGGGCAGAAAGCGGCCAAACCTATCCCTTTTCCAACAAGGCATTCATTGGTAAAAAAGTATTTATGTTTTTGTTTTATGTAGTTTTTTTTTCTTCTTTTTGTGGTTTTTTTAGGTGATGTCTCCTAAAAGATTTAGCACCTCCCGGGCAACGGCGCCAAAAAGTGGTGAGCTCCTAATGTGGATTCCTAATGAGGGAAGCTATACCAAGAGCCTACTTTAAATGTCAACCTGGGGAACGTACAAACTTTAGAGATGCATGCACTATCTGTGCTCTTATAGGATAATCTCTTGTCACAGTTGGATGTCGGTATCGATGTTCTAAAGATTGTCTACTAAATATGAAAACTGATTATGCTATGGAATTAAATACTGGAAAGCAATAAATCTAATTAAAAGAATTAAAGTGCTGAAAGCAGTAAATCTGTTCTAAGAAATAAAGGTACCAAAAGTAGTAAATCTGTTCTAATAAATAAAGCAATAAATCTATCTTAAATAATCAAAATGCTGAGAGTAAAGGGAACGATCTTATAAAATTACTTAATGCAGAATAACAAATCTAGAAATGAACATGCAATAACAGATCTATTCTAAGATTGGGGAAAACAAGGTTTGTAGTTATTTTCTGCCTAAAACCAGAATTCTAATCTAAACCATTTTAAATCCCAAGACTAAAATTGAAGTGCAATCGTTTCAAGCTATCCATCTATTACTAAAGAAATTGATCACGATGAGAAACAGTCAAAGACCTCAGATATAAACCATGTTATTGAAAGCAAAGCTGATACACATGCAATTGTTGATTCAAATATGCATTGAAAGAAAGAACCTACATGACTACTGAAACTGTTCTGCTGTACTACAAAATGTATTATAAACTACTACATAAATAATGAATGATTCAAACGCTCCCATATGTCATAGAACTGTTCATCAATGTAAAACGCATACTTGGAAAAATACCTGCAAATAGTAATCTCCTGACCTATGTGTTGGAGGAACCCTCCCCAACCCGTACTCAGGAGAGAATAAAAACTTATAAATGTTGGCTAGAATTAATAATCAATCTCTTAATTAAAATATAGAATCCATGTCAAAACAAAGGTCTGTACTTCGCAGTATCGATAGGGCAGAAAACGTTAAAACAATGTTTTTCTCAAAATAACAGCAGGGGCCTCTCGCTACCCAAGAGGTCCATATTTATACGATTTAATGCTGATCCTAACTGATTGTCAAAATGCCGATTCTTCTTGAAAGTGGGAGTGTGTCCTATATAAATCAGGAAAGAGGGTGCTAAGCTTGGTGATCCTTTAGTCTTCTACATGTCCATCCTTGAATGACCCTGAAACTGCTCAGTCATGCTTGGTTTCCATATAATTAGTTTATTTGATACGCATTCTAACATCCAAGAATAATCATACAACAAATCCATTAAATAATTAAAGTAAAACATTTTCCCCCACAAATGAGTATGTTTCATCACCACTGCTTGAGTTTGGCTACTGGAAAAAAGGTTATCAAATACCTGAAAACTTGACTCATCACTTCCATTTAAGAGTTTGATTTTTTCTTATCAAGTTTAGTTTGAATTCTAAAATGGATAGGATGTTAAGGAATTTTAGTTCATTGTTTCATATCTGACATTGGAACTCACCATTGCATAGTAATATAACATGTTTAAAGTAGACATATCCCTACCTTACAATCTATTATCATGGGCATCCATGCAATTTTGATGATACCTACTTTTTTGGTGATTGGACATGGGTCTCTCACCCTTGTCATTTGAACAACATTGTTTTGATCTATGGTACTTGTGTGCATTGGGAACATGAGGTGCATTATGATTTGCATGTGCTTGGGGAATTTGAGGTCAAGCAAAATGAATACCAAGTACATGTTCATTTCCTGAGAGATTATGAGTTGCCTCTAGGTGGTAGTTGTACAGTTTTGGAGGAGGCACATGATCTCACTTCGGTTGAGCCAACCATGATGGATGACTATTATAGAGAGTTGGTTCACCATTCTCCATCCCACACACATATGTCATCCAACACACATAGTGATGAATATTGGGTAAAGGGATTTTTTATTTTGGTGCCACATGAGGAGAAGGAGGCTCCCACACACTTTATTGATGGTTTGATAGTTAGAAATTGGGGTTTTAAAAGTGCATGCCTGTCCCTTACCAGTTTGATGAGCAACAACAAAGGAATCTATCTGATGTCTCCATTATGCATAGTAGTGCAGGGGAGTTCCACTTGATTCAGTTAGGTGGAACAAGTATCAGAGTAAAGCATTTTTGCACCAGAGAGAAGATGGTACATGGGGAAGCTACAAGCATTCCATCCAGATCACTAAGATGGAGTATGCATTCATCCACTAATTGGGTGGATAGATACATAAGGGAGTTGAGTACCCTAAGGGGTAATTTTGTTGCTTGCATTAGTGGAACGTTTGTGGACATGTCATTCATCTTTTGTGAGTATTTGTATAGACATTTGTGGCTGCTATATGATGTCTTCAGCATACCTAGATGGACATGGAATTGTCACCTATGTATCTTGGATGGAAATTGCAATACTAGTTTGCACATTGCACATAAGAAGTTTCATACATCGTTGGAGAGACTCACAGATATTTGGTTTTGCATTGGGAGTGATAAAATTTCAATGTGGTGGTGGGATCCAAGTATCCTAGATGATGATATATCCTCCCTGATGACGCTGATATTTGTGAGCATGTAGTTGAGACAGTGGGATCTTGGCATTCCTTACAGTATTAGGTTACCACCCGAGACAATGCCATTATATAACATCAATAAGTGGCAGTGGGATCCAGGATTTGATGGATCATTTCAGTTTTCATTAATGTATGGAGGAATGAAACATAAGCAGTGGGACCCTGGGATCATTGTGAAGATCCAGTTATAACCAGAGTAGTGCATCAACAACATGGTGGCACCTCCATTGATTTCAGTTAGAATTTGAAATTCCAATGTTTGTCAAGTTCAGCTATAGATCTTAAATTTATTGAGGACAAGAAATATTGGGAGGGGAGGACTGTAATGTCCCCATTTTTTATACCACCTTGTTCCACCATTACCCATTAAAACCCATGGGTCCTAGTGATAATTTTGAATTAATTAATTAATGAGGGGTTAAGTTTTGAGGCATTAATTGCCAAACTATTTAATTTTATTTCCTTAAGTTTGAGATGCACTTAATAGAAGTTATTTTTCATTAACAAATATATATGAAAGAAATTGGATAATGATACCCAAGGGTGTAATAGAGGATAAGGTTTGAACAAGAGATAGCTTGCAAAATAATAAAAGCTTAAAATAGTTAAAGCTGGGAAAACAGAAAAAAGAAAGGAAAAGATGGCACAAGGCAGAAAAGCACTAAAGCTCAGGAAAAGCAGAATAAAGCAAAAAAGCAGATAAAATAAAAAATAAAGATAAGGAAGAAAAGCAGGAAAAAGAAGGATAAGGCAGAAAATCAAGAAAAAACAGTCAAAAGCAAAAAAAAAGGCAGGATAGAAAAACAAAAGCAGGATAAAGCAAAGGCAAAAAGAAAAGAAAAAAGAAAATCTTGAAAGAAAGCTATCCTTATCCACTCCACAAGGGAACATTATCCTAGATGAATTGCTCAACAAGTCACCTAAAATATATAAAATAATGAGTACACACCACTTTTCCATCTTTTGACAGTTCGATAATTGGATTGAGAGCAATTTTGCCTCTTTGACTTGGGAGATGTGCCCATGCTTCTTCTGAGAGGATGATTCCATATAGTATTCATCATTATTTTATTGTAGGTACTGAATTATGATCTAATGAATTTCGATCTTGTTTGCATATATTGAGAAGCATCCCATTCGAAATCACGATGATTCCCAGTCTTTTTATGATGGATAATTCTTCTTCTTATGTATTTCTTTATTGATACTTATATGAGATGTATTTATTATTATTATGGATTTAATTGATGTAATGTTGAACCTCTTTAGTAAATTATGTTGATGTATATGTATCTTCAAAATGTATTTCATCCATGTATTTCATATATATTTATTGTACCCTTATTAGAGATGTGTTATTCCTCTATAAGGAAGTGTCGTCATGTGGATTGACAAGTGTCGCAAGTGTGTGTACTTGCCAATGGGTTATTAGACCACTATGTGTGGGTTCGGCCTTGAAATATGTATTATATTGTGGATGTACCTAGCTAGACAAGTCGGTCCCATAAGGTCACTGGGAAAATAGATTAGTATAAATAGAGATCCGGAGATCTCTATTTAGATCATTCAGAAAGTCATATCTCTCTCACTCAGAAAGTGGCGCACTAGTGAGGAGGAGGATCATCTGCTTCTAGGAGACTATCTCAAGTGTATTTTGGTTGTACTTTGGTTGAGCCATTGCTCTCTCTATCTCTGAGGAAGTTGTGGGGTTTTTCACCTTAGGGTTTTCCCCACAGAAACTCTGTGTCTCTTGTCTCTCATGCTTTTGATTCTTGTGATGCTTGTGATGCTTATTGTGATTGTTATGCATTAATATACTATATATGTTATTCTCTCAGTGAAGATCCTAGAGTATTGTGAATTAATGCTCAAAATTTTAACATGGTACCAGAGCTAACCTGAGAAGAAGACATTTTGCACTGACAGAAACTTGAGTTTCTTGTTTATTGGGTTTCTCTCCACAGATTTTGGAAAAGCAGTATAGTAGATTGACTCTACTCATCAAGGAGAATCTATCTATCCAATCAGAATTCAATTCTGAGCATTTTTCAATTTGGCCCTAAACATTAGGGTTTCCACAAAAATAGGAATTTCATAAATCTGAAGACATATCTGGAAGCTCCTTGCAAAAGTTGAAGTTTAGAGCTTTGGATTGAGATTTTTGGCAGGGTAGATCTCTCGGAAACTCAAACCCTAATTCAGGGCTCTCCCTAGTGGACCCGGGAGGACAAAAAGGAAAATCTGAAGGGTAAAGCTTTGCTGATCTCAATTTCTGAATACACCAGGCTGATCAGCTCATCAAGGCGCATCTTTCTATCCTTTTAGAAAGTTGAAATTCACATTTTGAATTTTTAGGGTTTTTCTGACAAACCCTAATCCGGGACAAGATCCAGTTTTCAGCATTTCAAGTGGTAAGACCTAAATCTTTTCTATTTCCATTTGAAGTACTCTTTACGATGTCTCACCACACCAAGCTTGAGGATAAGCTTGAAGGAGCTGATAACTTCTGAGCTTGGAAGTATAGGATTGGGTTAATCTTGGAAGAGAATGAGTTGGACTCATATGTAAAAGAATACATCCCTATCCCAGAGGATGAAGAGGCTAAGGTATTGCATAAGAAAAACTTGGTCAAGGCAAAGAGAGTGATTGCTGATTCTATCAAAGGCCATCTCATACCCCATGTGTCTTCTCTAAAGACACCCAAGGAGATGTTTGACTCTTTGACCAAGCTATTTGAAGGGAAGAACATAAATCGGAAGATGACCCTGCGGAACCAATTGAAAGGAGTAAAGTTTTAGAATGGGGAAACCATTCAATCTTATTTTTCAAGGGTCTCCTAGATCAAGGAACAACTAGAAGCAGTGGATAAAATGGTGGAGAATGGTGAAGTGGTGATGACCACTCTAAATGGCCTACCCAGGTCATGGGATTCCCTTATTCAAGGAATTTTTTCAAGGAAGAAGTTGATCTCCTTCAACAGATTGTGGGAAGAATGCTCTCAAGAAGAAGCTAGGCTTGTGGCCCGAGAAGAAAAGATGGGAAATGAAGATCAAGCTCTCACAGCACATGCCAAGAAAGGAAAGTCCAAGAAGGAATCATCTCATAACAGAAGATTCTCACACCACCATTATCATAAAGATAAGAAAGATCCCAGATGCTTCAATTGCAATGAGAAGGGACACTTCAGATTGTCCCAAGAAGAAGAAAGACAACAACAACAACTTCAATAAGAAGAAGAAGAATAACAAAAGAAGATATCATGCTCATGCTGCCAAAGATGATGAACCCCCAAAGAAGAAGGCTAAGGAAGAAAGTGATAGTGATGATGACTCATCAAGTGAAGAAGAATATGTTCTAATTTATGCTCTCATAGGTACTATCTCCCATGGTTGTAATGATTGGTTGATTGATAGTGGGGCTTCCAAACACATGACTGGGTTTAAGGAATATTTTGTGAATCTATCTGAACATGAATCACCCCATAAGGTGAAACTTGGGGATGATTATCAATATCCAATCAAAGGAAGTGGTGAAGCCTCCTACAACCTAGATTCTATAAAATATTTGAAGATGAAAGAAGTCCTTTATGTACCTGGGCTCAAGAAGAACTTACTCTCCATCTCTGCATTGGATGCAAAAGGTATGAGGGTTGCATTTGTGGATGGCCAAGTCCTAATGTGGCCAAAGGGAAAGAACATAGATGATGCAGTAGTGATTGGAGAGCAAGAGGGAGGTTTATATAAATTGAAGGGACAACCTGAACATGCCATGATACATGAATCCATGGAGCCAAGTGAACTTTGGCATAGAAGACTTGCTCATATGCACTATAGGGCACTTCCAATTGCAAGCAAGGTTGTAGAGGGTCTTCCTAAAATCAAGACCAAACATGAAGGTGTTTGCAAAGGATGTGAAAAAGGTAAGAACATTAAGAAGGATTTCCCAAGTAGTGAAAGCAAGGCAAAAGACATCCTGGAAATCATCCACTCAGATGTATGTGGTCCTATGTCATCCAGTTCTCTGAGTGGGTATGTTTACTATGTCTCATTTATTGATGACTTCTCCAGGAAGACTTGGGTATACTTCTTGAAGATCAAAGATGAGGTGTTTGATAAATTCAAGGAATTCAAAACCTTGATGGAGAATCAAACTGGCAAGAAGATCAAAACATTCAGATCTGACAATGGTGGAGAATTCACCTCAGGTGACTTCAAGAAGCTTTGTAGTGATTCAGGGATTAAGAGGGAGTTGACTGCTCCTTATAATCATAAACATAATGGAGTTGCAGAAAGGAAATGGCAAGGGCAACTCTACATGACTAGGATCTACCTATGCATCTATGGGAAGAAGCAGCTAGAACAACTGTATATGTGCAGAATGTTGAATATTGTAACTTCTAAGAATATTATATTTGTATATTATTTATTCCGGAGATGTTCCATACCTCCGATGTGATTATACTATGAATCCAGAGATGTTTATTCCTCCGAATTGGTTGTGGTAACTAGGGTTATTAGACCCACCATGTGGGGGTCGGACCAGTCAGTTATAATAGGGTATTTAACCTAATGGTTAAATACGAGCCTACATGTACTTGTGTAAAATATATGTCAGAGTAGTGTATAAATAGAGGAAGTGTGTTCCTCATTTGACACACTCACACACTTGAAAAGAGGAGCACTTATCTGGGAGATTTTCTAAGGAGGATTAGAAGGAGGGAGCACATCTTGTATTTTGGTTTATCATCTTATTGAGGAAAGCTTTGCTAGGTTTTCTACCCCATGAGGGTTTCCCAGGATAAATCTGTGTCTCTTGTGTTTATGCTATGTTTGTTGTTTCTTCAGTGATCCTGTATATGCTATTATTGTGAAATGGAATGTAATGCTGTTATTTTCTGTCTTAGCATATTGAATTTTAACATGGTATCAGAGCTAACCTGAAGGAAGACAAGGTATGGCACTTACGACACTTGCTTTACTTACAACAATTTGAAGGTTAGGGTTTTACATAGCAAAAACCAGTCATCGTGGAACTTTCGCTATAAATCCATTTCTGCGAAGGGTCAAGGTATGAAACATTTACAGGTCGAAGATAACATCCCCAGGTACCTTGTGTCCAAAGGGAACCCTCAGATTCGTTGTCATTTATGAGTTATGATCAGTACAAGTTAGGGTTTTTGCCTCTTCCAGATCTCAGTCAAAATCAGGTGACCTTGGAAAAAAGGTCATAACTTGGGCTAGGAAGCTCCAAATGCAATTTCATAAAAAATAACAGGTAGTACACAGACGTTTCTATCGCAGGAAACTTTTTCATAGGCCGAAGGTGAACCAGTGACACGTGGCATGCCGTACAAGTTCGCTCTCCTGTGTTATCCCATAAACAAGTCACGTTGCGACACTTGGCATAACTCTCTCTCAGAGAGTCCAATTGAGGTCATACCTATCAAGATGGAAAGATAATAGGGAGAGCTATCTCAGAAAACGTTTTCAGAGGATGAAGTTCAAACAATGACACGTGGCACGCTGTACAAGTTTGCCCTCCTGTTTTATCCCATAAACAGGTCACGTTGCGACACTTGGCATAACTCTCTCTCAGAAAATCCAATTGAGGTCAGACCTGTCAGGATGGAAAGATGACAGGTCAGGCTACTGCAGAAAAAGTTTTCAGACCCTGCGGAGCAACAATTTCAGATTTATAGTAGAAGCAATCAGGTGCATATTTCTGTCAAAACAAAATTATTTTTAGCACCTTTATTCATGGCTTCCGGAATTTAGGGTTTCGGAGAAAGTTGGAATTTTTTGAAGTCTGTAACCACAGCTGGAAGCTCCTCAGAAAAATAAGAGTTTAGAGCCTTGGATCGAACCTTTTGATTGGACAGAAGGGTGGGATTCATCAAACCCTAGTTCGGGTTCCTGTCCAGAAGATCCAGAAGTTTCGAAGGCAATTTTGAGGGTTCAAATTTTGGAGATTTCAAAATTGAAGAATGCTAGGTTGATCAGCTCAGCAAGACACATTCTTCCATCCATTCAGAAGTATGAAAGTCAAAGATTGAATTTTTAGGGTTTCTCTAGCAAACCCTAATCAAGCTCCAGATCAAGTTTCAGGGGGAGTTGAGGCTAAGTCCTTACATAAGAAGACTACAAAAAGTCTCGACAGGTATGACTTAAGGAGGTTCAGGTATGCCTTGAAATTTGATTCTTGATTAAGTTCATAATGTGTTTTTCTTCATGTTATTTATTAGTACAATCTTGATTAATGTTATTAATTGTCTTATCACCCTAGTAACAATATGAATGCATGTGAATGATTGAAGACATTCATTGATTAGGGCTATATGATTGTACTTATGCATTATGGTGTTGTGTGAGGTTGATGTTGTCTCCTAACAAGACACAGGTATATTACAAAAGACAAATCAAGTTCCATGACCATGACAACATGAAGACAAAGACTCACGAGGATGACACTAGTGTACACTTGAGCATGCACAGTGGTACAGAATGAATAGAAGTTCAGAAGACATACAGAAGATCAAGCGGGAGGCAACCACACAAACATAAAAGATAAGTATTTGAGTTGTTATTAGAAATAGTAAATGATATTGCTTGTATGCATATTTGTATTCCTAGAATATATCATGCTGAGTGTAAACATTCATAAAGCATTGAACAGTATACTACTAATATGCATATGATTGGTAAGTTGAACAAACATTCCATTGTTGCTTGTCTAGAATGAAACCTCTTTGCTGACATGCTGAGAGTTGTGCACACTCTCGATAGTATGTTCTGGTAGAGATGGAAGGAATCTAGATAGCCACTGTATGCATACAGGATATGGGAAAGTGTTGTGCCAAAGTATTGGTCAAAATAGTTGCATAACTATGTAAATGATATCTGTATGCATAATAGGTTATCATGTCAAATATGATTTGATGATTATGAAGTATTACTAATCATGTACTTAATTTTGATTTGTAGGAAAGATCATGATGAATGATGAACTCTGAACAAGCGATGGATGTTCAACAAAATATTTACAAATCAAACACACTATAGAAAGCTTGTGGTTAAGAGATTCTCTTAGAAAGAGGAAGAGAATCATGATGAGATGTTTTGCTCCAGGGGACTAGATAAGACCATTCTCTTAATAATGTAATCAGGTTCTATATGGGTTCCCAGGATCGGTAGTCAATTGATGAGCTTAATGATCATCATGGGTGATGTGGATCTCAACCTTTGCTACAAGGTTGAATATGGGTTCTATACACATATGACATGGATGCAAGAAGGAACTCACCACAGAGTTCAAATGATTTTGAGGCTCATATTAGTAGACCCATCTGACGAGAGATGGCATAGATAGATATGCAGAAGATCACTCAATGTTGGGTGTGAATAATGGACAATTGACAGCTTCATGACAAAGCGTGGGATTTACCAGAAGTAAAGTTGTTCCTAACCTTTACCTTAAGGTTGTGGATGATGAACCTATCATACCATTATTGTATGATGATGATCTCTTTCTGACAAGGAATGAGAAACAGGTCATGAAAATGGCTGCAGAAATGAAAATGAAAGATCTCGGATTAATGCATTACTTCTTAGGTCTAGAAGTATGGAAAGATCCAAAAGGAATCTTTTAATTCAAGGTAAGTATGCTGTGAAGTTTCTAAAAAGATTTGATATGTTGGAGTATAAATCCATGGCCACTCCCATGGACTCCAACTTGAAGTTGTTAGTTAATGACTCATCGTATTTAGTGGACCTAACCCTATATAGACAAATCATTGGGTCATTGATGTATTTAACAAATACTAGGCCAGATATATGCTTTGCTGCAAATAGCCTAAGTTAGTATCTAGTAGAACCTAGAAAGGTTCACTTAATAACTACAAAGCATGTAGTGAGGTACCTAAAAGGTACATTAGATTTTGGTCTATATTATCTTGGAGGTCATGAACTCCATTTACATGGTTACTCAGATTCTGATTGGGGAGGAAGTGCCTCAGACAGAAAGAGTACATCAGGTGGATGTTATAGTCTTGAATCTGCCATGATCTCATGGTTCAGCAAGGAACAATCTAGTGTGGCTCTCAGTACTGCTGAAGCAGAATATATATATAGTTGTCTGCTCTACCAGCTGTGAAGCAGTGTGGCTTCAGAAGCTATTATATGGAGTGTTTGACTTAGAAATGAATTCCACTATGATTATGTGTGACATTCAAAACTGCATCAAGATAGAAAATCTTGTATTCCACGATAAGTCAAAAACACATAGAGATCCGATACTTCTATATACGAGATATGGTGCAGAGAGGAGCTATCAAGCTCGAGTATATAAGCACTGAGGACCAGATTGCTAATATCTTGACTAAACCTCTGTCTCGAGTAAAGTTTGAATACTTCCGAGACAAGCTTGGTATAGTCCAGAAGGACCCTCCTCGAAAGGGGGAGTAGCATAGTATCTGATAACAAGTTTGTCTCATCAATGATGAGGTTGCCTATTTACTACACCTAGTTACTTAGAATTATTTCGATTTAGGAATCTTATATTTTTTCTTTTGATGATAGATGTATACATGCTTTTGATGATAGATTTTATGCATGTTTTGATGATGAGGATACATGTTTTGTTATACATGTTTTGATGATGAGGATACATGATTGACACATGTTTTGATGAAGTCCTTGGTGGACTTGAGGGGATTGGATCATCCCTGGACTTCAGTCCTAAAGAGAGCCGTAGACGTATGTCTTCGAGAATGAAGTCCTTGGTGGACTTGAGGGGATTGGATCATCCCTAGACTTCAGTCCTAAATAGAGCCGTAGACGTATGTCTTTGAGAATGAAGTCCTTGGTGGACTTGACGGGATTGGATCATCCCTGGACTTCAGTCTGAAAGAAGAGCCGTAGACATATGTCTTCGAGAATGAAGTTCTTGGTGAACATGTGAGGGGATTGGATCATCCTTGGACTTCAGTCCGAAAGAAGAGCCATAGACATATGTCTTCGAGAATGAAGTCCTTGGTGGACTTGAGGTGATTGGATCATCCCTGGACTTCAGTCCTAAAGAGAGCCATAGACGTATGTCTTCAAGAATGAAGTCCTTGGTGGACTTGAGGGGATTGGATCATCCCTGGACTTCAGTCCTAAAGAGAGCCGTAGACATGATGTCTCCGAGAACAAAATCCTGAATGAACAGGTAAGGGGATTGGATCATCCTCAGACTTTAGTCCTTTGAATTGATTCGTAGACATGATGTCTCCGAGAACTAAACCTTGAATGAACAGGTAAGGGGATTGGATCATCCTCGAACTATGGTCCTTTGAATTGAGCCGTAGACATGAGGTCTCCGAGAATTGAATGATAGGACTGGATCGTCCCTGGACTTCGGTTCAAAAGGTACATGATAGGAATGGATCGTCCCTGGACTTCGGTTCAAAAGGTACATGATAGGACTGGATCGTCCCTGGACCTCGGTTCAAAATGTACGTGACAAATCCTAGAATTGTTCTAGGTTACATCCAGCATGAAACAGGGCTGGCTCTGTAGATATGTTACATCCAGCATGAAACAGGGCTGGCTCTGTATATGTGATACATCCAGCATGAAACAGGGCTGGCTCTATAGATATGATACATCCAGCATGAAACAGGGCTGGCTCTGTATATGTGATACATCCAGCATGAAACAGAGCTGGCTCTGTAGATATGATACATCCAGCATGAAACAGAGCTGGCTCTGTATATGTGATACATCCAGCATGAAACAGGGCTGGCTCTGTAGATATGATACATCCAGCATGAAACAGGGCTAGCTCTGTAGATGTGATACATCCAGCATGAAACAGGGTTGGCTCTGTAGATATGATACATCCAGCATGAAACAGGGCTGGCTCTGTAGATGTGATACATCCAACATGAAATAGGGTTGGCTCTGTAGATATGATACATCCAGCATGAAACAGGGTTGGCTCTGTAGATGTGATACATACAACATGAAATAGGGATGGCTCTGTAGATGTGATACATCCAGCATGAAACAGGGCTGGCTCTGTAGATGTGACACATCCAGTATGAAAAAGGACTGGCTCTGTGGCGGTAAATCCTAGATCTGATCTAGGTCACATCCAGTATGAAAAAGGACTGGCACTGTGGTTGGGATTGGATCGTCCCTAGACATGAGACTTGTCTTAAAGAGATAAGGATTGATCATCCTGGAACTTGATCTGGATTGCATCATCCATGGACCTATGTCCTAAAGAGAGCAGGATTGATCATCCTATAATATGATCGTGTGATGACGATGCTGCCGATCGTGTGATGACGATGTTGATCGTATGATGATGATGCTGATCGTGTGATGACGATGCTGCCGATCGTGTGATGACAATGCTGATCGTATGATGACGATGTTGATCGTGTGATGACGATGTTGCTGATCGTGTGATGATGATGTTGATCGTGTGATGATGATGCTGATCGTATGATGACGATGCTGCTGATCATGTGATGATGATGCTGATGATCGTGTGATGACGATGCTGATGATCGTGTGATGATGATGTTGATCGTGTGATGACGATGCTGCTGATCGTGTGATGACGATGCTGATCGTATGATGACGATGGTAGTCGTATGATGACGATGCTGCTGATCGTGTGATGATTATGCTGATGATCGTGTGATGACGATGCTGATGATCGTGTGATGACGATGCTGATGATCATGTGATGACGATGTTGATGATTGTGTGATGATGATGCTGATGATCGTGTGATGACGATGCTGATGATCGTGTGATCATGTGATGACGATGATGATGACGATGCTGATGATCGAGTAATATCAACTCTGATGATGTTGATGTTCCAGTAACTAGTTGAGTTACTGATGATGAATTGAAGAAAGCTTCCTATGATATATAGATGATGTAGTCAATGACTCCTTGCTCCTGCAGATGTTGTTATAATATCCTTCTCGTTAAGGGGGAGTGTTGAATATTGTAACTTCTAAGAATATTATATTTGTATATTATTTATTCCGGAGATGTTCCATACCTCCGAATTGGTTGTGGTAACTAGGGTTATTAGACCCACCATGTGGGGGTCGGCCTAGTCAGTTATAATAGGGTATTTAACCTAATGGTTAAATACGAGCCTACATGTACTTGTGTAAAATATATGTCAGAGTAGTGTATAAATAGAGGAAGTGTGTTCCTCATTTGACACACTCACACACTTGAAAATAGGAGCACTTGTCTGGGAGATTTGCTAAGGAGGATTAGAAGGAGGGAGCACATCTTGTATTTTGGTTTATCATCTTATTGAGGAAAGCTTTGTTGGGTTTTCTACCCCATGAGGGTTTCCCAGGATAAATCTGTGTCTCTTGTGTTTATGCTATGCTTGTTGTTTCTTCAGTGATCCTGTATATGCTATTATTGTGAAATGGAATGTAATGCTGCTATTTTCTGTCTTAGCATATTGAATTTTAACACAGAACAGAACACCCCACAAGATATTGGATAACAAGACACCATAAGAGGTCTTTTCTAGTAAGAAACCTGAAGTCAGCCATCTCAGAATATTTGGTTGTCCAATATACACTCATGTCCCAAAGGAAAAGAGGACTAAACTAGATCCTTCAGGAAAGAAGGGTATCTTTGTGGGTTACAGTGAAAGCTCGAAGGCTTACAGAATATACTTTCTAGGGTTCAAGAAGATTGATGTCACCAAGGATGAATATAAGTTAAAGGACAGGTAATCCAGGAAGCAAAGATCAAGAGGGAGCACACTCCAGCAGCTCCAGCAAGGATGCATATTTTCAAAGGGAGTTGACCATCTTCCTACATTCCACAATAGAAAGGTGTAGAAGAAGCTACTTCAGTAGCTTCTGCCAAGAAGCAAAGACTCAGAGGGAGTCCACCCAAAAAACAAACAAAGACAAGTATTTCAGTTATCATTACTTGCCTATTTTGTTTGTTTAAATAATATCATGCCTATGTTCCTAGACTTAGGAGATGTATTGTGCATATTAGAATGATTGCATTAATGAACAGTATACTACTAATATGCATGTGATGGGTAAGTTTCCTATGGCACTGTACAACATTCCAGTGCTACTTATCTAGAATGAAACCTCTTTGCTGACATGTTGGGAGTAGTGCAAACTCTTAACAATGTTCTGGTAGAGACTGGAAGGCATCTAGAAAGTTGTGGAACATGGATAAATGTTGTATTAAAGCATTAGCTAAGATAACTGCATGACTGCATGACATATTTATTTATGTGTAAAGAATTTGTTCTAAAAATGATGACATGTTTCTAATCATGCAATTTAACTTGTTTTGTAGGAAAGACCGTATATCTTCACCTACAAAAAAAGGACTACAACATTTGTTCCAGCAACAAAGATATCTATTGAAGATATTGAAGTTCCCAGGATCTGGGATGAAGAAATGGAATGCCATGATCCGTCGATCATGAAGAAGATGTTTGGGATGCTGTCGCAAGACCTAACAGGGAGTCACATATGTGCAGATTGAAGAAAGCCTTGTATGGCTTGTAGCAAGCTCCCATAACTTGGTGTGATACTAAGAGAAAGCTTGCTGCCGAGTTCGATATGAAAGATTTGGGAATGATGCATTATTTCCTAGGTATGGAGGTGTGGCAGAGTATAGGTGCGATCTTCCTCGGTCAAGGGAAGTACACAGTAGATATCCTGAAGAGATTTGGGATGATGGATTGCAAGGCCATGGCCACACCTATGGCATCGAATCTGAAGCTTCTATGTGATGCTTCATCTGAGCCGGTTGATGTCTCTATGTATCATCAGATGATTGGGTCCTTGATTTTCCCGACGAACACGAGACCAGATATTTGCTTTGCTGTGAACACATTGAGTCAGTTCCTGACAGATTCGAGGAGTATTCATCTGGTTGTTGCAAAGCATGTTCTGAGGTACCTGAAGTGTATAGTGGATTATGGGCTCAAGTATGAAGTGAGTCAAAAGTTTAACCTGCAGGGTTATGTTTATTCAGATTGGGCTGGTAGTGCTGCAGATATGAAGAGCACATCTGGATGCTGCTTCAGTATGGGATCAGGTGTGATCTCTTGGTTTAGTAGGAAGTAGTCTTGTGTGGCACTGAGTACAGCTGAGGTAGAGTATGTTGCAGCCCGTTCAGCTAGTTGTGAGGCAGTATGGCTACGAAAGCTACTTTCTGAGTTATTTGATCTTCCATTGGACGCTACTGGTATCTTTTGTGATAACCAGAGTTGTGTGAAGATGTATGAGAACCCAGTGTTTCATGACAGGTCGAAACACATAGAGATCAAATATCACTATATCAGGGATATGGTGCAGAGAGGAGTTGTGAAGCTTTTGTACGTTGTGACGGACGAGCAGATTGCAGATGTGCTGACGAAGCCACTAGCCAAGGTGAAGTTCGAGTACTTCAAAGAGAGGCTTGGTGTTCTTCGGATTGATGACACTTCGAGGAAGAAGTGATGTACACATTTGCTGAAGCCATTCCAAGCATGTTGGAAGGAGGATCCTTCACATGGCTATGGATGTAAGCGCTAGATGATGAGCATCAGGATGATGTTCTGGTTTCTACTTTGTATGATTAGTTGGATTGTTTTTATATGTATGTATGCATCATGTTAGATGTTGGATATGACCAGTTGGATCATTTATACGTATATGTATGTACGCATCATGTTGGATGCTAGATATGATCGGTTGGATCATGTGTATGTATTTTGTATAAGCATCATGTTGGATGCTTGGACCATGTATCTGTATATGTATCAGGTGGATACATTGTATGATCAGGTAGATCATGTGTGTTGATATGTATCATGTATTTGTATTTGTTTCAGGTGGATACACTGTATGATCAGGTGGATCATGTATGATGATATGTATCAGGTAGATACTTGATATGCATCAGGTAGATGCATTGTATGATCAAGATGATCATGGATGACGAGCTTCGGATGTTGCTCCAGATGACATGCAACAGGATGTTGCAGTGATGATGATTAGGATGATCATGTGTACATCAGGATGATGTATGGTGAGTATCAAATTGATACTCTGTGGTCGTGGAACAGGTTGTGCAGATAAGCATGTAATTTGTGCCATGGGAGATTTACAGATAGTCTTTCAAGGTTTTGCCTATGGCATGTAATTTGTACCCTGGGATATCTGGCAAATACTCTTTCGAGGTTTTGCTTGGGAGGACATATAATTTGTGCCCTGGGAGATCTACAGATAGTCTTTCGAGGTTTTTCCTATGGCATGTAATTTGTTCCCTGGGATATCTGGCAGATGCTCTTTTGAGGTTTTGTCCTATGGCATGTAATTTGTGCCCTGGGAGATCCGATAGGTTGAGCTGTGTGCTCGTAATCATTCCTGGGATGCTCTTTCGAGGTTTTGTGGTGACCACATGTAATTTGTGCCCTAGGAGATCCGATAGGTTGAGCCTTGTGCTCGTAATCAGTCCTGGGATTCTCTTTCGAAGTTTTGTGGTGGGGTCACATGTAATAAGTTCTGGATATCTGGACAGGATGAAAAAGGCCTCAGATGCTCTTTAGGGTTCTTGCTAGTCAAGAGACTCTTTTAAGATTTTGTGACACACATAATAAGTCCTGAGATTTCCATAGTATGGCCAGTGATGATGAAGACCTGCAGGCGGTCGGCCTACATCCAATATGAAAAAGGACTGGCTCTGTAGAACTTCCTATGATGAGTAGAGTCAGAGATTGGTTGAGATAGCAGCAGCAGTGACGATGATGATGATGATGCATCGATGACAATGATCCCGAGAAGAAGACTTGTCTAGCAGATCTGTGTCGAGAAATAACTTCCTAGTTAAGAGGGAGTGTTGATGTATATGTAACTTTGGAATGTATTTTATCCATGTATTTCATATATATTTATTGTACCCTTATTAGAGATGTGTTATTCCTCTATAAGGAAGTGTCGTCATGTGGATTGACAAGTGTCGCAACTGTGTGTAATTGTCGATGGGTTATTAGACCACCATGTGTGGGGTCGGCCCTGAAATATATATTATATTGTGGATGTACCTAGCTAGACAAGTCGGACCCATAAGGTCACTGGGAAAACAGATTAGTATAAATAGAGATCCGGAGATCTCTATTTAGATCATTTGGAAAGTCATATCTCTCTCACTCAGAAAGTGGCGCACTAGTGAGGAGGAGGATCATCTGCTTCTAGGAGACTATCTCAAGTGTATTTTGGTTGTACTTTGGTTGAGCCATTTCTCTCTCTATCTTTGAGGAAGTTGTGGGGTTTTTCACCTTAGGGTTTTCCCCACGGAAACTCTGTGTCTCTTGTCTCTCATGCTTTTGATTCTTGTGATGCTTGTCATGCTTATTGTGATTGTTATGCATTGATATACTGTATATGTTATTCTCTCAGTGAATATCCTAGAGTATTGTGAATTAATGCTCAAAATTTAACAAATTATCCATATTTAATAAAGAGAATTCTGATTTTCTTATCAATTTCTTGTAGTACCTAGTCTAGATTGCCATGGGAAATAACTAGTTTTCAGTATTTGAGCAATTGATGAACTTACACAACTCCAAAATTTGAGCAATTGATGAACATACACAACTCCAAATTGTTTTCTTTAAGTTTATTATATCACTTAACATGTCAAAAAACGCATTCCATGTTTGAAAGCAAGAATTTGTAGCCTTCCCCACTATTTGGAAAATCCTGAAGTTGAACCAGTTGTGTAGTCCCAGGAGACCATTTTTCTTGTTTGCTTTGTAAACCTCGCCAAAACTTCCTCAAAATTATTGGAGTGAACCGAAACTAATATTTGACATTCAATTGATGTTTTTAAGCCTTTGCGAGTCGAAATACTTCACCACTGGTTCTCAGGTAGTGCCAAGTTGAAGTTCTAGTTTGCATATGTTGAGGTGCCCAGGAGTTTTGGAGTAGACTTAATCCTAGTGTATGTTTGAAACATTAATGGTACCAGTACATTGTGAAAAGGATATCTCATCTATAATGATCCTAATTCATTCTAGAGTTGTTTGAAATTTCGTTCCTATAGCCAGCTAGGTCACTAGTGTTCACCGTTTTTCCTTAAGTCTTGTAGGAGAGCCAGTTAGTGTACAATCAAATATAATTGGTACATTACACATTCATTGCATAAGAAAATATTCATAATTGGGCACAAATCATGTCCTCATTTTAAGCAAAAATTTCCAAAAAAACTAATTCTTAACCTATAGGAATTATGCTAGCACCATTTGTAGTTCCAATAGCTAGTAGCACTATATGTAGTTCTGGTATCTGATAGAATTGTTCTGCAATTATGGTACTAGCTGCATGCATTTTCTAGATCCTACGGGCATACTATCTTCTTGTTACCACTTAAACACCAAATCATTTGCCACAACACAACACCATCATAAGACATGTCTTTTCACTTAGATTGGTGGGCATTTTATTTGTTGTGCAAACATTTTTTTCTAATAAGCGGGCATTCCTTAAGGATTTCGAGAATTTTCTTTATTAATTATAGGCATTTCCTTGCATCCTACATGCATTTACCTTGATCATGTGTGTATTCTCTTTAATTTGCATTCATTTTCTTTGAGCCTGTAGGAATCCTATCAAAGCTAGTGGGAAAATATTTTCTTGTATTGGCGGGCATATTTCCTATTCCTACGCGAATTTTACTTTATGTGTTTGGTGGTAATTTTGTTCCATGCTGCAGGCATACTTCTATTTGATGTAGGACTTTTCTCTCACATAGTGCAGCCATTTCTGTTAGACTTGCTGCAGGCATATTTCTCCAAGTGTGGTCATATTGTCAAACAACCATGCGGGTATTTGCTTCTTCAAATGCAAGCATATTGATCAGGCTTGCTAGAATTTTGTCAATCAACCTATAATAATATTAGTGATATAATACGGCAGACATTTTGTTAAGTTTATACTAATTTGACTAGCAAGATCATTGAAAGAAACACAATCACAAGATAGATAGATATTTTACCCTGGGAAAACCTCATGGGGTCGAAAACCTAGCAAAGCTTTCCTCAATAAAGATGATCAACCAAATACAAGATGTCATCCAAGACTAGAGCTCATTCTCTACCTCCTATGCAGACCTCTCTCTCCCTTGTGCACTACTTTCCGAGTGATGGAAGAGTGATATAAGTGAGGAACATCCTCCTCTACTTATACTTGTTTCTTGAATGACTTTTTACCCTATGGGGACCACCTCTCCTAAGAGAGTCTAATAGCCCCTAATAAATTAACTCAGGGCCCACCCCCACATGGGGATCTAATTACCCTATTTAACATAATCCATCGAAGGAATAAACATCTCTGGATAGACAATAGGGTCACCTCGGAGGAAGGGAATATATCCAGAATAATAAAGTACAAATATAATATTCTTAGAAGTTACAATATTTCAACACTCCCCCTTAACGAGAAGGATATTATAACAACATCTGTAGGAGCAAGGATTCATTGTCTACATCATACATGATACATCTATAAATCATTGGAAGCTTTCTTTATACATCATCATTAGTAACTCAACTAGTTACTTGAACATCAAGTACTGAGTCTTCATCTTCTGCGGCACTCTAACAACTACAGCAGCATCATCATCTGGATCCTCTTGATCAATAGCATCGTCATCACACGATCATCAGCATCGTCATCACACAATCATCAAAATTGTCATCACACGATCATCAGTATCATCATCACACGATCATTAGCATCGTCATCACATGATCATCAACATCATCATCACATGATCATTAGCATTGTCATCACACGATCATCAGCATCATCATCACATGATCATCAGCATCGTACCCTGCAAAACACATGATCCATTTAAGACACCATAACATGTCTAGGAATGATGTAGTCCACTCGTTAACTTAGACAAAGTCTAAGGATGAATTTTCGAAGACATCTGTCTATGGATCAATTCAGGGACCAAAGTCTAGGGATGATACAATCCCCTCTTGTCCACTAGGGATGAATTCTCATAGACATCTATCTACAGATCGATTCAGGGACTGAAGTCCAGGGACGATACAATCCCCTCACGTACATTTTGAATTAGTGGTTCCAGGATGATGCAATCCCCATCATGTACATTTTGAACTAGTGGTTCCGGGATGATGAAATCCCCATCACATACATTTTGAACTAGTGGTTCTGGGATGATGCAATCCCCATCACGTACATTTTGAACTAGTGGTTTCGGGATGATGCAATCCCCATCACATACATTTTGAACTAGGTGTTCAGGGACGATATAGTCCTATCATATCAACTAGGTACCATATACTGACCTCATCATCAGAACAAGTAACCTCATCATCGATACAAGTATCCTCATCATTGATACAGTATCCAAATCATCAATACAAGTATCCACACCAATACAAATATCCACATTATCAATACAAGTATCCATACCAATACAAGTATACATCTCATCAATACAAGTATACATATCATCAATACAAGAATCCATACCAATACAAGTATACATATCATCAATATAAGTATCCACATCAATACAAGTATACATATCATCAATACAAGTATCCACATCAATACAAGTATACATATAATCAATACAAGTATCCATATCAATACAAGTATCCACATCAATACAAGTATACATATCATCAATACAAGTATCCATACCAATATAAGTATATATCTGAGTAATCTCATCATCGATACAGGTATCCATTCTCGATCCCAGTATCCTAATATTATTATCGAACATATCACTCCCCCCTTTCAAGGAGGGTCCTTTTGAACTACACCAAGCTTGTCTCAGAAATATTCAAACTTTACTCGAGACAGAGGTTTGGTCAACACATCAGCAACTTGTTCATCAGTACCTACATACTCGAGCTTGATAGCTCCTTTCTGCACCATATCCCGTATATAGAAATATCGAATCTCTATGTGCTTTCACTTATCATGGAATACTAGATTCTTTGTCATTTTGATACAACTTTGGTTGTCACACAGGATCATAGTGGGGTTCATCTCTAAGTCAAACAATCATAATAACAACTTCTATAGCCATACCGCTTTGCAACTAGTAGAGCAGGAAGCTATATATTCTGCTTCAGCTATGCTGAGAGCCACACTTGACTGCTTTCTGCTAAACCACGAGATCATGGAAGATCCCAGACAATAACATCCACCTGATGTACTCTTCCTGTCTGATACACTTCCTTCCCAATCAGCATCTGTGAAGCCATACAATCTGAAGTCATGATCTCCATGATAATAGAGACCAAAATCTATCGTACCCTTTAGGTACCTCATCACATGTTTTGCAGCAATTAGGTGAACTCGTATAGGTTCCACTAGATACTGACTCAGAGTGTTCGCCGCAAAGCATATGTCTGACCTGGTATTCGTCAGATACATTAATGACCCAAGAATCTGTCTGTACAGAGTCACATCTACTAACTCTGAAAAGTCATCAACTAATAGCTTTAAGTTGGAATCCATGGGAGTGGCCATGGCTTTGCATTCCAACATATCGAATCTTTTCAAGATTCCCACAGCATACTTACCTTGGTTGAGAAAGATTCCATTTGGTCTTTTCCATACTTCTAGACCTAGGAAGTAGTGCATCAATCCGAGATCTTTCATTTCAAACTCCAATGAGAGCTTCTTCTTGCACTCAATAATCTGTTTCTCATTTCCAGTCAGAAATAGATCATCCACATATAGCAACAATATGGCAGGTTCATCATTTATAACCTTGAGATGAAGATTAGGATCATCTTTACTTTTGGTAAAGCCCAAGTTTGTCAAGAAACTGTCAATTCTTCCATACCAAGCTCTAGGAGCTTGCTTCAACCCATACAAATCCTTCTTTAGTTTGCATACATGGGTTCTTCCATCTTCCACTTCAAAACCTTATGGTTTCTCTATGTACACTTCTTCCTCAATCACACCATTTAGGAAGGTTGTCTTCACATCCATCTGGTGTAAGTCCCACTTCATCATGGATGCAAGTGCAGTGATGGTTCTAATAGAAGTGTACCTTGCAACTGGTGCAAATGTCTCTTCATAGTCAATTCCCTCTTTCTGAGAAAATCCTATGGCCACAAATCTTGCTTTATATTTTCCAATGCTACCATCTGCAGCATGCTTTATTTTGTATATCCATTTGGAGGATACCACACTTTTGTCTTTAGGTTTAGGAACTATATCCCAAACATCATTCTTCATTATTGATTGGTATTCCTCTGTCATTGCCTCTACCCACTCTTTCTTATGAACTACCTCTTCCTAACTAGTAGGTTCTTTATCTACCAGATCACACATCAAAGCCATATAGTTGGAGAAGGGCTTTGGTTTCTTACTCACTCTTGTAGAGCCTTCAAGAGCTCCATACTTTTTTGCTCCTAATATAATATCTCTTTCCCATGCTGGCTTTCTTTTCCTTTAAATATTTGAAATGGGGGGTTCTTGTGGTTCTATCATATCATGGTCTTCAGGTGTTGCATCTTCAAGGATGGGAATAGTCTCTGCAATTCTGGGAGGTGCATCTTCTTCATATACTTCTTCATACTGGCACTTCCTAGATTTATTGAGAGCTATCTCTTCATCAAATGTCACATTGCTACTAATCTCCATATGGTGGAATCCTGGGATGTAAATTCTGAATGCCTTGGATGTTTCACAATATCCAACAAATATCCCCTTCTTTCTAGAAGGGTCTAATTTAGTTCTCTTTTCTTTTTGGAATGTGAATATATACAGGGCACCCAAATATCTTGAGGTAGCTTACCTCGGGCTTCTTTCCTATAAACACTTCTTCTAGAGTTTTGAATTCAAGAGCACTATGAGATAGTCTATTCTGCACATCGACTGGTGTCTTGGCTACTTCAGCCCATAGATACATAGGTAGGTCTTGATCATGTATCATTGTATTTACTGCTTCCATAATGGTCCTATTATTTCTTTCCACAACACCATTTTGTTGAGAATTGTAGGGAGTGGTTAACTCCCTCTTAATTCCAACTTCTTTACAAAAGACTTCAAAATCTTTTGAAGTGTATTCTCCACCATTATCTATCCTGCATATTTTGATCTTCTTTTCTGAAATATTTTCTATCAATGCTTTGAACTCCTTGAACTTTCCAAAGACTTCATTCTTCCCTTTTATAAAGTATATACAAGAATTCCTGGATTAGTCATCAATAAATGTAAGGTAGTATTCATATCCACTCAAGGATGTGGAAAGCATTGGTCCACATACATATGACTGAATCAATTCCAAAATAATCTTAGTCTTTGTTTCACTCTTTGGAAATGGGTTCTTGATATTCTTTCCTTTTGCACATCCTTTACATGTGCCATCATGTTCAATCTTCAAATATGGTAGTCCTATGACTACTTTACTCACATGAGGTAGTTCTTTGTAGTTAATATGAGCAAGCCTCCTTTGCCATAGTTCACTAGGGCTAGTGGCTTCATGAACAAGGGAAGCTTCTGGATGTCTTCTGAGTTTGTATAGACCTCCTTCCTCCTCACCATTAACAATTGCATCCTCAATTGATTTTCGTTTGGACCACATGAGTACTTGTCCATATATGAATGCAACCCTATAACCTTTCTTATCTAGAGCTGAGATAGAAAGTAAGTTCTTCTTCAATCCTGGGACATATAATATCTCTTTCCTCTTCAATGGTGTTCCAGAATCAAGCTTGTAGCTTGATTCACCAATTCCCTTGATGGGATATTGGTAGTCATATCCTAATGACACCTTTTGTGGGGAGGTCTTCTCTTCCAGTTTTGAAAGAGTTTTCTTTTGTCCAGTCATGTGATTTGGAGCACCACTATCAATAAGCCATGTATCTTCTCCAGGTGTTATATATTCAGAGAGTGCAAATAATAGAACATACTCTTCTGCATCTTCTTCTTCATTCCTTCTAGATCTTCTCTTGAAGAAGGGCCTTTCTTCTTCTTCTTCTTCACTTTCATATTCTACTAGGTGTGCTTGATGTCTTTTATGGTGGAATCCCTTCTTATTTCCCTTTGAGGGAAAATCCCTAGCAATGTGTTCTATTTTATGACAATTGAAGCATTGGAATGTGGAAAACTTATTTCCCTGAGTAGTTCCTCTTTTCTTTTGAAATCTTTGTGGAGGTTGAGACTCCTTGTGACTATCCTTCTTGAAGTATGGTTTATTCCTTCTTCTCTTGGTTTGAGTGGCCAAGGCTTGGTCACCTTTTTTGATCAAGGCTTCTCTGTTAGCAACCCTAGCTTCTTCTTGGATGCAATCTTCCCATACCACATCAAACTTCATGCTTTCTTTTCTGGCACACATGGTTTGGATAAATGACTCCCATGGTCTAGTGAGACCATTTAGAGTAGTCATGACTAGTTCATCTTCATAAAGAGTATCTCCAATGGCATCTAGTTGTTCCTTGAACTGGGAAACCCTTGAGAAATAATCTTGAATGGATTCTCCTTGATTCATCTTGGTGCTCTTCAATTGAGCTCTCAGGTTCATCTTCCTATTGATGTTCTTTCCTTCATACATTCTTCCTAGGGCATCATACATTTTCTTTGGAGTCTTCTTGGATGCCACTTGGGGAATCAAGTGGTCCTTAATAGAATCAACAACGATTCTCTTTCCCCTAATCAGGTCCTTCCTATATTTCTCTTAGGCTTCATCTTCTTCAGGTTCTAAAATCTCATCTTTAATATATTGGACAAGATCATTCTCTTCAAGAATGAGGCCAATTCTATATTTCCATGCTCGGAAATTTTCTATACCCTCTAGCTTGTCTTCAAGCTTAGTGCTTGGAGCCATCTTCTCCAGGGGTCAAAGAGATTGAAGTTTCTCAAGAGATAGAATAACACTTACCAGGAGATGTGCTTGATTGAATTGGAAGTTCTGGTTTGTTCTGCTTCTAGAAACTTCAACTTTTCACCTTTCGGGTCTGCAACGGAATTTCTGGTTTTTTGGTGCATAGGTGCGCAGCTTTTCTGGTTCTCTAGTTTTCTAGTTTTCTGCAATTTTGGTCAAACTAGGATTTGACTTTCCTGGAGTTATACCCAACCAAAAACCTCGATCCAGGGCTCAAAAATTCGATTTTGAAGAGGGTTGTCCAGCCATGCAATCAGAATCCAAAAATACCAACTTTTGCATAAACCCTAATTTTCACCGAAGAAGGAGAGAGAGAGATTTTTCACCTTGTGAAAGATGTCCTATTCAGGCTAGCTCTGATACCATGTTAAGTTTATACTAATTTGACTAGCAAGATCACTAAAAGAAACACAATCACAAGATATACAGAGATTTTACCCTAGGAAACCCTCATGGGGTAGAAAACCCAGCAAAGCTTTCCTCAATAAAGATGATCAACCAAATACAAGATGTAGTCCAAGACTAGAGCTCCTTCTCTACCTCCTATGCAAACCTCTCTCTCACTTCTATGCTACTTTCTGAGTGATGGAAGAGTAAGATAAGTGAGGAACATCCTCCTCTACTTATACTTGTTTCTTGACTGAATTTTTACCCTATGGGGCCGACCTCTCCTAAGAGAGTCTAATAACCCCTAATAAATTAGCTTAGGGCCGACCCCCACATGGGGATCTAATAACCCTAGTTAACACAATCCATCAAAGGTATAAATATCTTCGGATATACAATAGGGTCACCTCGAAGGAAGGGAACATCTCCGGAATAATAAAGTACAAATATAATATTCTTAGAAGTTACAATATTTCAACACATTTTTCCATGGATGGTGTGGATCTTGCGAGCATTTTTAATGGTCAAGCCGACATTTCCTTAAGCCTATTGCAAACATTTTAATCGGTATCTATGGGAATTTCTATATTGCTCTTTTTCATAATTCTAGTAGCTACGAGAAATGTTGTAGACACAATATCCCTAAATTCTATATTTCATACTTCTACTAACTTGAAATTAATGACAAAATCTTGACATCAATGACAACACTTCAACAATATGAAACTAGTTTTATTTTCGGGTTAATGGATTCTCCCGAAAATTCTCACTAGAAAGTTACAAGAATAATTTTGAGATATGTTGTAGGAACAACTTATTATGTACACAATATATGAAGACAATAACTTCACTAGATACACAGACAGTGACTTTGTAGGAAGCACTGATGATAGGAAAAGCACTTCAAGATATGTTTTTTATTTGGGCACAATTTTTATTTCTTGGGAACCCAAGAAACAACCCATTGTTACCATTTCATCTGCAAAAGCATAATGTGTAGAAACAAATACAACAACATTCCATGCATCATGGATAAGACCAATTTAGTATGATCTTACACATGTGTAAAAAGATACAACTCCTATTTTCTATGAAAACATTTCATCTATTGCACTATCCAAAAATCGTGTATTCCATAGGAAAATCAAGCACATCGACACTCTCTACCACTTCATATGCGAGCTTGTCAACAATGGAGAAATTAATCTACATTTTTGTGGATCAAGGGATGAACTAGGTGATATATTCACCAAACCATTGGGAATAATCATATTTGAATTTCCTACGAGAACATCAACTATACACTAAATTTAGTAAGTGTGACTTCTATACACCTCAAATATAGTATCAAGGCCACAAAATTTCTAAGAAGGTATTTCCATAGATCTAGAAAAGATCAAAGCTATTGAAGAATGACTTACACCTACTTGTGTGATAGACATCTGGTCATTCTTGGGATTAACGAGTTATTATAGAAGCCCATTGAGAACTTCTCCTAGATTGATTTTCCCATGACATCCTTACAAAAAAAGGAAACAAAATTCTTATGGACAACTAAATGCAAAGAAATATTTTAGAAACTAAAACAACTATTAACTACTACACCAATACTAAGGATTGTGGATCCCGATGGGGATTTTGTTATTTGCACTGATGCAAGAAAGGAAGGACTTGGGGGAATCCTTGTGAAAAATGATTTTGTGTTCTGTTATGAATCACGAAAGTTGAAAGAACACGAGAAAAAATATACAACACATGACCTTGATTTAGCTTCCATCATCCACGCTTTGAAAATGTGGAAGCACTATCTCATGGGGAAGAAATTTCACCTAAATACTGACAATATGAGATTGAAATATCTTTTTGATCAACCATACCTAAATGCTAGGCAAGCTAGGTGGTTGGATTTACTTAGTGAATACAATTTTGAACTAAAACACATCAAGGGAAAGAAGAATAAAATTGCCGATTCCTTAAGTCGTAGAATCCATCTTCTTTATGAAGTAACGGTGAGCCAAACAAGTTTTGACTGACATGAAAAAATAAGAATGACAAGTAAAGGTGATAGTTTCTATGTTGAAATTCTTTAGAAAATACACGAAAACAAGTTGTTTCAACAACAGAAAGAATATAAAATTGATGAATCAGTGTTATTATGGTCTAACGACAGACTTTATGTCCCTAAGAGTGGGGATATCGGATCTAAATTATTGACGGAATTCCATAAGCCTTATTCTGGACATCCAAGATATTAGAAAACAATATCATGAGTAAAGAAAAACTTCTTTTGGCCAAAGTTAAAGACATATATAGCAGTATTCATTGCCAAATGCTAGAAATGTCAGCTAGCTAAAGCTGAGCATCAACATCCAATATGTTTCCTTCAACCTTTTCCCATTCTAGAATGGAAATGGGAGGTGATTATCATGGAATTTATCACATGTTTTCCTAAAATCAATAAACATAATGAATCTATTATGGTTGTAGTAGACAAACTATCCAAATCCGCACACTTCCTTCCAGTAAAATCTACTTATAAAGTTGTTCCCATTGCAGATATTTTCTTAAATGACATTTTTTGACTACACGAAATACCTAAAGCCATTATCTCTGATAGAGATACAAAGTTCACCAGTAACTTTTGGAGATCATTATTTTCCAGATTGGGAACATAATTAAATTTTAGTTTTGCTTATCATCCGCAAACGGATGGACAAACAAAATGTGTGAATCAAATACTAGAACATATGCTTAGGATGTATGTGATGAATAACCCCACAAAGTGGGAAGAATACTTACATATTATAGAATTTTCATACAACAACAGTTATCAGACCTAAGTCGAGATGAACCCATTTGAAGTGCTCTATGGAAGAAAGTGCAGAACACCAGTAACTTGGAATAGCCTAATGGATAGGCTCATGTTAGGGCCGAATCTATGAAAACATTTGGAATAGTTGGTTACCAAGGTACAATAGAATCTAAAATAATCACAATATGCCGATAGAAAAAGAAAATACAAAGAATATAAAATCAGAGAACATGTTTACCTAAAAGTAAAATAAAAAAGAAGCTCACTGAGCTTGGGAAAATGCGGGAAACTAGCTCTCGGATTTTGTGGGCCTTTTGAAATATTGGACAAGAGGGGCTTGGTTGCATATGAACTAGCACTACCTTCTCATGTGAAGTTTCACAATGTTTTTCATTCATCATTACTTAAGAAATATGTTTATGATATTAAACATGTAATCGATTGGTCATTGTTACAGGTATAAATCAAAGGGGAATTTGTGACAGAACCCCTTCATATACTAGATAAGAGAGAGGTACAGCTCATGAAGTGAACCATTGTACAAATGAAAGTGCCATGGAATCATTTCGGTCCTGAAGAGGCCATATGGGAAAATGAAACCGCAATGAAAGAGGCCTACCCCTCCTTATTTCAGGGTTTCATTTGAAGTCCCTAACACTGGGACGGTGTTGTTCTAAGCAAGGAGGTATGTAATATCCCAAGAAAATACTATTTATTTTTAAATGTTAATTCATTTTTCTGGTGTTGAACAAGTGAGCTCTGGAGCACCTAGATTAGGTGTTGATCAAGTAATATATGAAGAGCACCTAGATTATTTTAATATTGTTTTATTAAATATGTTGATTAAGTGAGATCTGGAGCATCTAGACTATTTTGTACTAGTTAAATGGTGTCGAGAATAAGATCTAGAGCACCAGGATTATTGATTAAATGGTGTCATGCAGTGACCTCTCGAGCACTATTGATTGAGTGAGTGTTGATAAGTAAAGCTATGGAGCACCCTAGACTCATGGTGATTAAGTGATGTTGAGCTAGAAGATCTAGAGCATCAGTAATTGTAATATCCCATTCTGACTCTTAGGATGTATTAGCATTTAATGTAAATAATGTGTACATGTGATGTATGTTTTCCTTGCGTGGAGCTCAAGGCCAAGGCCCTGCTAGTGAAATCCTAAATTTTGATTGAAAAGGCAAGCATTGATATTTTGATGCCCATGTGCTCTTAAGCCATGGAAATTGTAAAAATGATGTAACTAAACATCATGCAATATAAAATACCAAAACTGGCTACGGAGGCAACAAATGAGAAGGGGCCACGTGTATCCACTAGGGAGTGGTGAGGGGGCTATGGGACTAAACCTTAGGCTGCCATATGTCATGATGAGAACCCAATAACTTCCCTAGATGACATTTATGCCGTTGTAAGGAAGTGGTTGAGATGTCAGCCCATGGCTTCAATGGAGCATGGACAGCCCTGAAATTCGTATGGGTAGGTAATGAGCTCTGTTTTCTTGTGCAAGAAGTCACTCAACCTCATGAAAATTTTCTTCTTCCTCATCCCCATTCGATGGTGAAAGAACCAACATCCTTATCCATCCAAAAATGAATTGCCAGCAGAGAGAAAACCAGAAATCGCGACTTTGAGAGAACCCACGTTTTGAAGAACCAAAAAGGCGCAGATTTGGCATTGGACAGTGAAATCTAGTGGAGGATCCATTGGTATGAACCTTGGGGCGAATTTGGGAGCATTAGCTATCCCGAAATCCATAAGAAAACCCAGTTTTTGCAGCCCAGAAAATCAGTGTCGGATTTGAGTTATTTGTGACAGAGTTGTGAGAAATACAGGTGTGGATGTATGAACTGAGGATGGGATTGTTGAGTCCAGCTTGAAGTGTATGTGGCTCTGGGATTGAGCTTAGCGGACTAGCATCCTCCTCCATCTCCTATTGCATGCTTGAAAAACCCAACTGTGTGTTGCCTTAGCATGGCTGTTTGAGTGAAACCCTGACTGTGAGTGAGCCATCTAGTTCCTCCTTAGTGGATACACAGCCCAGCTCGGGGGTGATCTCTCAGCTGAAAGAATACAGGTTGGACAAAGATCTATGGTTGGGTGGAACGTTTCTCTCACGTAGCCAGTCATTGGACATTTGCATTGCAAGATAAGTATTCTTCATGGATTAAATTATATACAATCTGTGTTCTACAATGTGCTAAATATGAATGTTGTGTATTCATGAGGTTGAAATTGAAATGAAGTTTGTGTATAGAATAAGAATGGGATTGAATCGCTACATATGGAATCATCTTCTGTTTGTGCTTATGTGTGTTGTTATGTTTAATTCCGCTGTGTTTTATTGAAGTTTGCATCTGTATAGAGAAGTTTTTAATTGTTATGAATTTTATGAGTTAAAGAATTGGGGCTAAGTCTGCCAAAAGCCCCGGTGTGTTGTTGATGTTTCCTTCCCTGCAATTGAATGAGAGAAGGGGACGTTACAGTTTGGTATCAAAGCTCTAGGTTCAACACTACGGCTGTTGGGCCCTTCACAGAGATATAAATCATTGTGTGTACATGCATTTTGTATTTGGAACTAAAATGCATTAAAGAAACCTCAAGATCGCATGGCTTCTATTTGATGGATGGGAAATCATTTCCATGACTGTTTGGGGATTTTTCCAAGCTGCTTGCATTCTATGAAATAGAGGAAGGAGTGAGAAAATTGATTTTCAGATTGAATGCTTGCTCTAATTTGTTTCCAATGTTGTAGCATTCAGTTTTGTATTTGTCTGTTTGCCTCCATGGAGGAGAGAAAGGAGGAGCAACCTCTGCCATCATATACTATTTTTGCTGTTTTGATGTTTCATGCTTAACATGAAGAGGTGCAATTTCTTTTCTTGAAATACTGTTTTGTTTCAAATATGATTTCTGTTTGTTAAATTCCTGAGTAAAAGCATGAACAGTCAGCTATTACAGCCCCACATCTCAATGATGATTCTTACTTACAATGAACCCACATTGTGTGGCCGATTGATGGTTTTTGGAAGTGAGGAAAGCCTGCAAATTACGCCCTTATACTCATGAGTTTCCTTGCCCATGCTTGTTGGTTGCTTGGAGATTAATTGTGGATCCATTGGTTGGATTGTTGAATGTGAAATGAAAAGAAAATCCCTTATTAGAGATGCAAGTTCTTGTCATTCTCTTACTGTTTTTATGCAAGTATGACCTGTAGTAGTTCACCTCTATAAGGGGACGAAAGGGCACATTCCAGAAAATTTTCTAACTATTGTGAAAAGTTGCAGTTGCAAGGCAAGAGACTGAATGGTTTTAATGTAAAATTGGGAAGTTGGGGGCGGCATTTTGATTGGGAAAAATGACAGGGTCATACTTATTAGATGAAGAATAGGATCACACCATTGCATAGAGCACTCCAATATCTTTCCAATGGTACCAAACTTTCCTTATTTGGTTAAGGGACGAGGGAGATATGACCCCCGCAAGCACGCAGATTGAGTGCGGGTTGCGCGCGGATTGCGCGCAAGTCGCGCACAGATTGCGCGCGGATTGCGTGCAGGTTGCACACGGATAGTGCGCGGATTGCGCATAGATTACGCGTGGATTACGTGCAGGTTGCACGTGGATTGCTCGCAGATTGCGTGCGGGTTGCGCGTAGATAGTGCGCGGATTGTGCGTAGATTGCACGCAGATTGTGTGCGGGTTGCACGCAGATTGAGTGCGGGTTGCGCGCAGATTGCGTGCGGGTTGCACAGGGATTGCGCACAAATTGCGTGTGGGTTGCGCACGGATAGTGCGCGGATTGCGCGCAGATTGTACACGGATTACGTGCGGGTTGCGCGCGGATTGCGCGCAGATTGCATGCGGGTTGCGCGCGGATTGCATGCGGGTTACGCGTGGATTGCGGGCAGATTGTGTGCAGGTTGTGCACAGATTGCATGCGGGTCGTGCACATATTGCGTGCGGATTGCGCACAGCTTGCGTGCAGGTTGCCCGCGGATAGTGCGCGGATTGCGCGTAGATTGCATGCGGGTTGTGCGCGGATTGCACGCAGGTCGCACAAAAATTGTGCGTAGGTTGCGCGCGGATTGAGTGCAGGTTGCGCACGGATAATGCACGGATTGCGTGTAGGTTGTGCACAGGTTGTGTGCAGGTGGCGCACAGGTGGAGTACAAGTTGCAAAGGGAGTTAAAAAGGAAAAGGAGTTAAACCCAAAATTTTATAAAAGATGAATGGTGCATCGAAATTGAGATCCGCGAATTGCTGAGTGTTCCTTGTTATATGGACTAACTTCGCCCGATATAATTTTTTTTTGTGATTCTTCATATATTTTCTTCCACAGGTGGCTGAATTTGGCATTCTGGACCAAAATGCAACTGTGTAAAATGTACAGAATTGGAGTGAAAGTTGTCATTTTTGAAGAGATGTAGTTCCCGCACCCGATGTAGGAATGGAGCATGAAGACAGGCATTGGAAAGCTTGTCCAGCAGGGAACAATGATGCATGACCATATTTTGAATGAGGTCTACATATATCACAGATATTTAGTGCAGAAGAGTGCCAGCGGCTGTTTTGACAAACAAATTTTGTTGTCAATGTGGGCAATTTCTACAATTGCATGATATGGAAGAGGAATTCCATGTTACGAGGAGGGATCGAAAAGGGAAGAACTCTTTAAACCTCTATTTGTTATCATACTTATAATTATGAAATTGTCATATGGCATAAAAATGTTAAAAATGTAAGGGATTACATAGATGTATATGCACTAAATGGCATCTTAACAAACATTGCATAGTGCATATGGAAATGCTTGTGCATAAATGGGATATTGCATAATTGGAAAAATAATGAAGTCTACATATGAAATGAACCACTAATGAAGAATATTGTGGTTGATAATGACTGTTGATGTTGGTACTGGTTGTAGGACCAAAGATAACAAAGAGCATGGCTAAATGTGCTGAGGATGTTGTTACATGAAGTCAACAACCTTATGTAGAATGGATGGTGCAACGAATCTACGATCATAAAGTTGGCAAAAGGACTGAATAGCCCTGGTAAGAGGCCAACTGATCAGGTAACATCAGGCGATGTTAATGGTAACCATGCAGGTAATGATTATTGGTGCCAAATTGCATGAATGTTGAAAGAGGATTTGGTAAGATCTCTTCAACTATGTTTGAGCTATGTTGAGTTAGTTTGCATGTGATATTGAATACCGATTGGGACTGTTAACCTACCAAGCTTGGTGAGGTGCGGGTAAGTGAAGGAAATGAACCTTACACCCTATGACTGTTTAGAAATATCAATGCATTCATATGAATTTATATCATGCCATGTGTATGTTGGTCATGTACTTAATAACCAAAGCAAGTGAGGACTGGTGGTCCTGATTATGGTAATGCAAGTTATATAAGATAGTCATGCTTCGATCATAATATGCTTGAATGCATAGTACTCATGAAACAATGCAAGGTAGCATTGAGTAGATGTGCATTAAGAGATTTTATAAATCTTGTGATGCATTGTATGAATGCATAGGGATGATGCATATGTTATTGCAAAATAAATAATGAATGAAATGATGAATTGATGATAATTCTAGGATCATTTCATGGGTTGTTATGAATGCATAATAGTAAGTGCATGAAGAGCCCAATCATGATCGATGGGCTGCTAGAATGCTCTGTGGAAGGACATAGTTGTATGAATGATATGACTGTGAAATAATGGTAATGAAACATTGTATGCATGAAACAAATCTGAAAACATTCTCATGAGAATAATATCACAATTGCAAATCAAATTTCTGTGAGAAACGGATTTGAAAATTTGATCTAGAGCTTATGAGGAGGAATCTCATGGTTGAGAGCTCTAAGTTCTGTTAATAAGAACAGTTGTAAATATCAGATTTGTAAATGTTTCGGATTTGAAATTTTACTAATAATTGCTAATGACTGTTTGGCTTATATGAAAATGTGTCAGGAGGACATGCTGTAAGTGGATGCTCATGTATGGCAGCGGTCATAAGACCATAACGGGCAGAGTGGTGTCACTTACAGGAGCCAAACAATATGAGGATAACCTCATGGATAAGAAAACCAATTTTTGTAGTAGACAAAGTTGCAGATTCATACTGAATTTAATTATTAGTGCCATGGATTGGTTACGGAACAATCGGATTTGAATTGTATTGCTAAATGTTGTTGACTGTTTGGCTGCTTAATAAGTGTGCCAGGGAGATACCTTGCAGTAAGACCAATAGATAGGTCCTGCAGAAGCCAAACCTAATGGGAAGGGATTCCATGATTTGAAAATGAGTTTCAGGCGAAATGCCATAAGACATTATTAATGTCTCATCTGCACTACATGATTGGTAAACAATATGAGTGGGATGGTGAATATTATGTCAGTAAGACATATGAAGGTTATATAACATCAAAAGGAATTGGGATGGCAAACCGAGGGACTGTCAACTCAGAGAAGGAGCCTCCATTCCTCATTAAAGAAGAGAAATAACATCTGCAAAATGGATAAGTGTTCCACAAACCCTAAATGATAAATATATATATATACATACATGCATGTCTAATTATTAGAGTTAATATGTAGAGCATGTTTTGATTTTATTTCCATTATGGCAGACTGCTTGAAGTATGATTAGGACCTTCATAGTTCACATCAGTAAGGAGTGCACGCCTTTCTGGTGCTGAGTTATGTTAGGGATGCCAATATTGACTACGCCTTAAGGGAATGTATGCATTCTTGGTGTTTCAAGGTTGGATAGTGTAATGTCCCTTGTTAGGGATTTTATTAAAATGACAATTTTCCACTTTTTTTCCTTGGTTCGACCTTTGACTAGTTTCGATCTCTAGGTCCCAAATTTGCCCCAAATGATCCCAAATATTCTGAGAAGGTATATGAATGATATTAGAACATAAATATGTGTTTCAGGGATGCCTTTGTACCTTTAAAACACTTCTGCAAATACTCTTTCAATTCTGGTCAATGTAGGTAACTTTACTAGTGATTTCCCTTTGACTAGTATTGGTCTCTAGGTCTCAAATTGACTCCAAATGCCTTCAAATTTTCAAGGAAGGTGTATGAATGATATTAGGACTTGAATATGATGTTCAAGGATAACATATGGCCATCAAAAGACCTCTGCAAACTCTCTTAAGATTCTGGACCAAGTATGCAATTTTACTAGTAATTTGGGGTTCAAATCCCCCTGAGGTAAGTACTGAAAATGGCTTCCCAAATGCCTCCAAACCCACTCAAATTTATGAACAGAGGTATGTAATGTGTTAAGTATGTTATTAAGGTCTCATATTCACCATTAATGATTTATTACAACTGTTCTCACCCTCTACCATTCAACTGCAAAAATCACCAATTTGACCCTTGGGGAAATGGCACTATTTCTTCTCCCAATGCAATTAAACTGAGTAAAAATACTTCAAATGCTCAAGTACAGTACATGAAACTTGTAAAATACATCCATGGCATTCCATTAATCACAAATTCATCATAGAATCATCCATTCATTCGAAATAATCATCAATACATTGGTTCACAACAAGGTAGTGGGGAAATGGCATTGTCCTTCCATTACAAATGAGATTTATACATTTCTACTTGGAATTTCGACCTGAAACTTTCTGGAGATGAAGAACAGAGTATTTAATTCATATTAAAAAATAAATGGGGCATTAGAAGCTCCCCCAAAGAGTACAATAGCTCACCAAAAACGCCCTCCCTCAAGGATCAAGAATATGCCATCAAAACTGGAAATGGTTGAAGGAGTGAGCTGCAATAGAAGAAACCATGAGCTTCCCTGTACCTTACACCTACAAATAAAGAATCCATTAAAGCTCCAAATGAAAGGTCTGAATGGCCTTTCCAATTGCCAACTTGGATGGGAATCTTTCACCCTCGAAATTGGCTAAGGCAAGAAACTAGTCATCCACTAGCTCTCCCTCTTCACAAATGCAATTGAAAATTCTACAAATGATCCAAAGCTATTCTAATACTTCATTTCTACATTTTATAACCAACATTAGCCTTCTAAGGGTCGAAATCCTCTCAATAGATTCAATAGATTTCCATTTAGGAAATATTCCACATTTGCCACTTGTCTCCTAGTTCCAACCTTCCATCTTCTCCCAAATTCGATTTTGAGTCTCTTTGGCTTCTCCAACTCCCAAATTCGCCTTCTTTGAGCCTATTTTTGGGGCTGACATGTCATAGTGGTCAGATGTCAGAGGTCAGGTCTACAATTTTTCATAGTTGTCATAGATGCTCCATCATTGTTGTCATTGGGGTTAGGGAATCTAGCCCAAGTGTCCACAAACTTCCACTTTGACTCTTTATCTTCCATGGAGGTTACCAGTCCTTCCCAATTCGACCTAATATGCTCAATGACATGTGTTATGACTTACCAACTCACCCAAGAGTGTTCACATTCCCATTAATTCGAATTTGCAAAAGAGAGATACCATGTATTATGAAAAATCAAGCTAGTGTGGGTCCCACATCCTCCATATGTCTCCAAAACCATTTGTCACCTAGGATTTCTCTTGAATTTCTTTATTCACTCTATTTATTAAATACTTGAACCCTTCTAATGTCTAAACATCATTTATTGTTCCCCTTATTCCAAATCCCAAAGCTTCCACCCCAAACCTAGGAAACTAGTAATTTTTCTCCTTGGCAATTATTTGACCCTTAACATCAATTTTACAAACTCTAATGAATATGGCTAATGTGATTAGGCCATTGTGACCCAATTCCAAATTTGGGACATGACAGATAGTGGATGTTATGAAATATGTTTACAGTTCTAGAGCAGCAATACTAATGAGCTTGCAATCCATTTTGTGTTGACAGATTATACATATGAAATTTAGTGCTGCACATTAAAGGGAAAAGTGAAGAAAAGAATACTCAAGAGGACTGTATGAGCAGTGGTAACCCTTGTGTAGGGTGAGTGGGTATCATGGGGCCATGATATCCTGCAGTTAAGAAAGTCACCTAAAGAATTTCTTAATGGAACCGCCAGCTTACATAAGAGAAGAAGTGCCACCCTTGTGTGGGTGAAGAATTGTTATGCGCATTGAGGGATTGTGATACATGTGAAAGGCTAATGCAAGCCTAAGGCAGAGTAGTGGATCCTTGACCTGTAATGGTCGGTGGCGCAGTTACCTTCCATTGGTTGATGACCCAGACGTATGTGCTGGCTCGGCAATGGAGAGGGCCATCCAGGTATGGGACTGGTTGGGCACCACCAAATGCTTGGTAAACCCAGTCGGCGTGAAGGTGTACTGGTAGGGCATTAATTATTTGATGATTTGGAGCAGCCTGTGTGCTGGCCAAACATCCTAGTCCGCAAGAGGATCCCAAGGCTTATAAAGTAAAAGCAGGACCCTGTGGACCAGAGAAGAAATGCACAATACAGATAAGTATTCAATTTCATTTATTTCTTGTTTGGAATAATGAAGATTACAAGTATAAGTCCTCTAACAGTTAAGCTGATGCACTATTGTTTCTTTGTTGAAAAACTTGGTCATACAGGAAGCAAGGACCCTGAAAGAACTATAAATTGCTTGGTAAATCCAGAGAGTGGCTGGTTGGGCAAGATTATTGATGTTTTGGAGCAGCCTGCATGCTGGCCAAACATGCAAGATTATTGATGATTTGGAGCAGCCTGCGTGCTGGCCAAACATGCGATATTATTGATGTTTTGGAGCATCCTGCGTGCTGGCCAAACATGCGAGATTGTTGATGATTTGGAGCAGCCTGCGTGCTGGCCAAACATGTGAGATTGTTGATGATTTGGAGCAGCCTGCGTGCTGGCCAAACATGTGATATTGTTGATGTTTTGGAGCAGCCTGCGTGCTGGCCAAACATGCGAGATTGTTGATGATTTGGAGCAGCCTGCGTGCTGGCCAAACATGCAAGATTGTTGATGATTTGGAGCAGCCTGCGTGCTGGCCAAACATGCAAGATTGTTGATGATTTGGAGCAGCCTGTGTGCTGTCCAAACATTCAATATTGTTGATGATTTGGAGCAGCCTGCGTGCTGGCCAAACATGCAAGATTGTTGATGATTTGGAGTAGCCTGCGTGCTGGCCAAACATGCAAGATTGTTGATGATTTGGAGCAGCCTACATGCTGGCCTAACATACAAGGTTATTTGATGTTGTGGAGCAGCCTGCGTGCTGGACAAACATACAAGACTATTTGATGTTGAGGGGAAGCCTGTGCACTGGCCAAACACCCAAATCCATAGGCGATTCCAAGGCTTGTAAAGCAAAGAAGGACCCTATGGAATAAAGTGAAGACATCTAGTGCAGATAAGTATTTGGTTATCTTGTAATTTCTTGCTTAGGAATATACATGTGTATATGATTTGGTTATGATTTCCTATGAAAATAAACTAAACATGTGAATTAATTCAATGTTGAGTGTAGGTATTGCTGGAAGCAATGACTATGAAAGAATCTCAAGGATGCGTGTGGACATGTAACCACCCTAAAGAGCTCAGCATGAGTAGTAATGAAAGATGGGGCTAGTGAAATTTTGTGAGTCCTAGCAGCCAAGAGTTAGACCAACCAAGTGGAGGAACTCCATGGTTCAGAGGTCTGGAATAGACCATATACACTACGTGTCATAGCCAAGAAGGGAAGGTCAAGCATTCACGTTGAAGTGAAAGAGGACAGGAGCATGAAAACCACAGTGGTGGTGTGAGTTCCAGAATGGAACAAGACTAAGAGGAGAAAACTCTTACTGCTCTCTCTCTTTCCTTTTTATTGATGCATTTATAGAATTAGAAAATTGTTGAATACATGCATGACTGAAAGTAAAAGCGTGTTTATTTGATTAAAGTGAATTGTGAATGCTAATTAATGAATTTCTTGTGAATGGATGAACATGAAGGAATTCATGTGTATGTTGGGCAAGCATAAGAAGGGTGGAAGTCTCATGAGTAAAGCATGGACTATCCATGTCAACTAGGGAAAAACCATTGACTAATTTTTAATGTTTGGGTTATGCTTGTCCTAACGAGAATTGTAATGATGAATTTCACAGGTGGAAACTGAATCAATTGGTTGCAGCCGGTGCAGGCAAGTGTTGCTAGTGAGCAAAGTGTGGTTAGTTGTTTGCATTGACCATGGCGGCAGACCAAGGGCTATAAGAATTGGCTGGAAGTCTTCTTCAAACAATTGCCAAGACCTAAGAAAATCTTGGAGAGATGCTCAAGATGCAAAAGCAGCAGAACAAGATGAACCACAAGGTCTTGCAGGACTCTATTCGTCTGCAGAAAGAGGTAAAAAGAATTATGAGGGCAATCAGCAAGGGAAAGAAAGGTGGATCAATGAAGAAGCATTCATCCAATCATCCGATTAAGAAATGCTCCAAGTGGGAAGACTCAAAGGAAATTGAGCAGGTAAAGATGAAGCAACCAGTGAAGTGTTGGAAATGTGGAGGGGATCATTGCCTCCGCAACTGCCCAACAAGAGAACCTCAAGAGGGTAGCAGCCATAAAATTTTCAGACTTATGGATGAGCTGGAAGATCCGAATTAGTAGGAGCGGCTCGTGAAAATCAAAGAACTTGGTCCTGAAGGTTCAAAGTAAAGAACATAATGCAGGGCAGATCTGCAAAGTTTTTGAAGTTTTGGACATGTGTAAATTGTATATGTATGCCTAAGTCTTGGAACACCGAGGACGGTGTTATTCTAAGGGGAGGGGATTGTAATATCCCATTCTGACTCTTAGGATGTATTAGCATTTAATGTAAATAATGTGTACATGTGATGTATGTTTTCCTTGCGTGGAGCTCAAGGCTAAGGCCCCCCTAGTGAAAGCCTGAATTTTGATTTAAAAGGAAAGCATTGATATTTCGATGCCCATGTGCTCTTAAGCCATGGAAATTGTAAAAAGGATGTAACCAAACATCATGCAATATAAAATACCAAAACTGGCTACGGAGGCAACGAATGAGAAGGGGCCATGTGTATCCACTAGGGAGTGGTGAGGGGGCTATGGGACTAAACCCTAGGCTACCATATGTCATGATGAGAACCCATTGAATTCCCTAGATGACATTTATGCCGTTGTAAGGAAGTGGTTGAGATGTCAGCCCATGGCTTTAATGGAGCATGGGCAGCCCTGAAATTCGTATGGGTAGGTAATGAGCTATGTTTTCTTGTGCAAGAAGCCACTCAACCTCATGAAAAGTTGATTCTTCCTCATCCCCATTCGATGGTGAAAGAACCAGCATCCTTATCCATCCAAAAACGAATTTCCAGCAGAGAGAAAACCAGAAATCGCGACTTTGAGAGAACCCACATTTTGAAGAACAAAAAACACCTAGATTTGGCATTGGACAGTGAAATCCAACGGGGGATCCATTGGTATGAACCTTGGGGCGAATTTGGGAGCATTAGCTATCCCAAAATCCATAGGAAAACCCAGTTTTTGCAGCCCAGAAAACCAGTGTCGGATTTGAGTTATTTGTGACAGAGTTGTGAGAAATCCAAGTGTGGATGTATGAACAGAGGATGGAATCGTTGAGTCCAGCTTGAAGTGTATGTGGCTCTGGGATTGAGCTCAGCGGACTAGCATCCTCCTCCATCTCCTATTGCATGCTTGAAAACCCAACTGTGTGTTGGCTTAGCATGGTTGTTTGAGTGAAACCCTGACTGTGAGTGATCCATCTAGTTCCTCCTTAGTGGATACATAGCTCAGCTCGGGGGTGATCTCTCAGCTGAAAGAATATAGGCTGGACAGAGATCTATGGTTGGGTGGAACGTTGCTCTCACGTAGCCAGTCGATGGACATTTGCGTTGCAAGATAAGTATTCTTCGTGGATTAAATTATATACAATCCGTGTTCTGCAATGTGCTAAATCTGAATGTTATTTATTCATGAGGTTGAAATTGAAATGAAGTTTGTGCATAGCATAAGAATGGGATTGAATCCCTACATATGGAATCATCTTCTGTTTGTGCTTATGTGTGTTGTTATGTTTAATTCTGTTGTGTTTTATTGAAGTTTGCATCTGTATAGAGAAGTTTTTAATTGTTATGAATTTTATGAGTTAAAGAATTGGGGCTAAGTCTGCCAAAAGCCCCGGTGTGTTGTTGATGTTTCCTTCCCTGCAATTGAATGAGAGAAGGGGACGTTACAGTAATCCATTAAACTATTACTAAACTACAATATTACTTATGTACTTTATTCTTTCTAAACTGACTCGGACTGCCATTCAAAGAGGAATCGAGCATGCACGAGTTTAAAATGGTTGACTAGTTGATAACTAAGATCAACTAGATGTTAGGATGAGTAAAAATCCTATTTTATTTAAATAAAGATAAAATAAACTGTGAGAGTTAAAAATAAACTAAATTATTAATTAAAGATAAAAACAAAACAATCAGTGTGTCTAACACTAAACTGAGTGATTTAAACCTAAATCCTAGAATCCTTCACCTCATAAAATATTATAAGTAGCAGAGAGAGGACCTTGCAAGGGGAAAGTGATTCCAAGTTCACTGGAGGGTTCAATCATAAATCTTTGAGCGCTCACATTATCAAATTGTGATATTTGATGTGTCCAAGAAAGTGGACTATGGGAACATATGGGAAATTATTTTTACACGATCTACACAAATGTCTGGTAAACAGACCTTGTGACTACTCTGATGATTAGTAAGAAAGATAGAAAAATTGCCCTATGAATTCTAGTTCTTGTCATAGTTGGTTCATCTCAGACATGACCTATTGAACGAACGAGGAATGGATCGAGGTCTAAGTTTGGGTGGAACATGGCAGTTCCCAAGCCAGTCGAAAAGTGAAAAGGACTGATAAGTATTTTTATGTTGTTATTCAAGATTTATTTTATGGATTTGATATGATTATTCTTATTTCTAAAATTGTTCATGCAAGCCTCTTATTGATATAAATTTTATCTGTTGTGATTTTATTCATGGATACGATAATTATGTCCATACACTTGATTAATTATGTTTACACTGTTTTCAATTTGAATATAGAATCTAGATTGCTTTTCTGTTATTTTAAATCTCATTGAGAACTAATGGTTAGACCTATTCTATTAATTTATTTCCGATGATTTATATATCTCCAAGATCGATATATAGTCCTATTTTATATATGTTATAATAATTGTTTAAATTTTGATTATAGTCATTGGCAGAACTATTTAGTTGGGTTTTAAATTCTTAGTATCTTCATCATTGTTATTTATTTCTTTTTATTTTCAATTTATAATTATTTTATAATATCATAGGCTTCCTAGCTTAGAGAGAAACCTTTGATTATCCCTAAATATGGAGAGGATCCTAAGTTTGGATGTTAGGACTAAGTCCCTAAACCCTAAATAGTTTATTTAATATATACTTATAGATTATATATATTAAATAAACCAAGTATAACCTAGTAAGCATACTATACATATATTACAAACCATATTACATAAAACATAATCTATTGTAAACAAAACTATTTCATAAACCATAACACATTATATACATCAAATAGAAATCAACCAAACCATACTATCCATGCTTTAAACCAAACCAATGGTAACTTTATATATTTGGACATTTATTTATTTAAAGGTCAAACATTTAAACCATAGCAATTTTTATGCCAAAGTGTGGGTCAAGGACCACACAAGCTCACGCTAACGTGGTTGTACACTACGTAGAGTCAATCTCTATAAAACCAATACATATATGTATTGGTTTTATATAATATATTATTTACACACACATCAAACTAAAACAATATCAGTCACTAGTCAAGAGATTGATTATCTTTGCATGAGTTCTGGGCATTTAAACATCTTCATGGAAGTCTCAGTGATGCAAGCCATGCTTACCATAACAACCATCAAGTAAGTGACATTTAAAACTAAGTCAAATAAGGTCACTCCTTTACCAACAGACAATTAAAAATCAAGTTAAACTACAAGTTACATGGGGCCACTCTTAACCACAAGCATAGGACCAATGATTAAATCCCATTCAATTCAATAAACTATCACACGTATCCTGTGCATGAAGTGAAAGATTCGCTGCCAATGTTTGAATAAAATTTAGACATCCGAGTAATTACAAAGAAGAGGTATGGGATTGAATCCTGTAATCAATAGACTCCTACATTTACTAAACTGAGTTTCACTATACAATTACACACACAAGAGAAAAACTTATACGTATTAAACATCTCATAAAACTGAGGATGAAATTAAAATACTCATCCATTCCATTAACAGAGGTTAGATGCCACCTGGGAAAAAAGCACAAATATATTAATGCATGGAATTTCAATTTACACAAGAATCTTCATCTAAACAAATTTCAACTCCAAATCCATATCAAGCTATAGGATTAAAACAATAAACATTTTCTCTCATAAATAAATAACTCAGATACACTTTTCCAAAACAAATATATCTTGTAAACCACCTCGAAGGCTTGGAAGAATCTTACATGAGACTATAAATGTTGGTTATTAACCAACATGAAACAATTATACATTCAAACTCTGAAGTATGCAGTTGAAACCAAAGGGGGGAAGTTTTGCATTATCAATCAAGAACATGGTCAACCGTGATAAAACCATGATCTGCTTAAACCCTTGTTTCTCCATTGAGAGCGTATACATGCCTAATGTGGGTAAACATAACATTAAACCAACAACGATATACATCACCCTTTGTTGGAAAATCATGTAATACTGAGGGGGGGGGTGAATAAGTATTTAGATATCTCTTCAATTTTTATTACTTTTAAGACAAAATCAACAATAGAAACAGACCACAGAATTTTATTGTGGAAACCCAATTGGGAAAACCAAAAACACTTTCTATTACTGCAAAATTATATTTACAAGTATTTGCAAGTACCAACTTGTTGGATGCTACAACAACCAAGATTTTCAGCTAAACTGAAGGATGCAACAACACCCAAGTTTTTCATCTACAACTGAACAATGCAACAAGACCATGTTTACCATCAACAACTGGAAGGAAGATACAAATTCCTATAGGCTATTGTAGCCTATCCTTGTGCCTCCCAACCACCCTTAAATGATTATGTCTTTTATGTTTTTTGTACCCCTTTCGATCTACAATTTGAATGTATAGAGACACACTATTTGAAGTATTAAAGCCTTGTTTATATATCCTCAATCGTGCCTCTTCACCCAATAGTCACAATTCTTCATCGTGACCCTTCTCAAATAAAACTAACTTGAAATTACCTTTCTATTTTATCCCACGATTTTAACAATGTGATTATGAAACTCTTTGACTCCGCAATCTTGACTCGGACATGTCGTCTCCGACTTTCTTATTAGTTGATTTACAATATGTCAATATTCGTCATTGATTCTGACTCTGCCATTCTGATTCCAACTGATCCATTTCAATGATGGGAGATAGAACCTCAAAGATACACTCTTAATTCAACATCTTTGGATCCGTCGTTTTTACTCTGAATTTCTGATTCCGATGTCAAACTCAACTCCGTCATTTCGACTCCGACTTTTCGATTTTGATGTCGAACTCCAACTCCAACTTTCTGACTTCGATTCCAACTCGTCACTTCGGTTCTGACTGAAAATTATGATTCTGACTCCAACTTGTCGACTACATATCTGACTCCGACTCGACTGAAAATGGTCGACAAAAGGTCGACTATTTATTTAATTTACAAGGGCTCAACTACTCAACCATTATATAATAGGTTGACACCGACTAACCTTGTATGACTATTGACCACCTTTTTGTTTCAACATTTTCAACTATTTTTTAAGATCCAACCAGAATTAGGCATCGACAAACATACTCAAAACTGTTGTTGGGGTGTGTGAGCTATCTCAAAGAAAACACCTAATATTTAATTATCGTCCAGGGTTGGTAATCTTAGAGTTGAGGCAAAGTATATGTTAAGGTAGAATGGCACCTAAGATTTTCGGCTTGTTAGACTTTAAAAATATTTAATAAAGAAAAGATCAAAAGATCTTTCAAAATGAAAAACTGAGTCAAACTTCATAAAAAAAAATAAAAAGAACTAAATCAAACTTAGTTAAACAAATAAACTAGAATAGTATCAAATCATATTACTCTACTTTATAATTGAATAATGGAAATTTTCTTGGAAAAAAATTGAATAATGGAAACTAATTAAAATGCAAACTACTGACTATGAAAAATGGAAACTACTTAATTTCAGATTCTAATCTAAGAATTAGAAAAAAAACTGTAAATAAATTAGAGACCTATCTATGAAATGAATTAATTTGATAATAAATTACATAAGCAGAAAGCTATGCTAATCAAAACAAATTACAAACTATTTAATAATTTCAACAACTAATTCAAGAAAAACATCTATTCCCATGTAACAAAAACTGGAGTGAATGTATCGTAATGGATTTTCAAATGTAATAGCAAAACAAAATGGAAGTAAATCTGATCTAACTTCAACAAAGAGATGTAAACTACAAAGAGACCAATTACAGTTAACTTTAAACATGCATCTACTATCCATGAGCAGAATAATATGAAACTAATGAAAACTAGAAGCAAGTAGAAAACTCAATAAATATATTTACTTCTGAACTTGATTTGGAAGCAAGTAGAAAACTTGATAAAGATATTTATATAAAGGAAAGTAGAAAACTTGATAAAGATATTTATATAAAGGAAAGTAGAAAACTTGATAAAGATATTCATTTCCAAATCCAAATTCTATTCCATGAACATCTTCTTTATCTATCTAAATAAGAAACTGATCCTAATCTTAATGAAGGAAACTATCAAAACTAAAATACTTGGAGAATGAAATTATTAACTCTAATCTAACTAATTCTTAAGAGCATGTAATAAACTAGACTAGGAATAAGACTGATGTAAAATCTCAAGCACAGCTGAATCTAGCTACTGTGGATTCCTCACTGGTGAAAGATTGCACAACATTTGCAAGAATGGCATAAAAAATTTAAATGAATGAAGAACAATTACACATGAAATGGTGAATAATGTCCATGTTATTAACTGTCCCCCCTTAACAAAGGTTAAGAACACCCATATATACAAATCTTGAAGAATTCGAATCCATCTGGAGTGTTCACACTGATCTAGCTTAGAAAAAGCTCAAACCCCCCTAGGTTGACCAAAATATCCCAAACCATCCCAAACTGGTTCGAATCTGCAGTGTGAATGCTGGGAATGATTGGACAGGCCCATGTGACCTCACACATGTGAAGAAACTGGTTGGTTAGAGGTTTGGAGTCTAAAATTGGTCAAAAATGTGACAAAACAAGGCAAGATTGTCCACAAAGAGAGCAAATGCGCCCTAGGTAGAAGAGAAGCATGCTGAGTGCATTAAATGACCTGAGGAGGGCGCTCTAGGCATGCTGAGTGAATTAATTGCCCTGGGGAGCGCTCCACATAGCTGGTTTGACTCAGCACTTGTTCACATTTGCTATCTAGTTCATGATAATTGACCATTTAGTAGCTAATCAACTTAGGGATGTAATCATTAATCACTTGGGCTAATTAATCATCATTAATAAATGATTAATGTACATAGGTGGAAAAATGTTCTAACACCCCCCCTTAAGCTAGACTTAGTGAAATATCAAAAATTAAGGCCTTGGCAACTAGGCTCAAGTCACCTTTTACATTATGAAAATTTATTTGTCCATGTAAAATGAGGAAAGAGGCAAAACCACATGGGAAAAATCCTCCCTCAAGAATGGACATGATACAGAGATGATCAAAAGGTCTTCAACAGGTCTTGTTCTTCACTTGAATGAGTTGAATGAACAACTTCTTGCTGAAATACTTGGTGAAGATGTTGTGGATGTCATGATCATGCACCAATTCTTCAATGTTTTGTAGGAAAAAAACATGTTGGAAGGCTCCTTGAATCTCATCATTTGATGATGGGGGAGAATTATAAGAATGCTTCTTGCTGCATACATACTCTGATATGAATACATGATCAATAATGGAAAAGATATCTCTGCAAAATCCTTCCCAAAGAACATCAAAAATCTCAACAAAATCTGCATTTTGAGGAGCTTCCACATGGCAAATCAAACCATGAATCTTCCTTCCGAACTGATGTAGCACCTTCCCAAATCTGTAATAGAGATCATGTGGCTCTGATATATCAGAATAGGAGCCATATGGAGCAGCAAAAACTAGAGGTATAATGTCTCCATGATCGAATGGTTTTACAGTAAGAGAAGTGTGTGTAACTGGATCACACTGACAGTTGAGCAAACTTGAAGGGTCTGGCGACTTGAGTTTTGAACCATAGGTGGTAAGATCAGGTCCAGACATGTGGAACAGCAGTCCCATGATAGCCAATGACATGGCTGTCCAACCAAGGAATGATATGCAAGACATAAAACCAAGATAGATCAGTGACACAGTTTTGGAAACAATAAAATTGTGAGATTTTCCAACTGTAGAACTTGGGGTTTGTGTGGTCTTTTGGGCATCCAATGGTTGGGGAAATGGTTTGATGGCTGTCATAACCTGTATATCAACCTGCATATTATCTTCCATATCAGAATATGAAAGATCTGATTGAAGTGGGAAAGAGCTTTCAGAAGGCATGTCAAAAACTAGTGAAAAATTACTAGTATTGGGAGAAAGCTTCGGTGAACTGGATGGAGATTCTTTCAGGGAAGTGACTGAATTTTCTGAATCTGATATATCAGAATGTAAATCAGAAACAGAGATATCAGAAAAATATTTGGCTCTTTCACCCAAATTATAGAGCTTTTTACCTTTGCATGTGGCATAGAGGCAATGATCTTGTTCCAAAGAGAGCTTGGCTTCTTCTCTTCTTGCAAAATCTGGAACATCAATGTTATGTTCTTCAAGTAGCTTGGTTAGAATGTCTATCTTCTTTCTGAAACATGATTTTTCATTGTGAGAACCTCTGCAATAACCACATTTGGGCTTCTCTTTCTTGCTCTTCATCTTCTTGACTTTTGAATCTTCATCACTTGAACTTGAGCTTTCATCACTTGAATGCTTCTTCTCCTTCATCTTCTTCTCTTGAGGTTTCGGCCCCTTTGGTTTTTGCTTGCCTCTTCCATATTTCGAATCTCCAGCTGCAAGAACTTGGTCTTTTTGCTTGATGGAGCCCATCAAGACCAGCTTGTCTTGCTCTTGAGTTAGCATCTCCATGAAGTCAGCCAAGGATGGCATCTTCCAACCTCTAACTGTGAGCCTTGTGGAGTTGAAGGAAGACACAAAAACTGAGTATTCAGAACCCAGTTTGGAGAGAATGGACAACACCAACTGTTCTTCTTTCTTCTCTATGCCACATTGTCTGATCTGCAAGACCAAGTTCTTGAACTTGGTGAAGAAGTCCTGGATGGAATCGAAATTCCCTGGGCTCAGTGAGACAAGCTCATTTTCGAGCTGGTGGCCTCTCATCTCATCAGTCTTTCCAAACAGTGTCTCAAGCTTGAGCCACACTTCATTTGGAGTTGCTAGACTTTCTACATGAAACAGGAGGTCTCTCGAAATGCTGAGACAAAGGAGGCCAAATGCCTCATCCATTCTGTTAAAAAACTTGGATTTCTCCACAGCCGAGTTTGGCTCCACCTCAGTGCCCATCGTGATTCTGTAGAGACCCTTAGATCTCAGCAAAATCACCATTTCTGCCTTCCAATCGAAATAGTTGAAGGGAGTGAGCACGTTTGGGTGAGATGGCTCCATTCTTCTCTGCTGCAATTCGCACTTGCTGACAATGCTGATCTTCAGTACCTGCAAACAACTCTCAAATCACTCTGGAGGGATCTACACTAACAGATTCGAACCCTGTATGGATAGTGGGTGCATTCGGGAGAGCATCACACCTGAGAGGAGCCACTAGATTTCTCCAGTAAGCTCAAGGCAATGGCCTCAGGAATTATGTGGTTTCTCCACTGCTTCTGGAAATCCACTACAACAGTCTTGCTGGTTCGAAATCTAGCTCCAAGAGCTCTGATACCATGTAAAATCTCAAGCACAGCTGAATCTAGCTACTGTGGATTCCTCACTGGTGAAAGATTGCACAACATTTGCAAGAATGGCATAAAAAATTTAAATGAATGAAGAACAATTACACATGAAATGGTGAATAATGTCAATATTATTAACTGTCCCCCCTTAACAAAGGTTAAGAACACCCATATATACAAATCTTGAAGAATTCGAATCCATCTGGAGTGTTCACACTGATCTAGCTTAGAAAAAGCTCAAACCCCCCTAGGTTGACCAAAATATCCCAAACCATCCCAAACTGGTTCGAATCTGTAGTGTGAATGCTGGGAGTGATTGGACAGGCCCATGTGACCTCACACATGTGAAGAAACTGGTTGGTTAGAGGTTTGGAGTCTAAAATTGGTCAAAAATGTGACAAAACAAGGCAAGATTGTCCACAAAGAGAGCAAATGCGCCCTAGGTAGAAGAGAAGCATGCTGAGTGCATTAAATGACCTGAGGAGGGCTCTCTAGGCATGCTGAGTGCATTAATTGCCCTGGGGAGCGCTCCACATAGCTGGTTTGACTCAGCACTTGTTCACATTTGCTATCTAGTTCATGATAATTGACCATTTAGTAGCTAATCAACTTAGGGATGTAATCATTAATCACTTGGGCTAATTAATCATCATTAATAAATGATTAATGTACATAGGTGGAAAAATGTTCTAACAACTGATAAGTTCTGAAACAGCAACATATTAACAAATTAAATATGAAAGACATAATTTAAAAGATAGTTAAAGCAAACTAAGAATGATAACAAGACTTTAATTAAAAATTTATGAAATGTAAAACAAGGGCCTAATTATGGTTAAGAATACTAATTAAGAGCAAGAAAGATTGCAGTTAAGAGATCTAAGAAACTGAATTCAAATGAGCATAAAAATAATGCAGAAAGAATAAAAATCCGAATGACGATCCAGATGACTGTCCGAATGACAGTTTGGATGAGGAAAAACGAGTTAAACTAAGGAAAAGAGTAGTTGTGATGATATTAACGTCAGTTGGCGAATGCAGATGAACCTACAATGTAGAGAAATCAGTGAGAAGACTTGTTGAGAAGCTACGATAATAGAGAGAAACCTATTCTAATCATTGTTGGAGAGGTAAACTATTCCTATGATATGCTAAAGCAAGATTGAATTGAGAGATGGAAGAGAATTAACCTACATCTACAGAGAAGAGGCTAATTAAACTAATTCTAACTATTAGCAGAGCTTGAAACAGAGACTCACTAAGTTCTATTTAATTGTAAGAGACTAGGAAATAAACTAGCTAATTATAAAAGATTGAAATTAGACTATCAAAACTATGCTTTTGGTCAACCAATTACTTACTCTGTAAACACAAAGTATGTTAGCAGCACAATATAAATTACAGAGAAGAAAGAAATATCATGTACAGAAAAACAAGGTTAATTACGTATACAGGAAAATAAACTAACTATTTGTAGAAAAGAAAATGCAGAAAACAAAAATGAAACCTCCAGTTGATGAGGGGCCCTTTCGAGCAATCAGAGATGGAAAACTAAATTGGTTTAGTTACTCAGAACATCAACAAACTGGATCTTTCATTAACTTGAGAACGAGTAAGGAAATCGGCATGTGGAGTGTTGACGTGGAGGTAGGATGTGCTGTTGAGCTTGGAAGGCAGGAAGGTGAATCTTCCAGAATGAGAGCTCACCAATTGTAATCGTCACATGGCTAACAGAACCCACATACTCATTTTTTACTTTAATAGCCAGAAATATGCCAACATTGGATTTCGCGAGCTGAATGCAAGGCTTGATGACGAGCTGGACGCAGATGAACATTGGCAATATAAACACGTAGTCTGAATGGAAGGTTGTTTGAGAAACTGCAGCTTGTAGATCAAAACTAAATGCCATGCATGACTGGAAATGTCACTTTAATCATTGATAAATCACAATATAGCGAGATTTGACCAAAATTCATATGATAAATGAATACATGCATACCTGGTCTGTTTGATGGACTGAATAGCGGAAAAAATAACTTATTATATCAAAAATAGTGAAATTAATGCCATTCATAGTATATTTGATTATAAAAAATAGTGACAAAATGGACACCAACATTTCCCAAACTGGAGCTATGCCAGGTCCCACTGAGCAAAACAGAGAGAAATTAGGAAGAAGGCTGAGCGACGGCATCAGCTACATTCGACTTGGATGATGAAGATATAGATTTGCTCTGGAGATTCTTGAATTGGTTCTTTAAGGAATTATACCTCATCCATAGGGCAGTATGGGATGTTGTTTTGGTGTTAACCAAGCATTCAATGTCTTTTACTTGTGTACACAGTGCCTTGTTTTCTTCATGAAGCTCAGAAATTGTCTCCACATAGCTTCAATTATGGTCTGTCAACCGTGCTATCACTTGGATCAACTTACCCATCTCCTGTTGATTCAGAATGAGCTGTTCTTTATGATGTTCATGGTTCTTTGGGGGACTCAACTCTTTTGAAAATGTTTCACACTCAACAGTATGACCTTCAAGAATTTTATCTTTGTTGTGTGAAGGAGGACTTCCAGTAGCAGAGGCTTCACTCATTCGAGCAGATATGTTGGCTAATGTGAGGAAGGGTGTTTCAAGGGTATGTTCAGGATAATGTCATGATTGGACAAGGTGCTCATCACTTGAGGGATCCTCATCAAATCGTACACGCTTAGTGTCTCGTTCTGCTTGCGTAGAGTACTGGGTAGGATCACCAATACCAGATTGGAAACAATGTTTTTGAGAGGGAGAGGGTTTGATAGTAGACTCTTCAATCAAATGAGGGTTTAGTATTTCAAACAAAAAATGATCTTAGGTTTTCCCTCTCTCTTATAACTGGTGAATGATCAGGAGTTTAATGATACAATGATCATACAAGCTACCAGAGGGATTAACAATATTCTTCCTAACTTGGCTAGACCTATTCTCCAAACTCTTTAGGAAATAAAATGGGAAGTTGAGGGTTTGATTGTTAACAAAATGTGCTAGCAATCTAAAATGGCAAGCTTTAAAGACAGTGAACTTACCCTTGCAACTGATTAAGTGAATGATAATGGTCAGAGGATCTAAGTACTCTGGATTGATCTATTCTTTGTGAAAACCTTTGATATTAGCAACGCGTTGAAAATCGGTCTTCAAGGAAAATTCATGATCCTTTCGTGGAAGGAAGAGATTCTTGTGCCATTGGGCACCTTCCCTCGGGAGCTTGGTAGCTAATGCTATTGACTCTTTTGTCATGGAGAAAACAAGATGGCCAACCTTTGCCATCTTGACATCAAAACCTTTAGCTAACAATAATGAAATCTCGTGGTCATGGCCTTGGAGAAGGTGGAGAAATGGTCCCCAACCTGCTCGCAAAACACTTCACGGCAGGCTTTAAAATCAGAAATGTGGAGGAGGTCCTGGTAGCTACTATGCTCAGAACGGATTGGCATCATTGACAGAGGACGGGAGGATGCGAATGGATACAAGAGGTACAAGAATTTGCAGAGGATGCGGCTCAACAAAAAGATGGAGAGCGAACAGACTGAGGTGTAATTCACGTGATCACCAGCTTAAACTAAGGTCCATTTGATTGTTTGAATGACAGTGGTTGAGGGCTTGGCATGCTTAAACGTTCACACCGGTCATTCGAAGATCTTGAGTTAAGTTCCGACGTAGAAGTGCGTGAATTCAGTGAATATGTGTGGCTTATAATATATTCAACCATGTCTAAAGAAGAACTTTGGACATGTTGAATGTAATTCACGTAATGAAAATAGATTACACGTGAAATATCATAATTCGATCAATATGGTGGCAGGTCATACAACAGGATAATTAAGACTGAATGGCAGTCATGCAATGATTCACAATGATGCAAAATCCATTCGTTTAATGGAGGCAGGGTGGGAAAGAGAATGAAGCCATCTGTAAAATCGACATTTGATTGATCCTTGTCATAATTAGCCAATAAAACTTATCAATAGTATTCAAAATTGGACATCTTGGTATATTAAATAGACCTATTACAGGCTATGGTTTCATTCAACACTCCATTCAAAACGTTGTTTATTTGCCTCATTTGGATAGGCATTCAACCCATCATTAAATCCTTCGTACATACTTTTGTTTATACAAGATATTATTGTAGATGTTGACCAAAGCTGATTTTGCAGAGAATTTCTGAAGCTGTTAGTGCACAAAAGATGCTATAAACTTTGATTTTCTGGATCTTTTAGTTGCTTTCTTCTTTTTGTTCTTGATTAGATCAATTTTTAGCTTCTTTTGCTTTAACCTGAAAACACCTATCATTGTATCATAGATATTAAGTTTTCATAAATATTCAAAGAGTAAGAACAGTTCTAATCTTCCCCCCAAACCAAAAATATGGCATGTCCTCAAGCCATCAAAGAGGAAATGATTAAAATTAAAAAATTTCAATTGAAGTCTTACAGATAGATTTTTTAAAATATTGTGATAATTTTCATAAGGAAATGAAATATTAAGTAATAAATGTAGATGATTCAGATATGTACATTCATAAAAAAGAATACAACAGTGCTTAAAATACCATATGAAGAATAATAGTGTAACAGATGCGAAAAATGCCATAGGAAAACTAGTCGTCCATGACTCATTGTAAAGATCTCTTGTCATCCAAAGAATATAGATAAGGTTCACCATAAAGATTGTGAGATCTACTATAATTATGGGTCCCATTTATAGGATAGTCACATCCTAGGTATTTGTTTGAATTAGATGACCGGGTCCAAGTCCAACTTACATCCATTATCTAATGACAGTATACATAATTGGCCTAAATAAGTGTTTGTATACTCAGGTTTTTATGAGTTATGTGAATAGAAATGCATTAACCAAACCTATTTTACTCGATATTGACCCGCTGCCAGCAGACCTATTAAGTACCCCGGCGCGTTTATCTTGGTACCATGCAAGCATAGCCCCACTGCCAGCAAGCCTGTTCAGTACCCGACGGGTTTACTTGCATTTACCGAGCTTCCTTGTTTAAGATTTTACTTAGCATGGACCCACTGCCAGCGAGCCTGTTCAATACCCTAGCGGGTTTCTTTCGTGTATATATATATATATATATATATATATATATATATATATATTGTAAGGAAGTCAGTTGGGACTAGAGTGTGCTAAGCTTGTTAAACACATAATTCAAAATTTTAGCACAAACCTTATGAGTAACTTTATTTCTAATGGCCTAAATTACAGATCATGACAAAAGATAATAACCTAAAGTTGTTCTTTGACTTCACAGTCTATCTTCTTCATAAAAGGTCAGTAATGTTCCCCACAAAATAGAAAATATCACCCACTTTTAGGCTACGTTTTAAAGGTGCTTTAGAGACAAGTTTTGATAATGAGTCTAGGATGAACTAGCAGTCCATAGGTGTAAGATAGAGTTTTGTGGAGATCATAATAATTAAAGTAGGTCTTTTAAACAAGTGTTCTAATGATAAATCAGAAGTGTGCATGTTTGAATCAAATACCATATACAGAATTATAAAAGAAAGTGGTTATAAATGATATCAAGAATGATTTATCCTTTCACTATAAATTTTCAATTTTAATAGTAACCAAAAGAGAGGGAGAACTCTAAGTATTTATTTTTAGAGCACTTCCCTTTTCGCATAATATCACTTGAGCTGATTAAAAAGATAGGGTTCTTGTGATTAAGCTGCAAAACCACTTGTCATACGATTCAAATTTTATTAAAACAAAAACATATGTACAAAAGAAGTTATGTAAAATTTTCAAATTAACAAAAGGAAAAAGAGTCTTCCTGTTTTATTAACAATATTTTACAAACTAATCATAATAGATTTCTTGTAAAAGAGAATGTAATTAGTTTCTATAAATGACTCTTTATTATTGAAAATCAAAAACATATTTACATATATACAAAAGAAGATAACCCAAAATAATTCAAGGACTAGGAGGAGGAGGAATGGCTTCCTCTTCTACCAGCTCGATTTCTTCCTGTTGCAAGGCATTATGCACAAAATGCTGTTTAGATATTGGTTGATGATAAAATCTAAGTCTGTGTCCGTTTACAACAAAAGAAAATTACTAATCATCAATTGTATTAATTTTAACGGATCCATTATCAAAGGCTGTGACAATTTCATATGGACCCATCCAACGAGTAATTAATTTACCTTTAAAATTTTTGTATCTTGAATAAAAAAGTAGTGCCCAGTCTCCAATTTTGAATTGTTTTTGTTTAATGTATCTATCATGCCATTTTTTGTGTGTATTAAGATTGTACGTTGAATACCTTTCCTGATGTATCTATCATGCCTATTTAATGTATCTATCATGCATAATGTATCTATCATGCCTATGTAATGCACCTGCTACTTTCCAGCGTGCAGTTCTAGGAATCTTTTATATGGATTATTTTACAGTTTATTCCTGTAAAATTTTATATGGATGATTTTACAGTTTATGGTAATACCTTCGAGGAATCCCTTGATAACCTCGAAAAAATTCTTATTCGGTGCTAAGAAACGAACTTAGCTCTTAGTCATGAAAAATGTAAAATGTTACTAACCGAGGGCATAGTTTTGGGACATGATGTCTCTCTTCAAGGTATCAAGGTGGATCCCACCAAGATCAAAATAATTGTTAATCTTCCTCCTCCAAAAACTCCGAAGGAAGTAAGAAGTTTTCTTGGCCATGCCGGCTATTATAGGCGTTTCATTGAAAATTTCACTAAAATAGCCGCACCTATGTTCAAACTACTCATGAAAGACACATGATTTCAATGGAATGAACTGTGTCAACAAGCCTTCGAAACTCTGAAGGAAAAACTATCAATGGCACCAATACTTAGGGGACCAAATTGTTCCCTCTGTTTCCATATATCCACTGATGCTTCTGACATAGCCATAGGGGAAGTTTTAGGTCAAAAAGAGGGACAAACATCACATGCCATCTACTTTGCTAGTAAAAATTTGACTCCTGCAGAATCAAAATACACTGTTACTGAAAACGAATTTCTAGCAGTAGTCTACGCCATCAACAAGTTTCATCATTATATCACATGATATGAAATTTTTATACACATTGACCAGGAAACAGAGAAGAGGCTAATTAAACTAATTCTAACTATTAGCAGAGCTTGAAACAGAGACTCACTAAGTTCTATTTAATTGTAAGAGACTAGGAAACAAACTAGCTAATTATAAGAGATTGAAATTCAAGGACTAGGAGGAGGAGGAATGGCTTCCTCTTCTACCAGCTCGATTTCTTCCTGTTGCAAGGCATTATGCACAAAATCCTGTTTAGATATTGGTTGATGATAAAATCTAAGTCTGTGTCCGTTTACAACAAAAGAAAATTACTAATCATCAATTGTATTAATTTTAACGGATCCATTATCAAAGGCTGTGACAATTTCATATGGACCCATCCAACGAGTAATTAATTTACCTTTAAAATTTTTGTATCTTGAATAAAAAAGTAGTGCCCAGTCTCCAATTTTGAATTGTTTTTGTTTAATGTATCTATCATGCCATTTTTTTTGTGTATTAAGATTGTACGTTGAATACCTTTCCTAATGTATCTATCATGCCTATTTAATCTATCATGCCTAGCATATTTACATATATACAAAAGAAGATAACCCAAAATAATTCAAGGACTAGGAGGAGGAGGAATGGCTTCCTCTTCTACCAGCTCGATTTCTTCCTGTTGCAAGGCATTATGCACAAAATGCTGTTTAGATATTGGTTGATGATAAAATCTAAGTCTGTGTCCGTTTACAACAAAAGAAAATTACTAATCATCAATTGTATTAATTTTAACGGATCCATTATCAAAGGCTGTGACAATTTCATATGGACCCATCCAACGAGTAATTAATTTACCTTTAAAATTTTTGTATCTTGAATAAAAAAGTAGTGCCCAGTCTCCAATTTTGAATTGTTTTTGTTTAATGTATCTATCATGCCATTTTTTGTGTGTATTAAGATTGTACGTTGAATACCTTTCCTAATGTAATGCACCAGGATGATAGATTGTACGTACGTTGAATATCATGCCGTTTATTCACGCATGGATGATAGATTCCTAGAACTGCACGCTGGAAAGTAGCAGGTGCATTACATAGGCCAGATGGTAACACTCGACAGGCATATGTCCCCCAAGAGCAAGTGAAGGTTGTCTTGTATTGATCCTCAGGTGCTATCAATATTTGATTGTATCCACTATACCCATCAAGCAATGAGAAATATTGTTTCCCTGATAAGGTGTCTAATACCTGATCGATGAAAGGAAAAGGGAAGTAGTCCTTAAGAGTGGCCTTGTTCAGTTCTCGAAAGTCAACACAGATACACCATTTCCTTGTGACTTTCTTTGAACTACCACCAGAGGAGAAACCCATTTACTATTGGAAATTAGGTAAATGAATCCAGCATTAAGGAGTTTTTGTAGTTCATCTTTTACTATGTCTTTTAGTGCTGGTTTCATTCTTCTTTGGGGATGCCTAGTAGGAGGTATGTTCGAGTGTGTGTAAATGTGATGGATACAGGTATTTGGGTGTATACCTTTCATATCGGTATATTCCCATGCAAATGCTCCAGTTTGACTCTTGAGAACTTTCAGTAATTTTTTTTGCTGACTCTCATCTAAACTTGCATTTATATGTAGAAATTTGTCGGAACTAACCTCACATGGGATGGTATAGGATCCTAGGTGTTGTTCGATTGCGAAGACAGAGGGTGTACTTGTAAATGTTGAGAGGCTCATGTTTTCTTGGAATTCGTCTCCAAAGATCTGGTCAAATTGGGAAAACGATTGGGGAAAATCTACACATGTTATGGAAAAGATAAATTGGTTCAACATGTTCTCGGTATTTTTCTCTTGAAGTGCTTGAGAGAGATCACTGACAAGAGAATGTTATTCCAAGTTCTCATCCTCGAAAGGACAATCTAACCAAATAGGTTTTTAGTTGTTGGCTGAGCTGGTGGGTATAAAACTAGTTTTCTTGTAGATAACCCATCACAGATAATCATCTCCCATCCCTACATCCTATAAATGCATTGGCAGTAGCCAACCAAGGCCTTCCTAAAATAATGGGGTGACCTTTAGAAGGGTCTTTTGACTCTATAACCATGAATTCCACGGGATATTCCCATGAGGCTACTAATACAGTGATGTCATCTAAGATCCCAGCAGGTTGCACCATAGTGTGATCTACTAATTCTAGTATTGTTGGGGTAGGGTAGAGGAATGGTCCTAAATTGAGAGTTTCTAAGACTGTGGTAGTCATCAAATTGATAGCAGCTCCTAGATCAATAAGTGTGTTCCCTATGGCGGTGTTACTGATGATAACAGTCACCACAAGGTTTCCTGGGTTTGAATATTTTGGTATTCTAGGTTGGTTTTCTATGCAATCTGATATTTCTCCTATTACATGAATTGTCGTAGGGTCTTTTTGTTTCCTCCCTGGTCTCTTAATACAGAGTTCCTTTATTACTTTGCTATAGATTGGGATATCCTTAATGAATTGTAACAAAGGGATCTTAATGCAAATATTTTTCAACTCATTAATGATATCTGGATAAGTTACATGTTTTTCTATTACTGGACGCTTCGGATATGGAGGTGATTTTTCCCCTGGAGGCTGGAAATACCTTTTTGTGTGGATGGTTGTGTGCTGAAGATCTAGAAATGACCACATCTTCAAGAATGGAATCATTCAAAACTTTGGTAGGTATGTTTTCTTCATTATCTTCTTGAATAACAACTGATGACTTGGGATTATCTTGCAAAACGCTTCTAGACCGCAGTTGAATCTCATGTATTGGTGCGGTTGAAATGGCATAAGATGGAAGAGATAACAACCCAATGTTATTAAGAGCTTGGGTTGGTAACTTGTTGTTAGGATTCAGTATCGGTTGTGCAGGTAATATTGTAGGTCTTGGAGGATTCATGTTCTGGAAATGGTGAGGTTGATTCGGGATAGGGGGTAGTGAAGGAGATACAAATCTAGGCAGAAGTTGCTAAATATTAGGTGGGTAAGGATAGTTAGGCATAGGAGGATGTGTTTGAGCATAAGATTTCCCTCTCCATCCATGTGGCCATTGATGTTGTGAAGCATTCTGATGAGGGTACTGCGGTGGCCAATTCTACCAAACTGAAGTATTCCATTGTTGAGGGGGTTGATAAGGATAGTAATAAGGTGGAATTTGTGATGAGTCTTGATACGATGGCTGATCTCTAGGTTTCCAAGGCCTCCTAGGTATTTCACCAAAATTTCCACTCTTGTATATAGCTTGTAATCTAGGAAACAATGGACAATCATTGGTTGGATTTTCTTCTGTACATAGGTGACAGACTGAAACATTATTTAATGCAGGACATTCTTGTTGAGGATGTTTAGTTCTACACCTAGGACAGAAAACACTCATTGCTGCATGCTCTTCATCTTGTCTCTTTTTAGTTTGTAGTGCATCTAATTGAGAACCCATGGTTCCTAAAATATTTGTTTTAAAACTTTCCAATAGGTTTCCCAATTTTACCCTTGTAACTCCACTAGGGCCGGATGTGTTTCTTTTGGGATTCCTAGCATAAGATTTTCGAAAGTGTCTTCCACCTTTCCCTCTGCTCCTAGAGTAATTCCTACATAGTTCACAAATATATGTAAAAGACTTATGAGAAATGTATCCTTCTACCATGAGATTAAGGTTATCTAAGAATTCTTCTAAGATTCCTTTGAGGAAGAGTGTTCTTACTGCATCTTCTCGAAAATCACTATACTTCGATTTGTGTAACACATAGTTAAATCTTTTGAGATAGTCTTCTAATCTCTCGTCTTCAAGTTGTTGAATTTTAAAAATATCATTGCGAGAGTCCTTAGGTCTACAGTAATCCTCATATTTCTGTAGAAATGCATTCTTCATGTCTTCCCAAGTTCTAATACTAGATTCTCCTAATGCCATGAACCATCGAAGAGAAGAATCTTTCAATGAGGCAGGAAAGAGTTTTAGTTTTTGGCCATCTTGTAGGTAATTATAAATCCTACAAAAAATGTCAAACTCGAATAAGAATGTGTCTGGATCCTCACTACTATTCCCATAAAAGGTTGGTAGTGAGGAGGGAGGGATGTTTTTCATAGTAACATCTTGTGCAGTGTCTAAGATAGGGAACCCGAAGGTACCTTCAGTTCTAACTTCTCCATATTCTTCATCTTGTCGGACACAAACTTCATTTTCATCCTCCATGAAGATTCTATTTCCAAAGAGAGAAAATCTAGGTGGCTCCTTTCTTGGTGAATATGGGACATCCCAATGTTCTGTTTCAAGAAGGGTATTCTTCTTTTTAGGAGGCGAATTACCAACTACGTGGGAATCCAGTTTTTGCATTCCTACTATTGTTGTATCAATCTGTGAGGTAACTATGTTCATAGAACTCTCAAAAAGAGCGTCTACTTGTGCAGGATCAACAAAATCTACCAAGTTTGGACCACCTACTATTGAAAAAGTAGTGTCTTTGGGTTTTGGACTAATGGAGAGTTGAGAGGTCCTGAAGTTTTATCCTTTTGAGTTTCCTCTTGTCTAAGTTCAGTCTCGATATGAGCTTGAGGTTCTTCTAGTGGAATTTCTTTATGAACAGACTCTTCTGATGTCCCTATGTTTTCCCCTAATTGATTTCCAAAAAGGATTTCCTTTTCTTTCCAAGAAGGACTATCTCCTTTAGGTGTCTTCTGATACCTTTCTGTTAGTTAGTAGTTGGGGTGGCACGCCCCCCTTATAGGTTAGTAGGAATTTTAGTGGGGGTTTTAGTAAGAGAAATAATTTTAATAAATCTACCTTGTGAATCTCCAGTCCTATTCATGAAAATGAATTATAACTTAAATAAGTTCTAACTACATAACTACTATTGTTGGGTTTTGGGGATGCCTATTATAACAGATGCACAAATTCTTACCTCTCGTCTTACCGCTCACCCGCCACCAGCCTATTTTCAAAGGAAAGAATATAACTAAATTAAAAAGGAGTTTTACTTATCTATGACTGAATTCTACCTATTTATCTACAACTCCCTGGCAACGACGCTAAAATGTTGGGGTGTGTGAGCCATCTCAAAGAAAACAACTAATATTTAATTATCGATCGGGGTTGGTAATCTTAGAGTTGAGGCAAACTATATGCTAAAGTAGAATGACACCTAAGATTTTCGGCTTATCAAACCTTAAAAATATTTAATAAATAAAAGATCAAAAGATCTTTCAAAATGAAAAACCGAGTCAAACTTTAGAAAAGCAATAAAAAGAACTAATGTTGATGTATATGTAACTTCGAAATGTATTTCATCTATGTATTTCATATATATTTAGTGTACCCTTATAAGAGATGTGTTATTCCTCTATAAGGAAGTGTCGTCATGTCGATTGACAAGTGTCACAAGTGTGTGTACTTGCCGATGGGTTATTATACCACCATGTGTGGGGTCGGCCCTGAAATATATATTATATTGTGGATGTATCTAGATAGAAAAGTCGGCCCCATAGTGTAACTAGGCAAACAGGTTATGTATAAATAGAGATCGGGAGATCTCTATTTGGATCATTCGAAAAGACACACATCTCTCACTCAGAAAGTGGTACACTAGTGAGGAGGATGATCATCTGCTCTAGGAGACTACCTCGAGTGTATTTTGGTTGTACTTTAGTTGAGCCATTGCTCTCTCTATCTCTGAGGAAGTTGTGGGGTTTTTCACCTTAGGGTTTTCCCCACGGAAACTCTGTGTCTCTTGTCTCTCATGCTTTTGATTCTTGTGATGCTTTTCATGCTTGTTGTGATTGTTATGTATTGATATAATGTATATGTTATTCTCTTAGTAAAGATCCAAGAGTATTGTGCATTAATGCTCAAAATTTAACATGGTATCAGAGCTAACCTGAGAAGAAGACATTTTGTAGTGACGGAAACTTGAGTTTCTTGTTTATTGGGTTTCTCTCCACAGTTTTTGGAAACGAAGTATAGTAGATTGAATCTACTCATCAAGGAGAATCTATCTGTCCAATCAGAATTCAATTATGAGCATTTTCAGATTTGGCCCTAAAAATTAGGGTTTCCACAAAAATAGGCATTTATGAAATCTGAAGACATAGCTGGAAGCTCCTTGCAAAAATCGAAGTTTAGAGCTTTGGATTGAGATTTTTGGCTGGGTAGATCTCCGAAAAACTCAAACCCTAATTCAGGGCTCTCCCTAGTGAACCCAGGAGGACAAAAAGGCAAATCTGGAGGGTAAAGCTTTTCTGATCTCAAATTCTGAGTACACTAGGCTGATCAGCTCATCAAGGCGCATCTTTTTATCCTCTTAGAAAGTTGAAATTCACATTTTGAATTTTTAGGGTTTTTTGGACAAACCCTAATCTGGGACCAGATCCAGTTTTCCGCATTTCAAGTGGTAAGACCTAAATATTTTCTATTTCCATTTGAAGTACTCTTTAAGATGTCTCACCACACCAAGCATGAGGATAAGCTTGAAGGGGCTGATAACTTCCGAGCTTGGAAGTATAGGATTGGGTTAATCCTAGAAGAGAATGAGTTGGACTCATATAAAAGAAGACATCCCTATCCCAGAGGATGAAGAGGCTAAGGTATTGCATAAGAAGAACTTGGTCAAGGCAAAGATAATCATTGTTGATTCTATCAAAGACCATCTCATATCCCGTGTGTCTTCTCTAAAGACACCCAAGGCTATGTTTGAATCTTTGACCAAGCTATTTGAAGGAAAGAACATAAATCGGAAGATGACCTTGCGGAATCACTTGAAATGGGTCAAGATGTCGAATGGAGAAACCATTCAATCCTGTTTCTCAAAGGTCTCTCAAATCAAGGAACAACTTGATGCTATAGATGAAATGGTGGAGAATGGTGAAATTGTTATGACTACTTTGAATGGCCTACCTAGGTCATGAGACTCTTTTATCCAAGAGATCTGTGCAAGAAAGAAGTTAATCTCCTTTAGCAGATTATGGGAGGAATGTTCTCAAGAAGAAGCAAAGCTTGTGGTAAGAGAAGAGAAGATGGGAAATGAAGATCAAGCTGTCACAGCTCACACTAAGAAGGGAAAGTTCAAGAGGGAGCCATCCCACCACAAGAAGAAATCTTCTCATCATTTTCACAAAGACAAGAAAGATCTAAGGTGTTTCACTTGTAATGAGAAGGATCAATTTGCTTCAGAATGTCCTAAGAAAAAAAGGGACAACCACAACAACAACAACTCCGGCAAGAAGAAGAAGGGTAACAAAAGAAGGTACCATGCTCATGCTTCTGAAGATGATGAACCTCCAAAGAAGAAGGCTAGGGCAGAAAGTGATGATAGTAATGATGACTCATCAAGTGAAGAAGAGTATCTTCTAATCTCTGCTCTCACAGGTACTATCTCCCATGGTTGTAATGATTGGTTAATTGACAATGGGGCTTCCAAACACATGACTGGGTTAAAAGAATCCTTTGTAAATATGTCTGAACATGAATCACCCAATAAAGTGAAACTTGGGGATGATTATCAATATCCCAGCAAAGGAAGTGGTGAAGCCTCCTACAACCTAGATTATGGAAAATATTTGAAGATGAAATAAGTCCTTTATGTACTTGGGCTCAAGAAGAACTTACTCTCCATCTCTGCATTGGATGCAAAAGGTATGAGCATTTCATTTGTGGATGGCCAAGTCCTGATGTGGCCAAAGGGAAAGACCATAGATGATGTAGTTGTGATTGGAGAGCAAGAGGGAGGTTTGTATAAATTAAAAGAACAACATGAACATGCCATGGTGCATGCATCCATGGAGCCAAGTGAACTTTGGCATAGAAGACTTTCTCATATGCACTATAGGGCACTTCCAATTGCAAGCAAGGATGTATAGGGTCTTCCTGAAATAAAGACCAAACATGAAGGTGTTTGCAAAGGATGTGCAAAAGGTAAGAATATTAAGAAGGCTTTCCCAAGCAGTGAAAGCTAGGCAAAAGATATCCTGGAAATCATCCACTCAGATGTATGTGGTCCTATGTCATCCAGTTCTCTAAGTGGGTATGTTTACTATGTCTCATTTATTGATGACTTCTCTAGGAAGACTTGGGTATACTTCTTGAAAAAAAAAGATGAGGTGTTTGATAAGTCCAAGGAATTAAAAACCTTGATGGAGAATCAAACTGACAAAAAGATCAAAACATTCAGATCCGACAATGGTGGAGAATTCACCTCAGGTGACATCAAGAAGCTTTGCAGTGATTCAAGGATTAAGAGGGAGTTGACTACTCCTTATAATCCTCAACAGAATGGAGTTGCAGAAAGGGAGAACAGAACAATCATGGAACTAGCAAGGGCAATGTTGCATGACTAGGATCTACCTATGCATCTATGGGAAGAAGCAGCTAGAACAGCTATATATGTGCAGAACAAAACACCCCACAAGATATTAGACAACAAGACACCAGAAGAGGTCTTTTCTCGTAAGAAGCCTGAAGTCAGCCATCTCAGAATATTTGGTTGTCCAGTATACACTCATGTCCCAAAGGAAAAGAGGACCAAACTAGATCCTTCAAGAAAGAAGGGTATCTTTGTGGGTTACAGTGAAAACTCGAAGGCTTACAGAATATACTTTCCAGGATTCAAGAAGATTGATGTCAGCAGGGATGTAACATTTGATGAAAACTCAACATTCATCAAATCAAGGAAGGCACCTATCGAAGTTTATGAAGAACCTAAGGAAACTAGATTTCAAGACACTACCATTACTGAAGCAATTCCAGAATTTGTTCGTGAGTTTGAAGATCCGCAAGAACCTATAGATCCACCTTATGAGGATAGCTCTCACAAGAAGAAACCTGCATGGGCTAGAGAGATCATTCAAGATGCAAAAATATTTGGCATTCCAGAAGAAGAACACAGAGCAAAGAAAAGAACCAGATCACATACCAGCTATGTTGCTTTACTCTGTGACATTATGAACAAAGAACCTTCCAGTTATGAAGAGCAGTGGAAAAGAAAGAATGGAAGGATGCTATGGTTGAGGAATACCAATCAATAATGAAAAATGATGTTTGGGATGTTGTCCCAATACCTAAAGAGAAGTCTGTTGTGACTTCCAAATGGATCTACAAATTCAAGCATGCTACAGATGGGAGTGTAGAGAAATACAAAGCAAGATTTGTAGCTCGTGGCTTCTTTCAGAAAGAGGGAATAGATTATGAAGAAACTTTTGCACCTATAGCCAGGTATACTTCCATCAGAACAGTACTTTCCCTGGATGCAACAATGAAATGGAAAATACACCAGATGGATATCAAGACTGCTTTCTTGAATGGGGTAGTTGAAGAGGAAGTATATGTGGAGCAGCCACTTGGCTTTGAAATACATGACAAGGAGTCATATGTGTGCAGATTGAAGAAAGCCTTGTATGGCTTGAAGCAAGCCCCCGGAACTTGGTATGGTAGGATGGACAGTTTCCTATCTAGTTTGGGCTTTACCAAGAGTAAAGCGGATTCCAATCTTTACTACAAGGTTGAGGAAGGAAATCCTGTGATTCTACTTCTGTACGTGGATGACTTATTTGTAACAGGAGATGACAGATTGATTGCAGATACTAAGAGGAAGCTTGTTGCTGAGTTCAATATGAAAGATTTGGGAATGATGCATTATTTCCTAGTAATGGAGGTGTGGCAGAATTCAGGTGGGATCTTACTTGGTCAAGGGAAGTACACAGTAGTTATCCTGAAGAGATTTGGGATGATGGATTGCAAGGCCATGGCCACACCCATGGAATTGAATCTAAAGCATCTATGTTATGCTTCATCTAAGCCTGTTGATGTCTCTATGTATCGTTAGATGATTGGGTCCTTGATGTACCTGACGAATATGAGACCAAATATTTGCTTTGCAGTGAACACATTGAGCCAGTTCCTGACGGATCCGAGGAGTGTTCACCTGGTTGCTGTAAAGCATGTCCTGAGGTACCTGAAGGGTACAGTGGATTATGGGCTCAAGTATGAAGCGAATCAAAAGCTTAACCTGTAGGGTTATGTTGATTCAGATTGGGCTGGCAGTGCTGCAGATAAGAAGAGCACATCTGGGTGCTGCTTCAGTATGGGATCAGGTGTGATCTCTTGGTTTAGCAGGAAGCAGTCTTGCATAGCACTGAGTACAGCTGAGGCAGAGTATGTTGTAGCCTGCTCAGCTAGTTGTGAGGCAATATGGCTATGGAAGCTACTATCTGAGTTATTTGATCTCTCGCTGGATGCTACTAGTATCTTTTTTGATAACCAGAGTTGTGTGAAGCTGTCTGAGAACCTAGCGTTTCATGATAGGTCGAAACACATAGAGATCAAATATCACTATATCAGGGATATGGTGCCGAGAGGAGCCGTGAAGCTCCTGTATGTTGCGACGGACGAGCAAATTGCAGATGTGCTTATGAAGCCACTAGCCAGGGTGAAGTTCGAGTACTTAAGAGAGAGGCTTGGTGTTCTTCAGATCAACGACACTTCGAGGAAGAAGTGATGGACACATTTGCTGAAGCCATTCCAAGCATGTTGGAAGGAGGATCCTTCACATGGCTGCGGATGTAAGCACTGGATGATGAGCATCAGGACGGTGCTCCAGTTACTGCTCTGTATATGCATCATGTTGATGCTGGATATGATCAGTTGGATCATTTATATTTGTATGTATGTACGCATCATGTTGATGCTGGATATGATCAGTTGGGTCATTTATATGTATATATGCATCATGTTGGATGCTGGATATGATCGGTTGGATCATTTGTATGTATTTGTATATGCATCATGTTGGATGCTTGGACCATGTATCTGTATATGTATCAAGTGGATACATTGTATGATTAGGTAGATCATATGTTGATATGTATCATGTATTTGTATTTGTATTAGGTGGATACACTATATGATCAGATGGATCACGTATGATGATATGTATCAGGTAGATACTTGGTATGCATTAGGTTGATGCATTGTATGATCAGGTTGATCATGATTATGAGCTTCAGGGTGTTGCTCCATATGATATGTACCAGGATGGTACAGTGATGATGATCGGTATGATCATAGGCATCAGGATGATGCCTCATACGATGATGATCTATTGGATCATGAGTATCAGATTGATACTTGGAGGTTAGAGATGATATGTGGCAGGTTTTGCAAATAGCATGTAATCAGTCCTGGGAGATCTTGCCGGTCGTGCTGTGGCACTTAAATGTTCCTGAGGTACTCTTTCCGGTATTGCTATGTAGTATGTAATCAGTCCTCAGATATCTGATAGGTTGAGCTGTGTGCTCGTAATCAGTCCTGGGATGAGATATTACTATGGAGACATGTAATCAGTCCCGGGATGCTCTTTAGAGATCTTTCCGGTCGTGCTGCGGCACATAAATGTTCCTGGGATGCTCTTTAGAGATCTTGTCAGTCATGCTGTGGCACATAAATGTTCCTGGGATTCTCATTAAGGGTATTGTGGAGGAGATGCATGTAATTAGTATTGTGAGATCTTGCCGGTTGTGCTTAGGCACATTAATGTTCCTGGGATACTCTTTCTGATATTGCATCCGCACATAAAATTAGTCCTGATAGGCCATCTCTATTAGACCGTTCGCACAGATGATGAAGACCTACAGGTGGTGGGCCTATATCTAGTATGAAAAAGGACTGGCTCTGTAGAACTTCCTATGACGAGTAGAGTCAGAGATTGGTTGAGATAGCAGCAGCAGTGACGATGATGATGATGATGCATCGATTACGATGATCCCGAGAAGAAGACTTATCTAGCAGAACTGTGTCGAGAAATACCTTCCTAGTTAAGAGGGAGTGTTGATGTATATGTAACTTCGGAATGTATTTCATCTATGTATTTCATATATATTTATTGTACCCTTATAAGAGATGTGTTATTCCTCTATAAGGAAGTGCCGTCATGTGGATTGACAAGTGTCGCAAGTGCCATCATGTATCTAGATAGAAAAGTCGGCCCCATAGTGGAAGTGGGAAAACAGGTTATGTATAAATAGAGATCGGGAGATCTCTAGTTGGATCATTCAGAAAGACAGATTTCTCTCACTCAGAAAGTGGCGCACTAGTGAGGAGGAGGATCATCTACTCTAGGAGACTACCTCAAGTGTATTTTGGTTGTACTTTGGTTGAGCTATTCCTCTCTCTATCTCTGAGGAATTTGTGGGGTTTTTCACCTTAGGGTTTTCCCCACGAAAACTCTGCGTCTCTTGTCTCTCATGCTTTTGATTCTTGTGATGCTTGTCATGCTTATTGTGATTGTTATGCATTGATATACTGTATATGTTATTCTCCCAGTAAAGATCCTAGAGTATTGTGAATTAATGCTCAAAATTTAACATGGTATCAGAGCTAACCTGAGAAGAAGACAGTTTGCAATGACAGAAACTTGAGTTTCTTGTTTATTGGGTTTCTCCCCACACCTTTTGGAAAAGAAGTATAGTAGATTGACTCTACTCATCAAGGAGAATCTATCTATCCAATCAAAATTCAATTTTGAGCATTTTCAGATTTGGCCCTGAAAATTAGTGTTTCCACAAAAATAGGCATTTCTGAAATATGAAGACATAACTGGAAGCTCCTTTCAAAAATCGAAGTTTAGAGCTTTGGATCGATATTTTTGGCTGGGAAGATCTCCGAAAAACTCAAACCCTAATTCAGGGCTCTCCCTAGTGAATCCCGGAGGACGAAAAGGAAAATCTGGAGGGTAAAGCTTTGCTGATCTCAAATTCTGAATACTCTAGGCTGATCAGCTCATCAAGGCGCATATTTCTATCCTTTTAGAAAGTTGAAATTCACATTTTGAATTTTTAGGGTTTTTTCGACAAACCCTAATCCAGGACCAGATCCAGTTTTCAGCATTTCAAGTGGTAAGACCTAAATCTTTTCTCTTTCCATTTGAAATACTCTTTAAGATGTCTCACCACACCGAGCTTGAGGATAAGCTTGAAGGGGCTGATAACTTCCGAGCTTGGAAGTATAGGATTGGGTTAATCCTAGAAGAGAATGAGTTGGACTCATATATAAAAAAGACATCCCTATCCGAGAGGATGAAGAGGGTAAGGTATTGCATAAGAAGAACTTGGTCAAGGAAAAGAGAATCATTGTTGATTCTATCAAAGACCATCTTATACCCCATGTGTCTTCTCTAAAGACACCCAAGGCTATGTTTGACTCTTTGACCAAGCTATTTGAAGGAAAGAACATAAATCAGAAGATGACCTTGCAGAATCAACTGAAAGGGGTCAAGATGTCGAATGGAGAAACCATTAAATCCTATTTCTCCAAGCTCTCTCAGATCAAGGAACAACTTGAAGCTGTAGATGAAATGGTGGCAAATGGTGAAATTGTTATGACTACTTTGAATAGCCTGTGATGCACCTGCAACAATTAATTAACAAGAATACGTGAAATAGCACAAATGACAGAACTCAGAATCACTTTTATATTGATCACAGGCCACTTTGAGGGGGCAACCTCCTTTGAGAAAGCTCAATACAAATAACTTCATGGTCCTTCATAGGTCTCGACACACACTTATAAACTAATTCTAGGCGCCAATACTATGGGTCAAAACCATGGGCTGTTACAAACTATGGATCACAATACTACGGGTGACTTACAAAGCATATGCGCCAACAACAATAACACAAACTATTGATCAAAAAATACTACGGGATGACTTACAAAGCATATGCATCCAACAACAACATACTAACAAAGTAAAGACATGGGTTCCTAACATCCCCTCCCCCTTAAAAAAAGATTTGTCCTCAAAGCTTTAGATGTGGAAATTGTTGTTGAATCTGAAGGAGTGGTTCCCATGTAGCATCCTCTGGTTGCATGCCGTGCCACTGAATTAAGACCTCTGTGATAGAGTGAGAGCAAAGCTGACGCATGCGCCGATTGGGGATGGCCTCTGGCTCCAAAAGTATGGATCCTTCATTATCCAGATCGGGTAAAATCGTTTGTCCATTGATGTTGGTGCCAAGAACTTTCTTCAGACAAGAGACATGAAAGACTGGATGAATGCGGGAAGAAGGAGGAAGTTCCAATTTATAAGCAATAGACCCAATCTTCTGAAGAATCCGATATGGCCCATAGAACTTTGGAACGAGCTTATGATGCCCTTTGAGTTTCAAGGATGATTGTTTATATGGCTGGAGACAAAGAAAAACCATATCGCCGACTTGAAAAGTGCGCTCAGAACGGTGTTGATCAGGTTGTTGCTTCATGCGATTTCTTGCCATGTGAAGATTGTCCCGCAAAATGCGAAGAATCTGATCGCGGTTTCGAAGGACTGTGTCAACTTCCTAAACTGGTGAACTGGTGGGGGTGTATGGAAGAAGAGCTGGAGGTGCCTGACCATAGACTGCTTCATATGGGGTCATTTTAGAGGCAGTGTGGTAAGAGGTATTGTATCACCATTCAACGAGAGGGAGCCATTTTTCCCACTGATGTTGTTGTTCCGAGGTGAAGCAACGAAGATAACTTTCCAAGCATTTATTGACAATTTCAGTCTGACCATCTGTTTGTGGGTGATACCCTGAACTCATCTTCAGTTTGGTGCCAGTGTGGCGAAATAGTTCTGTCCAAAAATGACTGGTGAAAGTCGCATCACGATCCGAGACAATGGAAGAAGGGATGCCATGAAGACGAAAGATCTGGTCCAGAAAAATTTGAGCGACGGAGGAGGCTATATAGGGATAGCTGAGAGCACAAAAATGACTATATTTGGAGAGGCGATCAACCACAACGAGAATCACTGTCTTCCCGCCATATTTAGGGAGCCCTTCAATGAAATCCATAGAAATATCTGTCCAAATCCGTGTAGGTATGGGCAAGGGTTCAAGCAATCCTGGAAGGAGTGTTGTTTCACCCTTATTGCGCTGGCAGGTATCACATTCGGCCACCATCTGTTGAATTGTCCTTTTCATGCCCTGCCAAAAGAAGTTACGTCATGCTCGTTCATACATTTTGAGGAACCCAGAGTGCCCTGCCGATGGAGAAGCATGGAGTTCATAGAAGACAACCTGTTGAAGATCTGTGCTCTGGGGAAGCACCAGACGACCCTTATATCACAGAGAAGCACCATCCCAAGAGTAATGTGGTACAACAGAAGGGTTTTTGGTCAAGCGTTGGATGATTTGAGATAAGGAGGAGTCATTGGCATAACCCTGTTGAACAGATTGCAACCAATTTGGAACAGGCATAGAAATAGCTAAAAGAGAACCTTGGGCATCAAATGTGCGAGAAAGAGCATCTGCCACAATATTGTCTTTACCCTTCTTGTAAGTGATCTCATAGTCATAACCCATGAGTTTGCTAAGCCATTTTTGTTGTGCCGGGGAGGAGACACGCTAGTCCAAGAAATATTTCAGACTCTGGTGATCAGTCTTGATGCATAAATGATTACCTAATAGGTATGGGCGCCACTTCTGAATTGCATGCAAAATAGCCATCATTTCCTTCTCATAGGTAGAGGCAGCTAAATTCTTACCTGAAAGGGCTTTGCTGGTGAACACAATGGGGTGCTAATCTTGAAGGAGAACAACACCAAGTCCATTGCCGCAAGCATCACTCTCAATAGTGAAGGGCTTGGAAAAATCGGGCATAGCTAACACGGGTGTAGTACACATAACTTGTTTTAGTTTGTCAAATGCACACTGAGCAGCAGGTGTCCATGTAAAGGCATCTTTTTTCAATAGAGCAGTTAATGGAGCTGCAATCTTCCCATAATCCTTGACAAACTTGTGGTAGTAGCCAGTCAACCCCAAAAAACCACGAAGGCTCTTGAGTGTCTGAGGATGCGGCCAATTGTTCATGGCATCGATTTTGGCAGGATCCACGCGAACCCCTTGTGCTGAGATAATGTGCCCGAGATACTCAACTTCCTTCTGTCCAAAAACACATTTAGACTGCTTGGCATGGAGATGATGGTCAGAGAAAAGTTGCATGACAAGATCCAAATGCTGGAGATGTTCATCCCATGTTTTACTGTAGATGAGGATATCATCAAAGAATACCAGAATGAATTTCCGCAAGTAGGGTCGAAATATTTTATTCATTAAGGCCTGGAATGTGGAAGGAGCATTAGTGAGGCCAAAGGGCATGACCAAAAACTCATAATGGCCATCACGTGTGTGGAAAGCTGTTTTAGGGATATCATCCTCATGAACCCGAATTTGATGTTACCCAGAACGAAGATCCAACTTGGAGAAAAAGTGAGCCCCATGAAGTTCATCAAGAAGCTCATCAACAACAGGAATTGGAAAATTATCCTTGATGGTGAGGTGATTAAGTGCTCGGAAGTCAATGCAGAGGCGCCATGACCCATCTTTTTTGCGGACAAGAATAACTGGAGAAGAAAAGGAACTAGTGCTTGGGCGAATAATACCTTGCTTCAATAAGTCCTGAACAAGCATTTCAATCTCCATTTTTTGGTGAAATGGGTAGCGATAGGGCCTGATGTTGGGAGGAACACTGCCAGGAAGGAGTTGAATACGATGGTCTTCTGGCCTGGAAGGTGGCAATTACACTGGTTCAACAAAGACACCTGTATATCGATCCAGAATTTGTTGTAGATCCAAAGGAGTAGTGGAGACTGCTGATGGTTGCATCTGGATGGAATGGATCTGAGCGATGACACCATGTGAAATCTTCTTGAGGGGTTTTTCCATGCGATATGAACTGATGATGCTGAGAGAACCTGGTTGTAATCCTGTCAATGTGTGTTTTTGTCCATTGAGGGAAAACTGCATCCAAAGTTCAGCAAAATCCCATAAGATAGGGCCAAGTGTGCATAGCCATTGAGCGCCCAAAACCACATCACATCCGCCCAAGGGAAAGGCAAACATGTCAGAGCGCAAGGTATAATATCCCATAGAGATACACACATTTCGACACTTCCCTTTGCAAGGTAAGGTGCCCCCATTGGCAACCATGACTTCAAAGTTGGAGCAAGGATGGATAAAACAATCAACTTGTTTGGCGATCCGAGGGTCAATGAAATTATGAGTGCTCCCAGAATCAATGAGTATTGTAAGAGGAAGCTTCTTGAAGTAACCCCTGACCCGCATTGTTTGGGGTGTATTGATTCCAGCTAAAGCATGGAGAGATATCTCTGGCTGGTCATCCTGAGACGGAGGGTCAATAGGCGGTTCCTGAATGTTGACTGGAGCATCCAGTGTTTCTGGATCTTTGTCACCAATTTCAGAGGCAGGCGGAGACTCCACATCCAAGAGATAGAGCTTTTACTGAACACATCTATGTCCCCGAGTGAATTTCTCATCACAATTATAACAAAGCCCCTTTTCTCTGCGTGCTTGCATCTCTATTTTAGACAAACGCTTGATAGGAGTCGGTCGAGGAGCCTGCGGTATAGGTGGTCGTTGAGAACCCATATTTCGGAAGGGAACAAAAGTGGGCTTGGAGCGTTGTTGGGATGCAATCTTGTCTTCGACCAACTTAGCCAACCCTAGTGCTAACATCATTGTGTTGGGACATAACATTTTGACCTCAGAGCGGATGGCATCCTTTAGACCACTGATAAAACAACTCCGGTAAAAGTCATCAGACAATCCTTCGGTGTGGTTGGCTATATTCTCAAATTCAGTTTGATACTCTCTCACAGTGCCAGTTTGGCGAAGTTTAGTGAGGGCTCCTGTGAAGTCATCAAAAGCACTAGGACCAAATCGTTGCAATAGGAGTTGGCAAAAGCCTGGCCATTTGGGCTCTAGATGAGCCTTGATGTACCAACGGTACCATTGAAGAGCTTCCTGTTCCAAATAAAAGGATGCCAATGGAACTTTGTTGACATCAAAAGTATTATGCAGACTGAAATACTATTCTGCACGATAGATCCATCCAGTTGGATCGGTACCATTGAAGCGAGGAAAATCAAGCTTCAGACCACGGAAATTGCTGGAAGAAGAGAACCCATTGACTGTTGAAGACTCGGACTGCCGTTTGTTGTTCATAGCTGAATGTTCAAGATGGAGACCGAGAAATTTTTCATCCAGATCCTGGAGTTTGGCTTGGATGGCTGCAAGTACGTCCTCCATGGTTTTTGCTCCTGCACGGGTGACAACCATAACCAGGATTTTTTTTTATTTTTTTTTCGGTTGATTGGGTAGGAAAACAAAAACAGAAGCTACTTTAGTAAAGGAAAATATGGACTTGGGAAAAAATCAGAAGGGTAATTGGGGTTTGACTAGGTTTTGGACACTGTTGGATAGACAGGGAAGCAAAAATGAGGATTTCTGAAGCGGGGTGCAAGAATGGGAAAATTTGGCAGAGGGGAACAAAGAAGCAGAATTCAGAAAGGAACTGTGTGGTAAAATTTGAAGGTGATTGGGTGAAATCTGAGGAAGTTATGGCAAACCCTAAAAATAGACAAATGTGGGATTTCACGCTTTGGGAAGGGGAATTGGGGATAGGGTACTCAGGACTGAAATATGCAAAATGAGATGACAGGGGTTCCCCAAAAATTTCAAGGAAAACAGAGTGAAAATAAGGGAGATATGGAGAAAATACTGAATTTTATACTCGGGTTTTTTTTTTTTTTTTTTTATCAGTTTTTTTTTCAGAATGGAGAGGCTACGGCTCGAAAGGGATCTGGAATAGCACCGAATGGATTGAAAACGGCTGAATCTGGAATGGCTTGCAAAATGGATCTGAAATGGCGCAGCAGGGATCGACAATAGTTCAGCTGAAAGTAGATATGGACCCCAGGTATGTGCGGCTTCCTAACAGTTCAGGGGTTTCACTCGGCCACCAATGCTGTCTAACGGCTTGCGTATTGGGGCAGTACCCCTCACTCCACGGCTCAGGTAAAACTGATAACCGCTATGCCACAAACGATAGCTCTTGGTTTACCTCACAGGTGGGAAATAGTCAATCAAGTAGGGGTCGTTGCCCTTTTCGCTGGCAGGTCCTCTCAATGGGCCAGCTACTTCGGGGTTCCTGGGGTACTCCTCACAATGAGCTTTAGGGCTTATTCCCAAGTACTTCCCACAGTTAAGTGGATAGGGATTATTCCCAAATCCGAACCTGCAACAGATGTGAAAAAAAAAATTGGCAGAAATTTCACCTTGCGAGCCCAAGAAAGTGCTCTGATACCAGATGTGATGCACCTGCAACAATTAATTAACAAGGATACGCGAAATAGCAGAAATGAAAGAACTCAGAATCACTTTTATATTGATCACAGGCCACTTCTAGGGGGCAACCTCCTTTGAGCAAGCTCAATATAAATAACTTCACGGTCCTTCATAGGTCTCGACACACACTTATATACTAATTCTAGGCGCCAATACTATGGGTCAAAACCATGGGCCGTTACAAACTATGGATCACAATACTACGGGCGACTTACAAAGCATATGCGCCAACAACAATAACACAAACTATTGATCAACAAATACTACGGGACGACTTACAAAGCATATGCGTCCAGCAACAACATACTAACAAAGTAAAGACATGGGTTCCTAACATGGCCTACCTAGGTCATGGGACTCTTTTATCCAAGGGATCTATGCCAGAAAGAAGTTAATCTCCTTCAGCAGATTATGGGAGGAATGTTCTCAAGAAGAAGCAAAGCTTGTGGCAAAAGAAGAGAAGACGGGAAATGAAGATCAAGCTCTCACAGCTCACACTAAGAAGGGCAAGTACAAGAGGGAGCCATCCCACCACAAGAAGAAATATTCTCATCATTTTCACAAAGACAAGAAAGATCTAAGGTGTTTCACTTGTAATGAGAAGGGTCACTTTGCTTCAGAATGTCCCAAGAACAAAAGGAACAACCACAACAACAACAACTCCGGCAAGAAGAAGAAGGGTAACAAAAGAAGGTACCATGCTCATGCTGCCGAAGATGATGAACCTCCAAAGAAGAAGGCTAGGGAAAAAAGTGATGATAGTAATGATGACTCATCAAGTGAAGAAGAGTATCTTCTAATCTTTGCTCTCACAGGTACTATCTCCCATGGTTGTAATGATTGGTTAATTGACACTGGGGCTTCAAAACACATGACTGGGTTAAAAGAATCATTTCTAAATCTGTCTGAACATGAATCACCCAATAAAGTTAAACTTGGGGATGATTATCAATATCCCATCAAAGGAAGTTGTGAAGCCTCCTACAACCTAGATTCTGGAAAATCTTTGAAGATGAAAGAAGTCCTTTATGTACCTGGGCTCAAGAAGAACTTACTCTCCATCTCTACATTGGATGAAAAAGGTATGGGGTTTTCATTTATGGATGGCCAAGTCCTAATGTGGCAAAATGGAAAGACCATAGATGATGCAGTTGTGATTGGAGAGCAAGAGGGAGGTTTGTATGAATTAAAAGAACAACCTGAACATGCCATGGTGCATGAATCCATGGAGCCAAGTGAACTTTGGCATAGAAGACTTTCTCATATGGACTATAGGGCACTTCCAATTTCAAGCAAGGTTGTAGAGGGTCTTCCTGAAATCAAGACCAAACATGAAGGTGTTTGCAAAGGATGTGCAAAAGGTAAGAATATTAAGAAGGCTTTCCCAAGCAGTGAAAGCAAGGAAAAAGATATCCTAGAAATCATCCACTCAGATGTATGTGGTCCTATGTCATCCAGTTCTCTAAGTGGGTATGTTTACTATGTCTCATTTATTGATGACTTCTCCAGGAAGACTTGGGTATACTTCTTGAAAAACAAAGATGAGGTGTTTGATAAGTTCATGGAATTCAAAACCTTGATGGAGAATCAAACTGACAAAAATATCAAAACATTCACATCTGACAATGGTGGAGAATTCACCTCATGTGACTTCAAGAAGCTTTGAAGTGATTTAGGGATTAAGAGGGAGTTGACTATTCCTTATAATCCTCAATAGAATGGAGTTGCAGAAAGGAAGAACAGAACAATCATGGAAGCAGCAAGGTCAATGTTGCATGACCAGGATCTACCTATGCATCTATGGGCAGAAGCGGCTAGAACAGCTATATATGTGCAGAACATAACACCCCACAAGATATTGGACAACAAGACACCAGAAGAGGTCTTTTCTGGTAAGAAACCTGAAGTCAGCCATCTCAGAATATTTGGTTGTCCAGTATACACTCATGTCCCAAAGGAAAAGAGGACCAAACTAGATCCTTCAGGAAAGAAGGGTATCTTTGTGGGTTACAGTGAAAGCTCGAAGGCTTACATAATATACTTTTCAGGGTTCAAGAAGATTGATGTCACCATGGATGTAACATTTGATGAAAACTCAGCATTCGTCAAATCAAGGAAGGAACCTATCGAAGTTTATGAAGAACCTAAGGAAACTAGATTTCAAGACACTACCATGACTGAAGCAATTCCAGAAGTTGTTCGTGAGTTTGAAGATCCGCAAGAACCTGTAGATCCACCGCGTGAGGATAACTCTCACAAATGGAAACCTGCATGGGCTAGAGAGCTCATTCGAGATGAAGAAAGATTTGGCATTCCAGAAGAAGAACACAGAGCAAAGAAAAGAACCAGATCACATACCGGCTATGTTGCTTTACTCTGTGACATTATGAACAAAGAACCTTCCAGTTATGAAGAGCACTGGAAAAGAAAGAATGGAAGGATGCTATGGTTGAGGAATACCAATCAATAATGAAAAATGATGTTTGGGATGTTGTCCCAAGACCTAAAGAGAAGTCTATTGTGACTTCCAAATGGATCTACAAAATCAAGCATGCTGTAGATGGCAGTGTAGAGAAATACAAAGCAAGATTCGTAGCTCGTGGCTTCTCTCAGAAAGAGGGAATAGATTATGAAGAAACTTTTGCACCTGTAGCCAGGTATACTTCCATCAGAATAGTACTTGCCCTGGCTGCAACAATGAAATGGAAAATACACCAAATGGATGTCAAGACTGCTTTCTTGAATGGTGTAGTTGAAGAGGAAGTATATGTGGAGCAGCCACTCGGCTTTGAAATACATGATAGAGAGTCATATGTGTGCAGATTGAAGAAAGCCTTGTATGGCTTGAATCAAGCCCCCAGAACTTGGTATGGTAGGATGGATAGTTTCCTATCTAGTTTGGGCTTTACCAAGAGTAAAGCGGATTCCAATCTTTACTACAAGGTTGAGGAAGTAAATCCCGTGATTCTACTTCTGTACGTGGATGACTTATTTGTAACAGGAGATGACAGATTGATTGCAGATACTAAGAGGAAGCTTGCTGCTGAGTTTGGTATGAAAGATTTGGGAATGATGCATCATTTTCTAGGTATGGAGGTGTGGCAGAATTCAGGTGGGGTCTTCCTTGGTCAAGGGAAGTACACAGTAGATATCCTGAAGAGATTTGGGATGATGGATTGCAAGGCCATGGCCACACCCATGTCATCAAATCTAAAACATCTATGTGATGCTTCATTTGAGCCAGTTGATGTCTCTATTTATCGTCAGATGATTGGGTCCTTGATGTACCTGACGAACATGAAACCAGATATTTGCTTTGTAGTGAACACATTGAGCCAGTTCCTGACGGATCCAAGGAGTGTTCACCTGGTTGCTATAAAGCATGTCCTGAGGTACTTGAAGGGTACAGTGGATTATGGTCTCAAGTATGAAGCGAATCAAAAGTTTAACCTGCAGGGTTATGTTGATTCAGATTGGGCTGGTAATGCTGCAGATAGGAAGAGCACATCTGGGTGCTGCTTCAGTATGGGATCAGGTGTGATCTCTTGGTTTAACAGGAGGAAGTCCTACGTAGCACTGAGTATATCTAAGGAAAAGTATTTTGTAGCTTGCTCAGCTAGTTGTGAGGCAGTATGGCTACGGAAGCTACTATCTAAGTTATTTGATCTCTCGCTGGATGCTACTAGTATCTTTTGTGATAACCAGAGTTGTGTGAAGCTGTCTGAGAACCTAGTGTTTCATGGCAGGTTGAAACACATAGAGATCAAATATAACTATATCATGGATATGGTGCAGAGAGGAGCCGTGAAGCTCCTATATGTTGCGACGGACGAGCAGATTGCAGATGTGCTGACGAAACCACTAGCCAGGGTGAAGTTCGAGTACTTCAGGGAGAGGCTTGGTGTTCTTCAGATCAACAACACTTGGAGGAAGAAGTTATGGACACATTTAATGAAGCCATTCCAAGAATGTTGGAAGTAGGATCCTTCACATGGCTGTGGATGTAAGCACTGGATGATGAGCATCAGGACGATGCTCCATTTACTGCTCTGTATATGCATCATGTTGATGCTGGATATGATCAGTTGGATCATTTATGTTTGTATGTATGTACGCATCGTGTAGATGCTAGATATGATCAGTTCGATCATTTATATGTATATATGCATCATGTTGGATGCTGGATATGATTGGTTGGATCATTTGTATGTATTTGTATATGCATCATGTTGGATGCTTGCAACATGTATCTGTATATGTATCAAGTGGATACATTGTATGATCAGGTAGATCATGTATGGTGATACGTATCATGTATTTGTATTTGTATCAGGTGGATACACTGTATGATCAGATGGATCATGTATGATGATATGTATCAGGTAGATACTTGGTATGCATCAGGTGGATGCATTGTATGATCAGGTTGATCATGATTATGAGCTTTAGGATGTTGCTCCAGATGATATGTACCAGGATGGGATAGTGATGATGATTGGTAGGATCATGGGCATCAGGATGATTCCTCGTGCGATGATGATCCGTTGGATCATGAGTATCAGATTGATACTTGGAGGTCAGAGATGATATGTGGTAGGTTATGCAAATAGCATGTAATCAGTCCTGGGAGATCTTGCCGGTCGTGTTGCGGCACATAAGTGTTCCTAGGGTACTCTTTCCGGTATTGCTATGTAGTATGTAATCAGTCCTCAGATATCCGATAGGTTGAGCTGTGTGCTCGTAATCAGTACTGGGATGAGGTATTACTACAGAGACATATAATCAGTCCTAGAGATCCGAGAGGTTGAGTTGTGTGCTCGTAATTAGTCCTGGGATGCTCTTTAGAGATATTGTCGGTCGTGCTACGACACATAAATGTTCCTGGGATGCTCTTTAAAGGTTTTGTCTATCCACATGTAATCAGTCCTGGAGATCCGAGAGGTTGAGCTGTATGCTCGTAATAAGTCCTGGGATGCTCTTTAGAGATCTTGTCGGTCGTACTGTGGCACATAAATAATCCTGGGATGCTCTTTAAAGGTATTGTGGAGGAGATGCATGTAATCAGTCCTGGGATATCTTTCCAGTCGTGCTTAGGAACATAAATGTTCCTGGGATACTCTTTCCGATATTGCATCCACACATAAAATTAGTCCTGAGAGGCCACCTCTATTAGACCATTCGCACAGATGATGAAGACCTACAGGTGGTGGGCCTACATCCAGTATGAAAAAGGACTGGCTCTGTAGAACTTCCTATGACGAGTAGACTAAGATATTGGTTGAGATAGCAGTAGCAGTGACGATGATGATGATGATGATCTCGAGAAGAAGACTTATCTAGCAGAACTGTGTCAAGAAATACCTTCCTAGTTAAGAGGGAGTGTTGATGTATATGTAACTTCGGAATGTATTTCATCTATGTATTTCATATATATTTATTGTACCCTTATAAGAGATGTGTTATTCCTCTATAAGGAAGTGTCATCATGTGGATTGACAAGTGTCGCAAGTGTGTGTACTTGCCGATGGGTTATTAGACCACCATGTGTGGGGTCGGCCCTGAAATATATATTATATTGTGGATGTATCTATATAGAAAAGTCGGCCCCATAGTGTAACTAGGAAAACAGGTTATGTATAAATAGAGATCGGGAGATCTCTAATTGGATCATTCGGAAAGACACACTTCTCTCACTTAGAAAGTGGCGCACTAGTTAGGAGGAGGATCATCTTCTCTAGGAGACTATCTCAGGTGTAGTTTGGTTTAACTTTGGTTGAGCCATTGCTCTCTCTATCTCTGAGGAAGTTGTGGAGTTTTTCACCTTAGTGTTTTCCCCACGGAAACTCTGTGTCTCTTGTCTCTCATGCTTTTGATTCTTGTGATGCTTGTCATGCTTATTATGATTGTTATGCATTGATATACTGTATATGTTATTCTCTCAGTAAAGATCCAAGAGTATTGTGAATTAATGCTCAAAATTTAACAACTAAATCAAACTTAGTTAAACAAATAAACTAGAATAGTATCCAATCATACTACTCTACTTTATAATTGAATAATGGAAACTAATTAAAAAACAAACTGCTGACCATGAAAAAAGGAAACTACCTAATTTCAGATTCTAATCTAAGAAATAGAAAAACAACTGTAAATAAATTAGAGACCTATCTATGAAATGGATTAATTTGACAATAAATTACATAAGCAAAAAGCTATGCTAATCAAAGCAAATTACAAACTATTTAATAATTTGAACAACTAATTCAAGAAAAACATCTATTCCCATGTAACAGGATCTGAAGTGAATGTGTCGTAATGGCTTTCAAATGTAATAGAAAAACAAAATGGAAGTAAATCTAATCTAACTTCAACAAAGAGACCAATTACAGTTAACTTTAAACATGTTGATCTATCTACTATCCATGAGCAGAATAATATGAAACTAATGAATCTTAGAAGCAATTAGAAAACTCAATAAAGATATTTACTTCTGAACTTGATTTGGAAGCAATTAGAAAACTTGATAAATATATTTATATAAAGGCAAGTAGAAAACTTGATAAAGATATTAATTTCCAAATCCAAATTGTATTCCATGAACATCTTCATTATCTATCTAAATAAGAAAATGATCCTAATCTTAATGAAGGAAAATATCAAAACTAAAATACTTGGAGAATGAAATTATTAACTCTAATCTAACTAAGTCTTAAGAGAATGTAATAAACTAGACTAGGAATAAGACTGATAAGTTCTGAAACATCAACACATTAGCAAATTAAATATGAAAGACATAATTTAAAAGATAGTTAAAGCAAACTAAAAATGATAAGAAGAATTTAATTAAAACTTTATGAAATGTAAAACAAGGGCCTAATTATGGTTAAGAATACTAATTAAGAGCAGGAAAGATTGCAGTTAAGAAAATTAAGAAACTGAATTCAAATGAGCATAAAAACAGTGCAGAAAGAATAAAAATCCGAATGACGATCCGGATGACTGTTCGAATGACAGTCTGGATGAGGAAAAATGAGTTAAACTAAGGAAAAGAGTAGTTTTGATGATATTAACGTGAGCTGGCGAATGTAGATGAACCTACAATCAGGGTATTTTTTAAGGATTCTAATATTATACTTAAGTATTGTATCCTAGGCGATTATTTTGGATTGAAAGAATTATGTATATAGATAGGTAAGCGAATATTAAATATGAAACATACAATTTACTACTGAAATATGTAAATTTTGGCGAATATTATGATAAAAAAACATGTTTTATGTAAATATAGGCAATATTAGAGACTAAAAATGACCAAATAGCGAATTTATTTTTTGAAAAAAAACCCGAAAAATAGCCAATTGGTGAAATTTTTCCCTTAAAAATTACCCTGCCTACAATGCAAATAAATCAGTGAGAAGACTTGTTGAGAAGCTACGATAATAGAGAGCAACCTATTCTAATCATTGTTGGAGAGGTAAAATATTCATATGATATGCTAAAGCAAGATTGAATTGAGAGATGGAAGAGAATTAACCTATAGCTACAGAGAAGAGGCTAATTAAACTAATTCTAACTATTAAGAGAGCTTGAAACAGAGACTAACTAAGGTCTATTTAATTGTAAGAGACTAGGAAACAAAATAACTAATTATAAAAGACTGAAATTAAACTATCAAAACTATGCTTTTGGTCGACCATTTATTAACTCTGTAAACACAAACTATGTTAGCAGCATAATATGAATTACAGAGAAGAAAGAAATATCATGTATAGAAAAACAAAGTTAATTACGTATACAGGAAAATAAACTGACTATTTGCAAAAAACAAAAACAAAACCTCTGGTTGATGAGGGGGCCTTCCGAGCAATCGGATATGGAAAACTAAATTGGTTTAGTTACTTAGAACATCAACAAACTAGAACTTCCATTAACTTGAGAAAATTACAAAATGTTTGCTATTTTCTCTTGATAATTTCTAACTCTAACTATTTCTCTGTCTACAGACTAACTCAACTAACTTTACAAAGCATCTATTTATAAATTATAGTGGATAAGAAGGTCGACATAGTTGACCTCTCTAATAATAGAGGCGTTTATGGATGTAACCGACTGCTTTAAGTGATGCGTGACAGTGCAGGTAGCATCAATCAGTATTCACGGGGTCGATTTCTTCATGCAGCTGCTTGGAGCATCAATCTTCATTTAACGTGGAACGGGCAGTGTGTTGGCGAACTCGGCGTGGATGGATGAACTCTTCCAAAACATCGGCGTGAATGGGCATGCGTCATTCTAGGCCGAATGAGCAAGGAAATCGGCATGTGGAGTGTTGACATGGAGGTAGGATGTGTTGTTGATCTTGGAAGGAAGGAAGGCAAATATTCCAGAATGAGAGCTCACCAACTGTAACCATCACGTGGCTAACAGAACCCACATACTCGTTTTTTACTTTAATAGCTAGAAATATGCCAACTGTGGATTTCGCGAGCTGAATGCAAGGCTGAATGACGAGCTAGACGCGGCTGGACATTGGCAATATAAACACAAAGTCTAAATGGAAGGCCGTTTGAGAAACCACAGCATGTAGATCAAAACTAAATGCCATGCATGACTGGAAATGTCACTTTACTCATTGATAAATCACAATATAGAGATATTTGACCAAAATTAATATGATAAATGAATACATGCACACTTGGTCTGTTTGATGGACTGAATGGCGGAAAAAATAACTTATTATATCAAAAATACTGAAATTAACGCCATTCAGAGTAGATTTGATGATAAAAAATAGTGACAAAATGGACACCAACAAACCTTCCCATAGGAAAGAACCAATATATTTTTGAGGTCTCTCCTCCATAGGTGGAAATGGATCCATAGGGGAGCCATGAGCTTACCCAGAAACAAGAAGCCAATATTGAGTGCAAGAGTTGGCAGCTCCATGCTCTCACCTTTCCTACATAAAACCCCACAACACAAAATAGTCAAACATTCATGTATATATATATATATATATATATATATATACACATAGAGAATGAATAGTACAAAACCCAAGATTTAATAAAATCGATACCTGGGAATGCGAACGAGTCGCATAACCAAACCCTGAGATGACCATGAAGTTGCCTCTTATTAAACTCATGAAAAAAAAACCAGAGACCAAGAGCATAGCTCTTGTTACATGCAAATTGTTTCAAGAAAATGAAGCAGAGATGGAAGCCCTTGGCTTCCCTCTCCCACACAACAAAAATTTATTTTTCAAATGAACATTCTTGAAGGGAAACAAAGGGGAAAACAAACTCATGTACAAATTGTACAAATTGTAAATGTTTCGCCATCCTGGAAGACCACCTTTCACCTCATGTTTTCCCATCACATGAGCTGCATTAACTACATAACTACCTCCACTAAGTCGCATAGGTTTCTTAGTAGGAGTTGGTATAAAGTATGAATGTTTAAATACAAAGGGGCCATCTCATATGTTTCACTAGGCATAAAGACTTTGCATGACCAACGTTAGAGCTTGGTCTCCTCATAATATTTGCTTACATATTTTGTATAATAGTATGAACTTTACTTATATTATGATCTTTCTTAAGGACTTTGGATATGTCATAGCTTAGAACTTTTACGTGTGAGGATAAATTTAATCCTATGAGGCGTGAAAAAGAAAGAATGAAATGATAATGTTAGATTGAGAAGCTAAGTAAGAACTCGGGAAACTATGGACCATACTTTCACTTATAGAGAATTGACCATCAATAAGGCAATCACAATGTAAACAAACAAAGTCAAAACAAATTTCATGACAAGCATATGATCACTTACTGTAAACAATATTTAATATCATTATGTCATGGAGCAAGTTAAATAGACCAAATCATGATGGGATGGATAAATGCCATAAGTGAGATAGACGGTCTTCCTTAAGAGAAATGCCAATACATTGAAGAAGCCATTTTTATAATTATAGATCAGTAAAGAAATATAAGATCAAATTCTAGTTAAAGACAACAATTTAAACTACACAATGACAATGAAAAGAACAAACAGATCACTGAGAATGAAAACAAGTATAACTACCAATAATTACTCAGTGTTGAAGTTAATTTGTGTGATCATAAGGGAAATGCCGACTACTTCTTAGTGCCGAAGTTAATTTAAATAATCATGTGTTTTTACAACATATTAGAGACCATTATAATTTTTTTAGGGTGTATTTGGAGGGACATAACAATGGTTGACTATGGATTACTCGGTTAACTATGGTTGCACAAGTTTCACTGTGTATCACCATGTTTGAATTTCATTTACAATTTTCGATTATGTTTGATTGTCATAGACTATAATTTTCATAGTTGGCTTTAGTTAACCATGGTTGGCTATGGTTAACTATGTTTGAACATGGTTAACCAAGTCTAACCATAGTTAACCATAAGTGACTATTTTTTTAGCATGGCTAACTTTACTGAACCATGGTGACAATGTTGACTATGTATGACTATGGTTGACCATGCTTCACTATCATTATCTTTAGGTGACCATGTCAACTATGACCGAACATGTTTCACTATCGATGACTATGTTTGATTATGGGTGACTATGGTTGAACTTGGTTGAAGATGTTAAAAAATTATAAAAAAATAGAGGCAAACAATAATAATGATATAACATGAGATTTATGTGGAAACCCTTTTGTGTATAGGTAAAACCATTAGGCAATGATAGATTTGATATTTTATTATTACTCAACAAAAAATTATAATGTTTTTTTCTCTTGTGATACAATGCCAAAGATAAATCGCCTTCATACAATACATATGAGGGTTCCATAAGGAATCGAAATAATCTAGAAGGGCCTAATATTTTTTTCCTTGAGGGTTCTTCCCATAAACCCACGGAATGTGGAGGTATCGCCCCTACACCCCCAGATAACTGAGGCCTAGTGGACCCCTTGTTACCCCCCCATGTGCTTGACACATACAAATCGTGAAATGGGATAGTGATGTACCAAAATATAGGAAAATGTTAGAGATTTGGATATCAACTTCACCTCCTAATACAACATTGTTAACAATGGTATACTTTCTGAGAGTATGGTTAGTCATGTTTTCCTATGTGACCATGTCGACCATGGTTGAGTTTCATTAAGCATGGTCGAACATGTTTGACTATGCTCGACATATTTTACAATAATTGATTATATTTGACTATGGTTTATGATGGTATTCTATGATTTATTTTGGTAAACCACACTTGATTTTGATTTGCCATGGTTGAATCTGAATGATAATGGTCGACCATGCTTAACTATGGTTGAATTTTCAACATGCTAGCCATTTGTTTGTTTGCAACATTCATTTTTTTTAATGGGAAATTTGGTTTATGTACAATGTTGTATTTGAAATTCCTTAGTATTTGATATATTATATCTCAACATTTAATGAGGTAATTTCTAAACTTTTTTTAATCAATGAAATGTATTTATTAAATACTACAATGTAGTATTTATGTGTTTGGGTAGCTATGATCATCCATGTTTTACTATGATTTGATAATATTGAACATGGTTGACTATGGATGACCATGGTTGACCATCGTTGACTTCAATTAACCATGGTCAATAATGGTTGACCATGTTGACAATGGTAGACTATAGTTTACTATGGCCATGTCGAATTGCAACATACATCTTGGTTAAGATTTGTTGAAGTGTTAAGTTTGAAAATAGTTATATTGCATTGTGACATTCACAAATTTTATTGTCACATTATGATGTTTGACAATGGTTATGTTGGATTGTGATGTTCCTAAATGGGTATGTCGCTTTCCAACACCTCATGTTGTTTTACCTATGTTAAATTCCTATGTTATTGAATGGTTACAATATGATAATCAACAAGGGTTATGTTGTGACATTCAACAAGAGTTATGTTGCAATGCAACATTCATGAAGCGTTATGTTGGATTGTGACATTCCTAAATGGTTATGTCGCATTGTGACATTCATCTTGTTTTTCTTATTTCACATTGTGAGTTTCATTTTTTTTCTTATGTCAAATTTTATGTTCATTAATGGTTTTGTCACATTACAACATTATATTCTTGAACAATTATGGAAAAACGTGATATTCCTTAAGGATTATTTTGCATTCTGATGTTCGTGAAGGGTTATGTTGGATTGGGACATGTATTAATGGTTATGTTACTATTATGTTCATCTTTCTTGATCTATATTGAATTATTATGTTCCAAAATGGTTATGTCACATCCCGATATCCATCATGGGTTTAGGATCACGTCAAAAATCACCAACTAATTTTGGAATCTATTCTTCATTTTCATGTTTCTCTTTTTTTGTTCATGAATACAACTTGTTGGAAATGTGTTTATATTAATAATCAATAAGTATATTGGAATGGTAGTGGCACATTGCAATGCTCGTTGAGGGTTGTGTCTCATTATGATATTACTAATTGGTTATTCTGGATTATAAAATTCTTTAAAGATTACGTGACATTATGACGTTCATCTTGCTTAACTTATATGAAAATAGAATTATAATATCTTTAAATTTTGTCATTCATATGTCACTAATTTCACTAGAAATAAACTTTATAATTTTAATATATATCCAATTTAATGTATTTTAATAAATTTAGAAAATTTAATAAACCCTAACTTGCATGGATAACAATCCCATATACTCTTCAATTGTCATAAACCTTACTTGCATGGAGAACAATGCCCATATACTTTATTGTTGATATTTTGATTAGATATAATATATTATGTCATATTTTTAAAACTCCACATAAGATAAAATTTGGATATCCATAAATCACCCAAAATGAAATATATATTGATATTTACATCATCAAAAGACCAATATAAGAGAAAATATCATAAAATAATTAAAAACAGTAAATGATATTTTACAAAGTTACCTTACGACCCAAATGAAAAGTTTTATTCACACCTTAGAAACCAAGAACCATAAAATACAAGAGTTTATATTCCTTTACGATGAAGAAATAATGCCTTAGAATAAATACAGAGAAAATATCATAAAATAATTAAAAACAGTAAATGATATTTTACAAAGTTACCTTACGACCCAAATGAAAAGTTTTTTTCACACCTTAGAAACCAAGAACCATAAAATACAAGAGTTTATATTCCTTTACGATGAAGAAATAATGCCTTAGAATGAATACACATCTTGATGATGTACAATGAACTATACATCTTCTATTTATACATAGATAATAGTCTTAAACTTAGAAATAATAATTGATGCAGTCCAACTTCATAGAATTAATGCTATTAAGGGTGTTTTTTTATTTAATAGTCTTAAACTTAGAAATAATAATTGATGCAGTCCAACTTCATAGAATTAATGCTATTAAGGGTGTTTTTTTTTTAAAACAATTTTTTAAGAAACTCTTGAGCACCTTCTTTGATTCGACAACGATACTTAATGTAAAAAGGGTAGCGTACACATAGTGCACCTAACACATCCAAATTGAATCAGGGATTTGCAAAACACATTAGATTATCAATAATGTCCTAATGACAATGGAACCAACCAATTGACTTAGTCTTTAAGATATTATTAAAGGAATCTAACAACATGTCTACTATATTAATTACATTAGGAGTACCCAAGTGGCTTATAGTTTAGTATGGAGGATATGTTTTCACATACTTAAAGTACATGACAAAGAAAGAAATTAAAAAAAATTAGATAATATATAATGGCTCAAATTTAAATTTTACAAAAAATACGTAAAAGATTAAAATCAACATAGTTTAATCTTAAATATGTATCTATCAAACACAAAGAAGGATCAAATTTATTGATGCCTATACTTTTATATCTCATTTTTTTTTATACATCAAGGAAAAATATTATACCTCAAAATTTTGTATCCTTTATAGATAAGTAGTTAAGATGGATATTTTACATTGAATACCATTACATTGACTTATATACCTCAACTTACTCCACTATGGACCAATGTAACACTGCTATATTCTAAATACTTAAGATAAGATATTATAATAGGATGAAATACATATTGTTGGAAATCTAATCATCCCTGATTATGATTTCAACCATATTGCAAATATTGTAGTCAACTGAATAAAAGGAAGATGAGGATTCATAAGGATTCCAACTAATGTCTTGGAATCAGAAGTCTAAGAGACACTTGGCCATGGTATAAATAAACATCTTGATTAATTAAGAAGCAAGAATTCGGGAGTTATCCACTCTACAATGGTATTATAGCCTGAATTCCTACCATAACTCCTGTTGTTCTGAGACATGGCATTCTGCTAGTTTGATTTTTTTCCCTCTACGTCCCTCCTCAGACCCTCAGGCCTTACTTCTGCAAGATTCTTCTGATCCTTCTGCTCATTATTCTCTTGGCTTGCCTCTATGAGATCTATATGTTATAGAATCCTAGACTCCTTCCAGTACTATATTTCTATTAATCTATAAGCCCTATGCTTAGTCTATCGTGCTAGACATGTGAGGAAATGCATTAATTACAAGAAAATGTTCCTCTTTTTATGACTAATGCGTGAATTCTCTCTCTCTCCATCATGATGTGCGGGTTCGGTATTCATTGGTGCCTTCAATGAGAGACCGTGTTAGTGCTTTCAGTGAGAGACTGTGTTGATACTCTCTCTTTACCTCCCTCTCTCCATTGTGTGATCTCTCCATCAGTCCTGTAGTACCTTCCTTCTAGAATCGAGCTGCGTATGCATTTTTTGGTTCTAAGGTTTGGGTGCGTGCCTTTGTTTTGGAACTATAATCTTTTGGAAGTGTGTGAAGAAACACTGAATGAAGACCATATTCCTGATTCCTTGAGAACTATAGCTATCGTTACTACTGTCCTTGGTGATAAATATCACTACTACTGGAAGATAAAAGCATGATCATGTTGGTGAAGAGTCTGTTGGGAACCCTAATTTTGACCGAGAACTTTGTGTGGAATATTGAATGAAAATGAGGCTAAAGAAAAGCCTGTAATGCGTGTGACCTGCGACCTCTACACTATTGTTGCGACTTGCTCATGAGGCTCATGATTTTTGTTGAGATACAACTCCACTGAATAGTAAAACGGTTTTGTTGCAAAATATGTGACCATTGGGAACCCTAATTTTGACCCAGAACTCTACTTGGGAGGTTCAAATAAAGCTTTGTTTTTGTGATGCAATTTGGCGTGGAGGTGTGAGAGAGGCTCAACCTCCATCATATATGTACTGCGACCTAAACCTCAGAGCTTCCATCTACATCATGACCTGCAACCTCACTCATTGGAGCTGCACCTTTGCTTTGGAGCTTGGTAACCTCAACCATTGCCAGTTGTGAGTGGTAGCATATACTGTATTAATTCATTATTAGTGTTTGTCCATCTTCGATGAATATTTTAGATGGATTATAGGGTGAATATAATTTTTTATAAGTTGTAAAATAAAATGTAATGGTGCTACATAATTAAAATTAATAGTGCCGCAAAATTAAATTAGTAGCGCTGCAGAATTAAATACTGCTATAGATGAGATTGATAGTGCTCCAGAATTTGTAAGAAGAAATTTTGTAAAGAAGGGATTGGGAGTTTAAACCTGCACCTTCCCATATTTTCTTCCAAATATTCTGTTTAACGTTGCAGGTTCAAGCTCAAGTTGTATAATATGCACTCATGGGCATTAATAGTTGGTGTTGTCCTTATTGGGAAGGACACCTATCCAGAATGGTCAAGGAATATTAAATACATGTTCATCTACAATGACCTATGGGATGACATTTGTGAAGGAAAAACCATTCACATAGATGAAGGCACAATCTCAAGTATTGATCCAAAACCTCCAATATGAGAAAAATAACTTGTTATCTTGCAGACCAGAGACAAGACAAATTTAGTAATGATCACTGCTAAAGTGAGTGAAGAGGTTAGCCAACATATACTTCCTGCAAAATATTGTTTTGAAGCATTAAATACATTAAAAGACTTGTATGATTCACATTATGAAATAGAGGTGATTCAATTAATCTTAAAATTGTTATGTTTGGAAGTAAAGGATAATGATCCTATGCTGGTTGCATTTGAGATGAGAGAAACCATGCACAAGATTCAAGCATGTGGTATTAAACCAGATCTTCCACTTATAGCATTTTTCAAGTCCCTCTATCCTACTCACTCCAACCATATTGAGTCTTTTCACGCAAGTGACAAGTTCAAATATCTCACCTTTGACACCCTAGTCAAGAAGATTGCATACAGAGATAAATATTTTAGAAAGAAGACAAGTGAGCATCCTGGAAAATATCTCTCATTTGCTTAGAAATCAAAGAACGAGTCCAAAGACCCTTCCAAGGGAGAAAGAAACAAAAGAGGGCAAGGAAGAAGAAATTTTAGAGGCAGAGGGGGGGAAAACAACTCAAGCAAACGATAAGATCTAAAGTGCAAGCGCCGTGGGAAGACTAGGCATGAGGTAGATCATTGTTGGACTCATTGGGACTACATCAAAGTAATACATAACCAAAACAAAGAATACAAAAATAAGATCTAAGAGGATGGTAAATCCCGTGATTCTACTCATTGTATTATTGCACATTGTAATCTTGGAATTAATGAAATAACCTCTCTTTCATCTTACAAAGATTGTTGGTTCCTTGATACTGGTGCAACATCTCACATGAATTTTAGGAAAGATTGTTTTGAAGAACTGAATGAAATTATAGATGGCATAGTGTACTTTGTAGACAAATCTAGTCTCAAATCAAAGGGAATTGGCTAAATCGGGTTCAAAATGCTTGGATTCCCTAATTTTGTGTTAAGGAATGTTCTATATCTCCAAAGTTACGGAGAAGCTTGCTATCCTTAGTGCAGATTTGACAACAAGGCCATTCCATTCACATGCTCGATGGAATTGTAGAAATAAGGAATTCCTATGACAACAAGCTCATCATGAACGGATATGAAGATAGAAAGTTGTTGAAGTTGAGGGGCTCTTCTACAAGAGTTCAAAACTTTTCCTACCTCTCTCAACATGAAGAAGGTAATATGTCATCCAAATTTTTATGGCATGCTAGATTTAGCCATCTGAATTATAACATTATTCGCTTGTTAAGAAAGAATGGTGTATTTGGTTTTGCCACCATTCCTAAGAAAAAGAACAAATGTGATGCATGCATATTAGGAAAACATAGTAAGTAACCATTTCAAGAGTCTAAATTCAGAGCATGTATAAAGTTAGAGATGGTTCACTCTCACTTATATGGCCCCATGCCAATTCCTTCTGCAAATGGTAATAATTACCTCATGACTTTTGTTGATGACTATACTATAATGTGTTGGGTATACTTGTTGAATACAAAGTCTGAAGCATTTAAAACATTCAAGAAATTTCATGCATGATTAGAAAATCAAGCACAAGCTCATATTGGTACATTTTGTTTTGATAATGGTAAATAATGCACCTCTAATGCTTTTGAAGACTATATTTGTAAACATGGGATTAAACATAAAACGTCAATTCCGTACAATCCTCAACAAAATGTTGTGGCATAAAGGATGAATAGAACCTTAATGATAATGGCACATTCAATGATGTTTTTCAAGAATGTAAAATTGATGTTTTGGGTCGATGCAGTAGTATGTGCAACATATTTGAGAAATAGAAGTACATCTCATGCTCTTGAAGACAAGACTCCACATGAAATGTGTTTTGGCCACCTTCCTTCAATTAGGAATCTCAGGGTTTTTGGTTCCACCTACTATGCCTTGACACCAAAGAAGAAAAGAAACAATCTTGGTGCTAGAAAGTCAAAGATGCATTTTCTTGGGGTACTAAAAAAACTCCAAGGACATCGTCTTTATGACAAGGTAAACAAGAAGTTTGTTGTTTCCAGAGATGTCATTTTTCTTGAAACTAATAAAAATGACCAATCTATTGAAAGGAATCTTGAATGTCTGCAAAAATTTCTCATCTAAAGACATACTATGAAGTTGATAATAAAATTCCACATCTTGAAGGGTATCCCTATCTTGGATCAACCTATGGAACTTTTTTTTGAATCACCAACACCCCCTCATGAAGAACCTCATGAAGAAGTAGTTCCTACCAGTTCACGTGAACAGGCGACTCAACTGGATAATGTGATTAAAAGGATTGGAAGATTTAACCTTGAAGAAAATGAACCACCACTAAATGATAAACCTGGGCCATCAAAAAAGATTCCTAAATGGGCCACAAAGACACTTAAATGTGTCCATCTAGATGAAGTTGGAAAGATGAGAATGAGAAGCTCAACTAGACAAGAAGATGGCCGAAATGCAGATAACTCAGGTGAAGACATGGATTTCTCATTTGATTGTGAAATAAATTTATCTACTAACTTTGAACCAAATTCTTTTGAAGAGGCTTATACTTTTTAAGAGTGGAAATAACATGCATAATGAATATGATGCACTCATGAAGAATAGAAACTGGAAGCTGGTTGACCCTCCAATCAGAACCAAAACAATTAGCAACAAGTGGGTATACAATAACAATTACAAATCAAATGGCTCACTTGGAAAGAACAAAGCAAGGCCCATAGAGAAAGGCTATGCATAGAAAGAAGGAATTGACTATGAATAAAAATTCTCCCCCATAGAGAAATGGGCCACTATCCTCACCTTACTCTCTTTGGTTGCAGAAAATGGATGTAAATTCCACCAAATGGATGTAAAAACAACTTTCTTGAATAAAGACTTGAAAGAAAATGTCTTCATGTCTCGTCTAGAAGGATTTGCTGTTAAAGGACAAGAACACAAGGTATGCAAGCTTGTTAAATCCTCGTATGGCATGAAACAAGAACCTCAAGCATGGTATGAAAATATAACCAAGCATCTTCTAAAGATGAATTTCAAACATGATAATCTTGATGAGAAAACATTGTTTGTAAAGAAAGTTGGAGGATCTATTGTGTTTCTTGTGTTATATGTGGATGACCTTTTGGTGACAGGGAATAATGAAATTTGTATAGCATCCATAAAGAAATATTTGAAGAAAGGATTTGGAATGAATGACATGGGGCATGTTCATTACTACTTAGAAATTGAAGTGACTCAACATCCTAAGTACATATTAATCTCTCAGAAGAAGTATGTTAGAGAATCGTTGAACAGATTTTGCATGACAGAATGCAACCCTACGTCAACTCCAATGGAACAAATGTTGAAGCTCACATCAACTAAAGGAAAAGAATTTGAGGATGAAACCAAGTACTGACAACTTGTAGGAAGCCTTATCTACCTTACCACCACCAAACTAGATATTTCTTATGTTTTTGGTATTCATTCAAGGTTCATGCACAAACCTTGTGAAGGACACTGGTCCGATACTGCAAAAAGAGTTCTAAGATACTTAAAAGGGACTCAAGACTTTGAAATCAAGTTCCCTAAGGTGGAGGAATACAAACTCATGGGGTACTCTAATTCAGAATTTGATGGCGACAAAGAGATTGGAGTTTCCACTTCTGGATACACAATGAGTCTTGGATTAGCAGCTGTCTCCTAGAGATCATGCAAACAGTGAGTTCCAACAGATTTTAAAACAGAGGAAGAATATATAGCTTCTGAAGAAGCGACTAAAGATATTGTGTGGCTCAGGAAGATACTTAAGGATTTGTAGGAGAAATAAGAGAACTCCACACCACTATTGATTGCCAACACTTACACAATAAAGTTGGCGAAGAAACCCAAAAGAAACCCAGTTTCCATGATCGAACCAAGCGTATCAACGTAAAGTACCATTTGATTTGACATCATGTAGAGGCCAAGAAAATACATTTGTGAGATTGTTCCATGAACGAGCAAATTGCAGACATCTTCACCAAAGCACTTGGATGAGAAAAGTTTGAAAATTTTAGAACCATGCTCGGACTCACAAACACCCCTTCATATTAAGAGTGGGAATGTTGGAAATCCAATCCTCCGAGATTATGATTTCAAACATATTGTAAGTATTGTAGTCAATTGAATAAAAGGAAGATGAGGATTCATAGGGACTCCAACAAATCTCTTGGAATCCAAAGTCCAAGATAAACTTGATCATTGTATAAATAAAGATCTTGATTAATGAAGAAGCATGAATTCAGGAGTTATCCAATCTACACGTACAATATATAGAAGATGTGAATGTGGATCAAAAATTTAAGAGAGATGGATAAAGAGTTATAGGAGAACCTCCTAGAAATACCCCAATACATTCATATATATCCAAATCACATGTTTATGCAATAATGACTACAATGACCTCTCTCTTACTCACATTGTACATGTAGGTTCTCTTTTGAGACAACCTCTATTACATATAGAATTACCCCATTATATATACGTTTAACCCCATATATGCCTCCATGATATATATAGATTTTGGATTTATATCAAATCCACTAAAATATATTTTCTTATACTATACATATAATAAAAGAAAAACAAAAAAATTGACAACAATACATATTAAAAATATATAAATAACAATAAAATAAAAAAGTTCAAATCTTTAAAACATGTGTAACTATGAAATATATACCCCACAAAACTATTATAAATATAACATTGTATATAAAATATTAATATTATTGCATTGAGAATATTAATATTATTGCATTGAGAGGCTCTTTTAAGCCTAGTATGTGGGAGAAGTGTAATTCCATGCTCATGGAAGACATTCGGCACTTTAATAAAATAATAAAATATTAAGTAAATAAAATTTTTACAATGTCATGAAGTTCAAATCAATATATATATATATATATATATTCCAATTAATTTAAACTAAAAAATTATTTAAACTTGGATGCTTCTTGTTTTGTGATGTGAGAGGGACGATTATAAATTATATGTAGAAGAATTAGGGAGAAAATTGAAATAAACTTAAACAAAAACTGCCTAATAGTGATGATGGCGCAAGCCTTAGTGACTCGTGGAAACTGCTTCTTCGTTCCCTACAACGTACAAGACACTTAGGAATTAGTAAACCTAATGAAACTAAAAGTTAGGGAGAAAATTGAAATCAACTTAAACCAAAACTTTCTTAATAGGGATGATGGTGCAATGCTCAATGACTCGTGGAAACCGTTTCTTCATTCCCTACAATGTAGAAGACCCTTAGGAATTAGTAAACCTAATAAAACAAAAAGTTAGGGAGAAAAATCAAATCAACTTAAACCAAAACTACCTTAATAAGGATGATGGCACAAGGCTCAATGACTCGTGGAAAATGCTTCTTCATTCCCTACAACATAGAAGACCCTTAAGAATTAGTAACCAAATTTAATGTAAATTAAAATGTAAACAACTAGTTGATAATCACCTCCCATGTAATAAAAACAATATATTTCACAATTATGAGTATTAATATTCTAGATTATTCACCTCCCTTACACAACATTCAATACTATTATCATAAAGCCATTATATCATACTTTGGCATATAAATTATTTTTAATAACTATACTATTAAAATTATAATAATAATTATCATAGTCATAATCATTCAATACTATTATCATAAAATCATTAATTTACACTCTCGCCAATAAATGTATTTTAAAAATTATAATACTATGATAATTATACTTTTATATTACATACAATAAATGTAATTTAATAATTATAATACTATTAAAAATTTATAACACTTTTGAATTTTAATAATTATAATATTATTGAATTTAATAATAATCATAGTCATATAGATGTCACTATCATTAAAATAAACCTTGTATATTATATTTAATAATTTTCAACATTATTGATTAATAATATTAAAGTAATAATTAAACCCTTATTATTATAACTTTCTTATGTCCAAAATTAAAATAAGCCAATATAATATAATCGACTCTAATCGCTAAAATGAATTATTAGGTTAAAAGGAATTATTAGGTTATATATATATATATATATATGTTTCATGGGCATCTTTAATCTTTCACGCTTCAACAATCTCATGATGATGATCCCGGAGTAGGGATCGAAACGTCGAGTTTCAAAATTGTTTAACGCAACTCCTCATTCTTCACAAATTGATCCTACGTAATGACTGTCTTCAAACATATATGTAGAAGTTTAATTCTTGACATGGGTGCAAGTTTGTTAAGATTATGTGGGATTTGCATGAGGTCCATGTATGAAGTTCTCAATTTTTTCAACCAAGCGTCTTATATTTTCAACTATTGAAAGTTTGAATGTCTAATTAAGTTGCTTGATATGGATATTATGTAATTTGTGGTACCATTCTATCTTAACGTCTTTGCAATTTACATTTTTTTTAATTGTGGTACCATTCATCTTCTATGATTTCATCTAACATAGTTTATAACTAGTGCAAATTCATCTTAACTCCAAACTATAATGCATCGAGAGGAATCAAATCCCTCAAGGTGTAATTTTTTCTTATCAATTTTTTGCACTCAATATATATTTTTATCAATAATATTTTATTTAATTATAATTATTTTCAATATATTTTAATATAAAAGGTAGCTAAAAGATTATGGGTGCGCACATGAAGTTGGTTCCACTTTTTAGTGCCACTTTAGAAATAAAAAAGGCATGTTTGAAATGTAAATCTATAATGCATATGCGTTATTGTGTCTATGTTCGGAAAACCCGATCCCAAAACCGAGGCTAAGCTTAGTTAGCCTATATCGCATGTGCGATATATCGCACATGCGTTTTGTAAGAATTACAAATCGCAAGTGCGATATATAACACTTGCAATATATCGCATGTGCAATTTGTAATACCAAAACTAACCCTTGTTTGTTGTTTTCTTCGGAGAGGTGTTTATAGCCTTGGAGAAACACACTCAATGTATAGAGAATCCAGATAGTTCTATTGGCATCAATTACTAAGATAGTGGATTTGAATAAGAGTTGTGTACACGACTCATGCTCTTAGCTACACCCTTTTCAAACCTCTTCGATATGTCTATGATTTCCGTGCAGCTATAGTTCTCCCCTAGAGCACTTCAAAGCTAATCATAGCCCATGTGTAATGGCCTTTTAACTCTAAATGGGGATAATATGTAGGCTATGTTGAAAGCATAATGGGTGGGTGTTAGGCATTGAGATAATGGATTTGCATTAGAGCTATGCACATAACTCATGCTCGCAGCCCCATCATTGTCCAATTTTTCCAAGACATCTACAATTCCCATGTAAATATAATTTTCCCTTGAAGCAAGTAAAAACTATCATAACCCCTTTTTAACCCTAAATGAGAATAATACACTAACATAAGTCCATATAGTAGTGAAGATGTCATTTATGTAAAATTTGAATGAATTTAACCTCATCTTAAAAAAGAAGTTTGATTAGCTTCTTCTTATGACATCGTAAATAACGAATCTCTTAAACTATTTTTAAAATATATTAATTTATATAAAAAATATATGAACTTTTTATTCTTATATATTAAAAGATGTATATATTTTTTATTCTGATATTACATATCAATGTTAAATAAATAAATGAGATTTCATTCCTTTTTAACATTTTCCTTCAATATCTTTCTTTACCATGCATGGTCCTTCAACGTCTTTATTTACCATGCATGGTCCTTCAAACTAACAATATGATAATGGTTATAGCAAACTTACTCATATGAGATTATAGTAGGTTTTCTTATGAGATTATAGTAGGTTTGATGAGGATTCTCATTATAAAGGATGCCCAAGCTTCTATCCCACTAAGATAATGCTTAGCACATACACTAATGACAACTAAAATTTCAAAAGGCATCCAAGGAGAGATTGATATGGCAATAGGACATGGTCAACGCAGTGTCATGTCTCAACATAAGAGGACACATGGTCAACATAGTGTCTTGTCCCAACTTAAGGTTTCAAAATCTTCAATACAAACAATTCTTTAAGATTAACAATATATATATTGTTTTTAGAAATATGTTTTAGATATTTTAAAATAAAATATTCAAGATCTCAACAATGTATTTTCCTTGCCCCTAGGAAAACTTTACCTGCACCTTGTCATACAATACTAAGAGACATGATGGAAGAGACATGTTGGTAAGTACAACTATAGACCGAGGCTAAGTTTAGTTAGCCTATATCGCATGTGCGATATATCACACTTTCATTTTGTAAGAGTTACAAATCGCAAGTGCGATATATCGCACTTGTGATATATCACAAGTGTGATTTGTAACTCTAAAACAAAAAAATAAAACAGAGGCCCACGGCCTCATTTTCGCAATTAACAGTCAAGGTGGAAGGTGACTCAGGGGAGCGATAAAATGCCAAGTCGATTCGATTTTTCAAGTGAATTTGAAGGTGAATTTGGAAGGGCTGATTCACAAGTTGGATGCAATGGAAGGTAGGTGGCTATTTCCTTCAAAATTGCTTTCAATTTTCATTTTTGTTTGTTAATTTAATAGATTTTTTTTTTAAATGAATTTAATAAAATTTGTTACATATTAAACCAAACAATGAAATATTACATAAATTTTGAATTTGTTGTTTTAATCTTAATAGAGAACAAAAATGTTGAAGAAAATGTGCATAATGAAACCACTGATAACCAATACCCAAACACAAACCAAAATCCAAACACAAACCCAAACCCAAATCCAAACACAAACCCAAACACCGAGGAGGAACACGACCGAAATTCAGAGATACTGGCTCGTTTGGGTGCATTGAGGTGCCTTAGCTCATTGTTTACAGGGGGGATCATTTAAGACAATCATTATTTGAGGCATTAGATACCATAACAAAGAAAATTTCCAATCCCCAGGGATCACTATACTACAGTAGCTCATACAGAGATTCCTATAGGAAATACTATTCCACTGGGTTGATCTACAAAGACGTGAAAAAACTAAAGATAACCAAAGACCAACTGGTTTCATTATTCTGAGACCCTAGCATCGGATTGGTTCCACCCACCAATCAACCACACATTTCCATAGACTTGTGCATGGAACCAAATGTGCAATCCAATTGGATGGAACACTAGTACATGGTCTTCGATGAAGACCCTCATGAGAATAGAGACATCCCATTCTATTTCCTAAGGAAGATGTATGCATAATTTAAATTAGGGAGACATGTGAACTATTTTGATATTTTAACATTCTAGGGTTCAGGTCATGGGATGCCCCAAGATAGGGAAGGGGCCAAGACTGATCCTAACCATGTGTGACACCCTCCACGCACACCAAATCCCCCTGGGGTATATCCTCCTACAGGTCCCGTTATTGATGATACACAGGAGGTATTATTCCATTTGGTAGATACATTGCTTCGACATGGGACTGTTGTCAAAGGAAATGTAGGCCAAGGGGTTGGCACTTCTGAGGTTAGCCCATTTGGGGATGGACCATCGCACACTGGGGATCCACTTACTAGGTCTCCAGACCGTACGAGAACTACAGATATCACTGGAGATGCAGAGGGTTCATAGCATCGTTTTATTCCACACCCTTGCACAACATGTGGAAGCACATGTTATGGGCCTGCTTCAGAGTTTCGGGGCGATGGATTACTCCGATATGTAAGTAAAACTCATTCTTTACATAGTATATTTTGTTTTATATCACATTTTTCAATTGTTTCGTAATTTATTTCTATTTAATTATTTGACAATTTACGTGAACAAATATACAGCTGGTTTCCAATGACACCCCAGATTCGCATAATCCAACCTTTGATGATGATGACATTGATGATGCGATCAATGCTGCATATGATTTTGGTGCTTCACCATTAGCTGTAAGAACTTAATTAATTTTTATTTTGTCATTGTGATTAAACATATTTATAGTAGAGATTGCAACATTCAATACATCTTAATCTGGATACAATATGTTTTATGCAGGGTAGGAACGATGAGTTTGTGGAATCCCAGGAAGGTCCCTCTCATGTAGAGGAAGATTCCCAAACAAAGGTATTCTTTTAATTATGCTTTTAATGATTCAACATGTATGCTTTTAATTATTAGAAATTTTCTAATTGTATCTTTATGTTTTGTTACATAGCATGATTTCTGTGCTTTATATGACCATCTAATTAGGCCAATGAAATTTAGTCCACCCACTGGTGACCAACGAATTTGCATTTCCCAAGTATATGTAGTATAGTTTAATTTGTATGTATGCAAGTATGTTTCGCTTTCTTTGAAAAAGTCATTGATCACCCATGTAGTATATGTCTCATTTTCTTTGTATTTGTTGACATTGGCATATGTTACTTTATGCAGGAATCTACTGAGCGAGTGGCGCTTGAAGAGCACCAAATAAAGGTTGTTGGTGACCCACCTTTCCCCCCCCCAGGTACGTGTATGTCTCGCTTTCTTTGAAAAAGTCATTGTCCTTCCATGTAGTATATGTCTCATTTTCTTTGTATTTGCTGACATTGACATATGTTACTTTATGAAGGCATCTACTAAGTGAGTGGTGCTTGAAGAAAACCCAATTGGGGCCACTGATGACCCTCCACTGCCCTCCCTAGGTACGTGTATGTCTCACTTTCTTTGAAAAAGTCATTGTTCGTCCATGTAGTATATGTCTTGTTTTCTTTGTATTTGTTGACATTGACATATGTTACTTTATGCAGACATCTACTGAGTGAGTGGTGCTTGAAGAGAACCCAATTGGGGTCAGTGATGACCATCCACTGCCCCCTCTAGGTACGTGTATGTATCACTTTCTTTGAAAAAGTCATTGTCCGTCCATTCACTATATGTTTCATTTTCTTTGTATTTGCTGACATTGACATATGTTACTTTATGCAAGAATCTACTGAGCGAGTGGTGCTTGAAGAGCACCCAATTGCGGCCATTGATGACCCTCCACGCCCCCCCCCCCCAGGGGTGAGATGCAGTTAAACTGCCGAGTACCATGACTTACACACGCACAGTAAGTAAAAATGTTATATTTGCTTGGAATTTGAACAAATGTACATAGAGTTGTATTTATTTTTATAGCTTGGTAAACTAACTTACAAATTTTTGTTTGTGTGCAGTCTCCACAAATGAGAATCAATCCTCCTATTCAGTGTTGGGGAACACCATCGAGCAGCTGAAAAAGAAAGATAGAATTCTCAAAATCCTTTGACAGTGGTAGTGAAAAGGGGGATAAATAGAATTCATGTATAGGGGGGGGGTAAATAGAATCCATGTATAGGGGGGATACATACATGTACCGTTTTGTTTGTATACACACAGATGTACAGTATGATCCACTATTTTGTATTATGGCCATGGCATGCCATTTTTTAAAACATTATATGTACATATAATACAAAACAATGTTAAGATTTATAAATATGGTTGACTTGATATGGGAACATGATGTGCAGTATATGCCTTGCAGATATGCTTAACTGTGTTTTTCGGTTTATGGCCTTGTGAAATGATGAGTTAACCAATTTTAAGGGATTTTTTTAAAGATGTTTGAACCCGTGTTTGGTTCATAGAAGCAATGTAGGTGTTCTCAATCACACTAAACACAATAATAACTTAACAAACATTGTGTTCTCAATCACACTAAACAACAAAAAGTATTGCAATAGTAGAATTTCCTTGGAAATGTCTATGTTTGTATAGTGAGACCAAGAAATATAATTATATAAATCTAATGAATTCATAAAACCCTAGTTTGTAGTTATATGTGTAAATTTATAAACCCTAGTTTTTAGGTTTATGGTTTGTAGTTCGTGAAACCCTAGTTTTTTTTCTATTTTCTCACATAGAACTTCAGTATATGGTCTTGTCACCTAGGGTTTTCTAGTACTCAACTACTACTCTTACTTTCAAAATTTCCCTAGGGTAAAACCCTAAATCTTATTCCAAAAAATACCCCCAAAAGAGTAAAACTATAAAAGTACCAAAATTAAATTATTTCCCCCTTACCCTTTGTCTAAACCCTTGCTACTTATCCTAAGCCCTCACCGAAAGAAGTTAAGGAAGTGTTGGATGATTTTAATCCTAATTTACCTTCTTCCATTCCTCTTAGAATCTCACCATCCATTATCGATCCCCCTCCAAGTCTAACCTTTAATTTTGTAAGCCTTTCCAATCCTATCAAGACCCCTACGGATTTGTTTCCTTCCCGGTTTGAGTATTGTTGATTCGCCTCCTAAAATTCTCTAAACATCATCCTACCTATCCTCTTTACAATTCTAATATATAAATTAAACTACCCTAACCATAGACTACCTAAACCTAGCCCTAAACCACCATAATATTCTTCATTGCTAACCATAATTACTTTACAACTAGGCCAACCTCTTGGAACATCTGAAATCACACACATAACATCCCTAGTATACCTTGTTTTTTCCCTCATCCACTTTCCTCTGCATCCTTATAATACCTACCATACCTCCCCCTCCTACTCTACCCTTCCTAACCATGAAAACCACACATCTAAGGACTATTATCTTTCAAATCCTTCCATGTTATGAGTACAAAATAGACATATATCAGATTTCAAATAATATAATTCAAATTCCAAAACAATGATATGAAAATTAAAGATACTACAACTAAATTTGGAAAAGTAAATATGAGTTATTACATTCCCTTAAGGTATAATTTTTGGAAGTGTATCTTTCATATCTACTACTCATATATCAATGGAAAATAGTAATATATGTTTTCATTTCAATATTTTATTGATAGTGGTTTACAAACACTCATACCAATGACTATATCACTTAACTTGTTGGGATATTGGGGTATTTTATTGTTTGTCTTCATTTCACAGTAACCTCATTACAACTGTGAATGCATTTGAACTCTATATGTACAAGGGATCTCAAGATTTGTCCTTCCATAAATCAATTGTCTCTTTAAGTGGAGCACTTGGGGAATTCTCCCATGGCTAGTCCGCTTCTTCTTGAACTGGGAGAACTAAAGAGCAAGAATGGTCTCATGACATGACACATTTGGATATTTGGAAATCGTTTCCTACTAGATTGTGCAAAGATTTCTTGGTTATATCCTACCACATACCCTTGGTGAAGATAATTCACCTAATGACTCCATTTAAATAATTTAGGTGAAGACATTTTGATGTCATATTTCCATCTTCACTTGGATTCTCCACAAACATGAATCCATTCAGAAATATTTCCCTTCAGAGTTGACTCCATTGGGATATATTTCCCTTCAGAGCACTCGACTTTTGCAGAGTTGACCCACCAATGCGAGAGTTGCATTGAAGGAAACTGAGCAAAACCCTAGTTTATGAAATCAACGTACAATGAACTCACTCGGCCATAGAAACATGGTGGAGAGGGACCCCTAGAGTTAATCACATGCCAGGAGACCAACAGAATTGACGGTTCGTCGATCCAACCTCTGGTTGCTGAGTTATGTTGAGTTGAAAGTTGCATGAAAATGTCGTCCAGGGACACTCGATGACTCTCTGTCCAGGAGCGAAAAAGAAAACAGAGTAGAAAGATTGCATGTCGTTGGCTCCTACAAGTGTGTATGGGAAATGTCGATATAGGAACACGACCAACACTGGCACGGTTGAGGCTTTTGCAGATTTTCCCACCAATGCGAGAGTTGCATTTAAGGAAACTGAGCAAAACCCTAGTTTACGAAATCTATGCACAATGAAGTCATTGGGCCATGAAAACATAGTAGATAGGGCACCCTAGAGGTAATCGCATGCCAGGAGACCAACGGAGTCAACGGTTTGTCAATCCGACATCTGGTTGCTGAGTTATGTCTAGTTGAAAGTAGCATGAAAATGTCGTTCAGGGACACTCGGTGACTCTTGGTCTAGGAGCAAAAAAGAAAACGGAGCAGAAATATTGCATGTCGTTGGATCCTCAAGTGTGTATGGGAAATGCCGATATGGGAACACGACCAACACTGGCATGGTCGAGGCTTTTGTAGATTTTACCCACCAATGCGAGAGTTGCATTGAAGGAAACTAAGCAAAACCCTAGTTTACAAAATAAATGCACAATGAAGTCATTGTGCCATGAAAACACGGTGGAGAGGCCCCCCTAAAGGTAATCGCGTGACAGGATACCAACGAATTCGACGGTTTCTCGATCCGACCTCTGGTTACCGAGTTATGTCGAGTTGAAAGTCGCATGAAAATGTCGTTCAGCAACACTCAGTGACTCTAAGTTCCAGAGCGAAAAAGAAAACAGAGCAACAAGATTAAATGTTGTTGACTCTTGCAAGTGTGTATGAGAAATTCCGATATGGGAACACGACCAACACTGGCACGGTTGAGGGTTTTGCAGAGTTGACCCACCAATGCGAGAGTTGCATTGAAGGAAACTAAGCAAAACCCTAGTTTACGAAATCAATGCACAATGAAGTCACTGGGCCATAAAAACATGATGGAGAGGACCTGCTAGAGGTAATCACATGCCAGGAGACCAACGGAGTCGACGGTTCATCGATCCGACCTCCGGTTATCAAGTTATGTCGAGTTGAAAGTCGCATGAAAATGTCATTCATGGACACTTGGTGACTCTCGGTCCAAGAGCAAAAACACAAATGGAGCAGCAAGATTGCATGTCGTTGGCTCCTGTAAGTGTGTATGGGAAATGTCGATATGGGAACATGACCAACACTGGAATGGTCGATGGTTTTGCAGAGTTGACCCACCAATGCGAGAGTTGCAAGAGTTGACCCAGCAATGTAATTAAATGTACATTAATATAAAAAACATCAAAAAAGTAAAATGCAACAACTCGAGCGCATGTTATTTTCTGATTTCTATTTGTTGGTGTCTAAAGACACTAGGTTGTTCTTAGCACCTCCAATGTGCCATAGATCATGTTTGTATCCTAGGCACACGAAAGGCTAAACATTAGTACTGTCATAAGAAAATAAAGAGAACCCAATGAAAATGTGCAAATAGTATTTATAGATAACTCACCTGATGTTGTAGGATAATGTTTATAGTGTCCAGTATCCTCTGAATAGTATTATGTCTATGAATGGTATTCGTCAATCATAGGTTAGTACATTGAGAATAAAGTAAAGGTTAAATAATTGAAATTGTGCTTCAGCACGCACTTTAAAGTTTAAATAACGCACCTGATAATCTAGCCACACTGGACAATCTAGTAACACTTAACAATCCACTCACTCAAGTAGGCCATCTAGATCATCTCTTCTACCGATGGTGTCCATCAATATCTCATTCTCTAAATGAGGTAGCAAGTATCGTACAATGTACATGTGACCTATTTTTTTTCGAAAGTGTGTGCAGCTTGGTGTTTATACCAACTACCAGGTTGGTGAAGTGGTATACAATAGCTCCTGGTCTATAATCCTTATATGCATACCCACCCTTCCTTTTCTTTTGTGCTGCTAGTGTCAAGTACTCCCCTTTTATAACCATCGAGCCAGTTGGGAATTCAATATTTTCATAATATGTAACAAGTTCGAGAATGGTTTGTTCCCCTCTAAGCAATGTGCCAACCAATAGTCAGAACCCCATTCATTATTTTTTGGGGCAACCACTGCATATATTTGACCTGTGAAAGGAAATAGGTTGAGTTAACAATACATTTATTAAAAAGGTCTTGCATGTAACATAAATAAAATTTCTTTCAATGTAAAGGCTTGTAGTGATTTAGGTACTACTAATTTACTTTTGTGTACCTACTTGTATGATATTTGATATGTGATCATAGTCTGTAGAAATATATGTATGATCATCTTCCAAATGTTCTATTTCATTAACCCCCTTGAAATCGGTGTCAAGTGTCACTCCATCCCATGTATCAAATGTATATGTATACTCGCAATCATCCCATTCATCGATGATACAGGAAATGCAAAATCAAGCCTTCAATATTGTCCAAATTTGTAGGGCCATGTTGTTTGAGCTTCTAATTGAATGAAACTGTAGAGTTCCATGCACTGTGTTCACCCAATGTGTTTGGGATCGGTCCAAATTTTGTCACCTCCCAGAATATTCTCTGCACTAGGTGTTTTCGTGTTGATTGTTCTTCCATCACAGATGCACACCATTTCACTATAGATGCAGCCTCTAAAAGGAGAGCACCTCTAAACTTCATCTCTTCCCTTTGAAGGGCAATTTTTATGCATGCATGAGCACCATCGTGCTCTCCTTTTACATGACCTATTTCAAAGTAGTTCCACATATGTCGGCACCTTGTATTTTATGTGCAACAAACATAACCATTGAAATACACGTGCATTCTTGAACTTTCCATCACAACCATTTGACCAAATCAAATGACGATTAAATGGTATATCCATAGCTATCACATGATCATAGAACATTTTAAAGCAATGTTGCATGTAATGGATGTCATGGGTCCAGTCGTCACTTATGTAAAAGTGACTTTCTTTCAATATAACATGTTTCTCTTCATTGCTATCTATCCCATGTCGATAAGTGATATGGACCATTATGCTCACCTGCTGTGAGTGATAGTATTGACTTTGTATTTCATTTTGTGGTTGTAGGATGTAATTTTCCACAAAGTCAGCCACTTATAGTATTTTTCCGAGAGGGAAGATGTCTCGGCATATTCTGAATTGATCATCTTGCCACCATGCCATATCAACATGCTGAATGTACTGTTGTATCTTTCCACGGAACTCTGAAATAAAATCACATACTTGCACCTAGTGGAAAAAAATAAACAGTGTTATAAAGCAACATAAAAATATTTACAAGAATATTAATATGTCAATATTTAACAATGTTATAAAACAACATAAACAATGTACACTCAGTTAAATGAATATTACTCGTGTAGATTGTCACCTTTGAAGTCACCAATTTAATCTTCCTGCTTTCTTTCCCATCATGTTGCTAATATGTCTCATATTGATAGTTCTGCTTCTCGATAATTGCATTCATGAATGCTTGATCTTCACTCTCATGGATGCAATCAGACCATAATGATATCCCACCTCAATTGTTGCAAGAACCCTCTACACATTATTTTAAGTAATGTGTCTTCCCATCTTGCCTCAGACACATTATGATATGGATGAAATCTCTAGATGACATTGGCGGTACTGTACTTGAGCATTCTTGCACATGGTTAGGATGCAAAAAACAACATATATGTGCAAATGTATGATAATATAGATCAAACTCTATGTGGTATCTACATCAACAAGTGTTCCAGATCGTATTGATTCTAACATACCAAGGCTTGCATTTTTCAAAAGATCTTTGCTCGAGTCGTAGCTCTATGTGGGAAAATTTAAACATCTCAAACAATTGAGTTTGTGTCATGTCAATATCATTTTTAAAATGAGGTTCATTGTTCATAGAAACCCTACAATGTTTTAACACATCCTTTGTGTTAGAAGAAGGGCTAGTGTCATTGTGCCAAAAAGTGTGCACTAGTCCCTTCACTGCTTCGACTAACTTCATGTCTTTGCGGGGAAACCTACCACTAAATGCCCATAATGTTTCCATTTGTCCCTCTACATCAAGGTTGTCTCTTCTTACTGAATATTTTTTAAGTGTCTTTGGATGTAAAGGCACAATTTGTGATGTGCATTTAAGTAAACGACATTGTCTTGTGGATCTACATACAATTGATTCAACCAATATGCGACGAGCCACATTACAGTCATGTGAACGAGTTTTTTTACCAATAGATGTGAATGCAGCAGCAAGAGATTTAACAATGTGATTACTTGATTCAATATTCTTCAATGTTCTTATGCCTAAATTTATTCTAACAGTTTCCATATGTCTAGATTTAATCAAAGCTAAAAATAATTGGCATTTATCGGCTTCATATTTTTTATCAAAATATTGTTTCATTATTTGAGAACAATGACGAACGATAGTCCATTTAGCCACCTTACCTTCCATGGAAGTCAATTCGCTCTCATCCACTTGTATGCGTTTAGGATTTCTCTTTCATTTTGATGTGAGATTTCTTGCTGTTTGAAATGATGGAGTGGCGTTTACTACCACTACAGGCTGACAATGTCGATTAGGAGATTGAACTATCTGGCATGGTTGTTGTGGAGTCACATTTGCATCGTCAGGAAAATAATGATTGAACTCTTCACAAGATTGTTTGCTTAATAATGGACAAAGATTATCATCTACCTTATAACCACCTTCCATTAACGTTGCAATATATTCCTCATCCTCTACGTCAGCTATCTATTGAGCGAGAATGGGAAGTATTTTCTCATCCAATGAATGTCGATGATTTCTTGAATCTTCCCTCTTCTTTTGTTTTTTTATTTTCAGCTTCTTCGAGTGTAAGCACCTTCCTCGCTGACTTCCAACCTCTATTATGTATATTCCCCATTGAAATCCACCCAAACTTGTACAAAACCTATGTATTTGTGTAATAAATGATTAAATGGCAGGTTGAATAGTACTTTGTGCATGGGTTCAGCAGAATTATGTCTTTTGCTACATTAAAACTGGCCCACGGCCCGCAACCCAAGATTTTTGATAAAAACACATCACATATGCAATATAACGCATGTCCGTTTTAACGCATATGCATTATATCGCATATGTGATATGCATATTATGCTTTTTACCTAACGACCAGTTTGTATAACGTGATCACTAAATTGCATATGCAATATATTGCACATGCGATTTAGTGCATATCAAATATTGAAACCTCACAACCTTATAATGGAACCTATACCCATGGTTAAGACCTCGAGACCTATCCTCAGTGCACATATCCTCATAATGGAACCCATACCCAACCTAGAGGCCAAATATCCCATCTAGAAGGCATGTGTGATGATTAAAGGACTCATTTATAGCTCATGAGCCATAAAATATTCATTTAGGTCCTTATACCCTACCTTTTCTTCCATGACCATGCTCAAAGTCCCAAACCTCATAATGCCACCATTATCCCATTCAGACTCCATTTATAGGGCTTGTCATAGTCTAGGACCTTGTGATTTTTCCATGAACCATATAAACATCATTTAATCCCTAGAAGATTGGATTTATCCTTGGACCATGGTAGTGTCTTCATAACTATCTCTTGTCTAGAAATATTCATAATGGTTCCTATATGACCATGGTCAATGCCTCGAGAACAATATTCAATGCATAAAATAGTCTAATTGCACATATATCCCATATTAAGGATAAACATCCCCTTCAAAGGGCATGTGTAGTGGTTTAAGACTTGTTTATGTTACACTTTTCTCCCAATACCATGGTTAAGACCCTAATACCCATCCTTAGTGCATAAAACCTCATAATGACACCCATATCCCACTAAAGGAAAAATATTCCATCTATAAGGCACGCGTGTTGATTTAGAGACTCATTTCATTTTATTCCATGACTATGGTCAATGTCCAGAGACCCATCCCTCCCATCCAAAACCCTATAATGGCACCCTTATCCCCTTATAATACCATTTAGACTCCCAAGATTCCATCCAGACGGTCTATGGGGTGGCTCATTGCCCAACATTACAATGATTAATCTAAAAGAGGGGGGGGGAGTAGATATAAGTGGAAGGGAGGGATGGGGGGGGGAGATATATAAGGGGGATGGAAGAGGGAGATATATAAGAGGGAGGGATGATTAGGTGCAATAAATATATAGGATAATGGATGGAGGAAAGATATAGCATAATGGATGGAGGGACAAATGGGGGGGGGGTGGGGTCATTAAAGAGTGAGAGGGAGGAGAGGGATGGATGGAGTGGTGGTATAGAGAGAGGTATAGATTCAATGAGTGACAGATACAAATGGGGGGGTGGTTAAAGAGTGAGAAGTGGAGTGTCAGAGAGAGAGAGAGAGAGAGAGAGAGAGAGAGAGAGAGAGAGAGAGTGATGGATGGATGGAGGGATGGTTAGAGGGTGAGAGGGTGGGATAATAACAGTGAGAGAGTAGGGATTTAGGGAAATGAAGGATGGTCAAAGATGGTTACACTGAGGGATAGAGATGAGGGATTGTGTGTGTGTGTGTGTGTGTGTGTGTGTGTGTGTGTGTGTGAGAGAGAGAGAGAGAGAGAGAGAGAGAGAGAGATGGATATTAAGGAATGGAGAGAAATATGAAGAGATGAAGGAGGTATGAAGGCTTGAAGGTGGAGAGAGGAGGTAGGGGGAGAAAGTGAGTGATAGAATGGAACACATGGAGGTATAAGGAGAGGGAGAGAGGGAGGGAGGGGGGAAGAGAGAAAGGGTTTTGGCGGGAGGGAGGGGAAACAAAGGAATTGTTTTAGAGGGTGTGTGGATGTGTGGTTGTGTGTGAGAGAGAGAAAGGGGGAAGATTGGTTATAGAGGGAGATGAGGTGTGGTGTTCCAATACCAATAGGTGTGTAAGTTTGTTTGAGGGGGGGAGTGGTGAGATTATGAAGGAGGGGGGGAGAGAGAGAGAGGGAGGAAAAGGGGATAGAGAGAGGGTTGAAGGATGGTTATAGATGCAGAGAGATAGTGATGGAGAGAGGGTGTGTGTATGTGTGTGAGAGAGACAAAGGGGGGAAGGTTGGTTATATAGGGAGAGGGGGGTGTGGTTTTTCAAGACCAATAAGTGTGTAAGTTTATTCGAGGAGGAGTGGCCAGATAAGGAAAGAGGGGGGATTTAGACAAAGAGGAAGAGAGAGAAGGAATTATGGGGGGAGAGAGAAGGGGGTGGAGAGAGGAGGTAGGGGGAGAAAGTGAGGTATGGAGTGAGTGAGAGGACGAAACACATGGAGGTAGAAGGAGAGGGAGGGAGGGGATAAGCGATAAGTGAGAGAGAGGGAATGGAGAGAGAGAGAGGGCCGAGGGATTGTTATAGAGGTAGAGGGATGGTGAATGAGAGAAATAACGGTGGTTAGATAAAAAGGGATGGAGAGAGGGTATGTGGATGTGTTAGATAGACAAAGGGGGGAAGGTTGGTTATAGAGGGAGAAAGTGTATGGTGTTCCAAGACCAATGTATATGTAATTTTTTTTTTTAAATTGACATATCCATATACAGAGCTTACAGTTGTTGTTTACCCTGTTCCTCCCATCGGTAACCTCATCATCCTAATACCTCCTTTGGACTAGCCCTTGAACCTCCAATAATCTGACCTCATTATCCACAATCATTCACAAAGTTTAGGCTAAGTGTAGTCCTTTTGCCACACTTACACTAAACCACTTTGGAGGAGCCAATAATTACCATGGTCTTTTTCTTTTAGATCAGGTTTCTCCCAAATCCTATCCACTAACTTGGTAAACTCTTTTTTACTCTCATACCAAGCTACTAAAACTAAAACGCATATTCATTATATCACATATGCGTTATTTTAAAATTTTAAAACTCAATGGGAACAAGGCTTGGCATGATGTTCGGAAATAGCTTCGGACTACCGAACCTATTGGCTAGGACAAATAAACTATGGCTATTGCCTATATTTTAGAACTCTATCAATATGCTCAGTTTCAATGGCATGTTTTTCTATGACAAACACATTATTTTTTTATGAAACTATTGAATATTGTAGAGTACGATCTAATGATTTTGAATATGTAATTTTTTCCTAAAAAATGTATGTTTTATTTATTTTATATTATTTTTCTAAATGACAAACGTCAATTTTCGAAAATAGATACATCATTTGTTTTTTATATAACTATTGATTTCCTTCACCATTTCCCAAGAAAACTATATGGTGCTCTACAATCTTAAATACATAAATTAGTGATTTCATTAAACTTTACCCCAAAGTGTTGCACCCACACATAACGTTTTCATTTCAAGGTTTTCTGACTTCAATAATTAATAATAAAAAATATAATTCATGAATTTTTTTGAATAAATAGTGTTGCACTAGGCCCATATGTCCTTGATATGTCTGCAATATCTTATCCAAAATTGACATCATTTACCTCAATAAGTGTTGGACCCGCACAAACATATATGCTATGATGTGCTGAAAATTTGAAAACCCAATTTAACGGAAACTAATTTTATAATCATTTACACAATTTTTTTATAAATAAATGTTATATATTATGAAATCTGATTCAATTACCTATCTTTTGTCTTTTTACTTCATCTTCAAATCCATTAGGGAACTACCCCTAATTGTCACCTAAAGTCAGAGGTTCCATGTTTTTTCAGTATTATATGGCATCTAATGTGTCTTTAAAGGAGTCCATGGTTGTGCATCAACCCTTATATTAACTCACTCTTTAGATAATTTATATTCTTATTCTGCATATTTTTTTGGAAATGTAAACTCATTAATCAAAATGAAAATGTGAATGATAAAATGCATTAAATATATTTCAAAAATACTAGAAGTAAAATGGAAGATTTCATATATTTTGAAGGACAAAGAAACCTTCTATCTTCAAAAATTAATTATCAAATTAATGATATGACCAAGGTTCCGTAAGTGAAAACCATACTAATACACAAATTTAGAAAGGTACATGAATCATAAATGACAATTTTATACCTCAAAAAATTTGATCCCTAGCATTTAATAGATCAGGATTTAAGATGGATTTTCACCATTAAATTGACTTATATACCTCAAGTTATTTCTAAGGACAATGTAATGATGTTATATACCAAATACTTAAGATATTGTAATAAAATGGAATGCATACATTATATACAAGATGTAAATGTGGAGAAAGACTTTAAAATAAATGATAAATAATTATAGGAGAACCTACTTGAAATACCCCAATACCTACATATATACCTAAATCCTATATATATATCTAAATCACCTGTTCATCTAATAATGACTATCTTGAGCGCTCTCTCTCTCTCTCTCTCTCTCTCTCTCTATATATATATATATATATATATATATATATATATATAGAGAGAGAGAGAGAGAGAGAGAGAGAGAGAGAGAGAGAGAGATTGATCACCCATTGCACTTGTAAGCTCTTTAGTATGCCAACCTCTCTTCCATAAACAATTTCTCCATTACATATATGTTTAACACCATTTTTTTAAATGAGATGTTTATGGATGCTATGGGATTATACCAAGGAATTTGAATACCTGCTTTAGGCCTCAACATGGCTCTTGGGATAGAGGGGGTAACCCTTAGTAGACTTAATGAGCTTACTATCCAATGTCACCACAATAGAAACTTGAAACTTTAATAAAACAAAAAGTCAATTTTGAGTAACGAGGACAAGTTAAATGTCAAGGGAAAAATGCAACATACAGGATTAGATTGACCACATAAATTCTCAAACCAAAGGCCTTTCTATTCAGAACTAGATTCTCAAAATGTAGAGAAAAAAAGTTGATAATGGTAGGTGGAGAAAATTTAAGAGGACCAAATAATCCTTGGGAAAACAATGAGCAAGAAAGTGATTGTTTTCCAAAGATAAATAAACATTATAGACACCCTAGGGATTTATGGAAATCTTCAAGTGTCCATGACATGTAAATCAATTTATCGAGGATTAAACAAATGAATCCAACAAGCGAAGTGTATGGGATGAGCATAAACATTGAATCCAACAACATAAACATGCATACATGTATCAAAAGAATGAATCTGAATACATGTAAACGATACATGAAATTGTCAGACAACTTAAAATCCTTTCTCTTTACCCTATATATTCCATAATCACTTCATACAAAATTAGAACTAACGAAAGAAAACATGAAAAAGTCAAACAATTCGAAATCCTTTCTTTATGCTGTGTATATTACATAAATGCTTCATATAAAATCAAAATTAATAAAAGGAAATACAAAAGGATGAAACAAGTTGTAATTCTTTCTTTGTACTATACCACAAACTAGATTTTCTTAGCCTCAAATATATAATAGTGTGGTATAAAAGATTATGGTATTAGATAGTGAGAAAAGGTGTGGAAAATAAGAAAGTTAAACATAGAAAATAGAGAGAGACATGGCTATGCAAAAGAGTAATGAATCCAATGGCAAGTTCCTTATTTCTTAGAAATAACAACAATTAATAGGAATCTTGGTTAAGCTCCTTCTTTAGCCATAAAGGATTCATCCTCCTCTTCTATATGAGAAACATCTCCCTTTTATAGCTCGTTGGGAGAGAAATGACTAGCATGCGTGATACCCAATGTTGTCACTAGAGAGTTGGCTCGTTAATGATAACCAAACTCTAAGTCTATTTGATGTCCTTATCATCCATAACTCCATGATTTTTCTTATTGCTTCAGATTGTTTCTAAAATTATAAATATTTCCTCTAACTACCTTTGATTTCCCCCTTTAATTTATATCATTGATCCTTTGGGCCATTTTTATGTACCCTTTGCATTAGGGATATGAAGTTGGCAATATTTTTATCTTTTCTTTCTTTTCAGAAAGTCTCAGGCCTCCTCATATCCCTCCTATATTGATCACACAGCTCTAATGGCCACTAGAAGCTGCCTTTGTTCTTTTTCTTCAAAAAATGTGAAACAATTTTTGCATTGTCTGGCAATGGATTTCTTAGGCTAGCTAGCTAGTATCTGACATCAAGAAACAATGGAGCGAGCCAAAATCAAATAATTTTTGGAATGGGATGAAATAAATGAAGAGATTGCATTCGTAATATTTAATTTGATGGATTCCCCAAAATAACCACTAATTCCCTTACTTTATGCAGTAAGAATAATTGGTGGGAAGTGAAAAAGAATATTATGGAATTTGTCTATCTTTACCTCTTTCAATGGTATTTGTCTATCTTAACATTTTTCCAATTTATATTGTTTTTTATAATCATGGTTCCATGCATTGTATGGTTTCATCTAATATAGTTTTGTGATGCATCTGGAGGGATCAAATCCCTTAATGTGCAATTGTTTTCTTAAATTTTTGTATTTGCATCGAAGAGGCCCATTCTACAACCCAATAGTAGCGATGTGTAACTCCTTCTGTGCTCATCCTAGACTTGACATGTGTTCTTTTTCAAAAATAAAAAATATTATTAAAAAATAACATGTTGGCTCAAATTAGATTTAAAATATTTACAACAACATATATATAAAACTACATAAATTATATAAATTAAAACCCTTCATTTGCACCTTGAGAGATTAGGTCCCTTTTAAGATGAATATATTCTCATGTAAAAAAAAAATAGACCTAGAAAGATTTGATCCCTCCTAACACATAATAGATTGAGAATTAAGATCAATCTTATAATATATGTTTTAGTCAATAATGTTTTTCTTTATTTCTAATACCATAATATAAAAAGCACTATAAAAACACCTTTTTTGTGTAAGCTAGATATAGATCCTTATACTATCTTCATCAAAATATATAGAGTCTGGGTATCACCAGGTCCTCTCATGAAAGAGAAAACAGACCCCAAAATAACTTTTGAATTTTTTCTTAAAATAGTCATCCTACCAAGGAAACAAGCGTTGCTGAAAGAAGAAGAAATAACAGAACTACTGATAAGCATAAAGCATAATGGCCAAAACCAAAAGATCTAAAACAAGGCAAAAAAGAAGGGATAGCTTAATTACTGCTGTAATCCTTTTGCTCTAGCTGGGTGGTCGGGTCCTTGGTCAAGGTGATGCCGAAGCGGTGGGAAAACTGTTGTTGGTTATACAGTAGTTGCTTCAGCATGTCGTGCATTTTTTCCTGCGTGCATTTTTTCCTGCTACATGAGGATTTCAGCCTAAGCCTTGTCTCTATCGGTGATAGCTTTGCCCAAAACCATCTTGTGAGACCAGTGCAGGTCAAGAGTTTTTTGTTACAAAGTGGCCTGACCCCTGGTATTACCAGGGTTGGGGATAAGGGATTCGAACTCCTCACGAATTTCTTCATCTATCAGGAAACAACAAGAGACCCTGGCGTCGTATTCGGCATCATTGATCTCTGCCTGAGCATGAATTGGAATTTTAGAGTGAAACTTGCAAGCCTTCTCTACCACCTTGCACATGAGGTGAATAGGCGGAGTAGAGGAAGATCCACTATGTTGCAGAGCGCTCGCCTACTGAGTATCCTGACGGGTGCAAACCCTTTTTTTAGGCGGAATGGCGACGAATATGGTTGAAGGATCTAAAAACCAAGGAATAAGCGCGTGTTGAGGATTCGAAGACCGAGAGAACCGTGCACCAAGAAAACAACTAAACTAAGAAGTCTACAAAATAGGGATCTCGAGCCAACGAGTGCCCAGAGAGCCAGAGAGCCAGCAGTCCAGCTGTTAAGCATGGTTTTGGATTTCCTCAATGATAGGGAGGTAACTGGCTCCAAGCATCTTCCCAGAATAGGGATCTGTTGCCATTTCTTACCTCCCAGAAGTTGTGCTTGCGAATGAGATCTCTTTGAGCCCAAGCTGAGTTCCATATGAGGGACCCTTTCGGGAGTGAGTCCTCCATGCTGAGCTCATGGTGATTTAAATTATCAGGATACTTTTGCATCCAGATGCGCGTCCAAGGTGTGGAATTTTCAGTGCAACATCTCCAGAGTAGCTTGGTGCAAAGAACTTCGTTGGGAGTGCAAGGGTCTCTTAGACGGAATCCTCGATCCAACTTAGGAGTCCAAAGCTTGTCCCAAGAAACCAAGACCGATTTTCTGTGTTGAGTGGAGCCTCCCCAAAGGAAATTTCTTTGCAGGTTGTTGATAGACTTGAGGATGAACTTAGGGGCCACCATGACAGAGAAAAGAAAGAGGGGAATGGCCTGTAAGATAGATTTAAGGAGAATGAGGCGGCTAGGAAAATTGAGGGATCTGAAGGTCCAAGAGGAAATCTTAAGCTCAAGGGTGGTGAGGAAGTCTTTCCTGGAGGAATTCTTGATGGTAGAGGCAACCAGGGGCTCCGAAGAATTTGGAGGGAAGGGAGCCTTTTGGAAAGCCTAAAAATGTAGTAATGCAGTTTTGAATTTGCAAGTAAGTATTGAAAAAGAAGATTTCAAATTTCAAATTGTTAATTGTCGTACTTGAAGCCGCACTGAAGGAATGAAGGATTTCTCTGAAGGCCTTGGATTCCATGACAATGGATTTACCCATCAACATTGTTTCATCCATGAATTGCAGATGCAAATGGGTGTTGCCTTGTCTGCTGGTTTTGATGCCTTGCAGCTGGTTATTTCTGACTGCTATTTTGATGCTTCTACCTAAGATCTCCGCGAGAAGGATGAAGAGGTAGGGGGATAGAGGGTCACCCTTTTTGCTTCCTCTCGAAGGGGAGAAGGTGGAAGAGGAAGTACAATTTACCAGAATAGAGAAGAAGGCAGAGGAAACAAGGGAGATGATCCAGCGAACCCAGGGGAGAGAGAATCCAAAGGCTAAGAGGGTGTCTTTGAGGAAGTTCCAAATGGTTTTGTCGAAGGCTTTGGAAATGTCCAGCTTGATGATAATCCCCGGAAGGGAGGAAGTTTTAAGAGTGTGAATTACCTCATGAGCTGTTATAATTCCATCCATGATTTATCTACCCTCAAAAAATCCTGATTGCTCTGGAGAGATGAGGAGGGGTAGCAAAGGTTTAATATGGTTGGCTATGACTTTGGTGATGATTTTTTAGATGACATTACAAAGGGCGATGGGGCAAAAGTTGGAAGGGTTAGCGGCCTTGCTAATTTTGGGGATGAGAGTAAGAAAGGTGGAATTGAAAGTAGGGAGGATGGAGCCAAAAGAGCGGGAGGCTTCAACCACCTACCAAACATCATCGTTAACAATTTCCCAATAGGTTTGGAAAAAATCAATAGTGAATCCATCTAGTCCCGTAGCGTTTCCAGAATTTATTTCCATGACTGCAATTTCAACTTCCCCGAGAGAGATAGGGCTCATGAGATTGTTATTTTTCTCCTTTGTGATAATATGGGGGATGTGCTGCAAGATGTGCTAAGAGGCCTGTGACCGATCCATAGTGGTGTCATTCAAAAGACTATTGTAGAAGAGAACAAGCTCTTGTTCAATGTCATCTTTGTTGAGGACAGTATCTTCGGTACTGGTTTTCAGCTTGGTGATTCCGTTGCTTTGCATGCGTTGGATCATGGCATTGTGAAAAAATTTGGTATTTCTTTCCCCATCTTTGATACATTGAATTCTGGATTTTTGTCTCCAGAGAGTTTCCTCTTGCTGATTTCTAACATCAAGCTGATTCAGAAGGTGTTGCTTATGCTATTTGAGGTTTTCAGTGAATACCTGATGGATGGCATGAGATTGGATGTCTTCCAGATCGAGTTCCAACTTTCTTTTCTCCTCTAGAATGTTTCCAAACTCATTTTTTGTCACGTACCCACCCATCCATCCAAGGCAAGGGAGGGAACATGATGCCAATCTATGGGTATTTTTAACAAACTCAGCCCATTCATTAGATTCATGCAATTGAAAACCCATGTGTGTAGGTGTAATTTCAACAAACATGCACAACAGAGATAGACTCATCCACGCACATAATTTCATATGCATTCAATATATCAATAATAGTCTTTTAATTTAAATACTGCAGAGGCAAAACACATAAATAGAAAACACTTATCTTTGTCGTGAAATTGTCCCACACAACTAGCTATGTTGCTGCAACGTTCCTCCCAACCATAGGTCTCTGCCCGACCTGTATTATTTCAGCACTCAGAGACCACCCCCGAGCTGGGCATGATATCTACAAGGAAAAGGGGACTCTCAAGCTCATCACATCCCAAAGCAATGGATACCCATCTCAACCCCAACATTTCTTAACACACGACAACTCAAAACTGAGCATGGACTCTCATAACAACAAAATCACAATTTTTGGGCATGAAGAAAAACGTTTGGCAACCAAAAACAAAATGTCAATTGGGGGAAAACCACCCTGGGAGAGCAAAACCGTTTCCAGAAAACGTTTGTGGCACTCAAGGGACACAAACGGCCTCCATAAACCCCAAATTCATGGCTCCCTTCCTCCCAGCCATTGTGCAATGCAAAAATGAGCTCCCAAGCATGGAAAATGTAGGAGATAGATGAAAAACGTGATGGGAAAAGCCCAGCTAGCTCAAACTACGTGAGAGGGAAAAGGCTCGGGAATTCAAGGGCCAAAACAACCTTCACACAGTCATTAACTGGCAACAGGGAACTAGCACAATTTTTGGGCAAAACCGTGATAGGTTGGCACCCAAATTGGCACATACACAATCACACAATTGATGGGAACATTCAAAAACGGTTTCTGAGGTAGGAGATAACTGCTGGGTTCACAAAAATGATTTTTCCATAATGAAAACCAAATCTGGAAATTCAAAAATGATTTCACAACAATAAGAGGAAACAACAAGCTATCAACTTATCTATTGAGCTCCCAATGGATTTCTCTTCTTTCCCCATAGTATAGCCAACACAAAAATGGGATTCGCAACTTGAAAACTAGTGAATTTACAACATACGTCATGAGAAAAACGCCCAGCAAGCTTCCAAAACATGAGAGAGTGAAGTCTGATCATGAATAATGACTTGGGAAGGCAATTCGTGGGTGTTTTCTTTCCCAAGAAGGAGAAACATGATTTTCCATGAGGGTGGCTTTCCCATACTCAAATTTGGATAGCCATCCCTCCCCAATCCCCAAGGCATTAACTACTTCGCCCAACTCTTGGGAGAAATGAATGATTGGGCACCAAAGTCAACATGGATAGTTGATGGTTGATGGGTTCTCTCATTGACACTTGGCTTGACTTCATTGGCTCAAGGGTTTGAATATTTCCCTCCCAATTCCTTGTAATATCATGCCCCTTCTCTTGTTGCATTGCATAGCTAGTTGTGGGTATTTATATTAAAATGCATATTTACAATTCCAATGTGCCTGGCTAGCACGTAAACCATATGTATTAATAAATCGATGGAGAGGCCTTGGCCTTGAGTTCCTCACCACGATTTTTATAGCAATATTATATCATTTACAATTTAATTCAATGGGGTCAAGATGGGGACATGACATTCCCCTCATCTTGGAATAAGACCGTCCTCGGTGTTCCAATACTTCAGAATATATACCCACTTTACACATGCCTCAAAATTCACAACTGGTGGTAGGTCTGTCCGGCATTTCATCTCTTTACTTTGAACCTTCAGGATCAAGTCCTTTGGCTTCCACAACTGCTCCTACTGGATTTGACCCTCCATCTCTGCAGGTGGGCATTGCTCCACAGCAATCCCTTCCTTTTATTCACCTTCCAGCTACTCTGCAAGTCTGGAATTTCATGGATGCCATCTTTCTTGCTGTCTTGGCAACTATTTGAGGAATATTTTCAACCAAATCAAATAGCTTTTGGTCTGCTTCCATGATCACGGTGCACGACTGGATCTCACTTTTCTCACCAGCAACACTTGGCTAGTGTCGGCTACAACCAATTGTTTCAATTTCTCCCTGTGAAATTTATCATGGAAACTCTTTGTTAGGACAAGCATAATATAAACATTAAAATTATTCAATTATTTCCCAATTGACATGGAACGTCCATGCTTCACTCATGCGACTTCCAAATTTTTTTTCATGCTTTCCTAACATACACATGATCTCTTTCATGTTCATCCTTTCATAGTGAAATAACTATTTTAGCATTCAGAATTTAATTCCAGCAAATAAACACATTCTTCTTCTAGTCATGACATGCATTCAACAATTCTTTGTTTTATAAATGCATCAATAAAAAGGAAAGAGAAGAGTAATATTTTCTCCCTCTTAGTCTTGTTTTATTATGGAGCTATGCCATCACTATGGTTTTATGCTCCTTAGTCTCTTTCACTTTAATGTGAATGCTTGAATTGCCCTTTATTGGCTATGACACTTAGTGTCTAAGGTCTGTCTAATGCTTTTCAATTTCGGTACCCCTTCCCATTCTGCTTACAGAACCTCTGGTTGCTAGGACCCACTCATGTTCACTAGCACCATCTTTTATTACTGCTCATATTGAGCTCTATAGGATGGTCATATTTCCATATGCATCCCTATGATTCCTTCCTGGTCCTTGCTTCCAACAATACGTACACTCAAACATTGAATCAATTCACATGTTTAGTTTATTTCATAAGGTTTTTCTCTAAACAAGAGTTTGAGAAATCATAACCAAATCATATACACACGTATATTCATAAGCAAGAAGCTGCAAGGTAACCAAATAATTATCTGTATTGGATGTCTTCACTTTATTCCACGGGATCCTTCTTTGCTTTACGAGCCTTGGATTTCCTGTGGACACAATTATGAATGTTGGGCTAGCATGTAGGCTACTCCACAATCATTCGAATAGGCAATGCCAGGCTAGTACAATGACTGGTTTTATCAATTGTTTAAGGGGTATTGGGCCCGCATACACGCTATTTCACAATATTAAGTAGTGAATTCCCATCCAGTTACTCTCTGGATTTATCAATAATTTGATATCGCCCACTCATTTAATCTCTGGATTTACCAGAAATTTTATAGCGCTTTCAGGGTCTTGCTTTCGTACAATGACCAAGGTTTCCAACAAAGAAACATTAGTGTATCAGCTTAGTTGTTAGAAGACTTATAATTGAAATCTTCATTATTCCAAACAAGACATAAATGAAACAAAATACTTATCTGTATTGTGCATTTCCCCTCTAGTCCACTGGATCCTACTTTGCTTTGCAAGCCTTGGGTTTGCCTATGGACTTGGATGTAGTTAATGCTTCACCAGTACACCTTCACGTCGACTGGATTTACCAAGCATTTGGTGGTGCCCAACCAACCCCATATCTAGTTGGTCCTCTCCATTGTCGAGCCAGCACATTCGTCTGGGTCATCGACCAATGGAAGGAAACTGCGCCGCCTGACCATTATAGGTCAAGGATATACTATGGAGCCATAGGCATCTTAGGGTTTTTAGTCAGTCTTGGCGCCTTCCCTCCTACTGATGTCCCAATAGATATTTTATGCCTTCACCAATGTCACCACACATTCTCGCACCACAACCCTTCACACACACAACTCTTCATTCATACAAGGACGTCACTCCTTCTCTGGTGCAAATCGGTGGTTCCTTTTAGGAACTTTATAGGTGAATTTCTTGACTGTAGGTTAGCATGACCCCACTCACACAAGGATGATACCTCTTCTTGATACATAGCTCTTCGGTCCTGTCCATCCCTTCCGGTAATATTTCATGCGAGCATAGAAAGGTTACCAATTCCTATACAGTCCTTTTGCGTACCCTTCTTCACTTTGCCTCTTAATGTGCAGTATCAATCTGCATCTGTGTAGGCTGACAACACAAGAAGGATAAGCAAGCTCATCAGTATTGCTGTTCAATTTTGTAACCAGAATCCATATCATTCACTATCAAGTATTGAAACACCAGGAATGCATCCATTCCCTTATGGTGTAGTCAATATTGAAAACCCTATCATGACCCAGCACCAGAAAAGGTGTGCACCCCCTTTTCGATGTGCGCCATGTAGGCCCTAATCATACTTAAGCAGTCTGCAATGATATAAATAAGATAAAGCGTGCTTTGCATATTAACCCTAATAATTTAGACATGCATGTTCTTGTCTAGGGTCACATAATACTCATTCATTTTGCAGATGTATCTCACATGCCTCCTGGGTATATCTTTACCATCTCACTCTCATGGTTTACCAACATGTGGTTTGGCTGAGATATTATCAATGGTGTTTCACATGAAACCCATTTTCAAAGCATGGGGTCTTTCCCATCTAGTTTGGATTTTGTAGGCCATCACTCCTGGTCTTCCTGCAATGTGTCTTCCTGGCACATTTATCAAATAGCCAAACAGTTAGCAGCATTTAACAATAAAATTCAAATCTGATTTCTCTAATCAGTCAATGGCATTGATAATTAAATTCAAGTATGAATTGCAATTCTGTCCTTTACAAAAATTGATTCGCTTAGCCATGAGTCTGTTCTCATATCGTTTGGCTCTTGCTCACGGTAGATTCCCATCTTCATCATGGACTTGCCCATATTTTCCATGCCCAAAACAATCTACCTGAAATCTGAAACTTGCATTAGCCAAACACGTTATGAGTATTTTATGCATATAATCCTTTCATTGCTACAACAATCACTGAAGTGATCTCGGAATTATAACACTCAATAATTCAAACATCTTCAGTTGTTAACATTTGAAATGCAATGAAATATATACATTTCTATATATGCATCATTATCACAATAAAATTGCAAGACACAGTCACACTATCCATGCAATTATGTCCTTCCAACAGAGTGCTCTAGTAGCCCATCACACGTCTACCTTCTTCATGCAGTCTTTCCCTTGCATTCATAGTAGCTCATGAAATGGTATTAGGAATAACAATAGTCCACCATTTCATCTATTATCTAATTGCATTGAAACATATATATATATATATCACAACCATGCATTCACACAATGCATCTCAACAAGTGCACCCGCACATATGCATGCACATTCACCACATGACCATAAATCCTCACTTGCTTTGGTTGTTAAACTCACAACCGGCATACACAAATGGCATGATATAATTTCATATGAATGCATTGAGATTTCTAAGCAATTATAGGGTGTAAGGATCATTGCCTTCACTTACCCATACCTCACCATACTTGGTAGGTTAACAGTCCCATTTAGGCACTCAATACCATATGCAACTCAAATCATCATAGTTCAAAACATAGTTGAAGGGATCTCACCAAATCCTCTTTCAATATTCATGCAATTAAGCACCAATAACCATTACCTGCATGGTTGTTATTAACATCGCTTGATCTTACCTGATTAGTTGGCCTCTTACCAAGACTACTCAGTCCTTTTGCCAACATCATGATCACGGACTTGTTGCACCATCCTCTCTTCATAAGGTCGTCGGTCACATGCAACAACATCATCCTCATCTTTAGCCATGCTTCATTTTCCTTTGGTCCTATAACCAATGCGAGCACAACTAGTTATTAGAAACCACAATCATTATCTTAAGTGGCTCATTGCATATGCAAAACCTAACTATTTTACCGATATGCAATATCATATACATTCAAAAATATTTTCACATGCACTGTGCAATGTTTATTAATATGCCATCTAGTGCATATTCATCTTATCTATATAATCCCTTGCATTTTCAGCATCCCTATTCCTTAATTTTCAGTATATAAACTTAGGGAATATAAATATAATAACAATGAAGGAGTTAAGGAATTCTCCCTTTCCCATTCCTCCTCCACATCATAGCTGATCATTTTCTTGGTGCTCCTATTAGATTCTGTTTTAGCATTCTCAACATGTATGTTTTCCCCCATGGCATCTGTCTCAGGATCATACGGATTCTGTGCATCATCCATGATGTTGATATTCTTGGCCCAACCAAGACCAGAACTTTCCAACTGCACTTATCTGGAATGTTGCCTTGATGTGGCTATAATTCTGTAAAATCTATTTATAAACACAACTATTAGCTTCATTATAATGCTATAAATTATTTGCATGTATGTGGAAAATCCCATATTGACAACTTTGTCCAATAAGATACTTTCCCCGCTGGCGCAAATGTTAAGGCTAAGATGGCCGCCATTGCGCGGATGTTAAGATTATTTTTGTTGTCATTGGCACGGATGTTAAGATTAAAATTGCCGCGGGTGGCGCAGCTCTTATCGCAAGTTTTGCCACCACGCGCATCGCATATATTAACACTAATTCTGCCGCCATGCATGCAAAAGTTAACATTAATTCTGCCTCCACGCACGCAGAAGTTAACATTAATTCTGCCCTCGCGCACACATAAGTTAACATTAATTATGTCGCCGCGCACGCAAAAGTTAACGTTAATTCTGCCACCGCGCACGCAGAAGCTAACATTAATGTTGTCGCCACACACGCAGAAGTTAACGTTAATTTTGTAGCCGCGCATGCAGAAGTTAACGTTAATTCTGTCACTGCGCACGTAGAAGTTAACGCCGCATGCACAAAACTTAACCTTAACTTCGCCGACACAACCTTCAGCAAAAATTCGAAACACTTGGAAAAATTTTGGAATTTTCTCTTCCTTCCAACGCAGAATTAGTAACATCTCCACCGATTGTGCCACAAAAGATAAGGGTAAAATCTCCGACCGCCAACCCTGCAACCACTGATTGTGCTGCAAACGATAAGGGTAAAATCTCCGACCGCCAACCCTGCGACCGCCGACCGCTTCCCTTCGGCGCAGAGTTAACAACTATTTCGCCGACCATTGCAGCGCTTTTGGGCTTATCTTTTCCAGCAGAGTTGCAATAGTTAGCCCAATTTTTGTCGCTGCGTGCGCAGAGGATTAGCTAAATTTTCGCCACCGTGCGCGCAGAAAATTAGCTAAATTTTTGCAGCTGCGCACGTAGAAAATTAGCTTAATTTTTGCCGCCGCAACCCTTAGGCAAAATTTTCGAAAACATAATTTTTTTCCTCCTTTTGGCGCAGAATTAACAACTTTCCAGCCGACCGTGTCGCAAAAATTAGCATTAATTCTGTCGCCGTGCGCGTAAAACTTAACGCTAAAATCACCGACAGAGCCTTTAGCAGAACTCATAAATACTTAGAAAAATTTTGCAAATTTTCAAAGACAGTTAAAATTTTTCTGGAAATGTGCCCTTCGTTTCTTTACAGGGGTGAGCTACCACAGATCAAACTCGCATAAAAACAGTAAAAGAATGCCAAGAACTTGCACCTCTGCTATGCCAAAATAAAACAGCAAAATAGCATAAGGATAACAAGAGGTTGCACCTCCTTCTCTCCATGGAACAATCAACAAATAAAAAAATAGAATGTTACTGCATTAGAAACATTGTAAGTAAGCATTCAACTTGAAAAGGGATTTTCTCCCTCCTTCCTCACTTTCATAAGATGAAATCAGCGCAATTAATTTTGCAATGATCCCCAAAACAGTCATGGGAATGATTTCCCATCTTAATCAAATGGAAGCTATCAGATCTTCAGGTTTCTCTAATTCATTTTAACTTCAAATACTACATACATATACACACAATGATTTATATTTCTATGAAGGTCCCAACAGCCGTACTATTGAACCTTAAGCTCTAATACCATCTGTTACGTACCCACATATCCATCCAAGGCAAGGGAGGGAACATGATGCCAATCCATGGGGATTTTTAACAAACCCATCCCATTCATTAGATTCATGCAATTACAAACCCATTTGTGTAGGTGTAAATTCAACAAACATCCACAGCGGAGATAAACTCATCCACACACATAATTTCATATGCATTCAATATATCAATAACAGTCTTTTAATTTAAACTGTGCAGAGACAAAACACATACATAGAAAACACTTATCTTTGTCGTGAAATTGTCCCACACAACTAGCTATGTCGCAGCAACGTTCCTCCCAACCATAGGTTTCTGCCCGGCCTGTATTATTTCAGCACTCAGAGACCACCCCCAAGTTGGGCATGATATCTACAATGAAAAGGGGACTCTCAAGCTCATCACAACCCAAAGCAATGGATACCCATCTCAACCCCAACATTTCTTAACACACAGCAACTCAAAACTAAGCATGGATACTCATAACAACAAAATCACAATTTTTGGGCATGAAGAAAAACATTTGGAAACCAAATACGAAATGGCAATTGTGGAAAACCACCCTGGGAGAGAAAAGCCATTTCCAGAAAACATTTGTGGCACTCAAGGGATGAAAATAGCCTCCATAAACCCCAAATTTCTGGATCCCTTCCTCCCATCCATTGTGCAATACAAAAATGAGTTCCCAAGCATGGAAAATGCAGGAGATAGATGAAAAACGTGATGGGAAAAGCCCATCTAGCTCAAATTGCGTGAGAGGAAAAAGGCTTGGGCATTCAAGGGCCAAAACGACCTTCAACCAATCATTAACTGGCAGCAGGGAACCAACACGATTTTTGGGCAAAACCATGACATATTGGCACCCGAATTGGCACATACACAGTCACACAATTGATGGGAACATTCAAAAACGATTTATGAGGTAGGAGATAACTCCTAGGTTCACAAAAATGATTTTTCCATAATGAAAACCAAATATGGAAATTCAAAAACGATTTCACAACAATAAGAGGAAACAACAAGCTATCAACTTATCTATTGAGCTCCCAATGGATTTCTCTTCTTTCCCCACAGTCTAGCCATCACAAAAACGGGATTCTCAGATTGAAAACCTGTCAATTTACAACATACTTCATGAGAAAAACACCCAGCAAGATTCCAAAACGTGAGAGAGTGAAGTCTGATCATGAATAATGGCTTCGGAAGGCAATTCGTGGGTGTTTTCTTGCCCAAGAAGGAGAAACACGATTTTCCATGAGGGTGGCTTTCCCATTCTCGAATTTGGACAGCCATCCCTCCCCAATCCCCAAGGCATTAACTACTTCACCCAATGCTTGGGAGAAATGAATGATTGGGCACCAAAGTCAACATGGGTAGTTGATGGTTGATGGGTTCTCTCATTGACACTTGGTTTGAATTCATTGGCTCAAGGGTTTGAATATTTCCCTCCCAATTCCTTGTAATATCATGCCCCCATCTCTTGTTGCATTACATAGCTAGTTGTGGGTATTTATATTAAAATGCATATTTACAATTCCAATATGCCTAGCTAGCACGTAAACCATATGCATCAATAAATCGATGGTGGTGCCTTGGCCTTGAGCTCCTCACCATGATTTTTATAGAAATATTACATCATTTACATTTTAATGCAATGGGGTCAAGATGGGGACGTGACATTTTTATTCCAGTGCTTGAGCTACTTCTTGATGAATTTTAGCTTTTCTTGGAAACAGTACATGAGGGTTCCATCTCTCCCTTTATAGGAGAGCCACCAATCCTTTATTTTTTATTTCAGATATGGATGGGAGATCCATAATTGCTCAAATCTGAAGGGTCTATGAGAGTCAGGAGAGTCCCATTCGAGGTGTAGACAGACCAGCCAGTAATCAGATCCCGCGAAGGGCAAGATGGAGCTAGAGAGGTTGAGTTGATTCATCAGCAAGGAATTGGAGATGAGAAAACGATCAAGATGAGAAGCTATTTGAGTGTTCCCCCTCTCCTGTTGTTCCAGGTATATATGCCATTATTGGTCTCGAGATCCACCAAAGAGTGATCTCAAATGAAAGTTTGAAAAACAAAGTTGTCTATGTCCAGTCTGCGAATCCCTCCATTTTTCTCACTGAGGGATTTGATGATGTTAAAATATCCCCCTAGGTTCCATTGCTTTTTCAGGAGTTGATCATTGAGCCAGGAGAAATAGTTGAGAAAGTGAATTTTCTGGTCTAGAGATTGGGGACCATAAACATTAGTGATCATGCCCTTGTGAGTGGTGCCTAGAATGTGGAACCAACCAAAAAGAGTGTGGTAGCTAGAGAAGAATCCATCCATGCTTATGATATTGGGATCCCAATCTATGGAAATGCCTCTAGAAGCACCTTTAGCGTCGACTGCTACAATATCCGCATTCTTCCAGCAATTTTTTATGAATGAGCGGAGTTTTAGCTCCGTGGATTTAGTTTCTTGTAATATTATTAGAGTGGGTTTTTCCTTGAGAATTTTTTTTTTCAGCATTCTTCATTTGGAATCACTACCGATTCCCCTTATGTTCCAGCTAATAAATTTCAGTTCCATTAATTCAATGGCTGGAAGATGGTAGTGATCTTGGCACTCATGCCTGAATCTATTAAGTGCTCTCCCAGCTCGCGAAGTAGTTGTGTGTTGGGATTTCTTCCTTTCTTCGTGAGAGCACTTTGGCCTTTGGAAATTTCCTTGCGCTTTAATATTTTGCTTATCCCCATTTGGTTTTTAGCGGAGGGAATTGCAATAGCATTCACTAGTGGTGGAAAGTTCTGTTGTAGGGCTAGGGACTGATAGACTTCTTTGAAAAGATCCATTTGGCTATGTGGGACACTTATATGTCACTTTTTTCCCATGCTTCTTGAATGGATTCCAAATCTAGTTCTCTGGTCTCCATGTCGTCTAGGTTTGTGAGGCAGTCAACGAAAGGAGAGTAGAGCTGCGGTTGCAGGACATCTTTGAAGATGGGATCCATGAATGTAGAGGCGTGCAGAGTGGGAATGGGAGCAGAGGATTCTAGGAGATCAGGGGTTTGTTGAGAAAGGACAGAAAAGATGTTGTGGAAGTCTGGGTTGGTAGAAGTGCTAGAGGCAGAGGGTTTCTTCCTTGTTCTTCTACGGTTGGTTGCTTTGACGAATCCATCCTCATCCTTTCTGGTTTGGGTAGGAGGAGGGGGGGGGGGGGGGGGGTTTGCATTCAGAGGACATTCCGGAAGAGGTGACCGTGCTCATGACATTTTCTACATCTGAAAGGTATGCGTTCATAGTCTAAGAGTTGGATCCACTCTATGTCTTGGTAAGAAAGACAGATTGCTTCTGGGAGGGCCACTGAGATGTCCATGTAAATACAAATTCTAGCATAGGAATTGTAGCGGGCAGCTAAGGTGGCATCCGAGGCTTGAATGAAGGTTCCTAGGGTATTGTCGATTCCATCTAGGGTTTCCAGGTTCAAGTACTCTTGAGGCAGAGGGTAAAGCCTTAGCTAGACTAGCACCACATTGAAATTCTCTTTCTAGTCCCGCATGTACAGACCTGCGAAGTGTAGGAAGTACGATCCTCCTTGAAATATACGGTGTTTGTCATCAAGATTGTGGAAAATAACCATAAAAAATCCTTTGGATCCAAGTTTTAGTTCACACTGTCCTTTTGGTTTCCAGGTATTGGTGATCCACTAGGTGAGATTCTTTTATGTTGGCCATAAGCCTATGAATTTGTAGATAATGGCATGGTCATGAATGTATTGAATGTGCTGGCTGACAAGATTAAACGTTATTTCATACCTGGGGATTTGAGATGAATTGGGCTTGCATTTGTTGGTGCTTTTGGTCGGCTCCATATTCCTGGATGGCTCTTCTTGATTCGTGTTTGCAGACTTCGGAGCAGCTAAGGCACAGTCTGCAGTTCCCTCTCCTCCTTTTCCAGTATTAGGTCCCGATTTTTCAGAGTGCGATCCCAGTTTTCTTGACGTCAGAGCTGACCCCATCAGGAGGAGGGGTGTGATGGTTTGAGTACGACGAGCAACGATTTGGCTAAAGGAAGGTTTGGAGCGACCTCCACTGGAGGATGCCATGGCAGGGACCAAGCGAGAATTGCAAGCGGTGAGGACATGGTACAGAAACCCCAGCAAAGCCTAATTCACCTTCGGATCTCCGATTGGTTAAGATAGTTATCCACTATCAAAACACAATTAACTAACTCTTTGAGATAATTTAATTTTTATTCTGCATTAATTTTTTGGAAATTAAACTCATCCACCAAAATTAAAAGGTCAATACTAAATTGTATTAAATATATTTAAAAATATACATTAAAATGAAAAAGTTGGACAAATAATAATAATAAAACAAAACCTATTATCTTCCTAAATTAATTATCAATCTAATGATATGACCAAGGTTTCATGACTACAAACCACATCAATACACATAGGTACATGAATCATAATTGACAAATTGTTTGATCGATTGGTTTGACCTCATAATACTACTTAGTAGAAAAAACCAAATAAAACAAAAACGAAAAAAACTAAGTTGGGCTTCACTCAATTGGGAAACATGATGTTATGGGCTTCAAATGGGAAAAAATCACCCTCTTTTTGAAGCATAATGTTATGGCCTTGAAATGGGAACCAATCACCCTCCTTTAGAAATGTTTCCAATCTTTTTCAAAGACAAGTTGCCCAACACTCAAAACGATTACCATACAACGTTGAGCTCTTCAAATTCCCATAGTATGTTGCATCACCTGCCAAGAGCGATTCCTATACAATGTTGGGAACAACGCATTCTCTTTCACTTAACATGCCTCGTCGTTTTTTGCAATTGTTATTTACTCTTAAACCTGAAACTGATTATGTTTGAGTTTTTTTATATTTTATTTTTTAATAATCTTCCATAGGCTATAGTGAGAGTTGGACTAAAAAACCCATATATTGGTCCTCATGTCTATAACATACGTTAACTATTAAACAACTTAATTTTAAAATTAAAATTAAAACAATTATATATTTAAGAAATAGTAACATCTATATCCATATATTAGATTTTGTTGGTTATAGTATTTATATCTATATATTTATTTGATATGTTATTTTATAAAATAGAAGATAAAAAACAACAACAATAATAATGCTGAAAAATAATAATATTTGAATCTCATCATTATTACAGCCGAGTATGGGGGAGATTTTGTGAGTCGAGTGTTTTTCGAGTAACAAATAACAAAATAATATAAAGTAAACAAACAAACAAAAATCCAATACCGGTAAAATAGGGAAGTAAATTTCTTATATATAATACTTTTAATCAAATATATAAGCCAAATTAGCATAATTGTATCTTAAAAACCATAATACTTCTTATATGCTGCTAAAAATATAAATGATTGTAATGAAATAAATTAATATAAATTCATCTTATCTCAGTGAAAATGGCCTCAAATACTAAAAATACAGATTACTATAATAAAATAAATCGATATAGGGTTCATTTTACTCTGGATCTATAAAGTGTGGAGAATGATCAAATCCCATGTAAACTTAGGAATTTGATTCTGATTGACCAAAAGTAAATCCTGAATTAAGATGGATCTATGAAGATATGAAGGTTTTTCACTGTAATCAAGTATTTGTTGTTATTATTATAAATATTTGATTATTCAATTATAAATTCTAATGATTATAAACTCTAATGATTAGAAACAATAATATTTGTTATTATAAATGTTTGATTAAGCAATTATAAACTCTAATCATTATAAACAACAATATTTGTTATTATAAATGTTTGATTAGGCAATTATAAACTCTAATGATTATAAACAACAATGAAGTTTTTATTCTGATGAGTCAAAGTGCTTGAGTCCTGAATCTTTCTGACCCAAATATAGGTACAAGAAGAAATACAATAATTCATTTGGTAATTATTAGGATCAGCCTCTTCCCTAAAAGAGCAGCTTGAGAGAAGATTAAATCTCAATTTTTTATTTTTTTTTGGTGCAATCAACATCTCACAGTGCAAATAGTCAATGGTACACTATTAGATGCTTGTTTGCTTCCGTATTCTTTCAGTTTTGGATATTGTAAATATGAAAGTTACACTGTTAATTTCTGTTATAATTTAAATGAAAAGAATGGGCAGAAAATGCAGCGAAATTAGAATGTGCAGTTGTTTGTCCATTGCACGTCTGCCAATGCAACCATCACCGACGTCGAAAGAAAGACGTGCCGTCTGACTTCCCACTTTGAACGATGCCCGAAAGATTCATAAAGAAACCATTGACTACATATGTAACACATGCTTACTGTGAGAGGACAAAACCACAGGCGCCATTTCAGACCATCAATACCTGCTACCTATTCCTGGTCCCCCATATGTTACTGCTTGGGAAGCTCATGATACGGACGGGTTTTTAAATTAATTTGAAGGTCATAGAAGTCACATGGAATTATGTAAATTTCATTTACAAATACAGTAGTAGCGGTGACTGACAACAGTCGCAGAATCTGGCCAACGATATGCAAACCTACTGTAGACAGCAAAAAGACAACCGAGTCAATAGGTACAGAGAGCAGTGACCCTTGATTTCGCAACTGTGCCAACCGACAACTCAATTATCGCGTCCAGGGTTTCGTTGAAGATAAAGGAGAGAGCCATCCAGCACTATTATTACCAGTACACTGGCAATGCAGCCGAGTCAAAAAAGCCTGGCTAGCTTGAAAGCCTGTCATGGACATTATGACGCTAGCCGGGGCCGGCGGCAAGATTCGTCAGAAACCTGATTCATTTGAGCAAACTTCAGACGAATCTGAGCCCTTTCTCGGAAAAAGACTGTTCATATTTTGACACCTTTATAGGCCGGCTGGTACATGCTGTTAGTAAAGTCAATATCTAACAACTAACTCATCGACCCTTAGAAAACAAACAAACAAACAAAAAACTAACCCATCGACCCGAGTCGCCGACCCCTATAGATTAATGTTTGTCACCTTCAGAGCCCAGCAGGTTTCTTGGTAAGTATGAGTACTTTATGGAACTTGATTCCCAAACTACCCAGAGAGACTGGCTGAATTGTCAGGTGGGAACCATCTCTAGAACGATCGCGAAGGCCTGCCATAAGCTTCTGGTGGATGATGTCTCACGAGCTAGATGTACTTGGTTACGGGCACTGTTTCATTTGCTCAAAATTAGGGACCGACCTAAGAAAGCTTTCTTGAAGGCTTTGACCACAAATAAAAGTTTGTGATAATATCTCCCATGGAAAAACCTTAGCTGGGCCAAATCTCCAATCAAGACGACATTGAAAGAAATTGTGGGGCATCATGAAATGGTGTTTCAAACCCAATGCCGAGTTCTTATAAGAGACAAGAAGCCACCCAAAAATGGCTTGACCTGATAGTGTAAACTTATCAAAAGAAAAGAGGGGAGCGTGTGACTTGGTACTTGGTAGTGACTTGGTCCTTTCTCTCTTATGTCCACCAAAGATCCAATCAAGAAGAAATTGAAAGAAAAATTGTGGAGCATTATAAAATGTTGTTTCAAACCCATGCCAAGTTTTTATAATGTACAAGAAGCCACCCAAAAATGGTTCGACCTGGTTTTGTGTAAACTTATCAAAAGAAAAGATGGGAGCATGCGACTTGGTCATTTTTCTAAATGAGCTATTTACATCCATTGTCTACATTAGCTATTTAAGTCCATGCATAAAATGGTTGATGATAATACCTTTGGCCTTATGGGTTTTATGTGGATTTTAGAAGTTCACTTTGGGGTTTGTTGGGTTGGAGTTGTTAGAATTCTAGTATGAAGCTTTTGGTAGGCGATTTTTGGGAAAGGGAATTGATCAAGGGGTTATCAAGTTTATTCCTAAGACATAGGACCTTGACATTATTACCAATTAAAGCCCCTCCTTGTACTCAATACATTCTGTTATCACTAAGAAATTATCATTGGTTGTGAAAGGAAAACTCCCAAGGTAGCCTCAAACCAATCTTCACAACTGAAAAGTGACATTTTCAATCAAAAGGGGGCTCTCTTAATGAATCTATTGTCCAAAGGTCACTCAACAACAGTTCATGTTTTCAAAACAATGGCCATATATTTGATTAGAGTACAAGGTTTAACAAAGTGGTTGAATCAAGAGTAAAATCCATTGGGCATGGAGTCAACAAATAAATATCTTTTAAGCTGCAAGACACTGATGGTAGAATAAATCAATCAAATAGGCAAGAAATACATCATTTTCTCAGACATTTTTGTAGTTGCAGTATGATGGAAGACTTAAAGAAAACAACCCATTAATACAAAGCATCAAACAAAGATGAATTATGTATTAACTTTAGAGGAACAAGTAATAATGTTTGAATCTATGAACTAGAGCAGCAAAGATAAATACCAATTCATTCACTTTCATTCAAACATGAAGGAATAACACAAAATGGAGTGTCACAAGAAAATAATTCACATAAGAAGATTATGGTCTGAAAAACAATGGCACATGAATTTCTGCTTTGAAAAAACTATGAACTTCTGCTCTCAACAACCTTTATTAATATCAAAACTTGGAGTTACAGTATACATAAGTGTTTTTCTCTTCAAATCCAACCCTTGATATATTACAAAACTGTTGACACAGTTCTGTCGACATGGGTTCACTTCACACTGATGTCAACAAACCTCGACACAGTCTCCCTTAAACATCGGACCATAAAGGTTTTACCCTTTCCAACAACACCGGTAGAGCGAGTGAAGTCGCACCCGAGATGTCTAAGGGGGTTGTAGGAACCAAGTTTCCGCAATTGTGAGTAGACATGCATTATCTCAATCTCACACTCATTCGCAACATAAGCCAAAGATTTGCATTTGCATCAGAACATAATATTATCAACCTATTAACCATTATCCCGAGTTGCATCAACACACTGCCATCTCATAGTTAACGAATTAAACAAATCATCAAAACATGCTTAAGGAATTTGCGGTACATAACATAATTGCGATCTCAATGAAACATCAAACACTGCGATACTCAAACAAGACAAAGAAATAGAGATATAACATTATAGATTATTTGCATTATCCATCAAACTGTTCCATACATCGCATAACCATTACAGACTAAAAACAACAATTGCGATCCAAAAAGACCAAAACCAGATAGATGCTCCAATAGATTGATCAAAGGATCATAACAAAGATAGATTCGATTATCCAAAGATGCCCTTAGGCTTACAATCATACCTCTATTTATAGGCTCACTTGGTTGTTACAAAATGGTCCAAATGACCCATTACTAACTAACTTAACCAAACACACCTCATATATCATCTCTTTTATACTTCGCGATCCGTCCTTTGTTCATGTCGCTGACCCTTTCACTATTGACTGTACTGAACACGTGTGCTTTGGACTTGTGCCAACAGGCCCCCAACACAAACTTGTGGCTCTCCCTCGAGCCACCTCAGCTAGAAACTACTCGTGTGTTTACCTGCTTCTTGAAGTCGTCATATGTTGTCGTAACTTGGTCGACAACTTCTTTTGACAACACCTTAAGTGCTGCGCAATCTTCTACTTCTTGGTCTATCGGGTGTTCACCACCCATCTGTCGTGATTTCTCCAACTCCTATTTGATCTTCGGCATTCCTTCCATTTCTTTGGCTTCCAACGCCTTAGCCTTTGTCTGCAACTCGTCCAAGTGCGTTGTTCTTCTTTGTTGTCTTGTGCGCTCCTTATTGACCCAATGCTTCAGTTCTTTAAGTTGCATTTCCTTTGTCATCTGCAAGAATAGGGGCATCTCCTTAAGCGATCCCCTCAATACCTCTAGATGTGCCTCTGCTTCGCTGATTTGCATGTTCAACTGATGCAACTGGTCATCCTCTACCAAGCATCCCCAAAATTGTGTGACATCTTCTGCGATTGTCTGTGTCGTTTTCTCAAGTGCTACAATCTCTGTCACAGCTTCTTCAATCGCATTCTTTCTCTCTTCAATCCACTTTCACGGTGTGCTTGGCAATGCCTTGTTTGTAGGTCCTCGTTCTCTTTTCGCAGGTCTACAATGACTGCACCTAGCCTTAATGATTTCGCCTCTTCCTCGATATCCTTATCAACTTCCAGTGCTTCTTCGCATGCCATGGAGATGGCATTATCCAACCTTTATCTATCTTCAATGGACTTTGTTGTTTCATTCATACTCATCTATTTCTCTTCCTGAAGGTGTTGAACCTTTTCCTCGGTGCTCCGCACTTTTCGTTTGTACTTTACCATTTGGTTGTGCGTCGTGGCTTCTTGTTCACTGATATAACCACTTGTTGCAGTATGAGCTCGATGCAGCATCACCATCGGCAACATGTTGAAGTCGATGATGATCAAGTCATGCCATCGCAATGCAACATCAAGGTATTCATCGTTGGTAGTGATGGCAGGGTAGTATTTGCACTATCTTCTGCTTCATGTCAATTTCCACCTTGACTCTACTTGTTGACACACTTGGAACCACTTCTCCCTACGGAAGCCTTGTCTCCATCACTGCATTTGTTAGTGTCTGTAACAGCTGTGATACCTGATGGTAAAACTCAGTCACATGCTGAGTGACTTTTTCTCGGTTCTCTTCCACCACCATCGTTATCTTCTCCATGAGATTGTTCATTTGCTCATCGGGGAGGCCAGCAGTTGCACTCCCCTCACCTCTCTCCATCCTATGCTTTGTCCTTGCTTCTGCTCGTTGCGGTTCTAATTCTAAATCTGTGGGGGTCACTGATGACACCCCATCATGACTTAAGGTGTGCGAATGTTCTTCCGTAGGGTTACCTTCTTCTGCACCTTCTTCGTCGCCTTCTAAATCCTTCACCTCTTCTGGCACCTTTGTTCCATTTATTGACTGCCCATTCTTCGGGTCCGACATTTGGTCTTCGACTACTAGGACCTTCCATTCTTCTGGCCAATCTTCCACAATGGCATCTAGTTTTGCGTCATTGAGCTTGTATTGTGTCGGCAGCCACTACTTCTATGGGTCTGCACGTGCCTGAAGGAATATTTTCTGAGGCTCTACCGACAGCATTATGACTCTTTGATACTTCTTCGCTACCTCCTCTGTTAATTGTGGAATCATTGCTGCATCTATCTTCAACATCTCTAAATAATTAAAGAATTGGATATTGTTACATGTTTGTCGTTCTTTGTTGTTTAGTGCCCACAGGTTCTTGTATTGTGACCCTTGGCACACCTTCACTAGTTCTGTTTCCATCCCTTAGTAATACGATGGTTCCCTATATTCAACCAGCGTGATCAATATCAACAACCATGAATAGGGGAATGGCTTACCTTTCTCTTGCGTTGCTACCGCGTCATCCATTAATTCGTTCAACAAAAATAGTGACCAGTTCAATTGAACTCCTACTGCGCAATGCTCCATGGATGCAATCACACATGATGTGCATTAGTTTTGTCTATTCTTCCTAATTAGCATGATTTCCAGCAATTTTGTTGCAATCCTGACCGCCTGATCGTTGATTGTGTCGATCAAGTAACCCTGGTGTTCTTATCCACCACATATTTTGTCTTCAACTTCACAACAAGCTTCTTGTCGTTATCCTTCCCCTATAAATATTAGGAAGGATCTACCCCGGCCTTAGGGTATTTCGGTCATCCTCGAGATCACTTTGACCATTATTGGGATTTTTGTCGCCAACCAAAAATACCCACCATGAAAGCAGAACAATACCTTCTTTACACATGCATTTACTTCCACCGATCTCCCAAATTATGGCATGTGGATGATGAACAAGAGACTTGATCGCTCCATCCCAAATGCCCACTTTGTCGGTTCTCTCGTTATCGGACCTCCTTCTCCATGTGCTACCTCCACATGCATGTCCTTAGTGCATTCTAGATATGCGAGAATGTAGTGGTCACTATACTATAGCTTTTGCAGTCGTTCTATTGTGTTCCTGGTGGTATGAAATCCCTTTGGGATCGCCAACTCCTTGATGGTGTATTTCACATTCTTCCCCAACCGGATCTCTGGTGTTCCTTCTTTTTGTGGCAACACATACCTAGGTATGTTCACTATTGTTGGCCCATGCTTCCCTCCTCGCAATGTCCTTTCTTCCTTTGTGGCACCCGATGTGCCCGCTTCTCCTATCGCAACCCATCAACCCATCCTGAGCTACGGGTTTCTCTCCTCATCCTTTGGTTGGTATCCACCGATCGACTAGAACTTCTCTTCTTTCTATATAATCGCATCGATGCAATCTCCAGTTGCTCGTAAACAATCGTTGTTGTCTTGGGTCAATCTTGTGTGCTCATGCTGAAAATGAAATGTGCCATTGCAACTCTCTAAGCTTACTCTTCGCTCTATAAACTCTTCTTCTGCAAATTCTTCACTAAGTCTCGCACAAGGCATAGTGATTCTAACTATCCCTCAATGCGTTTATTTATAACTTTAACTGCCCGCTTCCCGTCCATCTTGTCGATCTTGGACAATGATTTCCAAATCGTCCATCGAACCCTTCACTGATTTATCGAATCCTGTGCACTCATTGGTCATTAATAGTGTCGTCATCCACTTGTGTCGTCATCCATTGCGGCTTAATTGCTTCAATTATTACCTGATTTGACTAGTTCATGCCTTGTCAAACGTTGACAAGCCTCAAACCTTGTCTCTATTCTTTACTTCGCCATTGTTCCGTCGACAGACCTAGTGTTATCACAGAAACCCAAACTTTAGGACGTAGTTAGGTTTTTTTTCACTTTGTCAACTCAATTTCTCTTTCAGTAGCTATGTGCCTGGCTATCCCGATAGGGCTTTAGTCGGCTACCATTCAATAAATTTTTCAAACATTGTCCCATCTAGATTTTGTATCTACACTGGACCTCTGTTAGTAATGAAATTGATTATGTCGGGACCTAACCAATGCATCTGTAGCTTACCTCAGTGTTTCACAAACTTACTATCATAAAGGAGAACCATGTCTCCACACTGGAAATGTTTTTCCTTTACACGGAGATCGTGCCAAGCCTTCTGTCAATCATTTTCTACCTGCTGATGAAATCCTGCAATGAAGCGATCCTCTTCGAGTTCTAATAGCTGCGCCAATATTTATTCAATTGCTTTGTCTTCACTCATTTCTATCACTACTGCAATGCTCAGACTCAGGACAATATATTCCATCGGCATCACTGCTTCTTGTCTGTATAACAATTTGAAAGCAGTCTCTCCTGTCAATATTTTGCATGTCGCTGTGTAGGCCCACAATACCGATGGAATCTTCAAATCCCAATCATCACAGTTTGTGTTGCACACTTTGGTGAGCACATGCTCCAATATCTTATTCAGTGCTTCCACTGCGCCATTCACCTGTAGATGATATGGGGTACTTCTTCGATGCTGGATTTGAAATTCTTCCATCATGGCTTTGATATTTTGATTGAAAAAGTGTGTTCCTTGGTCACTCATCAATATCTTTGGGCACTCGAATCTGGTGACCATGTTGTCGAATAGAAACCATGCTGCTGTCACAACTGTGCAATCCTTTACTGGTGCGGCTTCATCCTATCTAGTCAAGTAGTCATTCGCATTAATTATGTATCGCGAACCTATTCTTCTTCGTGGTGGGTTGATGGTTCCACGAAGTCAACTTCCCATTTGTCGAAGGCTTGTAACATCAATTGAGGTACTAGGGGAATTTCATCCCTTTACGATGGTTTCCCTATCCTTTGACATGTGTTGCAGCTCTTAGCATAATCTGCGGCATCACCATGAACTCTTGGCTACCATAGTCCTCCCCTAAGTATCTTCTTGGACGTTGCATCACCTACATAATGACCTTATGTGATCCCATCGTGAGTTTCCACCAATACTCTTTCTTGTTCATGCGGAAGGACACATCGACGAAGAAATTCACCTGGTCCCATCTTGTAGAGTTGTCCTGCGATTATTTGAAAATCAGTCGCCCTAACGACTAGCTACTTCTTCTGACTGGTAGTAGACTCCTCTGGTGTGATTCCTATAGCCAAGAACTAAATAATTTGTTCGTAATGGTCATCGACCATTCCAATCATGAATAACTGTGCATCGGGAAAGCCTTCATCAATGCTCCTTAGTTCTTCTCATGATTCAATCCTTGACAGGTGATCAGGTCTTGCATTAAATTGCCCTAGTTTCACAATGATTTCAAAATCAAAAGTCTTGGAATAACAACAACCATCGACAAATATTCCCCCCCAACCTAGGCTTATTGACTAAGTATTTTAATGTTGAGTGGTTAGTAAACATTTTGAAATTCCCTCCCAGCAGGTAGTGTCAGAATTTCTGCAACGCGTTTACCATTTCTAGGTCGTCTCTCTCCGTTGTCATATAATTATTCTCCACAGTGAAAAAATTCCTGCTTGCAAATGCGATCGGGTGGTCAATCGACCCTTCTACTAGCTAGGCCAATATCACTCCCAGTGGTACTGATGATGCATCCACATGGACATGGAATTATTTATTCCAATCAAGGAAGACTAATATCGGTGTTGCGACCATCTTCGCCTTTAGTATGTCGAGGTCTTCTGGCACTCCTTGTTCCACTTGAACTTTACATCCTTCTTTATAAACTTCTCCATCGATGCTAAAATTGCTTCATATCACATGATAAACTTCCTTTAATATCTAGTATGTCTCAACGTCATTGTTAACATCCAAAAATTGTTCACTAGCTCATCTCCCTAGTCACATAACCCATTTGTTCACTTTTCCCACATTTTTGGCCTCCAAAACCCCCAAAAAAACCTAAATTGGTAACCAAATAGGCAAAGAAAACATTATTTCCCTAAAAAATAATTAAATTCTTTTAAAAAAGGTTTTAAACCCACAAAAAGGGTCCAAAAATCCCCAAAATAAAAGAAAAAGGGGAAAAAATCAAAATAAATTTAAAAAAGAGGAAACATACCTAATGTCATTTCCCAATAGCATTAGTTGCCCAAAAATATGGGCCAATACTCTGCCACTCAAAATCACTATAAAAATGTGATGGAGGCCCCCCTTTTCACATGAATCACTCTTCACATCCTCATGCTGCCAAATTTCCTACTACACTTTAGCCTCCCATTTCAATCTTTTGTGCCCATTTAGTTGAATCTTGGCCAACCCATTGAGCATTTGGAGAAGAGCAAGGAACTTTGGAGACCCAGCACACTACTCTTTGTATTGCTGCAAGGGCCCTCATCACCTCTTCTTTCGAGGTAACCATTACTACAAACCCTTGTTTTCCATATAATATAAAAATGCAAATTTCATTTATGGGTTCTTGTTGATTTTCCACTTTACTGTAGTAGTTAGATCTATTTCATGTTTGTTATTTGCATACATCATTTGCTTATTGTTTAGTTTTTATCCATGTTTGTAAACTGCTACTAAGGGTTCCTGAATCCTTAGTAGGTTCTCTTTAGCACTAGTCGGTGTGAAAACTCCAGCTACAGTTTTGGAAACTCCCACTAGGTTCAATCTCTGCAGATCTGTGGTTTGTTTTGACCATCCTTACTCATTTGTTTTTCATTTTATCTTGCTTGGTTTGCTTTATTTTTAGTAGATCTGTGGATTTGGGCCGTGATACCTACCAAATCTCTCCATTTCGAGTCATATTTGTGCCCTATTGGTAACCATTTATCAGATCCATATCCAATGACACTGATATGGTCACCATATGATCACACAATGTGGAGACATATAATTTCCAAACTTGTCATCCATACGAAAATTTGCTGAAAAATTACACATTTTCAAACTCAGATATCTTGGCCTCCAAAACTCAAAATTGAGTGCTTTGTTTTTTTAGATCAGTTATTTTTTCAAAAAGAATTCAGATATGTATTATTTTTTTTTAAATTGTGCATAGAATATTACATAAATTAGTCTAAGTTTCGCTACACCATTTGTATTTTTTTTCCAGCAATTAGTATTTTTATTTGGAAAGCAAAAAAAAGTTAATTATTTTTCAATCTCAGTTGTTTATTTCAGCATTTACTATCTGACGATATTGGGTACACACCACTTATGAGCACACACTCTCCCCAGAATTCAAGAGAGACTTAAAAACGATTTAATTAAACTCTCTTTAACCTCCCTTGGGGAACATAAAAACAATTTTGTAGCTAGGTAGGACATTGGGGTTAGGCATCCAAACAACACCTCCTTTGTCATTTTGTTGGGCTTGGCCCAAGTGGGGCATTTTTGTGCAAGTCAGATTTTGTAACTGCGAAGCTAAGTGCAGTTCAGTTGAAGGATTTTTGGACAAGTCAATTTTGGGATGCTGCGAAGTGGAGCACAGTGCAGCGTTAGAAGAGCTGCGAAGTACAATGCTATGAAGAGACAACGCTGCGATGATCCCAATCTATGGCGATCCGGGAAGGCAGAAGGATGGATGGAAGACAGAACATATTTTGGTTAGACCATCGGTGGTCTATTTTTGGTAAAGATGCTCCATGATTGCCAAGCAATGGGTAAGGAGCAAAGCAGAGGAGAGTGACCAGTCACACATGCAAGGAACCACTACCTGAACCGATCACATAAGGCCGTTAGTGGAAGAACAGCTCGGTGAAAGCAACCTGCTGGCGTGCGTACGACAGGGAGGCTGATAGCGACGTGAGAATGCGCAGAGGGAGGCCATGATGGAAGATTCACTACAAGAAACCAGCAAGTTCGGTTAGCTGAAGACCGCGACACTTTTGTAAACCTTAGGGTTTTTGTGTGCATATTGTAAAGACATGACCTACGGGCATGATCTATAAATAAGGTATATTTTGTAAGGGAAAGGGTTGTTGATTCTCTATTGTTGATTAGTATTGAGAAATATTCTGTTGAGAGACAATTTTGGAAAGGCTCTGCAAGCTGTGTGCGCAGAGGCCTATTGAGAGAGAAGAGAGTCTGCAGCTAAGTGCGCAGACTGGAATTGTTGTACCCTTCCCAAAGACTAATACAACAACTGTTCTTGTGGATGTAGCTCCCATCCTAGGGGTGGACCATGTTAAATCTTGTGCAGTGTGATTGTTTATGTGTTTGCACTTGTCTGTTTGCTTACAATGAATGCTTGAATTCACATTTATCAGTGGTATGTTCATGCTTTTATATGTATTCGCCATGAGGATGAGATGGGAATAATATGTTAAATATCACATGTATGGATGAATGTTGAATACACAACATTTATGAGTTAATGAATCCATAAGCCATTTAGATAAGCATCGAAGTAGGAGAGTTCACGCCGTGCGGCTCCTTCGAAGCACAACACCGGAAGTGCGCAGAGCAGTGTATTTTGTCCCATTCCATAAGTCATAAGGATAAATAATCTAAGGCAGTAGATGAATGAATAAATCACTAAGTAAAGTCTTCATGAGTGGTTAAGTCTAAAGAGGAAGCGTATAAGTCAGTTGCATTGTCATGTTGGTTGAATCCTACCCGAACCACGCAATCCTTGGATGTGCTGGTTGTGCAAGCACCTTAGCTTGAGAAGTGTTAACCACGATGAAGGCTATCGTCGTGCAGTCCTCAGTCCGCAACGCGATCTACACAACACGCTGTGCATCAGATCTGTTTAAATAAATCAGCATGTAGTTGTGGAAACCTGATTCTGCAACTCCCCCATAGCTTCGCCTCAGGTGAGACCTAATTTTGTTCGTACACTGTTGCCGAAAGGGCTGGTGAAAAGGGGTTTTGTTGGTTCCTTGAAACCGTGAAGAACGTGGGTCTACATTGGAAACCTCTAGAACAATATATAAGCCAACAAATGCTTCCGTTGCGGCACTAAGAATCCATGATGAGTTGAAGTCATGATGTGCAACGAAGAAGAAGCTTCGTTGGGTATTGACATTTGGCATCCAGACAAGAAAGAAATCTGGGATTGGTGTGACAAGACAGAAAGAGATTTCTCAAGGAAAGAAAATAGACATCCACATCTCTCTGGCATTCAGTGGTTGAACAAATACCTATGGAAAGACGTTCACGAAATATTTTGGGCATCTTTTGGGAACGAGCTGCACAAGTGGTTGTCAAGGCTCGCAGAGAGGAGAAACTGTACCCCACCAAATGTACCGACCGAGTGGACACCAGAGCTCATTGAAAGGATCAAAGCAGTAGATAGTCCATTCACACGAGCAATCAACTTCTGGGTTGACAGCACATTACAAAGCTTCGTGACGGAGTTCGCTATGGACATGCTAAAGTCCTATAGCGTAGTAGAAGCTGAGTTTTTCAAAGGAGTCAGAGGTAAGTACCTTAACAATTTGAGTTTATACATTAAAATGCTTTTAGCCAAGAAAGGTGTTTTTAGAATGTAGTGAAATGTTTTAATCTATAATGGTCAAATAGCATTTTTAGTGAGTCTGACGAAGAGACACATAATTTGAGAAGTGGGAAAATATATAAATATACGCCTAAGAAGACGTCTAGTGGACTTGGACTCCGCGTAGACATTGATTCACAAGCCGAACCTGATAGCCATACTGCACCTATATCTTCCACCTATCAGCCTATTACTCCGCAGAATCCACCGGTTGTGAACACGATGCCTCCCATCGCACAAAATCCACCATTTCAGAACCCCTTAGTTGTGAATATCCTTAGCACTTAGAACATTTCGCACAATACCATGTTTATTTTTGCTGCGCAGAACACTACACCACCTAGGAGAAGGATGACTGATAATATTAAGTTGTCGATATTCAAAGGAATGGGTCTAGAAGACCCTGATCAACATTGGTTTCTATGTGAACTCGTATGGAGTGTTAAGCAAGTTCAAGATGATGCTATGAAGAAAGCACAGCTCATCACCACTTTCAGAGATATAGCCTTGCATTGGTTTATGAAATATTCTCAGGGATACAATAGAACCTTAGACACAATTAAGGCTGCACTCTTAGCAAAATTTAAGAATTCGAAGTCAAAATCACAGTGTATCATAGAATTAAAAGAGATCAAGCAGAAACCTAATGAGACAGTCTGGGAATTTGACCATAAAGTTAAGACACTATTGGACCAAGTAATCTTTGTTATAGCACCGAAATAACATAAGGAATGGTTTATAGCCGCATTGTTGCCCCATATCAGACTGGCGTTGATGCAGCAGAAGGTGGCTTCATAGGTAGAAGCCTTGGAGATCACAATGAAGTTAGAAGCTTCACCCATTGGAGAAACTAGCATTGGGATGTCTCAGATTCAGACCCAGTTGCCTACCCTGACACTACAACTACAGGATATCAAGAAAGGAAAGCAAGAGAGACAAGAAGTCTGGTGTACAGGATGTAAGGGAGAAGGACATGTTGGTTTCCATTTTGTCACTATTTTTTATCATCAATTCTATTCTGAATGATGTTAATTTCATTATTTTTTGTATAATAAGTTATCCTTTCCACCATTCATTCCATCAAATAGACCAGGTATGCATGTATTCATTTAGCATATGAATTTTGGTCAAATCTCATTATATTGTGATTTATCAATGATTAAATTAACAATTCCAGTCGTGCATGGAATTTAGTCTTGATCTACAGGCTGTGATTTTTCAAATGACCCTTCATTCAGACTAGGTGTTTATATTGCTTAAGCTCAGCCACGTTCAGCTCATCGTTCAGTCTTGCATTCAACCTGCGAAATCCATAGTTGGTATGTTTCGGGCCATTAAAGACAAGATCGGGAACGTGGGTTTTGTTAGCCACGTGATGGTTACGGTTGGTGAGATTTCATTCTAGAAGATTCGCCTTCTTGCCTGCTAAACTTGACCACACATCATGCTTCCATGTCAACACTCTACACGCCAGCTCTCTCGTCCATTCAGCCTGGAATTACGCATGCCCATTCACACCAGTGTTCTGGAAAACTTCGCCTGTCCATGCTCAGCCTGCCAACACAACGCTTCACCCATGACAATGCTCCATCAACCCTCTCCTCCATTCGTTCAGTTTTCTAGCACACTACCTCTCTGCCCACGTCAAAGGAAGATCGACGCTGCAACTACCTTTTGAAGGAATCGGCCCTGTGAAGCCTGGTGTATGCTCCTTGTGCTATCACGCATCACTTAAAGCAGCCTGTTACAGCCATAAATGCCTCTATTATTAGAGAGGTCAAATTTGTCGACCCTCTCATCCATTGTAAATGTATAAATAGACGCTTGTGTAGAGAAACAAATCTAGTCTTTAGTTGAAGAAGATCATCAGATTAGCAGATAGTTTGTAGAATTTGCAGCAGATAGCAGACGTTTTGTAATTTTCTTAAGTTAATGGAAGTTCCAGTTTCTTGATATTCTTAGTAGCTAAACCAATTTCATTTTCCATCTCTGATTGTTGGGAAGGGATCCTCATCAACTGGAGGTTTTGTCTTTGTTTTCTGCATTTTCTTTTCTGCAAATAGTAAGTTTATTTTCCTGTATATGTAATTAATTTCGTTTTCCTTTTCCTGTACATGATATTTCTTTCTTTTCTGTAATTTATATTGTGCTGCTAACATAGTTTTGTTGATGTATATGTAAATTCAAAATGTATTTCATATATGTATATTGTACTCCTATAGAGATGGTATTATTCCTCTATACCGAAGTGTTTGTATTCCTATAGAGATGTTATTATTCCTCTATACGGAAGTGTCGTCATTTATATTGTAAGTGTCGTAACTTATACTTGATGGGTTATTAGACCACCTTGTTGGGGTTGGCCCTATATAAGTCATGTGGGTCGAAGGGTTATTAGACCACCCTATTGGGGGTTGGCCATGTGGGTCAAAGGGTTAATAGACCACCCTATTGGGTGTCGGCCCAATCAGCATTATGTTATGTGGTTAAGTTAAGGCCGACCTAGTAAAGGTTATTAGGCAAGTCAAGTATAAATATAGTGCGGGAGGCACTCTATTTCATCATTCTATTCTCTCTCACACTCTCGGGAGAGTGGTGCACTTGTGGAGGAGGAGAAGATGTTGCTAGGAGATGTCTATCTCTTATGATTGGGTTGTATCATTTCTCTATCTATCTTTGAGGAAGTTATTGGGTTTTTCACCTTTATGGTTTTCCCCAAGTAAACTATGTGTCTCTTGTGTGCTTGCATTATTGTGTCCATGATTGATATGCTATAGATATGCTGTATATGTTCTTCTCTTAGTTAAGATCCTAGATCAGATTGAATTAAATTCTGAAAAATTAACATGGTATCATAGCTAGCCTGAAAGAAGGCATGGTATGGCATGTATGACACTTGTTGCACTTACGATACTAGGGCTTGATATAGCAAAAACCAGTCATCGTAGAACTTTCTCTATAAATAAATTTAGGCAAGGTTTTAGGGTCTGAAAATCATATAGGGTGAAGCTAAGATCCCCTCATACCTTTTTTCCAAAGGAAAACATTTAAGTCACTATACTTTGTGATTTATGATCTATACAATATAGGGTTTTAGCCTCTTCCAGATCTTAGTCATATTCAGGTGACATTGGAAAAAAGGTCATAACTTGGGCTAGGAAGCTCCAAATGAAATTTCGTAAAATGTGATAGGTAGTGCACGGACTATACTTTCTCAGATAATTTTTTTAGAGGCTGAAACTAAACTAGTGACACATGGCGTGCCGTACAAGTTCGCTCTCCTGTTTTATCCCATAAACAGGTCACGTTGCAACACTTGACATAACTCTCTCTTAGAGAATCCATTTGAGGTAAGACCTATGGGGTTGGAAATATGATAGGTTGGGATATCTTTGAAACAATTTTCAGACCCTTTGGATCAAAAATTTAGGAGTTACACTAGAAACAATCAGGTACATATTTCTGTCAAAACAGAATTATTTTTTAGCACCTTCATTCATGGCTTCCAGAATTTAGGGTTTCGGAGAAAGTTGGAATTTTTGTAATCGGAGACCACGGCTGAATGATACTCATCAAAATTGAAATTTAGAGACCAAGATCATAATTTTTGGTTGGGCAGAAGGCCGGGCTTGATCAGACCCTAGTTCAGGACTTTGATCAGAAAAGTGGAAAATTAGGGCTTCTGCAAAAATGGGAATTTTTTAAATTTGTGACCATGGCTGGAAGCTCCTTAGAAAAATAGAAGCTTAGAGATTTGGGTCGAACCTTTTGATTGGGAAGAAGGGTGGGCTTTATCAAACCCTCTTTCGGGGTCATGTCCAGTGAATCTAGAAGTTCTAAAGGCAAATTTGAGGGGTGAAACTTTGCAGTTTTCAAATTATGAGTATACCAGCTTGAACAGCTCATCAAGGCGCATCTTTCTATCCTTTCAGAAGTTTGAAATTCAAAGTTTGAATTTTTAGGTTTTCTCTGACAAACCCTAATCCAGATCTAGATCTAGTTTCTGCAAATCAAGTGGATTGGGTTAATCCTAGAAGAATGGATTGGTCACCTGCATAAGTGAAAAAGTTCCTATTTTAGAGGGAGATGAGGCTAAGGCCTTACATAAGAAGATTACAAGCAATTTCGACAGGTATGACTCATCCAGGTATGTTTCGAGATTTGTTCATGATTAAGATTATGGTATGTTTGTCTTCATGTTATTATGGTTAGTATAATTTTGATTAAATTTAGACTTGTCGTATCACCTTAATAAAATTATGAATGCATGATAGAAGATATTCATTAATTAGGGTGTTGACAGTTATGATTGTACTAATGCATTATGGTGTTGTATGAGGTTTATGTTGTCCGCTAACATGAAAGGTACACCAAGAAAGACAAATCATGTTCTAGTTCAAAAACATATGATCATGATGACATGAGGACAAAGATTCATCCATTGTCATAAATCACTTAGAAGATCTATTTGCGAGGTATGTATAACTTGGTTCTATAATGGTTAACCTATGAGATATGTAGGTTACTAGCACAAGTCATTGAAGAGAACAAGAAGACATCATGTGGGTATGTTAGACATAACTAGCTAACATACCAATCCAGGTATGTTTTTCCTATATCAAGTTAGAATCCTACCTTGTGTTAGGATCCCTTATATAAGTATACTTGGTATGATTGGTTATGTTTATTCACAAAGTTAGAAATGTAAGTAATCAAGGGTTTATGCATTTTATGTCTCTTATCTTGATTGATGATTTAAATAACCAAAATAGTCCTATGATCAAATAAGAATATGCATGAGTAAAAGAAGACTTCCCTGAAACCTTGAATACTAATGTTTATTATCTGTGTTTGAAATGATCATGACTATACATGTTTAAGATTATTGATAGTATTAAGATTATACTAATGAATGTGTGATTATGTATGAGACCTCGAGGATAACACAATGATGATACTAATAAGCATGCATAGTGATGGATATAAGTTCAAGGACAGGTAATCTAGGAAGCAAAGATCAAGAGGGAGCACACTCTAGTTGTTCCTGCAAGGAAGCATAGATCAAGAGGGAGCACACTCCAGTTGTTCCTACAAGAAAGCAAAGATCAAGAATGAGCACACTTCGGTAGTTTCTGCAAGGATGCAGATTTTCAGAGGGAGTTGACCACTTCTCATAATCCACATCCGAATGGAGTTGCGGAAAAGAAGCAAAGACTGAGAGGGAGTCAACCCAACAAACAAACAAATATAAGTATTTGAATTATCATTCCTTGCATATTTTATTGTTTAAATAATACTGTTCAATAATGTATATACTCATGTTCCTTGAATTAGGTTGTGTATTATGCATATTAGAATAGATGCATTGATGAACAACATACTACTAATATACATGGGTAAGTGGCCTATGGCACTGTACGACATTCCATTGCTACTTATCTAGAATGAAACATCTTTGCTGACATGTTGGGAGTTGTGCACACTCTTAACAATGTTCTGGTAGAGCTTGGAAGGCATCTAGAAAGTTACGGGATATGGATAAATGTTGTATTGAAGCATTGGCTAAGATAATTGCATGACTATATGACATATTTCTTTATGTGTAAGAATTTGTTCTCAAAACTATGAGATGTTTTCTAATCATGCAATTTAACTTGTTGTGTAGGAAAGATCGTATGCCATCACCTACAAAAGAAGGGCTACAACATTTGTTCAGCAACAAAGTTATCAATTGAAAATATTGAAGTTCCAAGGATCTGGGAAGAATGCCATGATCAAGGAGTACCAGTTGATCATGAAGATGTTTGGGATGTAGTCCCAAGACTTAAAGGGGAGTCTGTAGTGACTTCCAAGAGGATCCACAAGATCAAGCATGCTGCAGGTAGTAGCATAGATACTTTTGCTCCTATAGCCAGATACACTTCCATTAGATCCGTACCTGCTCTGGCTGTAGTGATGGAATGGAAGATACACCAGATGGATTTCAAGACAGCAGCCACTTGGTTCTGAGACACATGACAGGGAGTCATATATGTGTAGAACTTGGTATCGTAGGATAGAGAGCTTTTTATCCAGTTTGGGCTTTACCAAGAGTAAAGCGGATTCCAACCTTTACTACAAGGTTGAGGAAGGAAATCCAGTGATACTACTTTTGTATATGGATGACCTGTTTATTACAGGTGAAGATAGATTGATTGCTGACATGCAGCGGAAGCTTGCTGCTGAGTTCGAGATGAAGAACTTGTGGATGATGCACTATTTTCTAGGTATGGAGGTGTGGCAGAGTGTAGATGGAATCTTCCTTGGACAAGGGAAGTATGCAGTAGAGATCCTGAAGAGGTTCGGGATGATGGACTGCAAGGCCATGGACACACCTATGGAATCAAACTTGAAGCTTCTGTGTGATGCTTCATTTGAGCCAGTTGATATCACTATGTATCGTCAGATGATTGGGTCCGTTATGTACCTGATGAACACGAGACCAGATATTTGCTTTGTAGTGAACACATTAAGCCAGTTCCTGACGGATCCAAGAGGTGTTCACCTAGTTGCTGTAAAGAATATTTTGAGGTACCTGAAAGGTACAGTTGATTATGGGCTCAAGTATGATGCGAATCAAAAGTTTAACCTACATGGTTATGTTGATTCAGATTGGGCAGGAGGTGCTACAGATAGGAAGAGCACTTTTGGGTGTTGCTTCAGTATGGGATTAGGTGTGATCTCCTGGTTTAGCAGGAAGCAGTCCTGCGTAGCACTGAGTACAGTCGAAGCAGATTATGTTGCGATGGATGAGTAGGTTGTAGTTGTACTGACCAAGCCATTGGCCAGAGTACAGTTTGAGTACTTCAAAGAGAGGCTGGGTGCACTTCAGACCGAGGTTCTTTCCAAAGGGAAGTGATGAGTCCGGAAGACGTCGATGCACATGAGCTTTTCTGACATGGTTGATGTGTTCTCCCATGGTCGTGATGTAATTCCTAAGCCATTCTCACATGGTGGTAGATGTGTTCTCCCATGGTGTAGATGTAAGGGCTGAAGCCATTTTTCACATGTTGGTAGATGTTTTCTCCCATGGTGAAAAATTAAGGGCTGGAACCTTCCCCGAATGGTGGTAGATGTGTTCTCCCATGTCAATGGTGTAAGTGCTGGATGATGTGCATCTGGGCTATGCTTTGTGGACGATGAGATGATCTGAAGAGTACAATGTTATGATGATCAGAAGGATCATGGATGATGAGCATCAGGACGATGCTCCAGTTACTGCTCTGTATATGTATATGCATCATGTTGGATGCTGGATGAGATCAGTTGGATCATTTATGTATGTACACATTATGTTGGATGCTAATGGATACATTGTGTGGATCATGTATCTTTGTATGATCAGGTAGATCATGTATGTTGATGGATACATTGTGTGGATCATGTATCTTTGTATGATCAGGTAGATCATGTATGCTGATGGATACATTGTGTGGATCATGTATCTATGTATGTATCAGGTAGATACATTGTATATGTTGATATGTATCAGGTAAATACTTGGTATCCATCAGGTGGATGCATTGTATGATCAGGATGATCATGGATGATGAGCTTCTCCAATTGACATGCATCAGGACGATATAGTGATGATGATCAAGATGATCATGTGTACATCAGGATGATGTATGGAGAGTATTAGGTTGATACTCTGTGGTCGTGGATAGGTTATGCAGATTAGCATGTCTGGGAGATCCTATAGGTCAAAGTTGTGTACCCATAACATCCTAGGATGCTCTTCCGAGACATTGCTCTGGGAGGACATATAATAGTGCCCTGGGAGATCCTTCAGGTTAGAGTTGTGTACCTGTAACATCGTAGGATTCTCTTTCTAGTTTTTGTCCTATGGCATGTAATTTGCTCCTGGGAGATCTGGACAAGATGAAAAAGGCCTCAGATGCTTCAGCCAGGTTTTGGCATCACCACATGTAATTTTCTCTTGGGAGATCTGGACAAGATGAAAAAGGCCTCAGATGCTTCAGCTAGGTTTTGTGGTGGACCACATGTAATGTGCTCATGGGAGATTTGACAGGTAGAGTTGTGTGCTTGTAACAGCCTAGGATGCTTCAGCCAGGTTTTGTGGTGAGATCACATGTAATTTGCTCCTAGGAGATTCGATAGGTAGAGATGTGTGCTCGTAATAGCCTAGGATGCTTCAGCCAGTTTTTGTGATGGGTCACATGTAATGTGCTCCTGGGAGATCTGACAGGTAGAGATGTGTGCTCCTAATAGCCTGGGATGCTGCAGCCAAGTTTTGTGATGCACATAATAAGTCTTGAGGATTCCACAGTATGTCCAGTGATGATGAAGACCTGCAGGTGGTGGGCCTACATCCAGTATGAAAAACGATTGGCTCTATAGAACTTCCTATGATGAGTAGATTTAGAGATTGATTGAGATAGTAGCAATAGTGAAGATGACGATGACTCAATGACGATTATGCAGTGACGATGATCCATAGAAGAAGACTTGTGCTAGAAGACCTGTGTCGATAAATACCTTCCTAGTTAAGAGCGAGTGTTGATGTATATGTAACTTCAGAATGTATTTCATATATGTATATTGTACTCCTATAGAGATGGTAATATTCCTCTATACGGAAGTGTTTGTATTCCTATAGAGATGTTATTATTCCTCTATACGGAAGTGTCATCATTTATATTGTAAGTGTCGTAACTTATACTTGATGGGTTATTAGACCACCTTGTTGGGGTCGGCCTTGTATAAGTCATGTGGGTCGAAGGGTTATTAGAACACCCTATTGGGGGTCGGCCAGGTGGGTCAAAGGGTTATTAGACCACCCTATTGGGTGTCATCCCAGTTAGCATTATGTTATGTGGTTAAGTTAAGGCCGACCTAGTAAAGGTTATTAGGCAAGTCAAGTCAAGTATAAATAGAGTGTGGGAGGCAATCTATTTCATCATTCTATTCTCTCTCACACTCTCGGGAGAGTGGCACAATTGTGGAAGAGGAGAAGCTGCTGCTAGGAGATGTCTATCTCTTATGATTGGGTTGTATCATTGCTCTATCTATCTCTGAGGAAGTTATTGGGGTTTTTCACCTTTATGGTTTTCCCCAAGTAAACTCTGTGTCTCTTGTGTGCTTGCATTATTGTGTCCATGATTGATATGTTGTACATGTTGTTCTATCAGTTAAGGTCCTAGATCAGATTGAAGTAAATTTTGAAAAATTAACAAGTTTGTGTTTACAGAATTAGCAAATGGTCAACCAAAAGCATAGTTTTGATAGTTTCATTTCAGTCCTTTATAACTAGATAGTTTGTTTTCATAATCCTCTGCAATTAGATAGGACTTAGTTAGTTGTTGTTTCAAGCTCTGTTAATAGTTAGAATTAGTTTAGTTAGCTTCTCCTCTGTAGTTGTAGGTTAATTCTCTTCTCTCATCTTAATCTTGCTTTAGTATAGGATAGGAATAGTTTATCTTCCAACCATGATTAGAATAGGTTGCTTTCTATTATCTTTTCTTCTCAACAAGTCTTCCCACTGATTTCTTTGCATTGTAGGTTCATCTGCATTCGCCAGCTGATGTCAAGATCATCCAAACTACTCTTTTCCTTAGTTTAATTCATTTTTCCTCCATTCGGACTGTCGTTCGGACTAGCATTCGGATAATCATTCAGATTTTCACTCTTTCTGCACTGTTTTACGCTTTTTTCGAATTCAATTTCTTAGTTTTTTTAATTGTAATCTTTCCTGCTTCTAATTAGTATTCTTAACCATAATTAAGTGCTTGTTTTACATTCCATAAAGTTTTAATTCAAGTCTTGTTATCATTCCTAGTTTGCTTTAACTGCCTTTTAAATTATGTCTTTCATATTTATATTGCTAACATGTTGTTGTTTAAGAATTTATCACTATTATTCCTAATCTAGTTTATCACATGCTCTTAAGACTTAGTTAGAATAGAGTTAATAATTCCACTTCTCAAGTATTCTAGTTTTTTATAGTTTCATTCATTTAGATTAGGATCAGTTCCTTGTTTCGATAAATAATGAAGATGTTCACGGAATAGGATTTGGATTCAGAAACTAATATCTTTATCAAGTTTTCTACTTGCTTCTAGTTTTCATTGGTTTTATATTGTTATTCTGCTCATGGATAGTAGATAGATCAGAATGTTAAAAGTTAACTATAATTTGTCTCTTTGTAGTTTACATCTCTTTGTTGAAGTTAGATTAGATTTACTTCCATTTTGTTTTGCTATTACATTTGAAAGCCATTATAATACATTAACTCCAGTTCCTGTTATATGGGAATAGATGTTTTTCTTGAATTAGTTGTTGAAGTTATTTAATAGTTTGTAATTTGCTTTGATCAGCATAGCTTTCTGCTTATGTTGTTTATTATCAAATTAATCAATTTCATAGATAGGTCTCTAATTTATTTATTTACAGTTGTTTTCTAATTCTTAGGATAGAATCTGAAATTGTATAGTTTCCATTTTCATAGTTCATAGTTTGTTTTTCAATCAGTTTTTATTATTCAATAATAAGATGGAGTAGTATGAATTGATACTATTCTAGTTTATTTGTTTAAATAAGTGTGATTTAGTTCTTTTATTGTTTTTCTGAAGTTTGACTCAGTTTTTTATTTTGAAAGATCTTTCGATCTTTTCTTTATTAAATATTTTTAAGATCTGACAAGCCGAAAATCTTAGGTGCCATTCTACCTTAGTGACGAGCTCTTTAATTCTCTTTTAATTAAATCAAAAATAGAAAGTTGTGCATAAATTATAAACCCAGGGCTACGAGAGCTTATGAGCTACCAAGCAAAATATATGCCAGACACTGCAACTTGGAAGATCTTTGACGTAGAGAAAATTAATGAATCATTCAATCATAATTAGGATGTAATCTTTTAGTGAATGGACTTCTAAGAAATTACTAACTTCCTAAAGAATCTTGCAACTTAATGAAAGTTCCTAATTATCAAATAGCATTTGGATAAACTTCAGAAAAGATCTTATGCATCAATGAAAACATCTAACTCTCAACACCATTCAGCAAGACTACAGAAAGAGATCACTACCAACACAATCTGTCAAATTACAGAAAGCAATTAAATTCCTATTCTAATTAACAAACTGGAAATTTCCTAATGAAATTAATTTACTAAATCGCAATTGAAAAAGGTTGGATAACGAATTGAATTCCACAATCTGCCTTTACCTACATGCACTCACAACAAAAATTGGAAAGAACCTAAGTGCATCCATTCACTGCAGGATTAATACTAACTGGATATTTATCGTTCATAAATTCCTTTGTGATCAATAATCAAAATAACATTGTAATGCAATGACACCATTTGTTAAGAATTCACACACAACAAAGCTCAACACACCAATTCTATGTATTAATTAATCGCATCAACCACACTGTGTTAATAATTAAGCTACCAAACTGAACACACATGCATAAAGGAAATAAATCCTATCTATAATAGCACCTTTCATAGAAGGGGGCCTTGCCTTTGGCGACAGGAACTGAACAACCTCTCAATCACACGAAATAGATCAACACATTGAATCAAATAAAAAACCAAGAATTTCTTATATACCAAACTGATACAATGTTCAATAATTCTTATGCAATTGAGGCTCACCCCTATGAAGAGTCCCCATATCTTTTATACATCAACGCTTATGAGAGGATAAATGAGGAATCACATAGTTACAATGAATTCCCCAATAAATCCTATCTACGGATCTTTAATAAGATATTTCAGGGATATACATCATGGAAAGTGGAGGAAGATCCCTGGGATGTCGGGATGGTCAACTATGAGTCATCACAGACCCATAATACCAAATTAAGCATAAAACCTCCATCTCCTTGGATCAACTGCAACATCATCTGATTGTTGGATAGGTAACCCAAAATACTGTAGCATAATACATCAAGCTGGATACCTCGGTGTAATTGCTCCAAACTAAAATGCATATCTTCCAGCTTCCATAGTCCTTCATTCTGCAACCTGTAGATAAACTGATACCGAAAGGACTAGATCAATTCTTACCAAGGCTAAAATGTGCAAAATCCAACCAAAAGAGCTAGTAGGAATACAAGAGTATGTCAAAAAGGAGTCAAAAACAAGGTAGAAAGGAGGAACAAAAAGGGTCATATGCACAACCCGTCATCTCCCCCCAACCAAAGAGTTTGCAAGTCCCTATGCAAAATAAGACTGTGATCCACTGACAGGGGTACTTGGAGAGCTGCTTCGGCTTTCATCACTCCACTTAAAGGAGGAATGGCCACCTTCTGTTATGCTGTAAAAACCTTTCTGTTCTCCCATAATTCTGAAAAACTCACTATCTTCCCCATCCACTACAGGGCACCAAAGTATAGGAAAGTGAAATCGAAACCCAATCCAGTTGCCTCTCTGTGTGCTAAGGCAATCAAAGTAGACTTGTATTTTGTCTAGGGCTCACTCAAACATCCTATAAGAGAAGGGATATTTCCTTCTTAAATCCATGCTCAGAGCATTAATCCTTCTTCGTAGACAGAGCATCACTTCCAACCTATGAAAAGGAATCCAGCTCCTACATTCATGAACAACTTTAGACTAAGTAGACTCCAAGAGAGTAACGAATGATGAATCTTGCATAACATGGTTCCTGGCCATAAATAACTTTTCAACTGAGGGGGAACCTCTCACCGAAAGGGCATCTTCCCATTCAATATTTTCTACAGCAGTGGCAGCATTGTTCCATCTCAAATGATTTCTCATGAAGGACATGAATGCCCTTAGTTGTACTTCCCCAACATGAGGGTTTGGATCCCAATCTTCATAATCAGTCATAACCAGGTTGTGCATATATACCTCACACAGAAAATCCTGTTCTTCATCATTAATCCTGGCAAAGGCATCAACAAATTGGGCTTCTGTCTCAATATGATCATTATAACCCATAGTTACCATTGACAACCTAAAATATATAAGTTGTTCTTTTAAAAACACAGAATACAAATTTGAAGGGGGTCTTAGATTCCTCATGGAATGAGCTAGATAATTCATATATTCTTTTTCAAATTTTAATTTTTCCACTTCTTGACCAAGCCTTCTTTTAGCCATGGCGTAATTTTGTCTCTGCAGCTATTTTGTAATTGTCTCCTATTCTTTCCCTTTTTTTTGATCATGGGCCAATTTTCATTGTCTCTCCAGGTCTCCCGCTGCCACCTGTAGCTGAACTACCATTTCTTCTAGATATTTTATTCAGGCTTCGTCAGAAGGGTTTTCTTCATGTAGATCTTGGCCTCCTAGACTTTCTATTTCCAAATCTTCTAGTTCTTTTGCTTCAGAATCTTCCTTCGGCTCCATATTTCTTGCTTGCATGCTGTCCTCTATTTCTTCATCTCTATAATTTTCATTTTGTTCATTTTCCCATGCTATAGCCTCCAATAAGGAGTCCATCTTATATCTCTCGATATTTTGAACTTGCTCTTGTAGGGACACCACTTCTTCTATTTTATTTTGATAGGAGATTTTCAAAGTCTTGTGGTCTTTCTTCAATTCTCTATATGCCTTACGATACTTGCATAACAGGAAATATTGGAATCTCCTAATCCTACTACCTTTTGATTTTCTGAACAAAGCCGACCATCGTCTTTCTCCCTTTTGCTGCTTCTCCATGTTCTGCAACCCTAATTGATTTTCCTCGTCTTTACTAGTACTTCCTATTATGATGAATACTTCTTGTTCTTCCTCTATTTCCTTATTCCGGCCCAGCAATTCTTTCTGATTTTGTCACCCTCCCTGAGCTCTGGATCTTGTCCGAGTATGAGGTCCTTCTATTAAGCAAGTTGGGGTTTCGGCTTGAAGGCTTCTCACTGGGACTAACTGGACTGGTTTCTCCTATTGGATCTCTGGGGTAATTTCTAGTATTTTCTTCTTCTTTTTTCTTATCTGACCCACACTGGATGTGCCAAGCTTGTGTCTGGATTATTACTTTTTTTGACCATTTTGGTCATTGATTCTAGGGACTTCCACAGAAAGTATGGCATGTCAATGTATTTCTGATGCCTTAAGTTGTTCAAGATTGTAAAGTGATAAGCAAAAATTAAGCTGAACCAACCTTCACATGTGATAAATTTAATTACACAAAGTGCCACTTCACTCCATGGAACCGGTAATGAAGTTCACTTTGTCCCCTTTTCCGTCCCTTGCAGCGATTCACTAGGTTTCACAAATGCATCAATCAGAGGTTTTATCAACACCTGTTTTTCAAACCACTTCTTGCCTATCTGTGGTAATCTAGAAACCCTCGCAACTATTATCTCATCCGCTGGAATTCTTAATCCCCACACTTCTGCAACTTTACCATCATATGTGAGTGCAAACTCCATAGCAATTGCAGTGTCTCCTTTCTTCATTCTGTCAAAATATGCCAGCCATCCGACCTGCTGGAAAATCGTTTTTACCTCTTTGTTCCCATAAACCATATGCGGACTTCCTGGTTCGCTCCTGATTGCCCCTTTCATTGCGTTCCTCTTCTTATTGCCCCCCCCCAAGTGCTTACAGTTTCTCAAATCCCTGTCGATTCTGGGAGAAAATTGGATTTTGGGCTAAGCAGGGGTGGATTATTAATACGGGTCTAGCAAAGAGTTCATGAGTGGTGGAATTATCAGATACTAACTGGTTTCACCAAATTTTTAAAGGCGCCCCCAATTCTCCCCCCCAACTAACTCAACACACGTCCTCGTGTGGCACTAACTAGCATGATAGAATGACCCGTCCTTCTGTACTTATCAGATGCCAATGAAAGATGGGTATGTACCTACTTTACCTAAGAAGATATGAGTAGAGTACAAATCCGGTTGGTTGCAATTTGGACTGAATGGTGAATGGAAGGTTCTCCAGTTGTAGCGTTGATGGTCTTCTATGAGGCTAATGAACTGTGATGATCTTCCTGGTAGTGGTCTTGTCAAATAGGATTGGATATGACTTCAGTTTGGCTACTGAAAAGGATTCGACATCGAGTGATGATGGGTCTGTACAGATAAATGAGGTGCCTCCATATGGATGTGGCATGGAAGGTGGTTGAAAGTATGACCGTTGGAGCACTGGAAAAGTCGGAAAGGAGCCGATACATTATGAGAAATGATTCCGTGGTATCTCGGAAAGTGTGGAAACTAAATGGGGGTTATGTATTGGGACGGAAAGATTTTGGTCGTGGAACGGAAAGGGTATTGGTAGTAGAATGGAACATGTTCTGTAGTGCGGCGGAACATGTGCTATAGTGGAGTGGAAGGGTGTTTAGGTAACAGAACGGAAAGGTTCTATAATGCAGTGGAAAGGTGTTGGTGATAGAACAGAAAGGTTCTGTAATGCAGTGGAACAGGGTTCCGTAATAAAGCAGAAAAAGTTCTTCAATGGAGCAGAAAGGTTCTGTAATGCAGCGGAACAGGTTCCGTAATAAAGCGGAAAGGTTCTGTAATGTGGCGGAACATGTTCTATAATAAAGTGGAAAAGGTTCTGCGATGGAGCGGAAAGGTTCTGTAATGCAGCGGAACAGGTTCCGTAATAAAACAGAAAGGTTCTGTAATGAATGGTTTTATTCCAGAAAGAAGCGCCATCAAAAAGCAAATAGGAGAGGGGTGGAATAAAGAAGGGGAACTAGGATAGAATGTCCCTGTAGCAAATAAACAGATAGACTTATTAGAATCCAAAAATTTTATTTTATTTCATTTTTTAGGCTGCGTCCAAGTAGGATTTTCACAGTCCATTTTCCTTTTTTTTTTTTTTTTTCCTCTTTTTTTTTTTAAAGGGCTACGTCCCAGAAGGATTGTCACAGTCATTTTCTTTTTCTTTTTCTCTTTTTAAAGAGATACGTCCCAGAAGGATTTTCACATTCCATTTGCTTTTTTTTTTCTTTTTTTTTATTATTATTATTCTTTAGAGATTGAGCTAATGATCCGGAAATCATTGGTGCACCAGCAGGAAGCAATGTTGCAGATGAATGCCTCTTTGGACAATGGTTTCTTATATGGTCTTAGTCTGTGACCATTGGCCATAAGAGAGGTACCTTCACCATCAATGGTTTTGAGTCGTACTATACCATTATCAAAAACTATTTCAATCTCATATGGTCCTAGCCATCGAGTGTGAAGTTTCCCTTTGAACTTTTTGAATCTGGAGTCGTAGAGAAGAGCCTAGTCACCCTCTTGAAAATGCTTAGTTTTTATGAATTCATCATGCCACCTAGTTCGTTGTTGTTACACAATGGCTGTATGTTCTATGGAAGCCAGGTGTAATTCATCAAGCTCATTAAGCTGTTGTAGGCGAGTATGTTGATCCTGTGATAAATCCATGCCTAATTGAAATGCAGTTCTTAATGTCTTAGTCTCAACTTCTATTGGTAGGGTGACTTGTTTTCCATAAACTAATTGATAAGGACTCAAACCTGTTGTGCTTCTCCATGCAATTTTGTAGGCCCATAAGGCTTCAAGAAGCCTATCAACCCAGTCTCTTTGATGAAGTTGGACAGTCTTTGTGAGCACAGCTTCCAGAATTATGTTTGTGCCTTCTACTTGCTTGTTTGCCTGAGGGTGATATGGTGAGGTTACCCTATGCTTGATATGGTATTTTGTTGTGAGAGATTTGATAATTTTAGATGTAAATTGAGGGCCTGCATCAGTAACAATCTCCCTCAGAACTCCAAACCTTGTGAAAATATCTGCATATAGAAAGTTTGAGACTGCCTGCTCTGTTGCCCTTGGAAGTGCCTTTGCCTCCACCCATTTAGTTACATAATCTGTGCATACTAAAATGTAGGAGTTCTGTCTGGATGGGGGTTTAATAGGGCCAACAAAATCTAATGCCCACTTCTCAAATGGCTCCACCACAAGCTGAGTTTGAAGTGGCATTTCATCAAACTGAAGTGTATGCCTCATTCTTTGGAAACTATGAGAACTCTGGACATATTCCCGGGTGTCTTTGAATATTGTGGGCCAGTAATATCCCAGTTGTAAAATATTATGGGTTGTTCGTTTATCAAAAAAGTGTCCTCCACATGGACCATCATGATAGGTTATCAGGATTGGATAGATTTCATCTTCACGAACACATCGACGGATCACCAAGTCTGGTCCTATATAAAACAAATAGCCATCAATCCATGAAAATATGCTGCAATGTTGCACAATCCTCTTCTTTTCTTTTGATGTCATATGCCCCGGAAGTCTTCCTGCAATCAAATAATTTGCTACATCTGCAAACCAAGGAACATTAGTAGCAATAGCAAACAAATATTCATCTGGAAAGGCATCATACACCGGTTGAGATTCTTCATCATTAGTTATTTGTGAAAGAAAATCAACAACCACATTGGTTTTACTAGGTCTGTCCATTATCGAAATATCAAATTCTTGTAGCAACAACAGCCACCTAGTGACTCTGCCATTTGTGATGGATTTATTCATGAGATATTTAATGGCAGAGAGGTCGGTATGGACAGTTACTAGGTATCTTGTAATGTAATGGCGAAATTTATTTATGGCATAAATGACAGCCAGGAACTCTTTCTCAGTCACAGTATAATTAAGTTCAACAGCAGTCAAATTTTTACTGATAAAATATATGGCATAGGGATTCTGATTTTCTTGTTGTCCCAGGACTCCTCCTATGGTAGTATCAGAGGCATCTATAGAAATTAGGAAGGGTAGTGACCAATTTGGACCTCGTAGGATAGGTGCAGTAGAGACTTTCTATTTTCAAGTTTCCCAGGATACTTGGCAATCTTTTGTCCATTCAAATTGTTTATTTTTAGACATGAGTAGAAATAAGGGACTAGCAATGTTTGAAAATTTTTGAACAAATCTTCTATAATAACTTGCATATCCAATAAAACTGCGTACCTCTTTTTGTGTGGATGGAACTGATAAATTACTGATTACCTGGATTTTTGTTGGGTCTACTCAAATGCCATCAAGAGATATAAGATGACCCAAAACAACACCTTGGGTAAGCATCATTCTGCATTTCTCACTATTGAGACAGAGGTTCACCTCTTTGTATCGTGTAAGTACTTTGTCCAAATTATTCAAGGCTGCTGCAAAATCTTCACCATGGGAGGTGAAATCATCCATAAAAACTTCCATAGTGTCATGAAGCAGATCAGAAAAGATGCTGAGAATGACCCGCTGAAATGTAGCAGGGGCATTGCATAACCCGAAAGGTAGCACTTTGTATGCAAAGGTGCCCCATGGGCATGTGAATGTCGTTTTTTCTTGGTCCTCTGGTGCTATCCTGATCTGGTTATATCCACTGAACCTATCTAGAAAAGAAAAATACTTCCTCCCTGCTAGTGTGTCCAACACCTGATCAATGAAGGGTAATGGAAAATGATTCTTATGCATGGCTTTGTTTAATTCCCTGTAATCAACGCAAATATGCCACTTCCCATTCTTCTTGGGCACCATGACTAGTGGACACACCCACTTGCTATCATAAATGGGATAAATAAAATTTGCAGCCAACAACTTCTGTAATTCCTCTTTGACCACCTCTCTGAGTGCTGGATTCATCCTGCGCTGAGGTTGTCTGATAGGTCTAGAATCCTCCTTAGTATCTATATGGTGTGTGCACAGGTCAGGGTGTATACCTTTCATGTCACTATAATCCCAGGCATATGCAGACTTATGTTTCTTTAACACTGCAGTTAGTTGTTCTGTTTCCTATTCTGACAATGTAGAGCTAATCTTCAGGAGCTTACCAGGTTCAATTTCCACTTCCCTAATTTCAGACTCCACATCAGGCATAGCGGCATTATTAGATGAGATCGGAGTACTGTCAATTTGTTGAGTGGCACAAACTGCACTAAACAACTCCACGAAGTCTCCCAAGGGATTAGAATAAATAAATTGATTGAGAAAATCATCCTCAGTTAATTGTTTTGCTGCCATTGTTTGTTCAATCATGTACAGCTGTAGGGTGTCATCTGCTTGCTCAGTTTCTTCTTCTTCTGACCAAACAGGAAGTTCAGGTTGGAGTATTGGCTTCGCAGGCGGATATAAAGTAAGTTCCTTAATAGCATGTCCATGAGATATGCACATGTTACCTGACTAACAACCAATATAAGCGTCTGCTGTGGCCAACCATGGTCACCCCAGAATTAGGGGGTAGCCTCCCAAATTTGATTTTGCTTGTAGAACCATGAAGTCTACTGGGTACTCCCATGAGTCAACTAAAATAACAAGATCTTCTATAATGCCTTCTGGTTTCACAGGAGATTGGTCAGCCAACTGTAAGATAGTAGAAGTTTGTCTGAGTTTTGTAATGCCCAATCTATCCATTGTTCTTTTAGTCATGACATTAATAGCTGTTCCCAAGTCTATCAGTGTATTAGAGATAGGAATGCCATTGATTTGCACTTTAACCACAGGACTACCAGGGTCATAGTACTTAGCAGTAAGGGTATTACCCATCATCAATTCAGCTAAGTCACCTATCACATGGGCTATTGGGGGGTCTTTTCATTTCCTGCCTGGTTTTTTCAAACATAATTCTCTAACAACTTTGGAGTAAATGGGAATGTCTTTGATAGCTTGGAATAGTGGAATTTTGACACAGACATTTCCTAATTCTCCAAGGAGATCAAATTCTGATTGTGGCATCAATGTTTCTATGGCCAAGCATTCGAGATATGGTGGTGGTTGTTTTTGCTCGATTGGAGGTGATTTCCTAGGTGGGATGGGTGGGAAGTTGTCTTCAGATTGAACTGGTATTTCTTTGGATTGGGATGGTAAATTTTCTAGTGTTTCTTCCTCCTCCTCCTCTGAAATTATAGGAGAGGTGGTTTTATTAATTTTCCTGCCATAGCGTAATTGAATGTCGTGGTAGCCCACCGTGGAGATGGAATAGGATGGATAATTGGGTATTTCAGCAGCCATTACAGGTTGTCCAACCTTATTATTAGGGTTAGGAGCGAGTTATGCAGGAAGAAGTGGTTTTGGAGGTGGATTGTTCACTGGCAAGGTTAACTGAGGTTGTAGGAGGGGTTGCATTAATGGTTGTACTAGTGCAAATGGGAATTGAGGATTCTGTAATTGTAGGGCTAAATGCTGAATCTATTGATTGTTCCCAAAATTTGAATTCCTCCAATTTGATTGCCAAGGGTTACTTTGGGGATAGGAAGGTGCCCAAGTTTGTTGAGGCAAAGGTGGGTACCAAGGCTGAGAGTTTTGTTGGACTTGTGGAGCTTGTGGAACTTGCAACTAATGTAATTGCAATAAGGATTAAATGATTAAATAGGATCTAGTACTGTACCTGAAGGTCGAGGTTGTCATGGATGTTTTTGAGATATAAAACAGACTGGTTCTGCATCCGTCCCTGCTTCTTCATATATAGCTTTGAGCCCTATCAGTGAAGGACATTATTTTGTAGGGTGCTCTAGCTCACATAGAAGACAGATCTCCACTTTGTCCAATGGGCAGCTTTTGAGGGGATGTCTCTTTCTGCATTTAGGACAGAAGACAGCCAAAGCTTGATCCTCCTCTGCTTTCCTTTTCTTTGCTTGGAATGCATCTAACTGAGAACTCAGGGAACTAAGTATATCAGTCTTGAAATCCTCCAAGTGGTTCCCAATTTCCACCCTTGAAACTCCTTCTCTTGAGGTCTTCATCGTTCTGTTTACTGTATCCCGAATTCCTCTACCTGATCTGGAGGCATTCCTTGAATACCTCCTAAAGAGATCACATATTTTAGTAGGGACACATCCCCTACACCCATCAAATTCATCGGATCAATGCAATCATCTCTAATCCCTTATAAGAGCAGAATCTTCAATGTGTCATCATTCAACCCATTCTGCCTTGATCTTTGCAAATTGTATTGAAATCTCTCCACATAGTCTTCTAAATTCTCATCCTCCTGTTGGGTCATCTTAAAAATGGCTTCCTTCCAGTCCTTGTCCTTGCAGTACTCTTGATATTTATCCAGAAAAGCTTTCTTCATTTGAGCCCAAGTTGTTATACTATCTCCTCCCAGGCCCATGAACCCTCTCAGAGAATGGCTTTTCAAAGTGGCTGGAAAAAGCTTGAGTTTCTAGTGATCTATAACATAGTCATAGCTCCTGCATAGGACATCAAATTCAAATAGGAGTGTATCTAGGTCTTCACTCGCCATACCATGGAAGTTAGGAAATGTTGAATGTGGAATGTTCTTCATCTGGTTTGTGAGTGTCGATCCGGAGTTCCTGATTGGGAATTCAAAAGTAACCATTCCTGTACTAGATTCTCCATTTGTGTTTCCTAGATTTGTCTCTTCCCTGTGGGGAATGTGTTCTCCCTCGCCATCCATAACTGCCATTAGATCTTCTAGAGTAGTTGACCCGGTGGACCACGAGGATTCAGCAACCTGTTGTTCCTCTTCTCCTTGATTATCAACACTGAATTGTTCAGGAAACCCTTCTTCTTGAACCAACTCTTGATCTGGAACGAATTCTACCTTGGGACTGCTGAGAGATGGTGACTTTCCCTGAACACGTCCTCCTTTTATTGAACTTCCTGCATGATTAGTACCTAGGGGAGGGGTATCATATGCATATACCAGTCTACATGTACTATCTCTTACTCTACGCATGAATACTTTGCATGTTCCAGGATCATAGGGACTTGCGGTAGGCAATATTCTAAATGAATATGTTGGTGCATCTTACTTGACCCTCCTCTGAAATCATACCAAACTTTTTCCAAAATTGTCACACACACAATCCACTCAAAGGGAATAAGAAATCACAACTAGAACCAAAATAATCAATCAAACTACAATGTCCTTGGCGGCTCCCCAGCAGCGGTGCCGAAATGACGAGCTCTTTAATTCTCTTTTATTTAAATCGAAAATAGAAAGTTGTGCATAAATGATCAACCCAGGGCTACAAGAGCTTATGAGATACCAAGCAAAATATATGCCAGACACTGCAACTTGGAAGATCTTTGACGCAGAGAAAATTAATGAATCATTCAATCAGAATTAGGATGTAATCTTTTAGTGAATGGACTTCTAAGAAATTACTAACTTCCTAAAGAATCTTGCAACTTAATGAAAGTTCCTAATTATCAAATAGCATTTGGCTAAACTACAGAAAAGATATTATGCATCAATGAAAACATTTAACTCTCAACACCATTCAGCTAGACTACAGAAAGAGATCACTACCAACACAATCTGTCGAATTACAGAAAGCAATTAAATTCCTATTCTAATTAACAAACTGGAAATTTCCTAATGAAATTAATTCACTAAATCGCAAATGAAAAAGGTTGGAAAACGAATTGAATTCCACAATCTTCCTTTACCTCCACGCACTCACAATAGAAATTGGAAAGAACCTAAGTGCATCCATTCACTGCAGGATTAATACTAAATGGATATTTATCGTTCATAAATTCCTCTGTGATCAATAATGAAAATAACATTGTAATTCAGTGACACCATTTGTTAAGAATTCACACACAACAAAGCTCAACACACCAATTCTATGTATTAATTAATCGCATCAACCCCACTGTGTTAATAATTAAGCTACCAAACTGAACACACATGCATAAAGGAAATAAATCCTATCTATAACAACACCTGTCATAGAAGGGGGCCCTGCCTTCAGCGACGGGAGCTGAACAGCCTCTCAATCACACAAAATAGATCAACACATCGAATCAAATAAAAAACCAAGAATTTCTTATATATCAAACTAATACAATGTTCAAGAATTCTTATGTGATTGAGGCTAACCCTTCTAAAGAGTCCCCATATCTTTTATACATCAACGCTTATGAGAGGATAAATGAGGAATCACATAGTTACAACGAATTCCCCAATAAATCCTATCTACGGATCTTTAATAAGATATTTCAGGGATATACATTGTGGAAAGTGGAGGAAGATCCCTGGGATGTTGGGATGGTCAACTATGAGTCATCAGAGACCCATAATACCGAATTAAGCATAAAACCTCCATCTCCTTGGATCGACTGCAGCATCATCTAATTGTTGGATAGGTAACCCAAAATATTGTAGCAGAATACATCAAGCTGGATACCTCAGTGTAATAGCTCCAGACTGAAATGCATATCTTCCAGCTTCCATAGTCCTTCATTCTGCAACCTGTAGATAAACTGATACCGAACCTGAAAAAAATCTTCTTTAGTAGGCAATAATGGCAACATAGCCCTATCAATCACAAGCAATTGACAAATAACAAAAAGGACTAGATCAATTCTTACCAAGCCTAAAATGTGCAAAATGCAACCAAAAGAGCTAGTAGGAATACAGGAGTATGTCAAAAACGAGTCAAAAACAAGGTAGAAAGGAGGAACAAAAGGGGTCATATGCACAGCCCGTCACTTAGCATATACTTTGCCTCAACTCTAAGATTACCAACCCTGGTCGATAATTAAATATTAGGTGTTTTCTTTGAGATAGCTCACACACCCAACATTTTGGCGCCACTGACGGGGAGTTGTAGAAGATAGGTAGAATTTAGTCATAGATAAGTAAATCTCCTTTTTAATTTTATTCTTTCCTTTGAAAATAGGCTGGTGGTGGGTGAGTGGTAATACGAGAGGTAAGAACCTACACATCTATTATAACAAGCATCCCCAAAACCCAACAATAAAAGTTATGAAGTTAGAACTTATTTCAGTTATAATTTGTTTTCATGAATAGGTCTAGAGATTCACAAGGTAGATTTATTAAAACTAGTTCCCTTACTAAAATTCCAACTAAAATTCCTACTAACCTATATGGGGGGCTTGCCATACCAACTACTAACTCAACAGAAAGGTATCGGAAGACACCTAAAGGGGATAGTCCTACTTGGAAAGCAAAGAAAATCCTTTCTGGAAATCAATTAGGGGAAAACATAGGGACATCAGAACAGTCTGTTCATAAAGAAATTCCACTAGAAGAACCTCAGGCTCATATTGATACTGAACTTAGACAAGAGGAAACTCAAATGGATAAAACTTCAGGACTTCCCAACTCTCTGTTAGTCCAAAAACCCAAAGACACTACTTTTTCAATAGTAGGTGGTCCAAACTTGGTAGATTTTTTCGATCCTACATAAGTAGATGCTCTTTTTGAGAGTTATGTGAACATAGTTATCTCATAGATTGATACAACAATAGTAGGACCTCCAAATCTGGATTCCCATGTAGCTGATAATTCTCCTCCTAAAAAGCAGAATACCCTTCTAGAAACAGAACGTTGGGACATCCCATATTCACCAAAAAAGGAGCATCCTAGATTTTCTCCCTTTGGAAATAGAATCTTCATGGGGGATGAAAATGGAGATCGTGTCCAACAAGATGAAGAAGATGGAGAAGTTAGAACTGAAGGTACATTCAGGTTCCCTATCTTAGACACTGCACAAGATGTTACTATGAAAAACATCCCTCCCTCCTCACTACCAACCTTTTATGGGAAGAGTAGTGAGGATCTGAACACATTCTTGTTCGAGTTTGACATTTTGTGTAGAAGTTATAATTACCTACAAGATGGCCAAAAACTAAAACTCTTTCCTACCACATTAAAAGATTCTTCTCTTCGATGGTTCATGGGATTAGAAGAATCTAGTATTAGAACTTGGGAAGATATGAAGAATGCATTTCTTTGAAACTATCAGGATTACTGTAGACCTAAGGACTCTCGCAATGATATTTTTAAAATTCAACAACTTGAAGATGAGAGCTTAGAAGACTATCTTGATACATTTAACTATGTGTTACACAAGTCTAAGTATAGTGATCTTTGAGAAGATGCAGTAAGAACACTCTTCCTTAAAGGAATCTCAGAAGAATTCTTAGATAACCTTAATCTCATGGCAACAGGAGACATTTCTCATAAGTCTTTTACAGAGATTTGGGAGCTATGTAGGAATTACTCTAGGAGCAGAGGGAAAGGTGGAAGACACTTTCAAGAATCTTATGATAGGAATCCCAAAGGAAACACATCCGGTCCTGGTGGAGTTACAAGGGTAGAATTGGGAAATCTATTGGAAAAATTCAAAACAGATATTTTAGGAGCCATGGGTTCTCAATTAGATGCACTACAAGCTAAAAAGAGGCAAGATGAAGAGCATCCGGCAATGATTTTTTTCTATCCTATGTGTAGAACTAAACATCCTCAACGAGAATGTCCATTAAATAATTTTCAGTCTGTCACCTATGTACAGAAGAACATCCAACCAATGATTATCCATCGTTTCCTAGATTACAAGTTGTGTACAAGATTGAAAATTTTGGTGAAATACCTAGGAGGCCTTGGAAACCTAGAGATCAACCATCGTATCAAGATTCATCACAAATTCCACCTTATTACTATCCTTATCAACCTCCTCAACAATGGAATGCTTCAGGTTGGAAAAATTGGCCACCGCAGTACCTTCCTCAGAATTCTCAACAATAGCAATGGCCACATGGATGGAGAGGGAAAGCTTATGCTCAAACACCTCCTCCTATGCCTAACTATTCTTACTCACCTAATATTCAGCAACTTCTGCCTGGATTTGTACCTCCTTCACTAACCCCCTATCCTGAATCAACCTCACCATTTCCAGAACATGAATCCTCCAAGACCCACAATATTACCTGCACAACCAATACAGAATCCTAACAAGAAACCAACCCAAGCTCTTAACAGCATTGGGTTGTTACCTATTCCATCATATTTCATTTCGACCGCACCAATACATGAGATACAACTGTGGTCTGAAAGAGTTTTGCAAGATAAGCCCAAGTCATTAGTTGTTATTCAAGAAGAGAATGAAGAAGACATACCTAGTGAAGTTTTGAATGATGCCATTTTTGAAGATGTGGTTATTTCAAAATCCTCAACACATAACCATCCACACAAAGAAGTAATTCCAGGGGAAAAATCACCTCCATATCCGGAGCATCTAGTAATAGAAAAACCTGTAACTTATCTAGAGTACAATATCATTAATGAATTGAAAAATATTTGCATTAAGATCCCTTTGTTAAAAGCCATTAAGGATATTCCAATATATAGTAAGGTAATAAAGGAACTCTGTATTAAGAGACCAGGGAGGAAACAAAAAGACCCTCTGATGATTCATGTAATTGGACAAATATCAGATTGCATAGAAAACCAACCTAGAATACCAAAGTATTCAAACCCAGGAAACCCTATGGTGATTGTTATCATCAATAACACCGCCATAGGGAACACACTTATTGATCTAGGAGCTGCTATCAATTTGATGACTACCACAGTCTTAGAAACTCTCAATTTAGGACCATTCCTCTGCCCTACCCCAACGATGCTAAAATTATTAGATCGTACTATGGTTCAAGCTACTGGGATCTTAGATGACATCACTGTATCAGTAGCCTCATGGGAATATCCCATGGACTTCATGGTCATTGAATCAAAAGACCCTTCCAAAGGTCACCCTATTATTTTGGGAAGACCTTGGTTGTCTACTGCCAATGCATTTATAGGATGTATGGATGGAGAGAATATTATCTCTGATGGGTTATCTACAAGAAAAATAGCTCTATACCCTCCAGCTCAGCCAATAGCTGAAAACTTGTTTTGGTTAGATTGTCCTTTTGGAGGTGAGAACTTGGAAGAACTTTCCCTTGTCAGTGATCTCTCTCGGGCACTTCAAGAGCAAAATACTGAGAACGTGTTGAACCAATTTATCTCTTCCACAACATGTGTAGATTTTCCTCAATATTTTTCCCAATTTGACCAGATCTTTGGAGATGAATTCCAAGAAAACAAGAGCCTCTCAACATTTACAAGTACACCTTGTGTCTTCGCAATCAAAGAACACCTAGGATCCTATACCATTCTGTGTGAGGTTAGTACCGACAAATTTCTACATATAAATGCAGGTTTAGATGAGAGTCAGCAAAAACAATTACTAAAAGTTCTCAAGAATCAAACTGGAGCATTTGCATGGGAATATATCGATATGAAAGGTATACACCCAGATACCTGTATCCATCACATTTACATAGACTTGAACATACCTCCTGTTAGGCATCCCTAGAGAAGAATGAACCCAGCACTAAAGGATATAGTAAAGGACGAATTACAAAAACTCCTTAACGCTGGATTCATTTAACCAATTTCCAATAGTAAATGGGTTTCTCCTCTGGTGGTAGTCCCAAATAAAGTCATAGGGAAATGGCGTATATGTGTTGACTTTCAAGAACTAAAGAAGGCCACTCTTAATGACTACTTCCCTTTCCCTTTCATCAATCAGGTGTTAGACACCTTATCAGCGAAACAATATTTCTCATTCCTTGATGGGTATAGTGGATACAATCAAATATTGATATCACCTGAGGATCAAGACAAGACAACCTTCACTTGCTCTTGGGGGACGTATGCCTACCGAGTGTTACCATTTGGCCTATGTAAAGCACCTGCGACTTTCTAGCATGCAGTTCTATGAATCTTTGCTGACCTCATACACAACCATGTAGAAGTTTATATGGATGATTTTACAATTTATGGTAATACCTTGCAGGAAGCCCTTGATAACCTCGAAACAGTTCTTATTTGGTGCCAAGAAACAAACTTAGCTCTTAGTCATGAAAAATGTAAAATGCTACTGACTGAGGGCATAGTTTTGGGACATCATGTCTCTCTTCAAGGTATCAAGGTGAATCCCACCAAGATCGAAATAATTGTTAATCTTCCTCTTCCAAAAACTCTGAAGGAAGTAAGAATTTTTCTTGGCCATGCCGATTATTATAGATGTTTCATTGAAAATTTCACTAAAATAGCTGCACCTATGTTCAAACTACTCATGAAAGACACAGAATTTCAATGGACTAAACCATTTCAACAAGCCTTCGAAACTCTGAAGGCTAAGCTATCAGTGGCACCAATCCTTAAAGGCCCAAATTGGTCCCTTCCTTTCCATATATCCGCTGATGCTTCCGACATAGCCATAGGGGCAGTTTTAGGTCAAAAAGAGGGATATACATCACATGCCATCTACTTTTCTAGTAAAAATTTCACTCCTGCAGAATCAAAGTACACTATTACTGAAAACGAGTTTTTAGCAGTAGTCTACTCCATCAACAAGTTTCGTCATTATATCATAGGATATGATATTTTTATACACACTGACCACTCCACCATCAGGTTTTTGATGAATAATCCTATCACCAATGGAAGAGTGACTCGGTGGCTTCTTTTGTTACAAGAATTCAACATCACCATTGTTGATCGTCCCGGTAGAGAGAATGTAGTAGCTGATTTCCTCTCTTGAATTCAAATTGACGATAATGCCAAACTTGTCGATGATAGCTTCCCAGATGAATATTTGTTCGCTGTATCTGTTCGAACCCCATGGTTTGCAGATATAGCCAATTATTTAGCAACTGGAAAGCTACCCAACCATCTCTTCCCACATGAGAAACATAGGATCATAGTTCAAAGTTCCAATTATTCTTGGGTAGATAATGATCTCTTTCATATTGGTCCTGATCTTATTATTAGACTATGTGTATGAGAGGATGAGATCCTTCATGCATGTCATGGTGGACCCTGCAGTGGGCATTTTTCTGATAAAAGGACAACATACAAAGTATTGCACTCTAGGTACTATTGGCCAAGCATCTCTAAGGATGCTTCCAAATATGTCAAGGGGTGTGATAGTTTCCAAAGAATGAGTAGACCTACACCATCCGATGAGATGCCTTTGCAACCCTAAGTTTGGATTGAGCCATTTGAAAAATGGGCTCTAGATTTCGTTGGACCAATTTCCCCTATGTCTCGCAAGAAGAAGTACATCCTAGTCTATACAGATTATGTCACCAAATGGGTCGAAGCTAAAGCTTTATTCCAAGCCACAGATAAATCTGTGGTGGAATTCATTTATGAAGAAATATTTACATGATTCGGTGTACCTAGGGAAATTGTAACCAATCAAGGATCTCATTTTACCTCTAAATTAATGAAAGAGCTTACTTACAAATATGGTATTAGACATTGTAAGTCTTCACCATATCACCCGCAAGCCAATGGTTAGATGGAATCCACCAACAAAGTATTAAAAGCTATCCTGACTAAAATATCCAGTTACACCATAAACACTGGGCAGATAGGCTTCCAAAAGCTCCGTGGGCTTATAGAATAACTTGGAGGAACACCACTGGTCACACACCTTATGAACTCGTTTATGGTAAACAAGTTCTTCTACCCATTGAATTTCAAGTTAAAACTTTTCGTATGGCTGCACAATTAGGGATGAACTTAGAAGAAGCACATAGTCAATGAATCCTATAGATAAATGAATTAGACGAGATTAGGCAAGATGCTATTCAATGTACAATTTTAATACAAAATGAATGCAAAAAGTGGCATGATAGATACATTAAATAAAAAAAATTCAAAACTGGAGACTGGGCACTACTTTTTGATTCAAGATACAAAAGTTTTAAAGGTAAATTAACTACTTGTTGGATGGGTCGATATGAAATTGTCACCGCCTTTGATAATGGATCCGTTAAAATTAAGGCAATTGATGATTCACAAATTTATTTTGTTGTAAACAGACACAGAATTAGACTTTATCATCAACCAATATCTAAACAAGATTTTGTGTAGAATGCCTTGCAATAGGAAGAAATGGAATTGGTAGAAGAGGAAGTCATTACTCCTCCTCCTAGTCCTTGAATCATTTTGGGTTATCTTCTTTTGTATATATGTAAATATGTTTTTTATTTTCAATAATAATGAGTCATTTCTAACAACTGATTACATTCTTCTTTTTACAGGAAATCTATTATGATCAGTTCGTAAAATATTGTCAATAAAACAAGAAGACTCTTTTTCCTTTCGAAAATTTTACATGACTTGTTTTGTACATATGCTTTGTTTTGAATAAAAATTTGAATTGTCTGACAAGTAGTTTTGCAACTTAATCACAAGAACCCTATTTTTGTAATCATCTCCTGTGATATTATGCGAAAAGGAAAGTGCTCTAAAACGAAATACTTTATAGTTCTCCCTCTCATTTGGTTACTACTAAAATTGAAAATTTTTAGTGAAAGGATAAAGCATTCTTGATATCATTTATAGCCACTTTCTTTTATGATTTTGTATATGGTATTTGATTCAGACATGCACACTTCTAATTTATCATTAGAATAGTTGTTTAAAAGAACTACTTCAATTATTATGATCTCCACAAAACTCTATCTTACACCTTTGGATTGCTAGTTCATCCTTGACTCATTATCAAAACTTGTCCCTAAAGCACCATTAAAAGGTAGCCTAAAAGTGGGTGATATTTTCTATTTTGTGGGGAACATTACTGACCTTTCATGAAGAAGATAGACTATGAAGTCGAAGAACAACTTTAGGTTATTATCTTTTGGCATGATCTATAATTTAGGCCACTATAAATAAATTTACTCATAAGGTTTGTGCTAAATTTTGAATTATGTGTTTAACAGGATTAGCACACTCTAGTACCAACTGGATTCCTTACAAATATATATATATATATATATCATTATATGAAGCAAACCTGTCAGGGCACTGAATAATCTCACTGGCAGCGGGTCCATGCTAAGGAAAATCTTAAACAAGGAAGCTCAGTAAATGCAAGTAAACTTGTCGGGGTACTGAATAGGCTTGCTGGAAGCGAGGCTATGCTTGCATGGTACCAAGATAAACCCACCGGGGTACTAAACAGGCCTATTGGCAGTGGGTCAATATCGAGTAAAAGAGGTTTGGTTAATGCATTTCTATTCACATAACTCATAAAAACCTGAGTATACAAACACTTGTTTAGGCCGATTATGTATACTGTCATTAGATAATGGCTGTAAGTTGGACTTGGACCCTGTCATCTAATTCAAACAATAACTAGGATATGATTATCCTAGAAATGGGACCCATAATTATAGTAGATCTCACAAATTTTATAGTGAACCTTATTTATATTCTTTGGATGACAAGAGATCTTTACAATGAGTCATGGACGACTAGTTTTCCTATGGCATTTTTCTCATCTCTTCACTATTATTCTTCATATGCTCTTTTAATAACTGTTGTATTCTTTTTTATGAATGTACATATCTGAATCATCTACATTTATTAGTTAATATTTCATTTCCTTATGAAAATTATCACAATATTTTAAAAAAGCTATCTGTAAGATTTTCAATTGAAATTTTTTTAATTTTAATCATTTTCTCTTTGATGGCTTGAGGACATGCCATATTTTTGGTTTGGGGGGAAGATTAGAATTGCTCTTACTCTCTGAATATTTATGAAAATTTTATTTATCTCTGATACAATGACAGTTGTTTTCATGTTAATGCAAAAGTAGATGAAAATTGATCTAATCAAGAACAAAAAGAGGAACACAACTAAAAGATACAGAAAAGCAAAGTTTACAACATCTTTTGTGCACTAACAGCTTCAAAAATTCTCTGCAAAATTAGCTTTGGTCAGCATCAACAATAAGATCTTGTATAAACAAAATTATGTATGAAGGACTGAATGACGGGTTGAATGCCAATCTGAATGAGGCAAATAAACAACGTTCTTAATGGAGTGCTGAATGAAACCATAGCCTATAACAGCTTTATTTAATATGCTGAATTTAAAAATTATTGATAAGTTTTATTGGCTAATTATGACAGGGATCAATCAAATGTCGATTTCACACATGGCTTCATTATCTTATCCATCTCGCCTCCATTAAACAAATGAATTATGCATCATTTTGAATCATTACATGACCGCCATTTGGTCTACTTATCCTGTTGTTCGACCTTACACCATATCAATTGAATCACGATCTCTCACGTGTAATCTATTTTCATTACGTGAATTACATTCAACATTTCCAAATCTCGACTTTGGACATGGTTGAATATTCTCTAAACCATGCGTATTCACTAGATTCATGCACCTCTACGATGGCACTTAACTTAAGATCTTCGAATGACAGATGCGATCTTTTCAAGCATGCCAAGCCCTCGTCCTCTGTCATTCAAACAATCAAACGGACCTTAGTTTAAACTAGTGATTGCATGAATTTCACCTCAGTATGTTTGCTCTCGAGCTAAGCCGTGTCCTCTGCAAATCCTTGCACCTCTTGTATCCATTTTACATCCCCTGTCCTCTGTCAACAATGCCAATTCGTTACGAGCCTGGTACCTACAAAGACCTCCTTTGCATTTCTGAGTTTATAGCCTGCCATGAAGTGTTTTTGCGAGCTGGTTGGGGACCATTTCTCCGCCTTCTCCAAGGCCATGACCACGTGATTTCATTACTGTTTGCCAAAGGTTTTGATGGCAAGATGGCCAAGGTTGGCCATCTTGTTTTTTCTGTGACAAAAGAGTCAATAGAATTAGCTACCAAGCTCCCGAGGGAAGGTGCCCGATGGCATAAGCATCTTTTCCTTCCACGGAAGGACCATGAATTTTCCCTGAAGACAAATTTTCAACATGTTGCTGGTACCAAAGGTTTTCACAGAGAATGGATCAAGCCGGAGTATTTATATCTTCTGACTGTTATCATCCATTTAATCACTTGCGAGGGTAAGTTCATTGTCTTCAAAGCTTTCCATTTCATGTTGTTAGCTCATTTTGTTAACAATCAGACCTTCAACTTCCCATTTTATTTCCTGAAAAGTTTGGAGAAGATGTCTAGCCAAGTTAGGAAAAATACTGTTAATCCCTCTGGTAGCTTGTATCATCACTGTCTCATTAAGCTTCTGATCATTCACTAGTTAGAAAAGAGAGGTCAAACTTGGGATCATTTTGTTTTTGAGATACTGAACCCTCATTTATCTACTGCCAAACATTCCTCTTCTCAAGAACATCATCATATCCAAGCAGAACCAAACACTAAACATGTATTATTTGATGAGGATCTCTCAGGTGATGAGCATCTTATCTAGTCATCACCTTCTCTTGAACTTACTCTTGGTGACCCTACTTCAGAACCTCCACTCTTTTTAGAGCCCACTAAATCCACGAGAACGAATTATGACCAGTCCGTCAACCAGTCTATCATTCAGACTATCGTTCAGCCATCACATTCAAATGTCCAGTCAGACGACCATACTCTAGAAACATCCCTCCTCACATTAGCCAATGTGTCTGCTCTAATGAGTGAAGCCTCCCCTGCTGAAAATCCTCCTGCACACAACCAAGATAAAATTCTTGAAGTTCTTACTGTTGATTGTGAAACATTTTCAAAAGCATTGAGTCCCCCAAAGAACCCTGAACATTATAAAGAATAGCTCATTCTGGCTCAACAGGAGATGGATAAGTTGATCCAAGTGATAGCACGGTTGACAGACCAGAATCAAAGTTATGTGGAAACAATTTTTGAGCTTCATGAAGAAAACAAGGCACTGCGTACACAACTAAAAGACATTGAATGCTTGGTTAATGCCAAAACAACATACCATATTGCCCTGAAGGTGAGATATAATTACTCAAAGGACCAATTCAAGAAGCTCGAGGCTGAACCTATATCTTCAATATCCAAGTCGAAGGCAGTTGCTACCACAGCTCAGCCTTCATCCTAATTTCTCTCTATTTTGCTCAGTGGGACCTGGCATATCTCCGGTTTGGGGGAATGCTGGTGTCCATTTTGTCACTATTTTTTATCATCAAATCTATTCTGAATGGCATTAATTTCATTATTTTTGATATAATAAGTTATCCTTTCTGCCATTGAGCCCATCAAATAGAACAGCTATGCATGTATTCGTTTATCATATGAATTTTGGTCAAATCTCGTTATATTATAATTTATCAATGATTAAATTAACAATTCCAGTCATGCATGGAATTTAGTTTTGATCTATAGGCTGTGATTTTTCAAATGACCCTTAATTCAGACTGTGTGTTTATATTGCTTAAGCTCAACCGCGTTCAACTCATTGTTCAGTCTTGCATTTAGCTCGCAAAATCCATGGTTGGTATGTTTCGGGCCATTAAAGACAAGATCGGGCACGTGGGTTCTGTTAGCCACATGATGGTTATAGTTGGTGAGATTTCATTCTAGAAGATTCTCCTTCCTGCCTGCTAAACTCGACAGCACACCATCCTTCCATGTCAACACTCTATGCACCAGTTCTCTCATTCATTCAGCCTAGAATTATGCACGCCCATTCACGCTGGTGTTCTGGAAGACTTCGCATGTCCACGCTCATCTTGCCAACACAACGCTTCACCCACGACAATGCTGCAGCATCCCTCTCCTCTGTGTTGATGTATATGTAACTTCGGAATGTATTTCACCCATGTATTTCATATATGTATTTTATATTCCTATAGAGATGTTATTATTCCTCTATATGGAAGTGTCATCATTTATATTGTAAGTGTCGTAACTTATACTTGATGGGTTATTAGACCACCTTGTTGGGGTCGGCCCTGTATAAGTCATGTCAGTCAAAGGGTTATTAGACCACCTTATTGGGGGTCAGCCATGTGGGTCAAAGGGTTATTAGACCACCCTAGTGGGGGTCGGCCCAGTCAGCATTATGTTAAGTGGTTAAGTTGAGGCCGACCTAGTTGAGTAAAGGTCAAGTCAAGTTAGTGTATAAATAGAGAGTGTGTCTCTCTCATTTTACACATTCTATTCTCTCACTCACACTTTAGAGAGTGGCTCACTTGTGGAGGAGGAGGCTCTGCTGCTAGGAGAAGACTATCTCTTGTATTCTGGTTGTATCATTGCTCTATCTAGCTCTGAGGAAGTTATTGGGGTTTTTCACCTTTATGGTTTTCCCCAAGTAAACTCTATGTCTCTTGTGTGCTTGCATTATTGTGTCCATGATTGATATGATGTAGATTTGTTGTACATGTTGTTCTCTCAGTTAAGATCCTAGATCATATTGAAGTAAATTCTAAAAATTTAACATGGTATCAGAGCTAGCCTGAAAGAAGGCATGATATGGCATGTATGACACTTGTTGCACTTATGATGTTAGGGCTTGATATAGCAAAAACCAGTCATCGTATCACTTTCGCTATAAATCCATTTTGGCAAAGTTTTCAGATCTGAAACTTTTATAGGTCGAATATAAGATCCCCATGTACCTTGTGTCCAAAGGACAACCTCTAATTCATTGTACTTTGTGATTTATGATCTGTACAATATAGTGTTTCGACCTATTCCAAATTTGAGTCAAAATCAGGTGACCTTGGAAAAAAGGTCATAACTTGGGATAGGAAGCTCCAAATGAAATTTCGTAAAATGTGATGGGTAGTAAATAGACCATACTATCTCAAAAAAATGTTTCAGAGGCTGCAGTTGAAATAGTGACATGTGGCACACCGTACAAGTTCATTCTCCTGTATTATCCCATAAACAGGTCACATTGCGACACTTGGCATAACTCTCTCTCTCAGAGAATCCAATTGAGGTCAGAACTATCGGGATGGAAATATAACAGGTCAGGCTATCTCAAGAAAATTGTTTAGAGGCCGAAGTTGAACCAGTGACATGTGGCATGCCATACAAGTTCGCTCTCTTGTATTATCCCATAAATAGGTCACATTGCGACACTTGGCATAACTCTCTCTCAGAGAATCCAATTGAGGTCAGACCTATCGGGATGGAAAGATAACAAGTCAGGCTATCTTAAGAACATTTTTTAGACCCCGTGGATCAAAAATTTTGGAGTTACACTAGAAACAATTAGGTACATATTTCTGTCAAAACAGAATTATTTTTTAGTACCTTCATTCATGGCTTCCGGAATTTAGGGCTTCGGAGAAAGTTGGAATTTTTGTAATCGGAGACCACGGCTGGATGCTACTCATCAAAATCAAAATTGAGAGACCAAGATCATATTTTTTTTTGTTGGGCAAAAGGCCGGGCTTGATCAAACCCTAGTTTGGGACTTTGATCGGAAAGATGGAAAATTAGGGCTTCTGCAAAAATTGGAATTTTAGAAATCTGTGACCATGGCTGGAAGCTCCTCAAAAAAATCAAAGCTTAGAGTTTTGAATCAAATCTTTTGGCTGGGTGAAACTCTGGGAAACTCAAACCCTAATTTAGGGTCCTCCCTAGTGGATCCGAAAATCTAAAAGGCAATTTCGAGGGGTGAAACTTTGTAGTTTTCAAATTCTGAATATATCAACTTGATCAGCTCATCAAGGCACATATTTCTATCCTTTTGGAAGTTTGAAATTCAAAGTTTGAATTTTTGGGGTTTCTTTGACAAACCCTAATCTAGCTCCAAGTCCAGTTCTTGCAAATCAAGTGGATTGGGTTAATCCTAGAAGAAGATGGATTGGTCACCTGCATAAGTGAAGAAGTTCCTATCTCAGAGGGAGATGAGGCTAAGGCCTTCCATAAGAAGATTACAAGCAATCTTGACAGGTATGGCTTACAGGTATGTTTCATGGTTAAGTTTATCATATGTTTGTCTTCATATCATTACAGTACAATCTTGATTAATTACTAGACTTGTCCTATCACCTTAATAGAAGATATTCATTGATTAAGGTTTTGACACTTATGATTGTACTAATGCATTGTGATGTTGTATGAGGTTTATGTTGTTTGCTAACACAAAAGGTACACCAAGAATGTCAAATCATGTTCTACTTCAAGAACATATGCTCATGGTGACATGAAGACAAAGATTCATCCATTGTCATAGATCACATAGAAGATCTGCTTTCGAGGTATGTATAACTTGGTTCTACAATGGTTAACTTATGAGACATGTAGGTTACTAGCACAAGTCACTGAAGAGAACCAGAAGACATTATGCAGGTATGTTAGACATAACTAGCTAGCACGCTAATCCAGGTATGTTTTTCCTATATCAAGCTAGAATCCTACTTTGTGTTAGGATCTTATACTGTTGTGTTGTTGATAATGATTATTCATGAAGTCATAGGTTTGAATAATCATGGTTGTATGCATATTATTTTTCTTACCATAATTGATGATATGACTAACCAGAAGAATCATGAAGGTACAGGTTTGAATAATCACGGGTTTTATGCATATTATATCTCTTATCTTGATTGATGATTCAACTAACCAGAAGAGTCCTATGATCAAATAAGAATGTGTATGAGTAAAAGAAGACTTCCCTGAAACCTTGAATACTAATGTTTATTATCTGTGAATGATCATGAATATACATGTTTAAGATTATTGTGTTTTGATAGTATTAATATTATACTAATAAATGTGTGATTATGTATGAGACCTCAAGGAAAACACAATGATGATACTAATAAGCATGCATAGTGATTAACGATGGATGTAAGTTCAAGGATAGGTAATCCAGGAAGCAAAGATCAAGAGGGAGCCAACCCAACAAACAAACAAAGATAAGTATTTGAATTGTCATTACTTGCATATTTTATTGTTTAAATAAATACCGTTCAATAATATATTTATATTTTATTGTATATATTGATGTTCCTAGAATTAGGTTGTGTATTATTCATATTAGAATAGTTGCATTGATGAACAGTATACTACTAATATGCATGGGTAAGTGGCCTATGGCACTGTACAACATTCCATTACTACTTATCTAGAATGAAACCTCTTTACTGATATGTTGGGAGTTGTGCACACTCTTAACAATGTTCTGGTAGAGATTGGAAGGCACCTAGAACGTTACGGGATATGGATAAATGTTGTATTGAAGCATTGGCTAAGATAATTGCATGACTGTATGACATATTTCTTTATGTGTAATAATTTGTTCTGAAAACTATGAGATGTTTTCTAATCATGCAATTTAACTTGTTGTATAGGAAAGATCGTATGCCATCACCTACAAAAGAATAACTACAACATTTGTTCAGCAACAAAATTATCTATTGAAGATATTGAAGTTCCTAGGATATGGGAAGAATGCCATGATCCATCGATCATGAAGAATGATGTTTGGGATGTAGTCCCAAGACCTGAAGGGAAGTTTGTTATGACTTCCATATGGATCTATCAAGATCAAGCATGCTACAGAAGACAGCATAGAGAAATATAAAAGTGATGAAATAGAAGATACACCAGATGGATTTCGACAGCTTTCTTGAATGGTGTAGTTGAAGAAAAAGTGTATGTGGAGCAGCCACTTGGTTCTGAGACACATGACAGGGATTCATATATGTGCAGAACTTGGGTATGATGCACCACTTTCTAGGTATGGAGGTGTGGTAGAGTGCAGATGGAATATTCCTTGGACAAGGGAAGTATGTAGTAGAGATCCTGAAGAGGTTCGGGATGATGGACTATGAGGCTATGGCATCGAACTTGAAGCTTCTGTGTGATGCTTCATCTGAACCGGTTGATGTCACTATGTATCATCAGATGATTGGGTCCTTCATGTACTTGACGAACATGAGACCAAATATTTGCTTTGCGGTGAACACATTGAGCCAATTCCTGACAGATCCTAGGAGTGTTCACCTGGTTGCTGTAAAGCATATTCTGAGGTACCTAAAGGGTACAGTTGATTATGGGCTCAAATATGATGCGAATCAAAAGTTTAACCTACAGGGTTATGTTGATTCAGATTGGGTAGGCAGTGCTGCAGATAGGAAGAGCACTTCGGGGTGCTTCCTTAGTATGGGATCAGGTGTGATCTCTTGGTTTAGCAGGAAGCAGTCCTGCGTAGCACTAAGTATAGCCAAAGCAGAGTATGTTGTGACGGATGAGAAGGTTGCAGATGTATTGACCAAGCCATGGGCCAGAGTGCAGTTTGAGTATTTCAAAGATAGGCTTGGTGCACTTCAGATTGAGGTTCATTCCAAAGGGAAGTGATGAGTCCGGAAGATGCAGATGCACATGAGCTTTTCTGACATGGTTGATGTGTTCTCCCTTCATCGTGATGTAATTGCTGAGCCATTTTTCACATGGTGGTAGATGTGTTCTCCCATGGTGAAAAAGTAAGAGCTGGAGCCTTCCCCAAATGGTGGTAGATGTGTTCTCCCATGTTGGTGGTGTAAGTGTTGGATGATGTGCATTTGGGTTGTGCTTCATGGACGATGAGATGATCTGAAGAGGACAATGCTATGATGATCAGGAGGATCATGGATGATGAGCATCAGGACGATGCTCTAGTTACTACTCTGTATATGCATCAAGATGATGTTGGATATGATCAGTTGGATCATTTATATGTATATGTATGTACGCATCATGTTGGATGCTAGATATGATTAGTTGGATCATTTGTATGTATTTTGTATATGCATCATGTTGGATGCTTGGACCATGTATCTGTATATGTATCAGGTGGATACATTGTATGATCAGGTAAATCATGTATGTTGATATGTATCAGATATGATCAGGTGGATCATGCATTTGTATTTGTATCAGGTGGATACACTATATGATCAGGTGGATCATGTATGATGATATGTATCAGGTAGATACTTGGTATGCATCAAGTGGATGCATTGTATGATCAAGATGATCATGATGATGAGCTTCAGGATGTTGCTCCAGATGATATGTATCAGGATGGTACAGTGATGATGATCAGTGTGATCATGAGCATCAGGATGATGCTTTGTGCGATGATGATCCATGGGATCATGAGTATCAGGTTGATACTTGGAGGTCAGAGAGGATATGTGGCAGGTTGTGCAAATAGCATTTAATCAGTCCTAGGAGATCTTGCCGGTCATGATGCAGCACATAAATGTTCCTGGGATACTCTTTCCAGTATTGCTATGTAGTATATAATAAGTCCTCAGATATCTGATAGGTTGAGTTGTGTGCTTGTAATCAGTCCTGGGATGAGGTATTACTACGGACACATGTAATCAGTCTTGGAGATCCGAGAGGTTGACCTGTGTGCTCGTAATTAGTCCTGGGATGCTCTTTAGAGATCTTGTCGGTTGTTCTATGGCACATAAATGTTCTTGGGATGCTCTTTAAAGGTTTTGTCTATCCACATGTAATCAATCCTAGAGATCTGAGAGGTTGAGCTGTGTGCTCATAATAAGTCCTGGGATGCTCTTTAGAGATCTTGCCGGTCGTGCTGTAGCACATAAATGTTCCTGGGATGCTCTTTAAAGGTATTGTGGAGGATATGCATGTAATCAATCCTAGGAGATCTTTTCGGTCGTGCTTAGGCACATAAATGTTCCTGGGATCTCTTTCCGGTATTGCATCCGCACATAAAATTAGTCCTGAGAGGCCACCTCTATCAGACCGTTTGCACAGATGATGAAGACCTGCAGGTGGTGGGCCTACATCCAGTATGAAAAAGGAATGGCTCTGTAGAACTTCCTATGACAAGTAGATTCAGAGATTGATTGAGATAGCAGCAGCAGTGATGATGACGATGATTCGAGGATGATGATTCGCTGATGATGATCCAGAGAAGAAGACTTGTGCTAGCAGATCTATGTCGAGAAATACCTTCCTAGTTAAGAGGGAGTGTTGATGTATATGTAACTTCAGAATGTATTTCACCCATGTATTTCATATATGTATTTTATATTCCTATAGAGATGTTATTATTCCTCTATATGGAAGTGTCATCATTTATATTGTAAGTGTCGTAACTTATACTTGATGGGTTATTAGACCACCTTGTTGGGGTCGACCCTGTATAAGTCATGTGGGTCAAAGGGTTATCAGACCACCCTATTGGGGGTCGGCCATGTGGGTCAAAGGGTTATTAGACCACCCTAGTGGGGGTCAGCCCAGCCAGCATTATGTTAAGTGGTTAAGTTGAGGCCGACCTAATTGAGTAAAGGTCAAGTCAAGTTAGTGTATAAATAGAGAGTGTGTCTCTCTCATTTTACACATTCTATTCTCTCACTCACACTTTGGAGAGTGGCGCACTTGTGGAGGAGGAGGCTCTACTGCTAGGAGAAGACTATCATTTGTATTCTGGTTGCATCATTGCTCTATCTATCTCTGAGGAAGTTATTGGGGTTTTTCACCTTTATGGTTTTCCCTAAGTAAATTCTGTGTCTCTTGTGTGCTTGCATTATTGTGTCCATGATTGATATGATGTAGATTTGCTGTACCTGTTGTTCTCTTAGTTAAGATCCTAGATCATATTGAAGTAAATTCTGAAAATTTAACACTCCATTCGTTCAATTTTCCAGCACACTACCTCTCTTCCCACGTCAAAGGAAGATCGACGCTACAGCTGCCTTGCGAAGGAATTGGCCCCATGAAGCCTGGTGTATGCTCCCTTTGTTGTCACGCATCACTTAAAGTAGCCTGTTATAGCCATAAAAGCCTCTATTACTAGAGAGGTCGACTCTGTCAACCCTCTCATCCATTGTAAATGTATAAATAGATGCTTGTGTAGAGAAACAGAGCTAGTCTTTAGTTGAAGAAGATCATTAGATTAGCAGATAGTTTGTAGAATTTGTAGCAGATAGCAGATGTTTTGTAATTTTCTTAAGTTAATGGAAGTTCTAGTTTGTTGATATTCTAAGTAGCTAAACCAATTTCGTTTTCCATCTTTGATTGCTGGGAAGGGCCCCTCATGAACCGGAGATTTTTTCGTTGTTTTCTGCATTTTCTTTTCTGCAAATAGTTAGTTTATTTTCCTGTATATGTAATTAATTTCGTTTTCCTTTTCCTGTACATGATATTTCTTTCTTCTCTGTAATTTATATTGTGCTACTAACATAGTTTGTGTTTACAGAATTAGAAAATGGTCGACCAAAAGCATAGCTTTGATAGTTTCATTTCAATCCTTTATAACTAGATAGTTTGTTTTTCTAATCCTCTGCAATTAGATAGGACTTAGTTAGTTGTTGTTTCAAGCTCTGTTAATAGTTAGAATTAATTTAGTTAGCTTCTCCTCTGTAGCTGTAGGTTAATTCTCTTCTCTCATCTTAATCTTGCTTTAGTATAGGATAGGAATTGTTTATTTCTCCAACCATGATTAGAATAGGTTGCTTTCTAGTATCTTAGCTTCTCAAACTGTCTTCTCACTGATTTATTTGCATTGTAGGTTCATTTGGATTCGCCAGCTGACGTCAAGATCATCCAAAATACTTTTTTCCTTAGTTTAATTCATTTTTCCTCCATTCGAACTGTCATTCGGACTGTCGTTCGGACTGGCATTCATATTGTCATTCGGATTTTCACTCTTTCTGTATTGTTTTATGCTTATTTCGAATTTAGTTTCTTAGTTTTCTTAACTTTAATCTTTCCTGCTTCTAATTAGTATTCTTAACCATAATTAGGTCCTTGTTTTACATTCCATAAAGTTTTAATTCAAGTCTTGTTATCATTCCTAGTTTTCTTTAACATTCTTTTAAATTATGTCTTTCATATTTATCTTGCTAACATGTTGTTGTTTAAGAATTTATCACTATTATTCCTAGTCTAGTTTATCACATGCTCTTAAGACTTAGTTAGAATAGAGTTAATAATTCCACTTCTCAATTATTCTAGTTTTTTATAGTTTCCTTCATCTAGATTAGGATCAATTCCTTATTTCGATAAATAATGAAGATGTTCATGGAATAGGATTTGGATTCAGAAACTAATATCTTTATCAAGTTTTCTACTTGCTTCTATATAAATATCTTTATCAAGTTTTCTACTTGCTTCTATATAAATATCTTTATCAAGTTTTCTACTTGCTTCCAAATCAAGTTCAGAAGTAAATATCTTTATTAAGTTCTCTACTTGCTTCTAGTTTTCATTAGTTTTATATATTGTTATTCTGCTCATGGATAGTAGATAGATCAGAGTGTTTAAAGTTAACTGTAATTTGTCTCTTTGTAGTTTACATCTCTTTATTGAAGTTAGATTAGATTTACTTCCGTTTTGTTTTGCTATTACATTTGAAAGCCATTATGATACATTAACTCCAGTTCCTGTTACATGGGAATATATATTTTTCTTGAACTAGTTGTTTGAAGTTATTTAATAGTTTGTAATTTGCTTTGATCAACATAGCTTTCTGCTTATGTAGTTTATTATCAAATTAATCCATTTCATAGATAGGACTCTAATTTATTTATTTACAGTTGTTTTCTAATTCTTAGGATAGAATCTGAAATTGTATAGTTTCCATTTTCATAGTTCATAGTTTGCTTTTCAATCAGTTTTCAGTATTCAATTATAATATGGAGTAGTATGAATTGATGTTATTCTAGTTTATCTATTTAACTAAGTTTCATTTAGTTCTTTTATTGTTTTTTCTGAAGTTTGACTTAGTTTTTTATTTTGAAAGATCTTTCGATCTTTTCTTTATTAAATATTTTTAAGGTCTGACAAACCGAAAATCTTAGGTGCCATTCTACCTTAGCATATACTTTGCCTCAACTCTAAGATTACCAACCCCGATCGATAATTAAATATTAGGTGTTTTCTTTGAGATAGCTCACACATCCAACAGGACAGACTAAGTATCATTGTCCTTTATTCCAAGAATTCCTTAACATGGGTGCACCAAACCCATTAAATCAGAACCAAGGGCCATGGTGTGAAATCTGCGTAACTAGAGGACACCCGCCAGAGGACTGCTACTTAATTCAGAAATATATAAAAACACCTAAAAACCTATATTTTTGTAAGTCAGTTGGCCATGATGAGTCCAACTGCTGCGCATATGAGCTCATGCTAGAAAGGAAGAAATATATTGAGCATATGTACATGGAGGAGTATACAGAGTCCAAGAAGAGACTCCGCAGAAACAAGATAATGCATAGCACGATTAGGGACCATACAGAGGCTGCAGAAGTTACATCGGGAGAAGAAGGAATGTCGGTCCAGCGCAAGGAAGAGGCCAAGGTCAAGTAATCTGTTATAGTTGTGGTCATCCTGGCCATGTGTCCAAAGGTTGTACCAATGAGTGCACTACTTGTAACTATTGTAAATCCTTTGATCATGTCATTGAGGCATGTCAAGTCTTAGTGGCAGAAATGCAAAAGAGGAAAAAATATTTCGCTAACCCAAATATTCAGTTGATCATAGCAGAGAGGAGGCCTGCGAATCCAAGTATCAACATAGTGACGCGAAGTGGTGCTATGACAGGGAGAGATAGACGAGCAAAAGCTTCAACTTCAGGAGACTTTAACACTAACAGACTCCTCTTGAAACAATATGGATAAGAAAAGCTGTTGGGAAAGCACCTGCTTTTAACTTGGAGATAAACAAAGAATTGTTTGCAGAAGTGTGGGATATCTTCAAAGAATCAACACCCAGGTCGCCAAGAATCTCGTTTCGTAGTGAAATACCATATATAGAATATATGTCGACCGCTTATGACAAAATGAGCACCATAGCAGAGATAGGCACCGATGTTGCGCAATTCCTAAGGAGTTGCATGATGTTGCTAAAGAGCGCAGACACTATAGAGGAGTTGCAAAAACTATTAAATGAATATGAACCATAGAGTGTGATGGAGACTACCGATAGCGCAGTTCACTAGATCAAGAAACAAAAAAGATCAGGATGAGAAATAAGACTCAATGCATAAATAGGAGACTATGAAATGGATGAGATCATCCTTGATCTAGATGTCTTCACTAAACAGACATGGCAGCAGATGGGGAGACCAAAGCTATTATGGTCACCTATCCAGTTGAGAATGGCCAACCAGGAGAAAGTCATACCTTTTGGAAGGTTAGCCAATGTTATTGCTGACATTGATGGAGTGCAAAGTCATGCAGACTTCAAGGTTATTGAGATTGTGGATGATAGTCATCGTTATCTTGCACTGTTGGGGATTGACTGGGCTATGGATAACCTCACCATCATAAACTTGAACACAAAGAAGATGATCTTTGAAGGAAAGCATCTCAGGTTCACTACACCATTGGACCCTGCAGACGGAGACCGATATAGTGAGCCAATTCAGGAGGAATCTAGAGCTCAGGACCTCAAATGCCTTTACAAGATGACTGCGAACCAGGAAGACTATATTAATCCTACTACGGATGGAACACTCAGCTGGAGATGTGACAACTCTTGCATCTCAGACTCTGACGCAGGATTGGAGAACTGGCAAAGTCATATGCATGAAGTATCTGCAAGGAGATGCACATAGGTTACGAAGTCACTGCGTTGGATTGGAAAGGAGGTAAGGTCCAGTCCCACCTATGATGGTTTATCTAATGTTTATTCCTTTATCAAAGAATATACTGTAGCAATTGTAGATGAGCATCGCTTACAAGCACTATATATGGCACTACACGAGACACTTGCTAGATGGTGGGCTGCACATAAGCAGACATTGACCACATGGGATCACTCCAGAATCAAGATGCAGATTAGGTTTGTTGACAAGGTTACACTACCATTTGAAAAATACAATGGACAGATAGATCCAAGTGATCATATTGAAATCTATGCATAAGCATGGAAGGAGAGACCACAGACAGAATGGGTGCATCTATTTTTGTACATATTGAAGGAGCAGACTCCAAAGAATTGGTATCTAGATATGGAGTTGTGCAGAGCAACCACAGATTGGGCCATGCTGATTGTGAACTTCCAAAACACCTTCAGTTTTTAAGACAAGAATCCCAGCATAAATGATGCTTTGCAAATTATTAAGGAAAGGTTATTTAGACCAGAATGCCCACATTGAAACATGACGTTATAAGAATTTTTTGGAGATGACAGCGTACCTACAAGCCTACAGCCAAAATGGAAGGAATAGGTAGAGCATGCCATGGAATGTTATAATCTAGATGAAGAGTCCGAAGAAAAAGAAGAAAGTGATGAGCAGGACCCGCGCAACATAAACATACCTGAGTTAGAGGGAACGCGCAAGGTAGAGGGACCTCCACTGAAAATTCCAAACATGAGTGGACCTGTGAAAATAAGGAAAGTGAACATTGGCACCAGTGAAGAGCCAAAGTTCACCTCTATTGGAGACTATTGGGACAATCAGACGGTCGCGGAGATAGCAGACCTGTTACATGAGTATCAGGATTTATTCCCGACAAAGTTTATAGAAATGAGAGGTATTCTAGGTGATTTAGGAGTGATGAAGATACCTCTTAAGCCAGGTGTGAATCCTATTAAGCAGAGGCCCTATAGACTGAATTTGTGATACAAAGAACGAGTCAAGGAAGAACATGATAAGATGGTCAACGCAGGGATCATCGAGCCAGTTGAAGAATCTGAGTGGATAATCCCTATGGTTGTCCAAGACAAAAAGACAAAAGGAGAGATCAGGATATGCATGGACCTCAGAAAATTGAATGATGCTTCAATGCATGACCCATTTCCTACTCCTTTCATTGATGAGGTGCTCGATAACGTTGGAGGAAATGAGGCATATTCCTTTACTGATGGATTTTTTGGGATATCATTAGATAAGAATTGATCCAGCGGATAAGCATAAGACTACTTTTGCCACATAATGGGGGTCGTTCCAATACACAGTGATGCCTTTTGGTCTGAAGAATGCACCTGCCATCTTTTCCAGAGTTGGGGTCACAACATTTAAAGATTTCATGCATAAGTTTTTAGAAGCTTATTTTGATGATTGGACAGTATCTGGGTTGATGAAGGACCATTGCACAAACCTCAGATTGATGCTAGAAAAGTGAAGACAACATCAAATGTCATTAAACCTAAATAAGTGTATCTTGTGTGTACCCTATGGAATTCTATTGGGACAAATTGTGTGCAAACAAGGCTTGATGATTGACCCTGCGAAGATCGCAGTCATTGTAAACTTGCCAACACTGAATTTAGTCAAGCAGTTGCGCACCACGTTGGGGCATACCGGTTACTATAGAAAATTTATAAAGGGTTATGCACAGATAACTGCAACCATGTAGAAGTTATTAAAGAAAGATGCATCGTTCATCTGGAATGCAGAATGTGAACAAGGCTTTGATACATTAAAAGAGAAACTAGTAACTGCACCAATCTTAGTGTTTCCAGACTGGGAGAAGCCATTCCATGTCCATGTCAGTGCTTCATGTATAGCATTGGGAGTTTTCTTAGCACAACCAGGAGAGGGAGGTATTGACCATCCCATTGCATTTTCGAGTAGGAACCGCTCGTTTGCTTAGAAGAATTATACCACCACTGACAGAGAATGCCTAGCTATGGTCTACGCATTGCAGAAATTCAGGCACTATTTGCTTGGTACGCACTTCTCTATGTTCACTGACCATTCTGCTTTGAAATACCTAGTCAACAAGCCAGTGTTAGGGCAGCGAATCTACAGGTGGTTGTTACTCTTTCAGGAGTATGAATTTGAAATAGTGGTTAAGCCTAGAAGATTGAACTTAGGACCTGATCATCTATCAAGGATCGAGTCAGGAGAAGAACCTACGAACCTTGAAGACAATCTGCCTAATGCACAGTTGTTCGCTATCCAAATAAATGATGATTACTAACTATAAAGATATCACAGAATTCTTGACTACTGGGTTGGCACCCATAGAGTTTACTACGTAGCAAAAGAAGCAGTTGGTAATAAGAGCAACAGACTTCACCATAATTTTCGGACAACTATACAAATTTGGGCCGGATGAAGTACTACATAGGTGTGTTTTAGAACATGAGAAACCATTTGTCCTAGCAGATGCACATTCAGGAGAAGCAGAAGGTCACTGTGCAGAAGATATTGCGAGCAGGGCTATGGTGGCCTACTATTCACAAAGACGCCAAGGAATATTCCCAGAGCTGTGATGTCTGTCAGAGGACAGGAAAGCCATTACGAACAGATGAACTGCCATTGAATCCACAATTGACATTACAGGCATTTGAGAAATGGGCCATTGATTTTGTGGGACCTATAAACCCACCGGGGAAGAGAATTGGTGCAAGGTACATTATTATTGCAACTAACTACAGCACCAGATGGGTAGAAGCGAAGCCAGTGAAGGACTATAGCGTAGTTACTTCCGCACAGTTAATTTTTGAGAGCATCCTTACAAGGTTTGGATGCTTGAAAATTTTGATGAGTGATCAAGGCACTCATTTTCTAAGCAGAACTATTGACGCATTGATATAAGAGTTCCACATTCATCATCGGCAAAGTACGCCATATCATCTGCAAGCAAATGGAATTGTTGAAGCATTCAATAAGGTACTGGAAAATGCACTGACAAAAATATGCAATGTCAATAGGGATGACTGGGACCTATGCATTCCAGCTGTTTTATGGGCATATAGAACTACTTGCAAAAAGTTGACTAGCCACACACCTTTTAGGTTGGCCTATGGATAGGAAGCAATAATGCTAATGGAGTACATTGTTCCTAGCTTAAGAATAGTTGCATTCACAGGCATGGCAGATCGCGATGCACTAGAAGAAAGGCTTCTACACTTGGTTGGTCTGGAGGAGGATCGCTTCATCACAGGATTTCACCAACAAGTGTAGAAAGAAAGGGAAAAAGCATGGCATGATCGCCATATAAAAAACAAGACCTTTCAAGTAGGTGATCTAGTCCTCCTGTATGATAGCAAATTTATGAATTTTCCTGGAATGTTTAAGATGCATTGGCTTGGTCCATATATTGTTGTACATGTTACTAATGGTGGCACAACTTAGCTAGCCACGTTAGCAGGAGATAGATTTCTCGGCCTAGTCAATGGAAGCAGACTAAAACCCTATCGGGATAGTCCTGTTTCGCAGAACCCTTAATGATCAAGAAAGAAAGGAAATTTCTAAGTGCCATGTACAGTTGAAAGTGGGCACTAGAAATGGGAAAGAGTCTGTATGTGAAGTGTGATGAAGAAAATGTATATACCGTGCAACACTTGTTAAGTAATGAAGCTACGCCCAAAAAAAAAAAGGAGAAAAAGAGAAAAGAAAAAAAAGGAACCACACAGTTGCGAAGACCAGAATGCAACTACGAAGATCAAGTTGAACGAGAAAATAGGCTAAGTTCAGAAGCAAGAAATCAGGCACTACAAACTAAATGCGCGAGAGTAGTATTGGTCTACCACGCAGCTCAATGCAACACTCCAGAAAAGTAGCCATTACAAAGTCAGTCACAAATATAGCCATTATATAGTACTTTTTCCAGCGACTGCCCGAGCATTTAATGAAGAAATAATTGTTTTGAATGAGTTAATGAAGGAAAGGACCGAAATATTCATCGGATTTGGCTAGAGGATACTGCATTTAATGCTATATAGCTGTTGAGGGGCGTGGAGGAGGCTAGCTGTGCCTATAAATACCGCTTTATTTGGACTCGCAAGCATTACCGAAATCCTGTAATTTTCTTGCAAGCACTACTTTACGACTGTTTACAGCAAGTTATCAAAGATTTCATTCTTTTTCCCAGATCCGTCCAGTGAATGTCTAAGAGGTCCTCTATTGAGGAAGAGTTCACAATCTAGGAGACTGTGGAGGTATTTAGATACAGAGGGATCGAAGCGTTGATGAGAACCCTCGTCAAGAAAGTTGTAATAGAACAAGGCCAGGCTTACCAAAGATCGCCAAGACACACCCCAACAATAGAAGACAAAGTAAAAGGACTAGCAACGCCGAAAGTGAAGCAACAAAATATGAGTTTCACAGTGCCACAAGCTCCACCGGCCGATAAGGAAATCCCTTTGAAGCTAACCCCTGAATACATCTGTCTGCGTGCACAGGATGCACTGGCCATTAAGCTACTGAAGAATGCCAAATACAAGATTCTGCTCTCGCCTATATCGGAGCATGTCTAGGTGGATGGAATCCACTGGGTAAAATCCAAGACTGTAAGTGGGAAGACCATGACCTGCTTAAGATGTAGAAGGAGCCGAAGGAACCTAAGTTTCCACAGTTCCAGCCTGACCAGTACATGGCTGGAAGAAAGACATGAAAGGAAATCTCACCTTGGTCACAGAGAGTTGGTTGTCCAGAGTAGTCAGATCGGGACTGCTCAACCTGTTGAGACTCTTGCACTTCAACAGAATTCCAGAGCTCAATATACTGGTGCAAAATTTGATGTCGCACATCCACCAAGTATTTTTATGGCTTGACCACAATATCGACTTGAACATTGACTTAATCCACCGGATCACTGGATTGATCAAAAGAGGTGATGATCTGAAGCAGATCTTCCAAGGAAAATGCAGAGACAAAGAAGTTTCCACGAAGATGAAGAGAATGAAAACCATCATCAAAGGCAAGAGAGGCTTTCAAATGGAGGACATAGATGATAAGGCAATGCAATTTGTCACGCAATTGTTGAGGAGATTCATGAGAAAAGTATTGACGCTCTGAACCAGAACAATGAGCTACATGTGAGCTATAAGTAGTTGGAGGAATCTAGCTCGTGGAAGGTTATGGAACTACAAGATAAGCATGATCAATGGAAGAGACTAGAGTCCATGATCACTGTTGTAGTTGAGGAGATATCGGAATGCGACATGTAGACAGACCCTATGGACACTGTCATTAAGATCAGCGAGGTCGTGAGTGATCTTAAGGAGGAGATGATATATATGGAGATCAGCCACGAAGCTAAGATTGCTGCCTTGGAGGTGTAGACTCAGCCGAAGACTCCACCCTATCAGCAACAGTTAAGAGCAAAAGAAGAAGAGGCCTCTATAGAAAGTATAGCCATTGAAGTGGCTAAGTGCCAGAATCTGTTATATGAGGCCACAAAAATGTTCACTGCACTTGAAGAAGACCCAGAGTTGCTGGAAGTCAAGAACACTGTGAAGGATAAGAAGGCAACATTAGAACTGCTGGACACAGAAGTTAAAGCGTTGTTGCCAAGAGAAAGACTCCATAGGTACTCGAAAGTCAGGAAGCTAAAAAATGAAGTTCAAGTGTTACGAGAAAGAGAGAATGAAATTAGAGACAAGTTGCATCCCCTACAAGAGGAATCCCACGAACTCACACAACAAATCAAAGAAAAGTTAAAGGAACTACGCGAAGGTCAAGAACAAGTGGAACAGAAATTCGATGATGATATAACACCTAAGATGTTGGAAACCATCAGACAAGTGGATCAAGATACTAAGGAAGCAATTGAAAAGTTGGCTGCAACATACCAAGAGTTCGGTGCAAAGCTACCACCACAAGAGGGAGAACCCCAAGTAGAAAGTGGCTCGGGGATGAGCCACATGTAAGTGTTATGGGCGTATTGGGCCTCGCCCAAGTGGGGCATTTTTGTGCAAGTCAAATTTTGGAACTATGAAGCTAAGCATAGTTCAGTCGAAGGATTTTTGGACAAGTCAGTTTTGGGATGCTGTGAAGTGGAGTGCAGCGCAACATCGAAAGAGCTACAAAGTACAGTGCTACGAAGAGACAACACTGCGATGAGCCCGATCTACGGAGATCTAGCAAGGCAGAAGGTTGGATAGAAGATGGCACATATTCTGGTTATACCATCGGTGGTCTATTTTTGGTAAAGATGCTCCATGATTTCCAGGCGATGGGTAAGGAGCAAAGCGGAGGAAAGCCACCGATCACACATGCAAGAAACCACTACCTGAACTGATCGCATAAGGCCGTTAGAGGAAGAACAACTCAGTGAAAGCGACCTATTGGCATGCACGCGATAGGGAGGATGATAGCAATGTGAGCATGTGCAGAGGGCAGCCATGACGGATGATTCTCTACCAAAAACCAACAATTCAGTTTTGTAAACCTTAGGGTTTTTGCCTGCATATTGTAAAGACATGACCTATGGGAATTATCTATAAATAAGACATATTTTGTAAGGGAAAGGGTTGTTGATTCTCTATTGTTTATTAGTATTGACAAATATTCTGTTGAGAGACAATTTTGTAAAGGCTCTGTAAGCTATGTGTGCAGAGGCCTATTAAGAGAGACGAGAGTCTACAGCTGAGTGCGCAGACTGAAACTATTGTACCCTTCCCAAAGACTAATACAACAATAGTTCCTGTGGATGTAGCTCCCATCCTAGGGGTGAACCACATTAAATCTTGTGCAGTGTGATTGTTTATGTGTTTGCACTTGTCTGTCTGCTTATAATGAATGCTTGAATTCATATTTATCAGTGTTATGCTCATGCTTTTATATGTATTCTCCATGAGGATGAGATGGGAATAATATGTTAAGTATCAAATGTATGGGTGAATGTTGAATGCGCAGCATTTCTGAGTTAATGAATGCATAAGTCATAAGGATAAATAATCTAAGGTAGTAGACGAATGAATAAAGCACTAAGTAAAGTTCTCATGAGTGGTTAAGTCTGAAGAGGAAGTGTATAAGCTAGTTGCGCTATCCTATCAGTTGAATCCTACCCAAACTGCGTAGTCCTTGAATGCGCTGGTTGTGCAAGCACCTTAGTATGAGAAGTGTTGATCACTACAAAGGCAATCATTGCGCAATCCTTAGGCCACAGTGTGAGCACCGCAACAGGATGTGCATCAAATCTGTTTAAACAACTCATCACATAGCTATGAAACCTGATTCTGCAGCTCCCCCATAGCTTTCCCTTGAGTGAGACCTCATTCTGTTCGCAGACTGTTGCCGAAAGGGCTGGAGAAAAGGGTTTTTTTTTGGTTCCTTGAAACCGCGAAGAACCTGGGTCTACATTGGAAACCTCTAGAACAGTATATAAGCCAACACATTTACATTTGCACATAGCTATTGTCTTTTAGGGTGCCAAAATACCCTATTATTTATTGGTACAAATAACACTGATTTGTCGTAGGGCCTCTCCCTTAGGAGGGAAAGTAGCAATATTGGTTACGGAAGTTTGAGTGGAATACCACACTCCATTCTTTACTGAAGGACACCAACTTGTTTTTCTCATTGAGCATGTTGGCTCCCATACCGGGTGTACAATGTCCAAAGACCTAAAGTTGCAGGACACCTTTCTGGATGTGCCATGAACGAGGTAGCTTAGTTTCCTTTATTCTAGGACGCTTTTACCTGGAGTCCCTCCCGGTAGAGAGATATATTTTAACCACTCGATTCTCCATTTCATATTGCTTGATTATGGATTTCATCACCCTGCAGGGTATATGATTTGTGTGAGCTTTCATATATTTTAGATAGGTGTTTACATGCTCCTATACCACCATTTGGTCATTGAGTCTACCTTTCTTATTTTTTAGGAGTGTTGCATGTTAGTATTCTGACCATTTTATTACCTCTCCACCTCTTGTAGCACGTTGTTGCAGCACGTATTTTTGAGCATGTTGTTGGCCTGAGCATTGTCTTTATTGAGAGATCTCCTTTTGCACACATAGTTGCACAAGGATTTTTTGTCATTTTATCTCCCATAGCTTGTCATCACTTTTACATCTGTCACCATTGATTCACCGAGACACTCTCATCACCTATGGGTATTATCTCCACAGCATGGTCCACTCGAAACCACCCATCACATACGCACATCTTCGTCACCGGATCTTTATCCTGATGCCCCTTATTTTACCTATGATTCTGAATCAGAGTTACCGATATACACAGCTCTATTTAGCCCCATGGAAGCAATGAATCCCAACCCCTTTACTGGAGGTATCATCAGTAGTGGTTCCTCCACTAGCCCAACTACCATTTCAGCATCCATCCCTGCTATACCATCTACAGGACCTACACCTAGCTTTCCACTTACTACATACATACCCATCACTAGCAGATACATTCATACTATCCTCCCTTTGGTCACCAGTAGTACACTTGGGGGCATAGACCCTTCCTACACAATCCATCTTCCCTTTACCAGGGATCCCTTGATCCCTATTATGATACATGTCACTGCCCCACCACTCGGCAGAGGTGGCCCCGCGATATCTTTCATGGCTAGCATGCATGCCACTTCGACTATGTCATATCCTTCTACTAGTTTTCCATTCATGGCTAGTCTCAAACTACCTAATCTAACATGACTAACCAACAATCTGATCGGACATGATCCCACATGGCCCCCCATGCCTACCAAAATCCCTTCATACATCCCAAAGTTTGAAGGGAAGGGTGGGGAAGACCCCAAAACCATATCATGTATGTTAGCACAGAGTTAGTTTTATGTGGTTGGAAGGAAAAAGGGGTAAATCAAAAGAACAAGGTTTACAATGGGACCTAAAGCTGTGACCAGGAGCTAGTGAAAATTTCTATATTTAGCTGAGCATATAAGTGAATTGACAGGGCTTCTTAATTTGGCCAATATGCTGAATTAGACGGACAAAGCACTAGCAAATCTCTAAAATGGTTAGTGAAGCTCTAAAATGGTGGAATGGCTAAAAGATGGCGGACCTCCAAAATGATCAAGTCTTTGCTAAAAATTAAAAAATTTATAGTTATTAATGTAAATATTTATATTAATATTCAAACCCCCAAAAAAAACATTATTTACCACATAAGTCTTGGCACGAATCTCAAAAAATATCAAGTTGAATTTACTATGGTTTTGGATTTTACCACGTGTCAATGGCACATTATTTCGCTAGTTGGAGAAGTGGTAAGGTAAACCACCACCTACAGGTTGTGAAATTGCTCTCCGCAAATAAAAAAAATACTTTTTCCCAAAGTTTGAACCTTGTGTTGTAATCTCCATATTTTATTTGGAAAGAATTCAGGTGAAAAGAAGAATGCTAAATGTTGGAAATATTTAAAATGTAAACATTTTTCATGATTTGAAAATCCAAAACCAAGGGAAGTAATCAAAACCAAGGGAAGCAATCAAAACCATGGGGAAAAAACCATTGGATGGTTTTCACAGGAAAATGAAAATTGATTATGGATTTCAATTTATTTCAAGAAATTGTTTTTGAATTTCATTCATAAACAATTAAATGCGAAATGAAAAAATGGAGAAACATTACAAGACATGGTTTTTAATGGAAGATGTGGTTTTCCAAAACTAAGGGCGGAGTTGATTTTAATGGATATTTTGATTGATTCCAAATAATTGAAAATGGAATTTTCAGAAATGGATGTGGCAAAATTTGAGAATTGATTTGGGAAATATTTTGTTCCCAAATATTAATTTTTGACAATTCTAAAGTGGATATGGATAAATCAAATTTAAATTTGATTTTAATGGAATTACAGAGTGTGTGGCAGCCAAGCATACATTTTCATATTGAAAAATATTTCAGGCACAGAATCAAAATCACCAATCCTAGATTTCAAGCAAGTTATCTTCATTCTATTTTTAGGATATTAGTTCCACAAATGAAGAAAGAAATTGAACATTCAAAGGGAATCCAAATCAATCTCTCATAGCAAAAAAGAAACAGGCATAGGACACATTTCCTCGAAATGACTGTTTTACCAATCAAACTTCAAATATGGTTTCTGGCCAAACGAAAATGAATTTTCAAAACCTGAAAGAGGATTTTCTTTAGAATGTGGCCATCTACAAAATCCTCTCTCAGTTTCTTCATAGGTGTCAAGGTTTCAAAAATTCGAATTGATATTTGCATCCAATTGTTTTTAGATTGTAATTTCATGTTTTAGTCATTAACTTCAAGCATGGATTCCGAGGAGCTGGAGATGAATATGTGTTTTGTTGGGAACGGGATGATTTGAAAAAGAACCTATGGGTTTTTACACAGTTGTTATGGTTTGGGCCTTGGAGGTGGGGATTTGAAGCCTATTTTTCAGAAATTTGCCTCCTAAAATTCAGGAAATCAATTAAAAAAGTGTCATTTTTGTTTCTAATTGTTTCTATATTGGGAAAAGGGATAGGATTCGAAATGGTGAGCTGGAAAATGACCTATAGGGTTATATATTTCATTGTACAAGATTAAAGAGGGATTGGAACTTATGAGAACAAAATACATTTTGTACTAAAATATTTTCAAAGCTTAATAAAAGTTGCAGAGACAAGAAAGAACTTTGAAGCAGAGATTCTCGTGTTATTACTTCATAGTATGTATTTCCTTTTCTCTTTTGCATGTTACTCCTATTATCTTTTTTCCATTATCTTTTCTTTCATACTTGAATAATTGTATAATGGATCCGAATTCATATGTTTATGCTCAGGTTTATTGATTTCAAGTATTCACAAACTAGTTTTCCTCTAAAGTTAATACTGGATTCATCCTGTTGATGCCCATATTAATGGATTGTTGATCTTTCTTCTATTATCACCACCAAATCAGGAACTTGACTATGAATGAATAGCTATCCTGCCTCTGTGGAAAGATTTGTATTGTGAAATCCCTGTGTATCTTTGATATTTTATGATTATGACTCCATGCCCAATGGGACCATCTTGTTTCAGCCATTACAATCTTTAATCCAGCTTGTGTAAAAGAAATTATGGCCATCGTATTAATATTTTGAGAGAACCCTCTGTTGTAGGAAAGAAGTTATTTTTCCTCCTAAAGGTTGGTTTTGAAATATTTACCTTAGGGTTATCCCTTCCACAACCAAAGGGTAAATTCTAAGTGCTAACATTTTGGCATCGTTGTCGGGGAACGATGGTTCATATTTTCCCTGGGAGAAATGAAAAATATCAGAGTTGATTGCTGATGGTGAACAATAGTCAGACACGAAGAAGGTTGTACATTATTCACCTAGTGGCTCTGCTATCAACATAATCTAGAATTCAAAGCATCAGTGGCGAATCCACTGTCTGAAGAGAGACTCCATGGAAGCTTACAAATTTGCAAGGTATGCTCCTACGAATCGTTCACACATTCCAGGTTTTCCAAATTGTATACCTTGTATAGATTGGAAAACATATTTGCCCAAATTTAAATCTGAGGAAAGAGATGATGCACTTCTGCATTTAATCAAATTCCATTTGCATATATATAAGCTCAGGGTGAAATTTCATGAAGATTCCCTTATGAAAATATTCATGGCTACTTTGGAAGGAAAAATAAGAACATGTTATGAAAAGTTACCGACTACTAGTTTGTATTCCCTGGAAGATTTTCATTCAGCATTCTATGAAAATTTTAAGGAAAGTTACTCATCTTTATCACTGTTTGAAAATTGCTGTCAAGTTAGTTTTGAAAATTTTATGTAACATGTGGAAAATGAATTTGGTGATGAAGAATTAATGGATGAGGAAATTAAAGAGTTTTATGAAGATTATTTTCAACATCAAGAGGAAATTTTAAAGAGTAACTTCCATAATATTCAGCAAGATTTTCAGCAGACAATATTTTCTTCTTTGCTTATAAATGAAGAAAATCAGGACCTTAGTGTTCAGATTACTCCTCCTAAGAATGATGAGAAAATTTAGCAGCCTTTAGAAGTTTCAGAGGATACAAGAGAAGTAATTCAGGGTTCAAAAATTCTTAAGGTTCATCTATATGAAAATTTTACTGAAACATATCAGGGGTTTAATATTGAAATTCACGTTCCTTCCCTTGAATTTGTTGAAGATTCTAAGACTTTTAGTGACCAAGAGAAGAATGTGGGCAGGCAATCAGTGTTTCTGCAGTTCATTTACCTTCTGATGAAGTCATTGAAGAAGAATTTTCTCTTTTAGATCATCTTGAAAATGAAGATGCTATTCAAAAATTTGAAATGAAAGATTAAAAAATTATGAAAAAACAAAATGATATTCCTATTGAACTACATGAAGGGTAACTCTTTGATATACATGTTAAGTTGCATGAAGAACTAAACATAAATTTTTTGCATGATGAAGAAGATAAACACATGACTGATTTTTACTTGAAAAGTGATGAAATGGAACAAAAACCAGTAGTTAGGAATGAAATCAGCTTAATTTTTTTTTTCCTAATAATCAACAAGAGGTGATAGTTCATGGTCTCAAAGAACCTCTTTCAAGTATGCTACAATTATTAGGGAAGCAGAGTCTTACCGAATTTATGGATTATGGATATAAATTTCAACCGTGTGTAAAGTTGCCATCTTTCAAGTTTCTATTTATGTTAGGAGAAGTTGAATGTGAAACTAAATCAAATATCCATTTGATTGATTAGATGCATTGGATCCTTGATATCACTTGATCCAACAATTTTTTTGAGCATGTTAGAGTAGGAGCATGTGCAATAAGCTTGGATATCAAACATCTTTTTCAGTTTGATTTGTAGTTTCAGTTTGATTTGCAGTTTCAGTTTGATTTCAGCAATGAGCAGTTTGGTTTTAATATTAAATTTCCAGCTTGTACAAAAGATGTAGTAGTTTTAGTTTGGTTTTCAGCAGTTGATTTTCATTACAACTTTCAATTTGCATTTTGGGTTTCAGTAGGGTGATAATCTTGCTAGGAAAGCATCTCTTTCAGCATTGTATAGTTTTTTTCAGAAGTATGTTATTGTTCCAATTTGGATTTCCAGTTTGCATAGTTTGCAGATCATAGAGTACAGAGTAGTTTTCAGTTGCAAATTGGGAACAACCCAATGGTCAGGCACATGGTCTGCAGGTTCTTTGCTACCTCACAGGGAGGATAGAATCCCCAGTTGGAGCCAATTGTTAGCACAGAGTTATTTTATGTGGTAGGAAGGAAAAATGGGGTAAATCAAAGGATCAAGGTTTACAATGGGACCTAAGGCTATGACCAGGAGCTACTGAAAAATTCTATATTTAGCTGAGCACATAAGTGAATGCAGAATTAGACAAAAAAAACACTAGAAAATCTCTAAAATGGTTAGTGAAGCTCTAAAATGGTGGAATGGATAAAAGATGGTGGACCTCCAAAATGACCAAGTCTTTGTTAAAAATTAAAAATTTTATAGTTATTAATATAAGTATTTATATTAATATTCAAACCAAAAATAAAACATAATTTACCACATACGTCTTGGCACGAATCTCAAAAAATATCAAGTTGAAACTTAGGAAAAGTCAAAGTTTGGATGAGCGGCCACCATTTATTCCGCTCACTCAACTAGCTCTAGGGTTAAAATGACAAAGGATTTGAATTTTTTTTTACCATGGTTTTGGATTTTACCATGTGTCAATATGTAATGTCCCTTTTTAGGAATTTTATTAAAATGGCAAATTTTCACATTTTTCCCTAGTTCAACCTTTGACTAACTTTGATGTCTTGGTCTCCAAGTTACTCCAATTGCTCCCAAATATTCTAATAAGGTGTATGGATGATGTTAGAACATAAATATTTGTTTCAGGGATTCTTTTGGACCTTTAAAATACTTCTACAAATCCTCTTTCAATTCTAGAAAATGTAGGGAACTTTACTAGTAATTTCCCTTTGACTAGTATTGGTCTCTAGGTCTCCAATTGGCTCCAAATGCTACCAAATATTCAGAGAAGGTGTATTAATGATATTAGGACTTGATTATGATGTTCAGGGATTATTTAGGACCATAAAAAGACTTCTTCAAACCACTTTAATATTCTGTCCAAGATAGGGGTTTTTACTAGTAATTTGGGGTTCAAATCCCCTAGGGGTAGATGATGAAAATGGCTTTGAAAATAAACTCAATACAACTCGAATTTATTAATGGAAGAATGGGACATATCAAGTAAATAAACATGGAATCATATGTATCACCATTCAACTTTTAAAGGCTTCTATAACTCCCTTAAATCAGATGCAAAAAGACTAACTTCAACCTTTGGGGAAATGATAGGCAATCTTCTCCGAATGCTACGAAACTCAACAAAATGACTCCAAATGCTTATGTACTGAGAATTAAACTCATATAATAAATCCCAAACAGTCCATTCATCAATTAACCATCAATAGTTTACTTATCCATTCGAATCCATCAACATTACATTTGTTAACAACAAGGTAGTGGGGAAATGGCACTGTTTGCTCATTAATGGAATCTCGACTTGTGGATATTATGAGATGGTTATTACAGATATGTATATAATATGACATGTACATGAATTCGAAATGGAATTCCTTCACTACTATATGCAACCACAAGAGCACTATGTAAGAGCTATGGGGAAAATGGCACCATTTCTTCATTAAAAATCACATTTATACATTTCCACTTGGAATTGCGACCTGGAACTTTCTGGATATGAATAAAAGAGTATTTAATTCATGTTATAAAATAAATGTTGCATGGTAAGATCCCCCAAAGAGTACAATAGCTCACCAAAAATTCCCTCCCTCAAGGATCAAGAATATGCCATCAAAACTGGAAATGGTTGAGAGAATGTGCTGCACTTGAAGAAACCATGAGATTCCTTATAGCTTACACCTGCAAATAAAGACTCCATTAAATATCCAAATGAAAGGTATGAATGGCCTTTCCAATTACCAACTTGGATGGGAATCTTTCACCCTCGAAATTGGCTAAGGCAAGAAACTAGTCATCCACTAGCTCTCCTCTTCACAAATGCAATTGCAAATTCTACAAATGATCAAAAGATGGTTGCATTGTTTTTTATTCATATTTATAAAGTTTCCAATCTCTCTATGGGTCGAATTCCATTTAAGATATGCATATCAACTCATGTTGGGAAGAGATTCCAAAGAATGCCACTTGTACAACAATTCTCTGTCTCCCACTTCCACCAAATCACATGTGGAAGCATCTTAGCTACCCTAACTCCCTTGAGTGCCCTCTTGGAGGCTATTTTTAGCCTTGACATGTCATATATGTCATATGTCATCCTTCAGGTCTGATTTGTGTCATAGGTGTCATAGCATCTTCATCATTGTTGTCATAGAGCTAGGGAATCTAGCCCAAGTGTCTCACTAGCTCCAAATTGTCTCTTCCTCTTCCATGGGAGTTACTCCTCTTTACCAATTCGGCTTGGTTAGCTCATTAAATTATATATGAAACCTTACCAACCTCTAAATATTTTTCCTTACCCATAGATTCAAATTGGATGATGTGCATGCCAATTGTGTGGAGGGAATCTAGCCACCTAAGGACTCCATAAGCCTCCAATTGTCTTCATGACCAAATTCCACATTGATTTTCACTTTTATATATTTATTCAACTCCTTTATTAAATATTTATTCCATTCTAATTTTCAAACATCATTTATTATCCCGCTTATTCAAAATCCCAAAGCTTCCACCCCCAACCTAGGAAACTAGTAATTTTCCTCCTTGGCAATTATTGGACCCTTAGAATCGATTTGATAAACTCTTATGAATATGGCCAATGGGCTTAGGCCATTGTGACCCAATGCAAAATTTGGGACATGACAAATCCTCCCTTACCAATATTACTTGTCCTTAAGCAATTTCAAACATGGGTGTTGAAGAATCTGCGTTTTGTATATATGTTTGAAGTTGCCATTGAATTGCCCAACCTTGAGTCTTTGAGATTCCATGAAGATTTTAGAGAGGGGCCACCATGCTTGCTGTTGCACTACTCTAATTAAAATCACTTTATTAAGTGGTAAATCCATCTCCCATACTGCTTGTTTCCCCAAAAAAGTGAAACCAATGAGACAAAAATTATTCCAGGGTCCCATTGCTTGTATTGCACCCCAACAATTAAGAGTGCTCTCCAACCCATACCATCAGATAAGAGGATTCCTAGATCCCATTTTCTTATATGCATTCTTCCAAACATCATGAGTACAAAATATATATCATCAAAGTACATAACAACATAATGAAAATGTACATCAAGGAGATGCTTCATCAAAGAGTCATGAAAGTGCTTATACCTCCAAGCAAGTACACCACCATTTTCCAAGTGTATACAATCAACAAGTAACCAATCAAATATGCTCCAATGACATAGTTCAGGATCCCATGTCCTATAATGCTGCTCCAAAAGGATATGATATGCATCAAAATATTCATCCATGTATTCTTTCATCCAAGAAGTGAATGAAGAATCTCCACTAATATCTGAACCAAATAATGAGCAGAAAAAACAAGGAGACTTGAAATGACTCAAAGAAGTCTCACCCATACATCCATGAATGTGAGAATCATAAATATATAACAAAGTATGTGGTTTCCAACAAAAACGTTCTCCAATCATAAATCTATTCACCCAAGTTTTGGATGAAGTTCCTTCAACATCAAATGAACCAAGCGTTGAGCAAGAAAAACTAGGAGTCTTCAAGTGTCTCAAATGCATATCATAGGTGCATCATCATAAAATGAAAAATGATGCTACTGCAAATGTGAACAAGAATGTGTTCCAACCATGTCATCATAAAAGGTAAATCTAGGAGTTCCATACTCTTCATGTGGTACCATAAAAAAGAACCCTTTCACCCATACTTCATTGAGACTAATGCTGCAAAACATGAAATTGTAGGATGTAGGAGAATGAACTAACTCACCAAAATGATCAAAAAGTGCAGAAGTTTCATCATTGTTAACACCCAAAAAGTGCTCACTAGCTCATTTCCCTATTCCCATGACCCATTTGTCCACTTTTTCCACCAGTTGAGCCTCTAAAACCTTCAAAAGGTCACCAAAAGGACCAAAATCCATCTTTTTTCCCTCAGAATATGTAATTTTTCTCTAAAAATACAAAAAACCCTCAAAAAGGGTCCAAAATTCCCAAAAATCAATTAAAAGGGAATAAAAATATAAAATATATTCAAAAAGGGAAAAAGAAGGAAAAAGAGGAAAAAGAAACCTAAACCATTTTAAGGAATACCATATTGACCAAAATGGTTTAGGTTTCTTTTTCCTCTTTTTCCCTCTTTTTCATTTTTTGAATATATTTTATATTTTTATTCCCTTTTAATTGATTTTTGGGAATTTTGGACCCCTTTTTAGGGTTTTTTGTATTTTTTGAGGGAAATTACATATTTTGAGGGGGAAAAGATGGATTTTGGTCTTTTTGGTGACCTTTTGAAGGTTTTAGAGGCTCAACTGGTGGAAAAAATGGACAAATGGGTCATGGGAATAGGGAAATGAGCTAGTGAGCACTTTTTGGGTTTTAACAATCATGGAAAGGATCCATATGGGTAATATGATGCAGCTCCTTCAAAAGTGTGAAACCTTTGTCATAGATTGGTTCCAATGCAGAGGAATCATGCTCTTCTTTAAAAATTGAATAACCTTCATCAAAAGACAATTCAAGTTCCTCTTCCACCACATCAAGTGTTTGATTGGACCCTTTTTCAGGGCTTTTTGTATTTTTTGAGGAAAATTACATATTTGAGGGGGAAAAGATGGATTTTGGTCTTTTTGGTGACCTTTTGAAGGTTTTAGAGGCTCAACTAGTTGAAAAAGTGGACAAATGGGTCATGGGAATAGGGAAATGAGCTAGTGAGCACTTTTTGGGTGTTAACAATCATGGGAAGGATCCATATGGGTAGTATCATGTAGCTCCTTCAAAAGTGTGAAACCTTTGTTATAGATTGGTTCCAATGTAGAGGAATCATGCTCTTCTTTAAAAATTGAATAACCTTCATCAAAAGACAATTCAAGTTCCTCTTCCACTACATCAAGTGTTTGGATCTCTTCAAGTTCATCTTCAAACACATCAAGCACATTCAAATTTCCACATTTCTCATGATCCACCATGTCTTGAGAATCCTCCAAACAATCTACCATTTGACAATCTGAAAAATAGTATCTTGAAACTTTTCAAGAAGTTGCTCATTTTGAATTGTGAGCTTATGATTATCCTCATCATTCCTCAAGTATGAACCATGTAACAATTCATTAAGCTCAAACAAATGGTTTCTATAAAAAAGAAAAGACATGAAATTACCTTTGATGTGGCACATTGCTCTTTGAATCTTCTCCATGTCTTCAAGGAAGGATGTTTCATCCAATGAAGTAGCTCTCCAACAAGAATTTGACACCAATGCTTGAGTGTCATGGAGAATGATAAGGGACTCTTGGATCTTCTTTTCATCTTGCAAATGAACCTCCTCATCTTCTTCCTTCTTGCTTGGACCAACTTCGTGAAGCTCAAGTGGTGATGGGGAAGTTGATCTTGTTTCTTCTTCAACTGCTACAAGGTCTTCATTTTCATGCTTAGGGGAATTTTGTCTTGCAGCATTACTGTCAAAAGTGATCTCTATGTCACCAACATAGAGGTGTGAGCACCCATTAGTAGGTACTCCTTGATTCATGTCCAAAGTAGAACGTGTCTCGAATTGATCTTCAATATTTTCAATAGAATCTTCTTCATGCTCTTGTGATGTCTCTCCCTTTTGCTTCTTCAAGAAAGCTGATGCATTTTGCCCCTTGTTTTCCTTAGTATCAATATATTTGGAATCTCTTTTTGAATAATTCCCAAAAAGTCTCATCCATATGGAAATACCTGCATTCGTTGAAGCTTCATATTTTTTATTGCTCTTTTCATTCACACACATATGATTTTCTCTCCAAGGACCTTTACAAGAATGGCATAAACATTTCTTAACTAACTCCACATATTCATTTTTGGGTCTATTTTCAAACAAAATATCAGCATAGTCTTCAAAAGACATGTCCTTTTGTGTATCTTCCTTCAAAGCAAGATATTCTTGATATTTTTTATATTGTTGGGGCAAGGTTTTATATGTTGTTCTCCATCTATGTAACTCAGTCATATAATTATCCTTTGGTAGTGTGGCATACTGATATTTATCATACATATGGTCATAATAATAGTCTTCATTCCTCCTAAAATTGTAATAAGTGTTGCATGATGGCACCTCTTCCTCAACCCATTCACATTTTGCTTCATATTGTTCATAAGCATCTGCATATTCCTCATAACAATTGTACTCATAGGATTCATCATAATAGTAAGACATGGATTCAAATTTTTCTTCAATGTATGATATTAACTCACAGGTGCAAGGACCATCCTCTGATACCACTATATTGTCCCCTTTTAGGAATTTTATTAAAATGGGAATTTTTCACTTTTTTCCCTACTTCGACTTTTGACTAACTTTGATGTCTTGGTCTCCAAGTTGCTCCAATTGCTCCTAAATATTATGATAAGGTGTAGGTATGATGTTAGAACATAAATATGTGTTTCAGGGATGATTTTAGACCTTTAAAATACTTTTGTAAATCCTATTTCAATTCTAGCCAATGTAGGGAACTTTACTAGTAATTTCCCTTTGACTAGTATTGATCTCTAGGTCTCCAATTAGCTCCAAATGCTACCAAATATTTAGAGAAGGTGTATGAATGATATTATGACTTTATTATGATTTTTAGGGATGATTTAGTACCATCAAAAGACTTTTTCAAACCCCTTTAAGATTCTGGCCAAGATAGGATTTTTTACTAGCAATTTGGGGCTCAAATCCCCTAGGGGTAGATGATGAAAGTGGATTTCCAAATGCACTCAATACAAATCGAATTTCTGAATGGAAGCAGGGGAAATATCAAGGAAATCAACATGGACTCATATGTATCACCATTCAACTTTTAATGGCTGTTATAACTCCCTTAAATCAGATGCAAAAATACTAGTTTCAACCTTGGGGAAATGATAGGCAATCTTCTCCGAATGCTATGAAACTCAAAAAAATGACTCCAAATACTTATGTACTGAGAATTAAACTCATATAATACATAAATAAAATTCCATTCATCACTAAACCATCAATATTTTACTTATCCATTCGAATCCATCAACATTACATTGGTTCACAACAAGGTAGTGGGGAAATGGCATTGTTTGCCCATTAATGAACAATTTAACATAGTTTTTCTTGGAATATTGACTTGTGGATCTTATGAGATGGTTATTAAAGATATGTATATCATATTACATGTACAAGAATTTGAAATGGCATTCCTTCACTACTATATGCAACCAGAAGAGCACTATGTAAGAGCTATGGGGAAAATGGCACCATTTCTTCATTAAAAATCACATTTATACATTTCCACCTGGAATCTCGACCTGAAAATTTCTGGAGATGAATAACAGAGTATTTGATTCATATTATAAAAGAAATGGGTCATGAGAATCTCCCCCAAAGAGTACAATAGCTCACAAAAAATGCCCTCCCTCAAGGATCAAGAATATGCCATCAAAACTGGAAATGGTTGAGAGAATCTGCTGCACTTGAAGAAACCATGAGTTGTCCTATAGCTTACACCTGAAAATAAGGACTCCATTAAAGCTCCAAATGACAGGTCTAAATGGCCTTTCCAATTACCAACTTGGATGAGAATCTTTCACCCTCGAAATTGTCCAAGGCAAGAAACTAGTCATCCACTAGCTCTCCCTCTTCACAAATGCAATTGCAAATTCTACAAATGATCAAAAGATAGTTTCATTCTTTGTTATTAACATTTATAAAGTTTCCAATCTCTCTATGGGTCGAATTCCTTCCAAGAGATGCTTTCCAACTCAAGTTGGGAAGAGATTCCAAAGAATGCCACTTGTACAACAATTCCTAGTCTCCCACTTCCACCAAATCACATGTGGAAGCATATTAGCTTCCCTAACTCCCTTGAGAACCCTCTTGGAAGATAATTTTAGCCCTGACATATCATATATGTCATATGTCAGCCTTCAGGTCTGATTTGTGGCATAGGTGTCATAGCATCTTCATCATTGTTGTCATAGAGCCAGGGAATCTATCCCAAGTGTCTCACTAGCTCCAAATTGTCTCTTCCTCGTCAATGGGAGTTACTCCTATTTACCAATTTGACTTCCTTAGCTCATTAGCTTCCATATGAAACCTTACCAATCTCCAAATACATTTCCCTACCCATAGATTTGAATGGGATGATGTGCATGTCAAGTGTGTGGAGGGAATCTACCCACCTAAGGACTCCATAAGCCTCCAATTGTCTTCATGACCAAATGCCACATTGATTTTCACTTGTATATATTTATTTATCTCCTTTAAAAAATATTTATGCAATTCTAATGTTAAAACATCATTTATTATCCCCCTTATTCCAAATCCCAAAGCTAGGAAACTAGTAATTTTTCTCCTTGGCAATTATTGGACCCTTAGCATCAGTTTGATAAAATCTTATGAATATGGCCAATGGGCTTAGGCCCAATGCAAAATTTGGGACATGACACAATAGCACATTATTTCACTAGTTGGAGAAGTGGTAAGATAAAACACCACTTACAGGTTGCAAAATTGCTCTCCCCAAATAAAAAATAATACGTTTTGCCCAAAGTTTGAACCTTATGTTATAATCTCCATAATTTAATTGGAAAGAAATCACATGAAAATAAGAATGCTAAATGTTGGAAATATTTAAAATTTAAATATTTTTCAAGATTTGAAAATCCAAAACCAATGGAAGTAATCAAAACCACAGGAAGCAATCAAAACCATGGGAAAAAACCAGTGGATGGTTTTCACAAGAGAATGAAAATTGATTATGGATTTCCATTTATTTCAAGAAATTGTTTTTGAATTTCATTCATAAACAATTAAATGGAAAATGAAAAAATGAAGAAACATTACAAGACATGGTTTTTAATGGAAGATGTGGTTTTCCAAAACTAAGGGCGGATTTGATTTTAATGGATATTTTGTTTGATTCGAAATAATTGAAAAAGAATTTTCAGAAATGGATGTGTCAAAATTTGAGAATTGATTTGGGAAATATTTTGTTCCCAAATATTAATTTTTGACAATTCTAGAGTGGATATGGATAAATCAAATTTAAATTTGATTTTAATGGAATTACAGAGTGTGTGGCAGCCAAGCATACATTTTCATATTAAAAAATATTTCAGGCACATAATCAGAATCATCAATTTGAGATTTCAAGCAAGTTATCTTCATTCTATTTTTAGGAGATCAGTTCCACAAATGAAGGAAGCAGTTGAACATTTGAAAGGGAATCCAAATCAATCTCTCTTAGAAAAAAAGAAATAGGAGTAGGACACATTTCCTGGAAATGACTGTTTTACCATTGAAACTTCAAATATGGTTTCCTTCCAAATAAAAATGATTTTTCAAAAACCGAAAGAGGTTTTCCTTCATAATGGGGTCATATACAAAATCCTCTCTCAATTTCTTCATAGGTGTCAACGTTTGGGAAATTTGAATTGATATGTACAACCAATTGTTTCTAGATTTTAATTTCTTGTTTTAGTCATTAACTTCAAGCATGGATTCTGAGGAGCCAAAGATGAATATTGAAAAAAGGAAACATGTGTTTTGTCGAGAAGGGGCTGATTTGAAAAAGACTCTCTTGGTTTTTACATAGCTGTTATAGTGTGGGCCCTGGAGGTGGGTCTTTGAAGCCTATTTTCATAAATTCACCTCCTAAAATTTAGGAAATCAGTTAAAAATGTATCATTTTTGTTTCTAATTGTTTTTATTTTGGGAAAAGGGATAGGATTCGAAATGATGAGCTGGAAAACGAACAATAGGGTTATATATTTCAATGTAAAAGAGTAAATAGGGGTTGGAACTTATGAGAATGAAAGACATTTTGTACTGAAACATTTTCAAAGCTTAATAAAAGTTGCAGAGCCAAGCAAGAAAATTTGAAGCAAAGATTCTCGTGTTATTACTTCATAGTCTGTATTTCCTTTTCTCTTGTGCATGTTACTCCTGTTATATTTTTTCCATTATGTTTGATTTCATGCTTGAATAAGTGTATAATGGATCAGAATTCATATTTATTCATAAACTAGTTTTCCTCTAAAGTTAATACTGGATTCATCCTGTTGATGCCCATATTAATGGATTGTTCATCTTTCTTCTATTATCACCAGCAAATCAAGAACTTGACTATGAATGAGTGGCTATCCTGCCTCTGTGGAAATATTTGTATTGTGAAAGACCTATGTATCTTTTATATTTTATGATTAAGACTCCATGCCCAATGGAACCATCTTGTTTCAGCCATTACAATCTTTAATTCAACTTGTGTAAAAAAAATTATGGCCATCATATTCATCTTTTGAGAGAGCCCTCTCTAGTAGGAAAGAAGTCAGTTTTCAGGGTATTTTTAAGGATTATAAAAGTATACTTAAGTGTAGTATTCTAGGCGATTATTTTGGATTGGAAAAAAGATATATATAGATTAGAAGGCGAATAGAAAATATGGAACATACAATTTACTACTAAAACTTGTAAATTTTGGCGAATATTATGATTAAAAAAAACATATTCTATGTAAATATAGGTGATATTAGAGACTAAAAATGACCAAAAGCGAATTTATTTTTTTTTAAAAATGCCAAAAAATAGCCAATTGGTGAAATTTCGCCCCTAAAAATTTCCCTAGTTTTCCTCCTAAAGGTTGGTTTTGAAATAGTTACCTTACGGTTATCCCTTCCACAACCAAAGGGTAAATTCTAAGTGCTAGCAATGTCCTTCCACTTATGGTGTTCCTACAACTCCATCATGGATGACTCGGTCCGCCTACGGCTTTTGCAATGGAAATTCATTGGTTTTATAGTTAAGTGGTATATTGAACAGCCACATGGGACCCATTCCACATTTACATGCCTTGCTTCGATTTTCCTATAGTTCTTCTAGTTACATGTTCATTATGATGCTGGTGTTGAGATTTTACTCTCTTGCAGACAGAACATAGCTACCCATATCACTGAACATATTCATGAATGGCGTAGACGTTGTAGTTTATGAAAGATCAAGATAGATGACTGCATCTTCTTAGATTGGTTCTTGAAATCCCTCATACCAGTTATCGCCAAGGATGTGGCCTTCAAATGACCCCAAACCAAAGAAGAAGCCATCCTCAAAGCCCAACAATTCGATCTTATATACACTCAGTCAGGCTAGCTATATTCCATTTTACCTAATGCTCCCCACAACGACACGCTGGGGGAATCCCATGCTATGGACGACATTACTTGACACATTGCATCTCATAGTCATCCATATGTAAATATGCCCCTTGCTACCACCCCGTCTTATAATCCTACACCTAAACCTTCCATGAGTGGTCTCGACCTTTTGCGTGCCACCACCCACTCGGGATAAACACCTTTGTATGCTCCCCCGACCCATGCTCCCCATATACACAGACCTTCCTATCTGACACATTGCTACATGCATACACCACTAGCATACACCCCCCCTACCGCATCACCTGCCTAATACCATCCACTAGTAACACATGTGCCTACACAACCCCAAGCCCCTGCTTCTTATTATCCAGCGCAACCTACCCAACACATGCTCAACCACAGAATCCCCCAGTTCCCCAATGGTAGGCTTATTCCCAACAAAACCAACCGCACAACCAACCTTCCCAATAGAACCAAAATGATAACATAATAGAGGAGGAGGCCGTAACCGCGGTAACAACCAACCTCCAGATAGAGGCGGCCCTCCACCAAACCCTCCAAACAACAATGGTGTTGCTCTAGCTAACCAAAATCCTGATAGACAACCACATCAAGGTAAAAATCCCAATTTACGTACGAACCACCCATGTTGTATCTGTGGAATATATGGCCATTATACACACAATTGTCCCCATTTGTAGCAAGCCCTCTAACTATGGAAGGATGATGTCCAATGACAAGGACATGTTTCACCTCCAACACCACTGAACCCCCCGCAACCTCATGCACAACCTATGGTGTTGCAGAACCCCCTACCCACTCAAGGGGTAGTAACCTCCCAACCGTTGGCTCCCCCTCAAGGGGTTTCTGCACCACAACAACAAATCACTTACTCTATGCCTGTTAGTCACCCTATTGAATTAGGCACCCACCACCTTTTGATGATGTCTTTGTCTGATATCAACCTTCAAACACGCTGTAACTAGTGTGGTTCCACCACTGAAACCATTCCTGCCGACAATCCTACTAACACTCTTCCCACAGATTAATCGTTACGAATACCCCCATCACTATTCGATGTGGCCCCCAAAGCTCCTCGCTTTCCTCTATGTTGCACTAATATAAACCCCAACGCTCATGCTGCCCCCAACTATAATATCTTGGATGACTTAGCCTAGTCCCCTACTGCTATGTCATGCCTTGAAGTTTTAAATAAATTCCTAGCGCAATGCAAAACAATGCTATCCAATATAGGTGCGATAGACCCTTCCGACTCATAGATGATGGCATTCGATTTAGACCAATATGAACCATGCATGCCTTCCATATTAGCATTCCAAGTTTATGTTTCAGTACAGAATCTTGTTATCCACTGATGCATCATCGATGAAGGTGCCTCTACATGCATTATGTCTACATTCGTATGGCATAAGCTCAGATCTCCTACACTACAACCATCCATGATTTCCTTACAAACCTATGATGGTCGTTCAACTCAACCCCAGGGCCTGCTGGCCAATGTTCCAGTTCAATTGGCTGGTAAAAATATCCTCTAGTGCTTTGGAGGCTTGGAGACCTAATTAGGGTTTCAGAGTGGCTAACATGTGTCATTCTATCATGAAGTGTGCATTATTCACTCAATGAGGGTGCATTATTTTCCTTCTTTTCCTTTCTTTCTATTTATAGGGGCCTCTCCTATTTGTTTAGGAGTTGGTTGTTGCTTGATAGTATGAGCTTTGTATAATTTATCTATTGTGAAGAATTGCAATAAAATAAAGGATTTGGAGGTTATATCAGTCTCATCTTGTAATTGTGTGGTATAAATTTCTTGACTATGTTATTGCTTAGTCATTTGTGTAATTTCTCTTGCTAATAGTTGTAGCTTGTATGGTCATTGAAAGGGTAGTATTGACTAGTTGACATAGATTTATTATATTCTTGTGTCTAAATTTATATTAGTGATAGGTTGCTTGAGAGGAAGTGACTTTTATTTCTATCATCATTTTGGATATTTCCATACTAACCCCTTTTAGGTAGGCTACACCATCAAGATGTAACAAAGGTAGATCCCCTCTCCTTGCAAGAGTTAAATTATTGCAGGTTTTCTAGGAGCTTCAAGCATATTAGAGAAATCCTAGAGCGTCTCCTCTCTATTGAACACTTTCAAAGAAATACCCTGATATATTGATGCCTAGGTGACTCCATTCCCTTCTCTTTGGCATCCTATTTATTCTTCTTCAACCCTTCAATTTTTAAAAGAAAACTCTTCAAACATTTTTTATTATTTTTGTTTAAATCTATTTGCATCTAAGAATCTAACAATTTTTATCCTTTTGTTCAAATCTTCTTGCATTTAAGTACATAATCATTCTAACAACTTGCAAAGGTATTTATCATAAGTAGATCTAGAAGTACAAGTGTTTTCCAAGCATTATAATCAAGTCAAATCTCTCATGCATTTATGCTTGTACTTAGGGGTTGGATGAGAATTGTGTTTAATACCATCCTTGGCACTCTTTAGCTCCTTGTTCTAACATTTATTTTTGTAGGTTTTTAGTAGCCCCTAAAGGATAGCCAATTTTATAGAGAATCAAGGGCTCTCTCCTCTCTTACCTATCCCATTCTTTGATATTTCGCATACTTCTCAAGACCGATTTAAGGAGAACCAGTCTCCTGGCGATATTAAGAAACCGGAAGGCCCAACTGGATAACATTTCTTATGTATTGGCCAAGATAGATTCCCAAGAGTTATGATGGAAATAATTGGTTGTAAGAGGGAAACCCAAGTATTTGGAAGGAAGGGATGTCCTTTTAAAGTTGAGAATGCAAAAAACTTGCAATTGCGAAGCCAAAGGAGTGTTAAAGAAGAATACTTCTGATTTCTATAGTTGAGGGACAAACCTAAAGCATCCATGAAGTCTTGTATAAATAGATTGAATATTTTTTTCTTCCTCTTACTGAAGGAAATCCCATGAGAATAATTTCATCAACAGAATGGAGATGGAGGAGATCAGGTCATCATTAGCTAAAGTTAAACCTATGAGAGGACCCTTTTGAACGACGTCTTTGAGAGCATGACCATGTCCTTCAACCATGTTGACACAATGACTATCGACACGGGTTCACTCCGAACTATTTTCAACAAACATCAACCAAATTCCCTTCAACACTGAACCAAAAAGGTTTTACCCTTTCCAGCAACACTCATAGAGCGAGTGAAGTCTCTCCCAAGATGGATAAGGGGGCTGCAGGAACCAAGTTTCCACAGTGGGAGGAGGACATGCATCAAACACACTTTACAACCAAAGAAACTAGATATTATGCCTTCGCATTATGCTAACAATTCATACATTCATCTATTTCCTTCGCATATTCAATGGATAAATAACATTTGCATCAACATGATTAAAATACTCATTCATGTGAACAAGAGTTACCAAACCACAGAGTCTTAACCATTTCGCAAACACTTGCATTTATCATTCACTAGAAACAAAGACAAAATATATAACCCTAATCGAACATATTCATGCATTCATCAAAACCTGTAGTATAACCTTAGCGGAAACAGTCAAAACAACTTATCGCGGATACAAAACAATTCATAATATATCATTCTCCAACTATGTCAAAATCAAGATTCCCTTAGGCTTACAATCGTAATCCTATTTATATGAAATTGAGTGGTTACAAAATGGTCCACATGACCAATTCTAACTAACTTTAACTAATATTGCTCTTCTTGTTCTCCGCGATTGGTCCTTCTTTCGCATATTAACCCTCTTCACAGCTGTCGGATTTCGCACTTCATGCGGACTAATCCCATGCCAACAAACCATGAGAATGAATAGGAATGGAGACAATGGGTCTCCTTGTCTAATGCCACATGAAGGAAAAAATGTGTCTAAAGGAGAACCATTAACAAGTATAGAGAAAAAGGAAGACGAATTAAGAGCCAAAACCCAGTTGGTCCTGTTAGTACTAATATCAATAGCCTGATCGACCAAAGGAATCTCTACTATACATTAGGCTGATGAAAACCTCTAGGAGAGAATCTGTAGCGGCAATGACATAGATAGAAAGAGGTTCAGCTCACATTGTGGCAAAAGATCGACTGTGGAAGTTATAGGGGCAGTTGAAGTAAAGAAGGCCAATTAATTTTAGGTCAACAGCCGGTATTTCATTCAGGGTGCCAAAATGCTCGACGTTTATCAAGACTATAATGCCCCTAAATGAAAAACACCACAAACACGTGGCAACCCTAGGAGCACTCAGGGGCCGAAAAGCAGTCCAACTAAACCACTTACGCAGAGCCTTGAAACAACTAAAGTTCACCATGGCGGTTTCTAGCCACACACTTTCGAATAGTTGAGCCATTGGAAGAGGGGGCACTCCCCATAGAGTTGTGTCGGCTGGCTGCACATCTCAAGGAAACAAAGAGGAAAAATCAATAGACACCCAAGCTTCAGGGAAGTTAAAGTGTTCATAGTTTAACACTTCTGATACACCCCTGAAGGAAAAATGCCACCTACACATGGTAGCCCTAGGATCATTCAGGGGCTGAAAGGTAGTTTTACTAAACCACTTTATCAAAGCCCTGAAATTGCTAAAGGATGTTACAGTGGTTTTCCCAGCCATGGGACGCCAAGCAGTTAGTTGTCAGAAGAAATCCATAAAGTTGCGTCGACTGGGAACAAATATCAAAGAGAGATTGGCGGAAGATCGACGATTGCTTGAACTTCAAGGTGTCTAAGATGCTCGGATTGTAGCATCCCAAGGGCACCCCTTAATTGAAACCATCATTTCCACATGGCAGTGTCAAGTTGAGTCAGGGCCTGAAAAGTGTTCTTGCTAAACTGTTTTATCGGAGCCCTGAAGCCACTTGCGGTTTATGGTTTACCACTTCCCACTGCAATCCACCCCCATTGATTTTCCTTAAGTCACTGTTAAACAGGTCGTAACGTCGCCGTTTAGGAGTAAATGTCTCCCAACATGCAAGGATCCCAATGAATGACTTGGTAATCATTACTCAGGAATGACACGATTGTCGAGGAACAAGAAAATAAGGTTATAAATACCCAAGAAAATGCAGAAATAGAATCACAGATCCTATGAGCATTAAGGGGGAGAGTCATTGAGCAAAATGCGTGATTCTCCCAAAGCTTCCGAATGAAGCAGTGAGAGTAGAGGGTTATGATGGTGCATTTTATTTCCAGTGGAAGCACACATGGAGCACTAAGTGCAAGGATGACAAGTGTTCACGAGCAGCCAACAGATGCACATGAACAAGAAATCACGTGGAAAGGAAATGGGGTCTCACCCGATATGTCTAAGCAAACTTCAGTTGTTGAATGAGAAGGGGGCCTTTTGATTGGAGAAGAAAAGAGGGCAAGGGAACGCCAATCCTAGCAAAGGATGATCAGATTGTGAAACAGGTGTGTCGGAACAGTTTCAATTTTCTGAAGAGATATCAGGCCCTGTTTCACAACTCAGTCATGTCAATGAACTGTTTTCCCGTTGAAAGCAAGTTTTGAGAGAAAAGGGCTTGGATGGCGTAGAGGTGATAATGGTCAAGGTTGTTAGTTTTTCAGAATTTTTAATCCGATCTAAGATCTTAACTGAGAGAATAACATGTACAGCATATCTACAGCATATCAATCATGGACACAATAATGCAAGCACACAACAGACACATAGTTTCACTGGGGAAAACCAAGAAGGTGAAAAACCCCTCAACTTCCTCAGAGATAGAAAGAGAAATGATACAACCAAAGTACAAGAGATAGTCTTCTCCTAGTAGCTGATCCTCCTCCTCACATGTGCGCCACTTTCCGAGTGATGGAAGAGTGAGTAATGTGATGATCAAATAGAGATCTCCCGATCTCTATTTATACTTGTCCTGTCCTGCCCAATAAACCAGTGGGGCCGACTTGTCTATTTTAGCCTAATAACCCATGGTTACATTCATCCGGGCCAACCCCACACATGGTGGTCTAATAACCCATCGGCAAGTTACGACATTTGCGACACTTGTCAGTACAAATGACAACACTTCCATATAGAGTAATAATAACATCTCTATAGGAGTACAATATACATAAATGAAATACTTAGGTGAAATACATTCTGAAGTTACATATACATCAACACTCCCTCTTAACTAGGAAGGTATTTCTTGACACAGATATACTGGCACAAGTCTTCTTCTCTAGATCATCATCAACAAATCATCTTCATCGTCACTGCTGCTGCTATCTCAATCAATCTCTAATCTACTCATCATAGGAAGTTCTACAGAGCCAGTCCTTTTTCATACTGGATGTAGGCCCACCACCTATAGGTCTTCATCATCATTGGCCATATGTGGAATCCTTAGGACTTATTACGTGCATCACAATGCCTCGAAAGAGTATCCTAGGACCATTTATGTGCTAAAGCACGACCGACAAGATCTCCCAGGTCCACTTACATGTGACTGTCACAAAACCTTAAAAGATTGTCTTTCCAAGAAAGATCTCTAAAGAGCATCTGAGGCCTTTCTCATCCTATCCAGATCTCTAGGACTTATTACATGTGACCCCTACCACAATGCCTCGAAAGAACATCCTAGGACTTATTACGAGTGCACAGCCCTACCTATCGGATCTCCCAGGTCTACTTACATGTGGTCATGGCAATGCCTCGAAAGAGAATCCCAGGACTTATTATGGGCACACAGCCCAACCTATCGAATTTCCCAGGTCTACTTACATGCCATAGGACAATGCCTCAAAAGAGCATCCCAAGCTCTTACAAGCACACAACTCTACCTGTCGGATCTCCCAGGTCTACTTGTATGTCCTCCCAGAGCAATGCCTCAAAAGAGCAACCCAAGATGTTACGAGCACATAGCTCTACCTGTCAGATCTCCCAGGTCTACTTATATGCTCATATGCACAACTTGTCCATGACCACATAGTATCAACCTGATACTCACCATACATCATCCTAATGTACATTATCACATGATCAACCTAATCATCATCACTACATCATCCTGATGCATGTCATCTGGAGCAACATCCTGAAGCTCATCATCCATGATCAACCTGATCATATAATGCATCCACCTGATGCATACCAAGTATCTACCTGATACATATCATCATACATGATCCACTTGATCATACAATGTATCCACCTAATACATACACAGATGCATGATCCATCTGATCATACAATGTATCCACCTGATATATATCAACATACATGATCTACTTGATCATACAACATATCCACCTGATACATAGACAGATACATGATCCATCTGATCATAAAAAGCATCCAACATGATGCATATATAGAGTAGTAACTGGAGCATCGTCCTGATGCTCATCATCCAACGCTTACATCCACAGCCATGGAAACGACCCTCCTCTCACCATACTTGGAATGGCTCCTGCAAATGTGTCCATCACTTCTTCCTCGAAGTGTCGTCAATCTGAGGAACACCAATCCTATCTCTGAAGTACTCGAACTTCACTCTAGCTAATGGCTTCGTCAACACATCTGCAACCTACTCATCCATCGCAACATATAGGAGCTTCACTGATCCTCTCTGCAGCATATCCCTAATATAGTGATATTTGATCTCAATGTGCTTCGACCTTTCGTGGAACACCGGGTTCTTGGATAGCTTCACACAACTCTGGTTGTCACAAAAGATACCAGTAGCCTCCAACGAGAGATCAAATAGCTTAGACAGTAGCTTCCGGAGCCATACTACCTCACAACTAGCCGAACAAGCTGCAACATACTCTCCTTCGACTGTACTCAGTGCTACGCAAGACTGCTTCCTGCTAAAGCAAGAGATCACACATGATCCCATACTGAAGCAGCACCCAGAAGTGCTCTTCCTATCTGTAGCACTACCTGCCCAGTCTGAATCAACATAACCTTGTAGTTTAAACATTTGATTCGCATGATACATGAGCCCATAATCAATTGTACCCTTTAGGTCCCTCAGAATATGCTTTATAGCAACCAGGTGAACACCTCTGGGATCCGTCAGGAACTGGCTCAATGTGTTCACTGCAAAGCAAATATCTGGTCTAGTGTTCATCAGGTACATCAAGGACCCAATCATTTGACGATACACAGTGACATCAACCAGATCAAATGAAGCATCACACAAAAGATTCAGGTTATAGGTGTGGCCATGGCCTTGCAGTCCATCATCCTGAACCTCTTTAGGATCTCTACTGCATACTTCCCTTGTCCAAGGAAGATTCCATCTACACTCTGCCACACCTCCATGCCTAGAAAATAGTGCATCATCCCCAAGTCCTTCATCTCAAACTCGGCAGCAAGCTTCCTCTTTGTGTCAACAATCAATCTATCCTCACCTGTAACAAACAAGTCATCCATATACAAAATTAGTATCATTGGATTTCCTTCCTCAACCTTGTAGTAAAGGTTGGAATCCGCTTTACTCTTGGTAAAGCCCAAGCTGGATAGAAAGCTGTCTATCCTACCATACCAAGTTCTAGGAGCTTGCTTTAATCCATATAAGGCTTTCTTAACCTGCACACATATTACTCTCTATCATGTGTCTCAAAACCAAGTGGCTGCTCCACATACACTTCCTCCTTGACTACACCATTCAAGAAAGCTGTCTTGACATCCATCTGGTGTATCTTCCATTTCATCACTGCAGCCAGGGCAATTACTGATCTAATGGAAGTGTATCTAGCTACAGGAGCAAAAGTCTTTTCATAATCAATCCCTTGTTTCTAGGAGAAGCCACGAGCTACAAACCTTGCTTTATATTTATCCATGCTACCATCTGCAGCATGCTTGATCTTATAGATCTACTTGGAAGTCACGACATACTTCCCTTCAGGTCTTAGGACTGCATCCCAAACATCATTCTTCATGATCGACTAGTACTCCTCGATCATGGCATTCTTCCCGAATCCTGGGAACTTCAATATCTTCAATAGATAACTTTGTTGTTGAACAAATGTTGTAGTCCTTCTTTCGTAGGTGATGGTGTACAATCTTTCCTACAAAACAAGTTAAATTGCATGATTAGAAACATCTCATAGTTTTCAGAACAAATTCTTACACATAAAGAAATATGTCATATAGTCATGCAATTATTTTAGCCAATGCTTCAATACAACATTCATCCATATCTTGTAACTTTCTAGATACCTTCCGATCTCTACCAAAACATTGTTAAGAGTTTGCACTACTCCCAACATGTCAGCAAAGAGGTTTCATTCTAGATAAGTAGCAATGGAATGTTGTATAGTGCCATAGGCCACTTACCCATTACATGCACATTAGTAGTATGGTGTTCATTAATGCAATTATTCTAATATGCCAAAATACACAGCCTAATTCTAGGAACATCAGTATATACATCATTGAACAGTATTATTTAAACAATCAAATATTCAAGAAATGATAATTCAAATACTTATCTTTGTTTGTTTGTTGGGTTGACTCCCTCTCAGTCTTTGATTCCTTTATGCAACTCCATTCTGATGTGGATTGTGAGAAGTGGTCCACTCCCTCTGAATATCTACATCCTTGAAGAAACTACTGGAGTGTGCCCTCTCTTTATCTTTGCTTCCTAGATTACCTGTCCTTGAACTTATATCCATCCTCAATCACTATGCATGCTTACAAGTATCATTATTGTGATATCCTCGAGATCTCATACATAATCATACATTTATTAGTATAATCTCAATACTATCAGAAACACAATAGTCTTAAACATGTATAGTAATGATCATTTTAAACACAGATAATAAACATTAGTATTCAAGGTTTATATGGGACTCTTCTGGTTTGTCAGATCATCAATTAAAGTAAGAAACATAATATGCCTAAACCCATGATTACTCAAACCTATAACTTCATGAATAATCATAATCAATCATGCCAAGTATACTTATATAAGATATCCTAACACAAGGTAGGATTTTAACTTGATATAGGAAAAACATACCTAGATTAGCATGTTAGCTAGCTATGTCTAACATACCCACATGATGTCTTCTTGTTCTTTAATGACTTGTGCTAGTAACCTTCATAAGTTAACCATTATAGAACCAAGTTATACATACCTCGTAAGTAGATCTTCTTAGTGATCCATGATAATGGATGAATCTTTGTCGTCATGTCTCCATGGTCATATGTTCTTGAACTAGAACATGATTTGTCTTTCTTGATGTACCTTTCATGTTAGAGGACAACATCAACCTCATACAACACCACAATGCATTAGTACAATCATAAGTGGCAAAACCCTAATCAATGAATATCTGCATTCATAATTTCATTAAGGTGATACGACAAGTCTAAAGTTAATCAAGATTGTACTAACCTTAATGAAGACAAACATACCATAAACTTAATCATGAAAAGATCTCGAAACATACCTGGATAAGCCATACCTATCGAGATTGCTTGTAATCTTCTTATGTAAGGTCTTAGCCTCATCTCCCTCTGAAACTGAAATTCTTTACTTATGTAGGTGACCAATCCATTCTCTTCTAGGATTAACCCAATCCACTTGATTTGCAGAAACTGGATCTGGAGCTGGATTAGGGTTTGTTAGGGAAACCCTAAAAATTCAAACTTTGAATTTCAAACTTTTGAAAGGATAGAAAGATGCACCTTGATGAGCTGATCAAGCCAGTATACTCAGAATTTGAAAACTGTAAAGTTTCACCCCTCAAAATTGCCTTTGAAACTTCTGGATCTTCTCGACATTATCACGAACTAGGGTTTGATAAATCCCACCCTTCTTCCCAACCAAAAGGTTTGATCCAAAGCTATAAACTTTGATTTTTCTGAGGAGCTTCCATCCATGGTCATAGGCTTAAAAAATTCCAACTTTTGCAGAAGCCCTAATTTTCCACTTTTCCGATCAAAGTCTCGAACTAGGGTTTGATCAAGCCCGGTCTTCTGCCCAACCAAAAAATTTGATCTTGGTCTCTAAATTTTGATTTTGTTGAGTAGCATTCAGCTGTGTTCTCCGATTACAATAATTCCAACTTTCTATGAAACCCTAATTCCCAGAGCCATGAATGAAGGTGCTCAAAATCCAATCTTGTTTTGACAGAAATATGCACCTTCTTGTTTCTAGTGTAACTCCGAAATTACAAATCCAAAGGGTCTGAAACTTCTACCTATGGTAGCCCAATCTGGTGTCTTTCCAACCCCACAGTTCTGACCTCAATTAGATTCTTGGAGAGAGATTTATGCCAAGTTTCGTAACGTGACCTGTTTATGGGATAAAACAAGAAAGCGAACTTGTACGGTGTGCCCCGTCTCCTTGGTTCACTTTCGGCTTGTGAAAGTATATTCCATGCCCTACCTGTCACTTTTTATGAAATTTCATTTGGAGCTTCCTAGCCCAAGTTATGACCTTTTTTCCTAGGCCACCTGTTTATGACTGAGATCTGGAAGAGGCAGAAATCCTATATTGTACAGATCATAAAATTCAAAGTACAATGACTTAGAAGTTTTGCTTTTGACACAAGGTACATTGGGATCTTATACTCGACCTGTAAACTTTTCATATCCTGAAACTTCGCCAAAATGGATTTATGGTGAAAGTTCTATGATGACTGGTTTTTTCTATATCAAGCCCTAACATCGGAAGTGCAACAAGTGTCATACATGCCATACCATTCCTTCTTTCAGGCTAGCTCTGATACCATGTTAGTTTTTAAGAATTTTCAATTTGATATAAGATATTAACTGAGAGAATAACATGTACAACATATCTATAGCATATCAATCATGGACACAATAATGCAAGCACACAAGAGACACAGAGTTTCACCTGGGAAAACCAAGAAGGTGAAAAACCCTGCAACTTCCTCAGAGATAGTAAGAGCAATGATACAACCAAAGTACAAGAGATAGTCTTCTCCCAGTAGCTGATCCTCCTCCTCACATGTGCGCCACTTTCTGAGTGATGGAAGAGTGAGTAATGAGATGATCAAATAGAGATCTCCCGATCTCTATTTATACTTTCCCTGTCCTGCCCAATAAACCAGTGGGGCCAACTTGTCTAACTTAGCCTAATAACCCATGGTTACATTAATCCGGGCCGACCCCACACATGGTTTTCTAATAACCCATCGGCAGGTTACGACACTTGTGACACTTGTCAATACAAATGATGACACTTTCGTATAGAGGAATAATAACATCTCTATAGGAGTACAATATACATAAATGAAATACATAGGTGAAATACATTCCGAAGTTACATATACATCAACAAAGGTTGCAAAAGAGTCTGAAGAATTACATGAAGGTTTCAAGAGAGTCTGAAGAATTACATGAAGGTTTCAAGAGAGTCTGAAGAAGTACATAATAGCAAAGGGCCCATATCAAATTCGGTAAAACAGAACCATAGCAGACGTGCTCAGCTCAGGTGGCTCTAGGACGAGTCACAAATTCGTGTTGAGGCCCATCTGGCTAAACTACTTATGTGGACCCCTGAACTAAAGTCCGCCACAGTGGTTTCTAGCCACACACCATCGAACGGTTGAGCCATTAGAAGAGGGGGAATGCCCCACAGAGCTACGCCAGCTGGACATGCATCTCAAGGAAAAGAAGCAGCAGGAACCTCTTCCATGCAGCAGGATGCCCCTCCACCTCAGTAGGGTGGACCTGAGACACAACAACAATCAAGTCAACATTATTCTAAGGGACTATTTTTTGTAACCAATTTTGTTAGAAAATACAAACAGAAACATGTAAGTCATTGGTCTATAAAAAACTATTTTGTAAGAAACTATTTTTGTAAGGCCTGTGAAGGCTATATATAGAATAAAAGGAAAAGGCCATAAGGTTGACTCTTTTTGTAAGAAGTGTAACTTTTGATATTTTTGGTTTGATCAATATATAAAGAAGAACTTCATTGCCCCATCTTTGTTTCTTTCAGATTCAAACCTTTGATATGTCCAGTTAGTAATCTCTTCTCTTGTAAATTCATCTCTTTCATATATGTTCATGATTTACAGAGTTAATTTTGGATTCAAATATGAGTTCTATTAGCTTAAATGATTGTTTCTAAGATGGTTATGACGTGAAGTATCCATGTTGTGTTATCTAGTTATGATATCCTCACACTATTCGTATTGAGCTCTTTAATCATTGTTTTTTAAACTACTAAATTCCTCCTTTGGCTCAGTACGTTATTCATACACATAAGATAAATATTTACTTCCATTGAGGTACCTTTTTCTTGTGCCATCTCATCAGCACCACCCTCATTCAAGTTTTTGCATTGGCATATTGAAGTACTACCCACATTACTCCAAGTTTGGTTATCTGTATTATACTCAAGTGAATGTGATTTTGATTAAGCAAAGAATACAATAAATTTTATTGATGCCCAGGTAGAGTTCTAAAACATGCTTAGAACATCTCTAGGACTAACATCTTTTCTGGCACCACTGCTAGGGAATGTAAGCAAGAAGATAAATCTTCCCTGGGGACAATGACAAATTATACACTCCTGATTTCATAGTGAATGAAACTAGGAAGTAGGATGTAATCCACTTGGTGACTCCACCAAAGCAAACCTGGCATCTGGATGAAGACATACTCACCAGAACCCCAGCCATGAAGAACTTGTGGATTTACAAGATTTTGTCTCTTGGAGACACAAACAGGGAAAATATCATTCCACCTTTCCAATCCATCGGCGAAGTTTCTCCCCACATTTGTTTGGTCCTCAGTTCCTTGAAACTAAATTCATTATCCAAATCCCTAAAAAATAACTTTCTCCCCATAATCCCCACACTCATTGTGGTTTACCTAGCTCTCGAACGATTCCTACTACAAACGGATAATCTTCAGCTTGTATAAATCCGCTCAAATCTTTCATTTATCCTCAAGCCAAGAAGCTAATCGTAAACCACCTCATGTCAGGAGGAGGAGGTGGAGGGCCACCACCACCACCACCTAGAACGCCTAGATGGGTGGCTAGCTGACATAGGCCCCTACAATTGGAAACACCCTTAAATGATATGCCTACCCACTATTTGAAATTATTACCAAAATATGATGGCAGTAAGGGAACGTCTGTAGAATATCATGTAGATAGATTCCAATATTTCACTGACAACATTCTTATCAACTATGATTATGTGTTCATGAGAGTCCTCGCTTAATCACTGTAAGGGGAAGCTAGAAAATGATTCAGATCACTACCCAATGCCTCCATCAGCACAATGGAAATTCTGGAAACCACCTTCATCAAGAAGTGGGGAATTAAGCGTGATAGACTTTACTATCTCACATAATTTTCTGCCCTAAGGAAAAACAATTTTGAAAATGTGGTGGATTTCACTGCAATATTCAACAAAGTATATTATAGAATCCCCGAAGAGATCCAACCTACTGAAGCCACGGCTCGAGCCACATATGCGTGATATTTCCCCTCATATTTTGCCATTAGGTTGAGGGAAAGGTGATCACCCTCTCTTAGCATAATGCAAGATGATTCTATAGACGTTGATGGAAATATGAGGGCAAGTGGCAAGATAAAATTGACCAACGATGTTGAATCGAAAGACAAAGGGAAGGCCCAAGAAGAGAGTGGCTCCTCAGGAGTTAAAGACTCTCAAGAAGCAAATATTGATGAAATGACTCGCATTATAAATAATCTGTCAAATAAAGTTACCAAAATGGAATTAGAAAGTAGCAGTCCTAATAGACAATCCCCTACTCGACCTCCTACTCAGTTCCAAAGGCCTTATAACCCTCAAATGGAATACAGAGAAAAAAGGAATGATGAACAATTTCTAAGACAACCTATCTGGGATAATGAGAATAATCTGATGGAAATTCCAGAGGAAGAAATCTATGAAGAATTTGAAGAGCAACTTAATTGGATGGAAGAAGATTCCTATCTCATGCACCTCACTAAGGATGATTATGAGAACTCACTCCCATATAATCAGACATGCTGAGATCTTATAAACCCCCAAGAAATTGATTTATTCCCCTGCAAATATCCATTATTCCCAAATGCTGAACTGAATAAATTGCAAAGTAAGTACGACTTGAGACTGAGACCAGAATCGACAAATATACGGAAGGATGTTCCTCCCAAGAAATCTCCCCAGAAGTTGGCTCAAGCTAATTTTCCTCAAGCGTCCCCCCTATTAAAAATAAAATTCCTACCACATGATAGATCAAATGAGGCCACAGTCCCAAATAACCAAACTAATCTAGGCATCATCCCCCATAAGAGAATAGAGACAAATCCCAAAGAGGGATATACCCCTTTCCATTTGGAACATGAATTGAGCAAATTAAAAATAGTTGTTCCCCTGTCTGAATTGATAAAGAATCATATGTATCAAAAACAAATTGACAAGATGTTACATAGAGTTAAAAACATTGATTAGTAGGATTCTATAAATATGACTGATGAAGCCCCAACTTTTCAATGTAGTCCCCACATCAATAAGAAGATCCCACTACTCCTTTTTATGTTACCCTAAATGTACATGATAAGCTCCTCCACAACCGTATGCTGGACTCTACATCATTTCACAATTTGATGCCCAAATTTATCATGTAGCAATTGGGACTAGAGATTACCAAACTATATTATGATCTCTATAGTTTTGACTCCAGAAAAATGAAATGCATAGGTATGATAAAGGATTTAGTAGTCACTCTTGCTCAAATACCCGCCAAAAGTGTAATGATGGATGTGGTGGTAGCATATCTCCCAAAAAAATATGTTATGCTTCTACCAAGAAGCTGGGCTAAGAAATTGGGAGGCACCAAGTAGATGGATGCTATAATAACCGTATTTGCTGGGGAGACTAGATGATTGTATAGAGAAGCTATGTTTTCTTATGTGATAAGTGATCAAGACATTCCGATGAATTATCCCATATATGCAGTTGATGAAGATATGGGTTGTTATATGTTATCGTTGGTTGGTACCTCTGTAGAGGAACTTGTGCAACCTCAAGTGACTAAACCTATTGCTGAGGATAACTGGAATCAAGTTTGGAAACTATATTTTGATGGAGCCTCAACCAAAGAAGAATCTATATCTAGTGCAGTACTATCATCACCGGCAGGATAAGAGACTAGTCTGTCTTACAAACTAGATTTTGATACTACTAACAATGTCGTTGAATATGAGACCCTCATTTTAGGCCTTCGAGCAGCTAAAGATTTGAAAGTCAGTAAGTTGGCAGTTTTTTTAGACTCTGAGTTAGTGGTAAACCAAATCAAAGGTATTTACTAAGCGAAACATCCCAGGCTTAGAATGTATCAAAATCTTGCATGGGATCTTATTGATAATTTCTTTGATTCTTTCAATATAACTTTCGTCCCTAGGGAATGCAATCAATAGGATGATTCGTTGGCCTTGATGGCTAGCTCTTTCAAACCTCCCAAGAAGCCAAAGCTAAAGTATCAAGTGTAAATACGATATCATCCCTCTATTTTGGAAAATATTAAAAATTGGCAAGTCTTTGAGGATGATCAATAGATCAAACGATTTCTGCAGCTTATGAATGAGTTCTCAAGCACCAATATAGATAGCGATGAAGGAGAGGAAGGAGAAGATATGAATTGCAAATAGAAGATGGAAGAACACCTGGGTTAACACGACAGATTGTTGGACACAATATCCTTCAACTAAAGAATAACTTTATTCCTAAAGGATTGGTTCCTCTAGAACAATTGTTCGACAAGAACGAGATCCCAGTGAAACCAGCAGTGTATCCAACTACTGAGGTTGTACAAGAAGTGAATCTTGGTACCTTGAAAGAACCAAAGTTTGTAAAAATTTCACAGTCTCTTACGATCAAGCAAATGAAAAAGTATGAAGACATTTTTAAAGAAGACATAGACGTTTTTGCGTGGAAGTATGAAGATCTGAAAAATTATGATACAACTATCATACAACACAGGATCCCACTAAAGCCAGATGCTAAACTAGTAAAGAAAAGGTTGAGACAGGTGAATCCTATTTTACTCCCTGTAATCGAAAAAGAGGTGATAAATTTACTTGATGCAAAAATCATCATTCCCCTTAGATATTCAGAGTTTTGATGTACATGTAACTTCGGAATGTATTTCATATATATATATATTGTATTCCTATAGAGATGTATTATTCCTCTATACGGAAGTGTCATCATTTGTATTGAAAAGTGTCACAAGTGTGTTAACTTGCTAATGGGTCATTAGACCACCTTGTAAGGGTTCGGCCCGGATTAATGTAACATGAGGTTATTGTGCTAAGCTAGACAAGTCAGCCCCATAAGTTTATTGGGCAATCAGGACAAGTATAAATAGAGATCTCCTGATCTCTATTTGGATCACTTTCATAACTCATACTTCCATCACTCGGAAAGTGGCACACATGTGAGGAGGAGGATCAGCTACTAGGAGGAGTCTATCTCTATGTACTTTGCTTGTACTTTGGTTGTATCATTGCTCTATCTATCTCTGAGGAAGTTGTGGGGTTTTTCACCTTAGGGTTTTCCCCACGAAAACTATGTGTGTCTATTGTCTCTTATGTTTGCATCTTGTGATGATTGATATGCTTGATATGATTGATATGAATTGATATACTGTACATGTTATTCTCTCAATAAAGATCCTAGAGTATATTGAATTAATTCTCAAAAATTAACATGGTATTAGAGCTAACTTGAGAAGAAGACATTGTGCAGTGGCGGAAAAAGGGTTTCTTGTTTATTAGGTTTCTCTCCACAGATTTTGGAAAAGTAATATGATAGATTGACTCTCCCCAGCAAGGTGAATCTATCTGTCCAATTAGAATTCAATTATGAGCACTTTTAGTTTTGGCCCTAAAAATTAGGGTTTCCTCAAAAATAGGAATTTCTTAAATCTAAAGACACAACTGGAAGCGCCTTGGAAAAATAGAAGTTTAGAGCTTTGGATCGATATTTTTGGTTGGGTAAATCTCTGGGAAACTCAAACCCTAATTTAGGGTCCTCCTAAGTGAATCTGAAAAGACCAAAAGGCACTTCTGAAGGGTGAAACTTTATAGAAATCAAATTCTGAGTATACCAGGCTAATCAGCTCATCAAGGCACATCTTTCTATCCTTTCAGAAAGTTGAAATTCACATTTTGAATTTTTAGGGTTTCTCTGACAAACCCTAATCCAGGACCAGATCCATTTTTTCAGCAAATCAAGTGGTAAGACCCAAATCTTTTATATTTCCATTTGAAGTACTCTTTAAATATGTCTCACCACACCAAGCTTGAGGACAAGCTTGAAGGGGCTGATAACTTCTGAGCCTCGAAGTATAGGATTGGGTTAATCCTGGAAGAGAATTAGTTGGAATCATATATAAAAGAAGAGATCCCTATCCGAGAGGATGAAGAGGCTAAGATATTGCATAAGAAGAACTTGGTCAAGGAAAAGAGAATCATTCCTGATTCTATCAAAGACCATCTCATACCACATGTGTCATCTCTAAAGACACCCAAGGAGATATTTGACTCTTTGACCAAGCTATTTGAAGGGAAGAACATAAATCGGAATATGACTCTGCGGAACCAATTGAAAGGGGTCAAGCTATTGAATGGAGAGACGATTCAATCTTATTTCTCCAAGGTCTATCAGATCAAGGAACAACTTGAAGCTTTCGATGAAGTAGTAGATAATGGTGAAGTGGTTATGACTACTCTAAATGGGCTACCTAGGTCATGGAGTCTTTTATTCAAGGAATCTATGCAAGAAATAAATTGATCTCTTTCAGTAGACTATGGGAGGAATTCTCTCATGAAGAAGCAAGGCTTGTGGCACGAGAAGAAAAGATGGGGAATGAGGATCAAGCTCTCACAACTCACACCAAGAAAGGGAAGTCCAAGAGAGAGCCATCCCAATTCAGAAAAACTTCACACCACCATTATCATAAGGATAAGAAAGATCTCAGATGCTTCAATTGCAATGAGAAGGGACACTTTGCTTCAGATTGTCCCAAGAAGAAGAAAGAAAACAACAACAACTTCAACACGAATAAGAAGAACAACAAAAGAAGATATCATGCTCATGCTGCTGAGGATGATGAACCTCCAAAGAAGAAGGATAGAGTAGAAAGTGATGATGATGAATCATCAAGCGAAGAAGAGTATGTTCTAATCTCTGCTCTCACAGGTACTATTTCTCATGGTTGCAATGATTGGCTTATTGACAATGGGGCTTCCAAACACATGACTGGGTTTAAAGAATCTTTTGTAAATCTATCTAAACATGAATCACACCATAAAGTGAAACTTGGGGATGACTATCAATACCATATCAAAGGAAGTGGTGAAGCCTCCTACAACCTAGATTCTGGAAAGTCTTGAAGATGAAAGAGGTTCTTTATGTACCTAGGCTCAAGAAGAACCTACTCTCCATATAAGCATTGGATGCAAAAGGTATGAGGGTTGCATTTATGGATGGCCAAGTTCTAATGTGGCCAAAAGGTAAAACTATTGATGATGCAGTAGTGATTGGAGAGTAAGAGAGAGGATTGTATAAATTGAAAGGACAACCTGAACATGCCATGGTGCATGATTCCATGGATCCAAGTGAACTTTGGCATAGAAGACTTGCACATATGCACTATAGAGAATTACCAATTGCAAGTAAAGCTGTAGAAGGTCTTCCTAAAATCAAGACCAAGCATGAAGGTGTTTGCAGAGGATGTGCAAAAGGAAAGAACATAAAGAAGGCATTTCCAAGCAGTGAAAGCAAGAAAAAAGATATCTTGGAAATTATCCACTCCGATGTATGCGGTCCGATGTCATCCAGTTCTCTGAGTGGGTATGTTTACTATGTCTCTTTCATTGATGACTTCTCCAGGAAGACTTGGGTTTACTTCTTGAAGAACAAAGATGAAGTGTTTGATAAGTTCAAAAAATTCAAAACCTTGATGGAAAACCAAAATGATAAGAAGATCAAAACATTCAGATCTGACAATGGTGGAGAATTCACTTCAGGTGACTTCAAGAAGTTATGCAGTGATTCAAGGATTAAGAGGGAGTTGATTGCTCCTTACAATCCACAACAGAATGGAGTTTTAGAAAGAAAGAATCGAACAATCATGGAAGCAGCAAGGGAAATGCTGCATGACCAGGATCTACCTATGCATCTATGGGCAGAAGCAGCTAGGACAGCCGTATATGTGTAGAACAGAACACCCCACAAGATATTGGACAACAAGACACAAGAAGAGGTCTTATTTGGTAAGAAACCTAAAGTCAGCCATCTCATAATATTTGGTTGTCTAGTATACACTCATGTCCCAAAGGAGAAGAGGACCAAGCTAGATCCTTTAGGAAAGAAGGGTATCTTTGTGGGTTATAGTGAAAGCTCGAAGGCTTACAGAATATACTTTCCAAGGATCAAGAAGATTGATGTCAGTAGGGATGTGACATTTGATGAAAACTCAGCATTCATCAAATCAAGGAAGACACCTGTTGAAGATTATGAAGAACCTAAGGAAACTAGATTTCAAGACACTACTATGACTGAAGCAATTCTAGATGCAAATAGTGAAATTGAAGATCCACAAGAACCTGTAGATCCACCCCATGAGAATAACGCTCACAAGAGGAAACTTGCATGGGCTAGAGAGCTCATTCAAGATGCAGAAAGATACGGCATTCCAGAAGAGGAACACAAAGCAAAGAAGAGAACTAGATCTCATACCAGCTATGTTGCTTTACTCTATGATATCATGAACAAAGAACCTTCCAATTATGAAGAAGCAGTGGAAAAGAAAGAATGGAAGGATGCCATGGTCGAAGAATACCAATCAATAATGAAGAATGATGTTTGGGATGTTGTCCCAAGACCTTAAGGGAAGTCTGTTGTGACATCCAAATGGATCTACAAGATCAAGCATGCTACAGATGGAAGCATAGAGAAATACAAGGCAATATTCATAGCTCGTGGCTACTCTCAGAAGGAGATAATAGATTATGAAGAAACTTTTGCTCCTGTAGCCAGGTACACTTCCATCAGATCAGTACTTTCTCTGGCTGTAGTGATGAAATGGAAGATACACCAGATGGATGTCAAGACTACTTTCTTGAATGGTGTAGTTGAAGAGGAAGTGTATGTGGAGAAGCCACTCGGTTTTGAGATGCATGACAAAACATCATATGTGTGCAGATTGAAGAAAGCCTTGTATGGCTTGAAGCAAGCTCCCATGACTTGGTATGGTAGGATGGACAGCTTTCTATCCAGTTTGGGATTTACCAAGAGTAAAGCAGATTCCAACCTTTACTACAAGGTTGAGGAAGGTAATCCTGTGATAATACTCCTGTATGTGGATGACCTATTTGTTACAGGTAATGATAGTTTGATTGCTGATACCAAGAGGAAGCTTTCTACCGAGTTCAAGATGAAAGACTTGGGGATGATGCACTATTTTCTAGGCATGGAAGTGTGGCAGAGTGCGGATGGGATCTTTCTTGGACAAGGGAAGTTTGGAGTAGAGATTATGAAGAGGTTCAGGATGATGGACTGCAAGACCATGGCCACACATATGGCATCAAACCTGAAGCTTATGTGTGATGCTTCATCTGAGTCAGTTAATGTCACTATGTATCGTCAGATGATTAGGTCCCTGATGTACCTGACGAACACGAGACCAGATATTTGCTTTGCGGTGAACACATTGAGCCAGTTCTTGATGGATCCAAGGAGTGTTCACCTAGTTGTTGTAAAGCATATTCTAAGGTACCTGAAGGGTACAGTTGATTATGGGCTCAAGTATGATGCGAATCAAAAGTTTAGCCTACAGGGTTATGTTTATTCATATTGGGTAGGCAGTGCTACAGATAGGAAGAGCACATCTGGGTGTTGCTTCAGTATGGGATCAAGTGTGATCTCTTGGTTTAGCAGGAAGCAGTCCTGTGTAGCACTGAGTATAGCTGAAGCAAAGTATATTGCATCTTGTTTGGCTAGTTATGAGGTTGTATGGATCCTGAGGCTACTGTCTAAGTTATTTGATCTCCTGCTGGTGGCTACTGGTATCTTTTGTGATACTAGAGTTGTGTGAAGCTGTCTGAGAACCTAGTGTTCCACGACAGGTCGAAACACATAGAGATCAAATATCACTATATTAGGGATATGGTGCAGAGAGGAGCAGTGAAGCTCCTATATGTTGCGACGGATGAACAGGTTGTAGTTGTGCTTGTTAAAATTCAATATGCTAAGACATAAAATAGCACCATTGCATTCCATTTCACAATAATAGAATATACAGGATCACTGAAGAAACAACAAGCATAGCATAAACAAAAGAGACACAAATTTATCCTGGGAAACCCTCATGGGGTAGAAAACCCAGTAAAGCTTCCTCAATATCGATGACCAGCAATATACAAAGATGTAACCCTGAGCATAAGCTCCTCCTTCTCCATAGCAGACTTCTCCTCCACAAGTGCGCCACTCTCAAGTGAGTGAGTGTGTGTGTTAAATGAGGAATACACCTCCTCTATTTATACACTACTCCGACTTGTCTTTTACATAAGACATGTAGGATCGTATTTAACCATTGGGTTAAATACCCCATTACAACTGACAGGGATGACCCCTCTAGGGTGGTCTAATAACCCTTTGACCCACATAACACATACAGGGCCGACCCCCACTAGGGAAGTCTAATAACCCAAGTTACCACATTTCGACGGAGGAATAAACATCTCCGGATATACAATAAGATCTTCACGGAGGAATGAATCATCTCCAGAATAATAAAGTACAAATATAATATTCTTTGAAGTTACAATATCTCAACACTCCCCCTTAACGAGAAGGATATTATAACAACATCTGCATGAGCAAGGAGTCATCAACGTCATACATGATACATCTATAAATCATTGGAAGCTTTCTCAACATCATCAGTAACTCAAGCAGTTACTGGAACATCTTCAATACTGGAACATCAACATCTTCAGTACTGAGTCTTTATCTTCTGCAGCACTCGAACAGCTACAACAACATCAACATCTGGATCCTCACGATCACCAGCATTGTCATCATACGATCATCACGATCAGCAGCATTGTCATCACACGATCATCAGCATTGTCATCATATAGACCATCACGATCAACAGCATCGTCATCTAGACTATCACGATCAGCAACATCATCATCTAGACCATCACGATTAGCAGCATCGTCATCTAGACCATCACGATTAGTAGCATCATCATCGAGACCATCATGATCAGCAGCATCTGGATCATCTCGATCTACAGCATCTGGATCATCTCGATCTACAGCATCTGGCTCATCTCGATCTACAACATCTAGATCATCACGATCTACAGCATCTAGATCATCTCGATCTACAGCATCTGGATCATCTCGATCTACAACATCTTGATCATCATGATCTACAGCATCTGGATCATCTCGATCTACAGCATCTGGATCATCATCTCGATCTACATGATCAGCAACATCATCATCTATACAAGTATCCTCATCAATACAAGTACAAACATCATCAATACAAGTATCCTCATCAATACAAGTATACACAATATCATCAATACAAGTATCCTCATCAATACAAGTATACACAATATCATCAATACAAGTATACACATTAGCAACATACCCTGCAACACACATGATCCAATTACGGGATGATCAATCCCTCTCACTTTAGGACATAGGTCCAAGGATGATACAATCCTGATCCACTTACGGGATGATCAGTCCCTCTCAGTTTAAGACATCTCACCATGTCTAGGGACGATGCAATCCCAATCTATTTACAGGATGATTAGTCCTTATCATTTTAAGACACCTCACCATGTCTAGGGACGATGCAATCCTAATCTATTAACAGGATGATTGGTCCTTATCACTTTAAGACACCTCACTATATCTAGGGACGATGCAATCCCAATCGATTAACGGGATGATTAGTCCTTATCACTTTAAGATAGCTCACCATGTCTAGGGACGATGCAATCCCAATCTATTTACAGGATGATTAGTCCTGATCACTTTAAGACACCTCACCATGTCTAGGGACGAGGCAATCCCAATCTATTTATAGGATGATTAGTCCTTATCACTTTAAAACACCTCACCATGTCTAGGGACGAGGCAATCCCAATCTATTTACAGGATGATTAGTCCTTATCACTTTAAGACATCTCACCATGTCTAGGGACGAGGCAATCCCAATCTATTTACAGGATGATTAGTCCTTATCACTTTAAGACATCTCACCATGTCTAGGGACGAGGCAATCCCAATCTAGTTACAGGATGATTAGTCCTTATCACTTTAAGACATCTCACCATGTCTAGGGACGAGGAAATCCCAATCTATTTACAGGATGATTAGTCCTTATCACTTTAAGAGATCTCACCATGTCTAGGGACGAGGCAATCCCAATCTATTTACAGGATGATTAGTCCTTATCACTTTAAGACATCTCACCATGTCTAGGGACGAGGCAATCCCAATCTATTTATAGGATGATTAGTCCTTATCACTTTAAGACATCTCACCGTGTCTAGGGATGAGGTAATCCCAATCTATTTACATGATGATTAGTCCTTATCACTTTAGGACATAAGTCCAAGGATGATGCAATCCTGATCCACTTACGGGATGATCAATCCCTATCACTTTAGAACATAAGTCCAAGGACGATGCAATCCTATCACGTACATTTTGAACCAAACACTCAGGGACGATGCAGTCCTATCACGTCCACTAGGGACCACTTTCTCGGAGACATATGTCTACGGGTCTCTTTTAGGACATGTGTCCATGGATGATACAATCCCCTCGTCCACTAGGGACCACATTCTCGGATACATCTGTCTACAGATCACTTTTAGAACTGAAGTCCAGGCATGATAAAATCCTCTCATCCACTAGGGGCCACATTCTCGGAGACATCTATCTACGGATCTGTTTAGGACTGAAGTCCAGGGATGATACAATCCCCTTGTCCACTAGGGACCACATTCTCGGAGACATCTATCTACGGATCTATTTAGGACTGAAGCCCAGGGATGATACAATCCCCACCTGTCCACTAGGGACTTCATTCTCAGAGACCATACGTCTACGGATCCTTTTAGAACATGTGTTCAAGGATGATGCAATCCCTCTTCTTTCTTGGAGACATATGTCTATGGATCCTTTTAGAACATGTGTTCAAGGATGATGCAATCCCCTCATCAACTTAGACCCTATCTAAGGACCATCCACCAACCTCTCTGTCGGCATCACCAATATAAGTATCCACATCATCGACCTCACTGTCGATGTAGGAAATCTCATCATAAGTGATCACATCACTCCCCCTTTCGAGGAGGGTCCTTCTAAACTATATTAATTTTGTCTCAAAAAACTTTACTTGAGGTAGATGTTTGGTTAGTACATCGACAACTTGTTACAAATTCAAACTTTAATTCCTTTCTGCACCATATCTTGTATATAGAAATATCAAATCTCTATGTGCTTTGACTTATCATGGAACACTGGATTCTCTACCATTTTGGTACAACTCTGTTTGTCACATAGGATCACAGTTGGGTCTATCTCTAAGTCAAACAATCCTGAAGCCATTCACAACTTAGTAGAGCAAGCAGCCATATATTCCGCTTGTGCTGAGAGCCACACTAGACTGCTTCCTGCTAAACCACAAGATCATGGATGATCCCAGACAATAACATCTTCTCAATGTGATCTTCCTATCTGATACACTTTCTGCTCAATCAACATCTGTTTAGCCATCTGAAGTCATGATCTCCAAGATAACATAGATCAAAGTCTATCGTATCCTTTAGGTACCTCATCACATGCTTTGCAGCTATCAGGTGAACTCGTCTAGGTTCCACTAGATATTGTCTCAAGGTGTTTCACAACAAATCATATATCTGACCTAGTATTCATTAGATACATCAATGACCCAATAAATTGTACAGAGTTATTCCACTAACTCTGATGAGTCATCCGCTAATAGCTTCAAGTTGGAATCCATGAGAGTGGCCATTCCAACACGTCAAGTCTTCTCAAGATTTCTCAGCATACTTTCCCTGGTTGAGAAAGATTCCTTTTGAGCCTTTCCATACTTCTAGACCTAGAAAGTAATGCATCAATATGAGATCTTTCATTTTCATTTCTACAGCCATCTATCTGTGCCATCTCTCATCAGATGGGTCTACTGATATGAGCCTCAACATCATTCAAACTCTGTGGTGAGTTTCTTCTTGCATCCATGTCATATGTGTATAGAAGCCATATTCAACCTTGTAGCAAAGGTTGAGATCCACATCACCCATGGTGATCATTAAGCTCATCAATTGATTATCAATTCTGGGAACCCATACAGAACCTGATTCACACTTCTTCTTTAATTACACCAATAAGAGAATGGTCTTATCTAGCCACTTGGATCAAACATCTCATCATGATTCTCTTCCTCTTTCTAAGAGAATCTTATAGCCACAAGCCTTCTATAGTGTGTTTGATTTGTAAATCCTTTTGTTGAACATCCATCGCTTGTTCAGTGTTCATCATTCATCATGATCTTTCCTACAAATCAAAATTGTGCATGATTAGTAATACTTCATAATCATCAAATCATATTGACATGATAACATATATCATTTACATAGTTATGCAACTATTTTGACCAATACTTTGGCACAACACTTTCCCATATCCTATATGCATACAGTGGCTATCTAGATTCCTTCCATCTCTACCAGAACATACTATCGAGAGTGTGCACAGCTCTCAGCATGTCAGCAAAGAGGTTTCATTCTAGACAAGCAACAATGGAATGTTTGTCCAACTTACCAACCATATGCATATTAGTAGTATACTGTTCAATGCTCTATGAATGTTTACACTTAGCATGATATATTCTAGGAATACAAATATGCATACAAGCAATATCATTTACTATTTCAAATAACAACTCAAATACTTATCTTTTATGTTTGTGTGGTTGCCTCCCGCTTGATCTTCTATATGTCTTTTGAACTTCTATTCATTCTGTACCACTGTGCATGCTCAAGTGTGCACTAGTGTCATCCTCATGATCTCATACACAAACATACATTCATTAGTATATTCTCAAAACATTCTAATTCTAAATAATCTTGAATATGTATAGTCATGATCATTAGTATTCAAGGTTTCAAGGAAGTCTTCTTTTACTCATGCATATTCTTGTTTGATCATAGTACTCTTCTGGTTAATTAAATCATCAAGATAAGAGACATAATATGCATAAACCCTTGATTACTAACTTTATGAATAAGCATAACCAATCATACCAAGTATACTTATATAAGGGATCCTAACACAAGGTAAGATTCTAACTTGACATAGGAAAACATACCTGGATTAGTATACCTGCTTAGTTATGTACAACATACCTAATAAATCTCTTCAATGATTTAGAGATCCTGAGCTAGAACCTGCATGTCTCATAGGTTAAGCATAATATAACAAAGTCATACATACCTCATAAGTAGAACAAAGATTATGGATGAGTCTTTGTCTTCATGTTGTCATGGTCATGGAACTTGATTTGTCTTTCGTGATGTACCTGTATCTTGTTAGTAGACAACATCAACCTCACACAACACCATAATGCATTAGTACAATCATATAGCCCTAATCAATGAATGTCTTCGATCATTCACATGCATTCATACTGTTACTAGGGTGATAAGACAATTCTAACATTAATAAGGATTGTACTAATAAATAATATGAAGACAAACACATCATGAACTTAATCAAGAATTAAATTTCAAGACATACCTGAACCTCCTTAAGTCATACCTGTCGAGACTTCTTGTAGTCTTCTTATGTAAGGCCTTAGCCTCAACTCCCCTTCAATTTTGATCTGGAGCTTGATTAGGGTTTGCTATAGAAACCCTAAAAATTCAATCTTTGACTTTCACACTTCTAAATGGATGGAAGGATGTGTCTTGCTAGCATACTTCAATTTTGAAATCTCCAAAATTTGACCCCTCAAAATTGCCTTCGAAATTTTTGGATCTTCTGGACAGGAACCCGAACTAGGGTTTGATGAAGCCCACCCTTCTATCCAATCAAAAGGATCAATCCAAGGCTCTAAACTCTTATTTTTCTGAGGAGCTTCCAGCCATCGTTTCTGATTCCAAAAATTCTAACTTTCTGAGAAACCCTAAATTCCGGAAGCCATGAATGAAGGTGCTCCAAAAATAATTTTGTTTTTACATAAATATGTACCTGATTGTTTCTGCTGTAACTCTGAAGTTTTCACTCCACAGGGTCTAAATTTTTTTTTGTGGTATCTTAACCTGTCATCTTTCCATCTCGATAGGTCTGACCTCAATTGGATTTTCTGAGAGAGAGTTATGCCAAGTGTCGCAACGTGACCTTTTTATGGGATAAAATAGGAGAGCGAACTTGTACGGCGTGCCATGTGTCACTGGTTCAACTTCGGCCTTTGAAAAAGTTTCCTAAGATAGTACAGTCTGTGTACTACCTGTCACTTTTTACGAAAGTTCATTTGGAGCTTCCTAACCCAAGTTATGCCAAGTGTCGCAACGTGACCTGTTTATGGGATAAAACAGGAGAGCTAACGTGTACGGCGTGCCACGTGTCACTGATTCAACTTCGGCCTTTGAAAACATTTCTTGAGATATTACATTCTATGTACTACCTATCACTTTTTACTAAATTTCATTTGGAGCTTCCTAGCCCAAGTTATGACCTTTTTTCCGAGGTCACCTGATTTTGACTGAGATCTGGAAGAGGCAGAAACCCTAACTTGTACTGATCATAACTTACAAAGTACAACGAATCTGAGGGTTCCCTTTGGACACAAGATACCTGAAGATGTTATCTATGACCTGTAAAGGTTTCATATCCTGAAACTTCGCCAAAATGGATTTATGGTGAAAGTTCCACGATGACGGGTTTTTGCTATATAAAACCCCAACCTTCAAATTGTCGTAAGTAAAGCAAGTGTCGTAAGTGCCATATATTGCCTTCCTTCAGGTTAGCTCTGATACCATGTTAAAATTCAATATGCTAAGACATAAAATATTAGCATTTCATTCCATTTCACAATAATAGCATATACAGGATCACTGAAGAAACAACAAGCATAGCATAAACACAAGAGACACAAATTTATCCTGGGAAACCCTCGTGGGGTAGAAAACCCAGTAAAGCTTCCTCAATATAGATGACCAGCAATATACAAAGATGTAACCCTAAGCATAAGCTCCTCCTTCTCCATAGAAAACTTCTCCTCCACAAGTGCGCCACTCTCAAGTGAGTGAGTGTGTGTGTTAAATGAGGAATACACCTCCTCTATTTATACACTACTCCGACTTGTCTTTTATACAAGACATGTAGGCTCGTATTTAACCATTGGATTAAATACCCCATTACAACTGACTGGGCTGACCCCTCTAGCGTGGTCTAATAACCCTTTGACCCACATAACACATAAAGGGCCGACCCCCACTAGGGATGTCTAATAACCCAAGTTACCACATTCCAACGGAGGAATAAACATCTCCGGATATACAATAAGATCTTCAAGGAGGAATGAATCATCTCCGGAATAATAAAGTACAAATATAATATTCTTTGAAGTTACAATATCTCAATAGTGCTGATGAAGCCACTAGCCAGAGTGAAGTTCGAGTACTTCAGAGAGAGGATTGGTGTTCTTCAGATTGATGACACTTCGAGGAAGAAGTGATGGACACATTTGTAGGAGCCATTCCGAGCATGGTGAGAGGAGGATCCTTCCATGACTGTGGATCTAAGCACTGGATGATGAGCATCAGAATGATGTTCTAGTTTATGTTCTGTATGATCAGTTGGATCATTTATGTATGTATGCATCATGTTGGATGTTGGATATGATCAGTTGGATCATTTTTGTATGTATGCATCATGTTGGATGCTGGATATGATCAGTTGGATCATTTGTATGTATTTTGTATATGCATCATGTTGGATGCTTGGACCATGTATTTGTATATGTATTAGGTGGATATGTTGTATGATCAGGTAGATCATGTATGTGGATATGTATCAGGTAGATACATTGTGTGATCAGGTGGATCATGTATTTATGTATGTATTAGGTGGATACATTGTATGATCAGGTGGATCATGTATGGTGATATGTATCAGGTAGATACTTGGTATGCATTAGGTAGATGCATTGTATGATCAGGATGATCATGGATGACGAGCCTCAGGATGTTTCTCCAAATGACATGCACCAAGATGATGTAGTGTTGATGATCAGGATGATCATGTACATCAGGATGATGTATGGTGAGTATCAGGTTGATACTCTATGGCTGTGGACAAGTTGTGTATATGAGCATGTAAGTAGACCTGGGAGATCTGGACAAGATGAAAAAGGCATCAGATGCTCTTTCAAGGCATTGCTCTAGGAGGACTTGTAAGACCTAGGAGATCCGATAAGTTGGGTTGTGTGCCCGTAATAAGTCCTGGGATGCTCTTTCGAGGGTTTGTCCTGTGATTACATGTAAGACCTGGGAGATCCGAGAGGTTGGGATGTGTGCCCATAATAAGTCCTGGGATGCTCTTTCGAGGGTTTGTGGTGGTGACTACATGTAAGACCTGGGAGATCCGATAGGTTGGGTTGTGTGCCCATAATAAGTCTTGGGATGCTCTTTTCAGGGTTTGTAGTGGAGATCACATGTAATACCTGGGAGATCCGATAGGTTGGGCTATGTGCCCGTAATAAGTCTTGGGATGCTCTTTCGAGGGTTTGTGATGAGGGTCACATATAAGACCTGGGAGATCCAATCGGTTGGGTTGGGTTCCCGTAATAAGTCCTGGGATGCTCTTGCGAGGGTTTGTGACGCAGGTAATAAGTCCTGAGAATTCCACAGTATGGCCAGTGATGATGAAGACCTGCAGGTGGTGGCCCTACATCCAGTATGAAAAAGGACTGGCTCTGTAGAACTTCCTATGACGAGTAGATTCAGATATTGATTGAGATAGCAGCAGCAGTGAAGATGACGATGATTCGAGGACGATGCATCAACGACGATGATCTAGAGAAGAAGACTTGTGCTAGCAGATCTGTGTCAAGAAATACCTTCCTAGTTAAGAGGGACTGTTGATGTATATGTAACTTCAGAATGTATTTCATATATATATCTATTGTACTCCTATAGAGATGCATTATTCCTCTATACAGAAGTGTCCTCATTTGTATTGACAAGTATCGCAAGTGTGTTAAATTGCCGATGGGTTATTAGACCACCTTGTAAGGGGTCAGCCCGGATTAATGTAACATGAGGTTATTGTGCTAAGCTAGACAAGTCGGCCCCATAAGTTTATTGGGCAATCAGGACAAGTATAAATAGAGATCTCCCGATTTCCATTTGGATCACTTCAGAACTCACACTTCCATCACTCGAAAAGTGGCGCACATGTGAGGAGGAGGATCAACTACTAGGAGGAGTCTATCTTTGTGTACTTTGGTTGTATCATTGCTCTATCTATCTCTGAAGCAGTTGTGTGGTTTTTCACCTTAGGGTTTTCCCCACGAAAACTCTGTGTGTCTATTGTCTCTTATGTTTGCATCTTGTGATGATTGATATGCTTGATATGCTTGATATGAATTGATATACTGTACATCTTATTCTCTTAGTAAATATCCTAGAGTATATTGAATCAATGCTCAATAATTAACACAGAGTGGGTGGCAAAATTGGTAGCAGTCATGAAGAAGAATGGAGAAGTATGTTTATGTGTTGACTTCAAAAGTTTGAATAAGTGCTCTTTAAAGGACAATTACCCTTTGTCCAAAATGGATCACATTATGCAAAAAGTGGTTGGGTCCAATAGAGTATCTATGATGGATGGATTCTCATGCTATAACCAAATCTCTATGCACCTAGATGATAGGGAAAAGACAACTTTTACTACACCAAGGTGAACTTCAATGTACGATAAAATTCCTTTTGGTCTTATTAACGTTGGTGCAACATTTCAAAGCGCTATGGACATAGAATTCATAGGTGAAAAAGACAAATTTATTGTTATATATTTGGATGATATGACAATATTTTCAAAATATGATGAAGACCATCTTCAACATCTAAAGCAGACGTTCAGGAGATGCAAAAAATTCAATCTGTCTCTCAATCCCAAAAAATTATTTTTTGCAATGACAGAGGGAAAATTGTTGAGGCACATTGTCTCCAAAGATGATGTGAAGATAGATCCTAGTAGAGTAGCTGCTATCAAATTAATCGAGCTCCCAAGGAATAAAAAGGAGGTACAGTCCTTCATTGGAAAAGTAATTTTTTTACGAAAATTCATCCCCAATTTTGCTGAAATAATGAAAGAAATCCCTGACATGTTAATAAAAATGCTGATATCAAATGGACCACAGCTGCAAGGGATTCCTTTAAACAGATAAAGGATGCCTTGGGAGAAGCACCTGTTTTGACTAGTCCTGATTATACAAAGGATTTCCTTATATTATCATTTTCCTCTAAGGTTACCATTGCAACAGTCCTCTTACGGAAGAATAATGAAGGACATGAGCTTCCCATTTCATTTTTCAGCCAAGCGTTGAGATACGCGAAGATGAAATACAACACGATGGAAAAACAGGCTTATGCATTAGTCAAGGCCCTTAAGTCCTTCAGGAATTATGTCCTGCATTCCAAAATCATAACCTACGTCCCAGGGAGAACTCTCAAGGATATCCTATGTCAGCCAGACAATGAAGGGACAAGGGGAAAATGGATCTCCAAAATCCAAGAATATGACATGGAAATCAATCCTACTAAACTGGGGAAAGGCCAAGGACTAGCTAAACTCCTAGTCAAGTCAAATTATCAAGCTCTAGAGGTCAATTTGATAGATCAACTTCCTAGACATGAAGAAGAAGGTATTCAAAAAAATCTTCTTGACAATGTGTATGAGAAATTTGCTTGTTTGGAATGGTACAAAGACATTGTTTATTACCTGCATCATCTAATTTTTCCAACCAATCTAGATAAATCCAAAATTAGATCTCTTAAAATCAAAGTTGTCAAGTATTGTATTCTAGATGGATATCTCTTTTGGGAGGATCCTCTTGGTATTCTGCTAAATTGTATTGTTGAAGAAGAAACAAAAGGCATAATAGTAGAGTTTCATAAGGGAATGTGCGGAGGACATCATGCATGGAGAGCTACGGCCTACAAGGTTCTTCGAGCCTGTTATTTCTAGCCTACATTTTTCACTAATGCTAATAAGATTGTCAGATCATGTATTGAATGTCAGTTATTCGCTGGAAAGCAAAAGCTCAAACCATTACCCCTTAAACCAATCAGAGTAGAAGCACCTTTCCAACAATGGGGCATTGATTTTATAGGGGAAATAAACCCTCATTCCAGTGGCCAACATAGATGTATTCTTACAGCCACTGACTATTTCACAAAATGGGTAGAGGCAATTTCAACAAGAAATGCTAATGATACGGTCATAATAAATTTCTTGAAAGAGAATATCCTGATAAGATTTGGCTACCCCAGAAATATCATTACATACAATTCTCAAGCTTTCAAATCTTCCAAGATGATGAGTTTTGGTCAAAGCTACAATATTGAATTGATCCACTCAACTGCCTACTACCCTCAGGGAAACGGTTTGGATGAGTCCTGTAACAAAATTTTAGTGACTATCATCAAGAAGATGCTAAATACAAATAAAAGGTCCTGGGATTCCCAGCTAAAATTCTCACTATGGGAAGACATAATTAGTAGATCAAACAAGCTACAGGCACTTCACCATTCCAACTAGTTTATGGCAAGGAAGCAGTCCTCCCCATTCAGTTGGGTCTCCTAGTGATGAAGCTATTACAACTAGAGCATGAAGAACCCAATGACATGGAAAGAAGGATTCATCAATTGATAGAGATTCAACGGGCCAGGGAGTAGCTGGACGAAACCCCCAAGATCCACCAAGATAATATTAAGGTGACATTTGACCAAAGGGCCATTTCTCGAGATTTTCAACATGGAGATCTTGTTTTGAAATGGGATGCTAGAAGAGAAGAGAGAGCTAAACATGAAAAATTTGACAACTTATGGCTGGGCCCATTCAAGGTCATTGCAGTCCACCGAAACAACACATATGAATTGGCTCAACTTAATGATGAAATTGTCGGAAATCCTATAAATGGGAGATTCCTGAAACGATTTTTTCAATATTGATCTCTATCTTGCTCTATCAAATGATCTTTTGTATCATATATGTAACATATGTCTTTCCCTTTTTTTCCTTCTACAAAACTTTATGCTCACATGTTAATTTTTCTCTCTCACATTTCTATGTTACTTGATTTTAAGAAATAAAAGATAGATATGACTCCACAACCCAATGGAATTAAAGGCACTAGTCTATTGTTCTCATACTCTTCCAAAGAAAAAGATTGTCCCCGCTGAAGCCAATGTGTTGATGTATATGTAACTTCGGAATGTATTTCATCTATGTATTTTATATATATTTATTGTACCCTTATAAGAGATGTGTCATTCCTCTATAAGGAAGTGTCGTCATGTGGATTGACAAGTGTCACCAGTGTGTGTACTTGTCGATGGGTTATTAGACCACCATGTGTGGGGTCGGCCCTGAAATATATATTATAATGTGGATGTACCTAGCTAGACAAGTCGGCCCCATAAGGTCACTGGGCAAACAGATTAGTATAAATAGAGATCAGGTGATCTCTATTTAGATCACTCGGAAAAGTATCTCACTCTCACTCAGAAAGTGGCGCACTAGTGAGGAGGAGGATCATTTGCTACTAGGAGACTATCTCAGTGTATTTTGGTTGTACTTTGGTTGAGCCATTGCTCTCTCTATCTCTGAGGAAGTTGTGGGTTTTTTCACCTTAGGGTTTTCCCCACGGAAACTCTGTGTCTCTTGTCTCTCATGCTTTCGATTCTTGTGATGCTTGTGATGCTTATTGTGATTGTCATGCATTGATATACTGTATATGTTATTCTCTCAACAAAGATCATAGAGTGTTGTGAATTAATACTCAAAATTTAACATGGTATCAGAGCTAACCTAAGAAGAAGACATTTTGCAATGACGAAAACTTGAGTTTCTTGTTTATTGGGTTTCTCTCCACAGATTTTGGAAAAGCAGTATAGTAGATTGACTCTACTCATCAAGGCGCATCTATCTGTCCAATAAGAATTCAATTCCGAGCATTTTCAGATTTGGCCCTAAAAATTAAGGTTTCCACAAAAATAGGAATTTTTGAAATCTGAAGACATAGCTGGAAGCTCCTTGCAAAAATCAAAGTTTAGAGCTTTGGATCGAGATTTTTGGTTGGGTAGATCTCCGAGAAACTCAAATCCTAATTCAGGGCTCTCCCTAGTGAACCCAGGAGGACAAAAAGGAAAATCTGAAGGGTAAAGCTTTGCTGATCTCAAATTCTGAATACACCAGGCTGATCAGCTCATCAAGGCGCATCTTTCTATCCTTTCAGAAAATTGAAATTCACATTTTGATTTTTTAGGGTTTTTCCGACAAACCCTAATCCGGGACCAGATCTAGTTTTCAACATTTCAAGTGGTAAGATCTAAATCTTTTCTACTTCCATTTGAAGTACTCTTTAAGATGTCTCACCACACCAAGCTTGAGGATAAGCTTGAAGGAGCTAATGACTTCCGAGCTTGGAAGTATAGGATTGGGTTAATCCTGGACGAGAATGAGTTGGACTCATATGTGAAAGAAGACATCCCTATCCTAGAGGATGAAGAGGCTAAGGTATTGCATAAGAAGAACTTGGTCAAGGCAAAGAGAATCATTGTTGATTCCATTAAAGACCATCTCATACCCCATGTGTCCTCTCTAAAGACACCCAAGGAGATGTTTGACTCTTTGACCAAGCTATTTGAAGGGAAGAACATAAATTGGAAGATGACCCTGCGAAACCAATTGAAAGGAGTAAAATTTCAGAATGGAGAACCCATTCAATCTTATTTTTCAAGGGTCTCCCAGATCAAGGAACAACTAGAAGCAGTGGATGAAATGGTGGAGAATGGTGAAGTGGTGATGACCACTCTAAATGGCCTACCCAGGTCATGGGATTCCTTCATTCAAGGAATCTGTGCAAGGAAGAAGTTGATCTCCTTCAACAGATTGCGGGAAGAATGCTCTCGAGAAGAAGCTAGGCTTGTGGCCCGAGAAGAAAAGATGGGAAATGAAGATCAAGCTCTCATAGCACATGCCAAGAAAGGAAAGTCCAAGAAGGAATCATCTCATAACAGAAGATCCTCACACCACCATTATCATAAATATAAGAAAGATCTCAGATGCTTCAATTGCAATGAGAAGGGACACTTTGCTTCAGATTGTCCCAAGAAGAAGAAAGACAACAACAACAACTTCAATAAGAAGAAGAAGAAGAATAAAAGAAGATATCATGCTCATGATACCGAAGATGATGAACCCCCAAAGAAGAAGGATAGGGCAGAAAGTAATAGTGATGATGACTCATCAAGTGAAGAAGAATATGTTCTAATTTCTGCTCTCACAGGTACTATCTCCCATGGTTGTAATGACTGGTTGATTGACAGTGGGGCTTCCAAACACATGACTGGGTTTAAGGAATCTTTTGTGAATCTATCTGAACATGAATCACCCCATAAGGTGAAACTTGGGGATGATTATCAATACCCAATCAAAGGAAGTGGTGAAGCCTCCTACAACCTAGATTCTGGAAAATCTTTGAAGATGAAAGAAGTCCTTTATGTACCTGGGCTCAAGAAGAACTTAATCTCCATCTCTGCATTGGATGCAAAAGGTATGAAGGTTGCATTTGTGGATGGCCAAGTCCTAATGTGGCCAAAGGGAAAGAACATAGATGATGTAGTAGTGATTGGAGAGCAAGATGGAGGTTTGTATAAATTGAAGGGACAACCTGAACATGCCATGGTACATCAATCCATGGAGCCAAGTGAACTTTGGCATAGAAGACTTGCTCATATGCACTATAGAGCACTTCCAATTGCAATCAAGGTTGTAGAGGGTCTTCTTGAAATCAAGACCAAACATGAAGGTGTTTGCAAAGGATGTGCAAAAGGTAAGAACATTAAGAAGGCTTTCCCAAGCAGTGAAAGCAAGGCAAAAGACATCCTGGAAATCATCCACTCAGATGTATGTGGTCCTATGTCATCCATTTCTCTAAGTGGGTATGTTTACTATGTCTCATTCAATGATGACTTCTCCAGGAAGACTTGGGTATACTTCTTGAAGAACAAAGATGAGGTGTTTGATAAATTCAAGGAATTCAAAACCTTGATGGAGAATCAAACTGACAAGAAGATCAAAACATTCAGATCCAACAATGGTGGAGAATTCACCTCAGGTGACTTCAAGAAGCTTTGTAGTGATTCAGGGATTAAGAGGGAGTTGACTGCTCCTTATAATCCTCAACAGAATGGAGTTGTAGAAAGGAAGAACAGAACTATCATGGAAGCAACAAGGGCAATGCTGCATGACTAGGATCTACCTATGCATCTATGGGAAGAAGCAGCTAGAAAAGTTGTATATGTGCAGAACAGAACACCCCACAAGATATTGGACAACAAAACACCAGAAGAGGTCTTTTATGGTAAGAAACCTGAAGTCAGTCATCTCAGAATATTTGGTTGTCCAGTATACACTCATGTTCCAAAGGAAAAGAGGACTAAACTAGATCCTTCAGGAAAGAAGGGTATCTTTGTGGGTTACAGTGAAAGCTCGAAGGCTTACAGAATATACTTTCCAGGGTTCAAGAAGATTGATGTTAGCAGGGATGTGACATTTGATGAGAACTCAGCATTCATCAAATCAAGGAAGGCACCGATCGAAGTTTATGAAGAACCTAAGAAAACTAGATTTCAAGACACTACCATGACTGAAGCAGGTCCAGAAGTTGTTTGTGAGTTTGAAGATCCGTAAGAACGTGTAGATCCACCCCGTGAGGATAACTCTCACAAGAGGAAACCTGCATGGGCTAGAGAGCTCATTCAAGATGCAGAAAGATTTGGCATTCCAGAAGAGGAACACAGAGGAAAGAAGAGAACCGGATCACATACCAGCTATGTTGCTTTACTCTATGACATTATGAACAAAGAGCCCTCCAGTTATGAAGAAGAAGCAGCGGAAAAGAAAGAATGGAAGGATGCCATGGTTGAGGAATATCAATCAATAATGAAGAATGATGTTTGGGATGATGTCCCAAGACCTAAAGAGAAGTCTGTTGTGACTTCCAAATGGATTTACAAAATCAAGCATGCTGCAGATGGTAGTGTGGAAAAATACAAGGCAAGATTCGTAGCTTGTGGCTTCTCTCAGAAAGAGGGAATAGATTATGAAGAAACTTTTGCACCTGTAGCCAGGTATACTTCCATCAGAATAGTACTTGACCTGGCTGTAGCGATGAAATGGAAAATACACCAAATGGATATCAAGACTGCATTCTTGAATGGTGTAGTTGAAGAGGAAGTATATGTAGAGCAGACACTCGGTTTTGAAATACATGACAGGGAGTCATATGTGTGCAGATTGAAGAAAGCCTTGTATGGCTTGAAACAAGCTCCCAGAACCTAGTATGGTAGGATGGACAGTTTCTTATCTAGTTTGGGCTTTACCAAGAGTAAAGCAGATTCCAACCTTTATTACAAGGTTGAGGAAGGGAATCCAGTGGTTCTACTCCTGTATGTGGATGACTTATTTGTAACAGGAGATGACAGATTGATTGCAGATACGAAGAGGAAGCTTGCTGCTGAGTTCGATATGAAATATTTGGGAATGATGCATTATTTCCTAGGTATGGAGGTGTGGCAGAGTGCAGGTGGGATTTTCCTTGGTCAAGGGAAGTACACAGTAGATATCCTGAAGAGATTCGGGATGATTGATTGCAAGGCCATGGACACACCTATGGCATCGAATCTGAAGCTTCTATGTGATGCTTCATCTGAGCTGGTTGATGTCTCTATGTATTGTCAGATGATTGGGTCCTTGATGTACCTGACGAACACGAGACCATATATTTTCTTTGCAGTGAACACATTGAGTCAGTTCCTGACAGATCCGAGGAGTGTTCATCTAGTTGTTGTAAAGCATGTTCTGAGGGACCTGAAGGGTACAGTGGATTATGGGCTCAAGTATGAGGTGAATCAAAATTTTAACCTGCAGGGTTATGTTGATTCAGATTGGGCTGGCAATGCTGCAGATAGGAAGAGCACATCTGGGTGCTGCTTCAATATGGGATCAGGTGTGATCTCTTGGTTTAGCAAGAAGCAGTCCTGCGTAGCACTGAGTACAGCTAAGGTAGAGTATGTTGTAGCCTATTTAGCTAGTTGTGAGGTAGTATGGCTACGGAAGCTACTGTCTGAGTTATTTGATCTCCTGTTGGATGCTACTGGTATCTTCTATGATAACCAGAGTTGTGTGAAGCTATCCGAGAATCCAGTGTTTCATGACAGGTCGAAACACATAGAGATCAAATATCACTATATTATGGATATGGTGTAGAGAGGAGCTGTGAAGCTCCTGTATGTTGCGACGGATGAGCAGATTGCAGATGTGCTGACGAAGCCACTAGCCAGGGTGAAGTTTGAGTAATTCAGAGAGAGGCTTGGCATTCTTCAGATCGAGGACACTTCGAGGAAGAAGTGATGGACACATTTGCTGAAGCCATTCCAAGCATGTTGGAAGGAGGATCCTTCACATGGCTGTGGATGTAAGCGCTGGATGACAAGCATCAGGATGATGTTCTGGTTTCTGCTTGGATATGATCAATTGGATCATTTTTATATATGTATATACGCATCATGTTGGATGCTGTATATGATCAGTTGGATCATTTTTATGTATGTATGTATGCATCATGTTGGATGCTGGATATGATTGGTTTGATCATGTGTATGTATTTTGTATAAGCATCATGTTGGATGCTTGGACCATGTATCTGTATATGTATCAGGTGGATCATGTATGGTGATATGTATCATGTACTTGTGTCAAGCGGATACACTGTATGATCAGGTGGATCATGTATGATGATATGTATCAGGTATATACTTGGTATGCATTAGGTAGATGCATTATATGATCAGGATGATCATGGATGATGAGCTTCAAGATGTTGCTCTAGATGACATGCAGCAGGATGTTGCAGTGATGATCAGAATGATCATGTGTACATCAGGATGATGTATGGTGAGTATCAGGTTGATACTCTATGGCCGTGGAATAGGTTGTGCACATAAGCATGTAATTTGTGCCCTAGGAGATTTGCAGATGGTCTTTCGAGGTTTTGCCTATGGCATGCAATTCGTACCCTGGGACATCTGGAAAATGCTCTTTCGAGGTTTTGCTTGGGAGGACATATAATTTGTGCCCTGGGAGATCTGCAGATAGTCTTTCGAGGTTTTTCCTATGGCATGTAATTTGTGCCCTGGGATATCTAGCATATGCTCTTTCGAGGTTTTGTCCTATGGCATGTAATTTGTGCCCTAGGAGATCCGATAGGTTAAGCCGTGTGCTCATAATCAGTCCTGGGATGCTCTTTCAAGGTTTTTCCATGACCACATGTAATTTGTGCCCTGGGAGATCCAATAGGTTGAGCCTTGTGCTCGTAATCAGTCCTGGGATGCTCTTTCGAGGTTTTGTGGTGACCACATGTAATTTGTGCCCTGGGAGATCCGATAGGTTGAGCCTTGTGCTTGTAATCAGTCCTGGGATTCTCTTTTAAGGTTTTGTGGTGGGGTCACATGTAATAAGTCCTGGAGATATGGTCAGGATGAAAAAGGCCTTAGATGCTCTTTAGGGTTCTTGCTAGTCAAGAGACTCTTTTAAGGTTTTGTGATGCACGTAATAAGTCTTCAGATTTCCACAGTATGGCCAGTGATGATGAAGACCTGCAGGTGGTGGGCCTACATCTAGTATGAAAAAGGACTGGCTCTGTAGAACTTGCTATGACGAGTAGAGTCAGAGATTGGTTGAGATAGCCACAGCAGTGACGATGATGATGACGATGCATCGATGATGATGATCCCGAGAAGAAGACTTCTCTAGCAGATCTGTGTCGAGAAATACCTTCCTAGTTAAGAGGGAGTGTTGATGTATATGTAACTTCGGAATGTATTTCATCTATGTATTTTATATATATTTATTGTACCCTTATAAGAGATGTGTCATTCCTCTATAAGGAAGTGTCGTCATGTGGATTGACAAGTGTCACAAGTGTGTGTACTTGCTGATGGGTTATTAGACCACCATGTGTGGGGTCGGCCCTGAAATATATATTATAATGTGGATGTACCTAGCTAGACAAGTCGGCCCCATAAGGTCACTAGGAAAACATATTAGTATAAATAGAGATCAGGTGATCTCTATTTAGATCACTCGGAAAAGTATCTCACTCTCACTCAAAAAGTGGCGCACTAGTGAGGAGGAGGATCATCTGCTACTAGGAGACTATCTCAGTGTATTTTGGTTGTACTTTGGTTGAGCCATTGCTCTCTCTATCTCTGAGGAAGTTGTGTGGTTTTTCACCTTAGGGTTTTCCATACGGAAACTCTGTGTCTCTTGTCTCTCATGCTTTTGATTCTTGTGATGCTTGTCATGGTTATTGTGATTGTCATGCATTGATGTACTGTATATGTTATTCTCTCAGCAAAGATCCTAGAGTATTGTGAATTAATGCTCAAAATTTAACACAATGTTAGTACTAATATCAGCAGCATGATTGGCCAAAGGTAGCTCTACTATACACTAGGCTGATGAAAACCTCTAGGCAAGAATCTGTAGTGGCAATGACATGGACAAAATGAGGTTTAGGTCACACTGTCGTGAAAGATCAACTAAAGAAGTTATAGGGGAAGCTGAAGTAAAGATGGCCAATTAATTTTAGGTCAACAACTGGTATTTCATTCAGGGCGCCAAAAAGATCGACATTTATCAAGCTCAGCACGCCCCCGAATGAAAACCACTGCAAACACGTGGCATCCCCAGGAGCACTCAGGGACTGAAAAGCAGTCCAACTAAACCACTTACATGGAGCCCTGAAATAGCTAAAGTTTTCCATGGCGATTTCTGGCCACACATCGCCAAACAATTGGGCCATCAGAAGAGGGGGCCTGCCCCATAGAGCTACGTCGAATGGGTGCGCATCTCAAGGAAACAAACAGGTACATCAATGGACACTCAAGATTCAGGGCGGTTAAAGTGCTCAGATTTTAACACTCATGAGACATCCCTAAAGGAAAACCGCCACCTACACATGGCTTCCCCATGATCATTTAGGGGTCGAATGGTAATTTTCCTAAACCACTTTATCGGAGCCCTGAAACTGCTAAAGGTTGTCACAGTGGTTTTTCCAGCCATAGACCACCAAGCAGTTAGCTATCAGAAGAAAGCCATAAAGTTGCATCGAGTAGGCACAAATATCAAGGAGGTATTGGTGCAGTATCGACGATTTCCTAAACTTTAGGGCGTCTAAGATGCTCGGATTTTAGCATCCCATGGAAACCATCCTTCCACGTGGCGGCGTCAAGTTGATTCAGGGCCTGAAAAATAGGTCTTCCTAAACTGCTTTATTGGAGCCCTAAATCCACTTGTGGTTTATTGTTTACCACTTCCCACTGCAATCCATCCCCATTGCTTTTCCTTAAGTTGCCCTTAAACAAGCCATACCGTCGTCGTTTAGGAGTAAATGTCTCCCAACATGTAAGGATCCCAATGAATGAATTGGTAATCGTTACTCAAGAATGACACGATTGTCGAGGAATGAGCAAATAAGGTTATAAATACCCAAGGAAATGCACAAATAGAATCGCAAAGCCTTATGAGAATTAATGGGGAGAGTCATTCAACAGAATGCACGATTCTCTTATAGCTGCCACATGAAGCAGTGAGAGTAGAGGGTTACGATGGTGCATTTTATTTCCAGTGGAAGCACACATGGAGCACTAAGGGCAAGGACGCTAAGTGTTTACGAGTAGCGAATAGATGCACATGAACAAGCAATCAGGTGGAAAAGAAATGGGGTCACACCCGTGATGTCTAAGAAAACTTCAGTTGTTGAACAAGAAGCGGTCGTTTTGACTGCAGAAGCATAGAGGGAAAGGGCATGCCAGTCCTAGAAAAGGATGATTAGATTGTGAAATAGGTGTGCAGGAATGGTTTCAATTGTCCAAAGAGGTATCAGACCCTATTTTACAATTCGGTGATGTCGATGAACTTTTTTCATATTGAAAGAAAGGTTTGATAGAAAAGGGATTGGATGGCATAGAGGGGATAGATGGTGAAGGTTTAAAGAGAATCTTAAGAATTAAATGAAGGTTTCAAGAGAGTCCAAATAAGTACATAGAAGTGAAGGGCTCGGATCAAATTCGGTAAAACAGAGCCATAGCAGAGGTGTTCAACTCAGGAGGCTCGAGGGAGAGTCACAAATTCATGTTGAGGGCCCGTCTGGATAAACTACTTATGCGTAACCCTGAACTAAAGTGATCCACAGTGGTTTCTAGCCACACACTGCCGAACAATTGAGCTGTCAGAAGAGGGGGAATGCCCCACCGAGCTATGCTGGTTGGACACACGTCTCAAGGAAAAGAAGCAGCAGGAACCTCTTCCATGCAGTAGGACATCCCTACACCTCAGTAGGGTGGACCCCAACTGGAACAACAAGAAAGTCAGTGATTAGTCCAAGGGACTATTTTTTGTAACCAATTTTGTTAGAAAATACAAACAGAAACATGTAATCCATTGGGTTGTAACAAACTATTTTGTAAGAAACTATTTTTGTAATCCTATGAAGGCTATATATAGAAGAAAAGGAAAAGGCCATAAGGTCGACTCTTTTTGTAAGAAGTGTAACTTCTGATATTTTTGTTTGGATCAATATATAAAGAAGAACTTCATTGCCCCATCTTGATTCAAACCTTTGATATGTCCAGTTAATAATCTCTTCTCTTGTAAATTCATCTCTTTCATATATGTTCATGATCTGCAGAGATAATTTTGGATTCAAATATGAGTGCTATTAACTTAAATTATTGTTTCTAAGATGGTTATGACATGAAGTATTCATGTTGTGTTATCTGGTTATGATATCCTCCCACTATTCAGGTTTAGCTCTTTAATCATTGTTGTTTAAACTATTGAATTCTTCCTTTAGCTTAGTATGTTATTCATACACATAAGATAAAGATTTACTTCCATTGAGTTACCTTTTGCTTGTGCCATTTCATCAACACCACCCTAATTCAAGTTTTTCCATTGGCATATTGAAGTACTTCCCACATTACTCCAAGTTTGGTTATCTCCATTATACTCAAGTGAATGTGATTATGATTAAGCAAAGAATACAATAAATTTTATAGATGCCCAAGAACAGTTCTAAAACAACCTTAGAATGTCTCTATGACTAATAGGTCCATTGGATGGAGAAGCCAAAAGCAAGTAGTATTTTGTAGATAAATCTCTAGCCAAGCTTATCAAAATATTTGGAGAGATCTAATTTAATCATCATTCCTTCTTTTTTGGAATCTTTTAGGGTGTGAATGGTTTTGTTGGAAATAATGATCTCGTCGAGTATTTGGTGACCTTCAACATATCCTAATTGTTCTTCTAAAATAGGGCTTGGTAAAATTGGCTTCAGTTGATTGGCTATCACTTTTGTGATGATCTGGTAGATAACATTGCATAGAGAAATAGGGAGAAACTCTTTCGGGGTGTTTCCTCTATAAATTCCCATACCTCGTGCTTGATGATCGGCCAACATTTGTGATAGAATTTAGTTGTGAATCTATCATGTGTAAGAGATTTAGCTGGGGGAATTTCCACAACTTCCTTGGAATTTGGATCCATCGTGACAAGTGAGGGGATGTTGGCATTTATTTTGTTAATTGTGTCTTCCCTTCTACCTAAGGTTTCTGTTAGGAGGTGGCATCTGGTAACATGAAATTATCTCTCTTTATATATTTCTATGGTGAGTTAATTTGTTTCCTTGATCATCTTGAAGGAAGATAATATGATTGGATTTCCTCTGTTGGTTCCTTCATGCATGGAAAAAATTTTAATTTTTCTTTCCTTCCTTTAACCATTGAATTTGGTAGTTTTGTTTCCATAAGATTTCCTTCGTATTCCTCTAATTCAATTATGCCTAAAGGTGTCTCTCCTCCTATGACAAAGTTTCATCAAACCGCTTCTTAATGATCATTTGTTGAATTTGCTCCAATTATCCCTCCAAGGTTCAGTTGGAAACGTAAAATATGCCAAAAATCTCATGATTCTAGATCCTAATTTTTATTTTGATTAATTTCAAGTGCTCCTAGAATTAGAACATTTTGGATCCATAGTCAATACTGGTTTCATCCCACCATATGACTAAGTTCTCTTAAAACTTAAATATAACTAATATTTATATATTTTAAATTTTAGATATACAAATATATCTAAATCACAATAATTATAAAAATAGAACTTACTCAACTTTTAAACCATATTAAACATAAAAAACCAACACTTCCAACCATTTACAATGACTAATCACAATTATATCGCGCACATCAAACCACTACTTTTATCAATACCCTAATGTGTTCCTATTGACATAAAAGTTTTGAAAAGTTAATACAATAATTCTTGCAAGAAACTTTGTTTCCTTTTTAATATTACATTCACAAGATCTATTTATATTAGAATAAGCATGGTTCTTTATGATTTTATAAACATTTTTGGATTTGAAACTGTAAACATGTAAACATTAATATGAAATAAAATTATCAACTTGTAAATTTTATGGATTAGAAATCTTCTTACCCATTATTTTTTTTTCTGAAATTATTTTACGTGGAAGTTAACCACCACCATCATCATCAGTTTAAGTGGAAGTTAACCACCACCACCATCAGCAGCATCATAATGTTTAATGCTATCCTTATTTTATATATTTCCTTATATAAGGTGGACTCTCATTTAATATATATTAAATAAGAGAGATCTCACATCTTACTCATGACCATTTGTTCTAACCCTTGAAGTATAAGCATATATATATATATATATATATATATATATATATATATATATATATGGAATAAAACTATTGGCTTGTAAATTTTATGGATTAGGAATCTTCCTACCCATTTTTTTTTTTTCTGAAATTGGTTTAAGTGAAAGTTAACCACCACCAACACCATCATCATCATAATGTTTAATGCTATCCTTATTTTATATATAAGGTGGACTCTCATTTAATAGATATTAAATAAGAGAGATCTCACATCTTACTCATGACCATTTGTTCTAACACTCGGAGTATAAGCATATATATATATATATATATATATATATATATATATTGAATTTTAAATAAACTTGTTAACAAAAAAATATGTGGGAGGGAAGAAGTTAAAAGCTAAATTTTAAATTAATTTATCAACAAAACAATATGTAGACACAATAAGGAGAAGTTGAAACTTCAAATATTGGGTATATAAAAATTGAGTACTAGATCCCAAAGCAAGCAAATTGTGTTTGATGTGAGACGGAAGATATTTTACAATGCATAGCATGAAAAATTATTTAGAAGGAATTTTATATGAATATTTTTTATGAATAGTTTCATTAATTTTTACAATTAATTAAAACACTTATTTTTTAATTTTAATGTCTTCAAGAGACATAAAATCATTTCATACCATTCGAATTAAAAGAATTGTAATTAATTAGAATATATATATATTAGTCAAGAATTGTAATTGTAAGTACAATCCAACCATTCATGAGTTTAGATCAATTGATTGAGATTATGTTGGGCATTAAAATATCAAGAAGGGCTTAAGAGATATATTTTTTTGAGTTAGCAAGTATCATGAATTTTATTTCAATCCAAGACTAAGCATGTGGACACCAAGTATCATTTCATCAGAACAGTCATTAACAATGTATTGCAATATCAAGCTTTAAATATTTTGACAAGATCACTAGGTAAAATTAAATTCACCAAATTCAAAAATAACACAGGATTTGTAAAAATAAATAGTTGGATTAAAGGGGGAATGTCAACAAGATTATTTAGATAGATATTTTTATTATAATATTAATTTATTAATTTAGATATTTAGGATATAATTCATCCTTATCAAATCCTTGTCATAGTGATTATCCCTTTCAAGAAACATTGCATGTTGAGATAAGGTTGAAGAAGTTATATAAAGAATATGCTTCTCACATATTTTGTGATCTTTATTTTCATATTAATAAAATTATATGTATAAATACACTTGGTGAAATTAAAATTATTATAGAGATGTTTATCCAATACCATAAATCATCAATCAATCCATTGGTGTCTCTTGTGCTTCTCAACTCCCTAATTAAGTTTTTAATATCATATAAAATTTGATTTTAATTAAGTTTATAATATCATACAAAATTTGATTTATTTCTTTGTATGGGTCTTCTAGGGTTAGGGATTTGGTTTTTGTTTGGATCAAGGTTTTTTTTTCCATATTTGTCAAATAAGAACTAAAAGTCAACAATAACAAAGAATTTTAAAAAAATATGAAAATTTCTATAATGTAAAAATTATAAAAATGGTAAGAGAAATAAAACTTACCTGCAAATGCTCCCTAGAAATTGACAATGGATTATTGTATCACCTTGGATGACCGTAGCTCCTCTTAGAAAATACTCATATTGATTTGTGGGTTGGTGCAAGCTAATGCTGGCCACTCATGACGCGTTAGTCACAATGGACTTCTGGAAAAACATAAATTTGAACGTCAAAAGGAAATATTAGAGCTACCTACACAACTTTTTGGAATATGGTGCAAGAAGATCAAACGTAGACAATCAGATTACCTTTGGGAATATATAAATATTATTGATGTAAATTAAGTATAACTCCCAAAAAATGGGGTTCTCCTAAGGTTGGTATGTTATTGTTTTAAGAAAACATAATGAATATGTTTGCGTTAGCCTTCTGGTTCGGTATTCAAATGGTGGATTTTTGTTAAAAAAATTATATACAGTCATAGATAACAGGCCGTTCTAGTGCGACGTTATTTTTCCATATTTATTTATGTGAATTTTAATTTTTTTTTTAATTAAGGAAGCCAACCCATCCCTAAAATGACTAGGCCGAGCGTTAGCCCTCGATATCATGGTCTTAACATAATCAATCAACATTTTTTTTTTGGATGTATGTTTTTGTGTGTACTTGTGCAGGTTCTTTTTTGTTTTCAAAATAGGTGAGCCAATAAAAAGTTATAGATAGAAGAAATAACCTACTTTTTGTGTAAGATTGACGTTAGTGCAATTGAAATTAACTAAAATATAGGAACAAATAATAATTTTAATAAAAAATTACATATTCGGAATCTGCACACATAGTTCTACAAGTGTGTACAATTTCATTAGTAGTGGAAAAGTGTAGCATACGCAGAATCATGCTCAAAACAGAAGAAGTTATAGAATAAGATGTATTTTTTTATATTATTATATGTATTTTGGCAACCCGAACCTAAAACCATAGCAGTCAAGTCATCCACCATGTTGGTGGGAAACGAATTATCCTCCAAAATTTAAAAAATAAACTGGCGTGTGCGCGTGTATTTAAAAAGCGCATACGCACATAATGGTGCATGCGCGTTGTTTTTAATAAAGTTTGAAATTTTTCATAGTGATTAAATAATTTTATAAATTATATTTTTTTAATAATTAATAATGTTTTAAATTGAATTAAATTAAATTTATATGATGAGGAGGAGGAGGAGGAGGATGGGGATGATAATGATGAGGATGATGGGGATGATGACAATGATGTTGATGATGATGACGAAGATGATGATGATGAAGATGATGGATGATGATGGAGATGAGTACGAAGATGATGATGATGATGCTGATGATGACGAAGATGATTATGATGATGATGATCATCATCATCATCATATTCATCATCATCAGCATCATCATCTTCATCTTCGTACTCATCTCCATCATCATCCATCATCTTCATCATCATCGTATTCGTCATCATCATCATTATCAATGATGATGATGAAGAAGATGATGATGCCGAAGATGCTGATGATGATGTTGACGATGATGATGACGATTGAAAATGATGATGATGACGAAGAAGATGATGATGATGATGATGAAGATGATGGCCAAGATGATGACGAGGAGGACGAGGATGAGGATGGGGATGATGGCGAGGAAGTGGGTGATAACGATGATGATGATGATGGAGATGATGATGACGATGAGGATGATGTCCATGATGAGGATGATGAGGATGAGGATGAGGATGAGGATGATGATGATGATCATATTCGTCATCATCAACATCATCATCTTCATCTTCGTACTCATCTTCATCATCATATTCATCATCATCATCATCATCTTCGTCATCTTCGTCATCATCATCATTATCAATGATGATGATGAAGAAGATGATTATGACAAAGATGATGATGATGTTGACGACGATGATGATGATGACGAAGAAGATGATGATGATGATGATGAAGATGATGATGATGATGATGATGATGACAATGATAATGATGTTGATGATGTTGATGATGATGAGGAACAGGGTGATGATGACAATGATGTTCGGGTACACAGGGTACTACCAAAGGACCGAACACCAAGAGCAACTACTTCACACAAATTGATCATAGATCAACACACCGATGTTTTGACGTGGTTTAAACCCTCTTAAGGGAAACACTCCACGGCCCCAGCCAAATAGCTTCTACGGGACAATTTATTATGCAAAGAAAGAAAGTTACAAATGAGCTTCTCATAATCGATCAACTAAACAATGACCCTCCATGCTCTTTAAATAGAGATCATGGACCAATCGGGTGTTAAGCCATGGATCAAGGTTAGGTTTGATCTAAGAGAAGTTGAGCTGTAAGATCACTCTATGTCGGGAACATATCGTGACTGTCGGATTAAGTATTTACAAATGCATACTAATGCATACTAAAGAAACACACTATCCCTAACGGATATATTACACAAGTTGATCTTAACTAACTCCTAAGTGTCTAAATATCCTAACATCCCCCCTTAAGAACAACTTGGGATAGGATTGAAGGATTTACAAAAGTGACACTCTTAGGAGAAGGAAGGAGGCATTAGAGCCTATCCCCCCTTAATGACAAGTTCCTGAACTCCTAACATAGATCGAAGTTTAGAAAACTTCACTTCTGTAAGAGACTTGGTGAAGATGTCTACAACTTGATCATCTGTAGGGAAAAAGAGCACTTCAAGAACACGATCATGAACAAGATTTCTAATGAAATGCATATGTAGCTCAATGTGTTTGCTGCGTTGATGTAGAACTGGATCTTTGGCAAGCTTGATGGCACTTTGATTGTCGCACCAAAGTGGAGTAGGCTGCTGCTACTCGAATCCAAACTCTGAAAGGATTTGTCGAAGCCATAAAGCTTCGTAACTGGCATTAACTGCTGCTTGATATTCTTCCTCTGCTGAAGAAAGAGAAAGAGCTTGTTGTTTCTTACAAGCCCAAGTAATAGGTCCAGATCCCAGACTGAAAACATAACCTGCAGTAGAATTTCGATCATCAGGATCGCCGGCCCAATCTAAATCAGTGAAACCAACCAACAAATGTTCCCCCCCTGTACTGTAATGAATCCCAAACTTAATGGTACCTCGAATATATTGAAGTATTCTTTTAGCTGCTTTCTAGTGACTTTCATGAGGTGTTTGCATATAACGGGCAACACGACCAACGGAAAAGGAAAGGTCAAGACAAGAATGAGTCAAGTATAAGAGACTACCAACAGCTGACAATACAAGGTGGCATCGACTTCAGGTGAAGTACATGTGGCAGAAAGTTTGACTCCAGACTGGAAGGGAGAAGGGGCTGGTGTACAATCTTCCATGTGAAAGCGACGAAGAAGGTCACAAGCATACTTAGACTGTGAAAGAAAGATTCCTTCTTTGGTTTGCAGGACTTGGAGACCAAGGAAATAATGCAAATGTCCTAAGTCTGATATTTCAAAATTTTGTTTAAGACTGGATTTCACATGGGTTATAATCTTAGGGTCACTACCAGTAAGAATAAGGTCATCAACATATAGAACAAGTATGATGAGAAGGTTTCCTACTTTCTTGGTATAGACATTGGGGTCAGAATGGCATCTAGAAAAACCAGTGTCAAGGAGAAAGTTATCCATTTTGGCATACCAAGCTCTAGGAGCTTGATTAAGGCCATATAAGGATTTCTTAAGGCAACAGACAAGGCGAGAGTTATTCTGAACATAGCCAGGAGGTTGTTCCATGTAAATTTCCTCTTGTAAATCACCATGTAAGAAGGCAGACTTGACATCCATTTGATGGACTTCCCAGTTGTGTAAGGCTGCAAGGGAAAGAACAAGGCAGATGGAGTTCATTTTTGAGACGGGAGCAAAGGTTTCATTGTAGTCAATCCCTTCAACTTGGGAAAAACCTTTGGCAACTAACCTTGCCTTAAGTCTTTCAACACTTCCATCTGATCCATACTTAGTTCCGTAGACTCATTTACATCTGACAAGTTTTCTTCCTTTTGGAAGAGGTATAAGATCCCAAGTATCGTTCGCCATTAAGGAACGATATTCTTCATCCATGGCTGCATCCCAATCTAGATTCCCTGAAGCTTATGCAAAAGTTTTTGGATCATGATTCTCGGAAACTTGAGCCAAAAGAGAAGAGGCTCGCTGAAACTGAGAACATGTTCGACGTTGGTCTCTAGGATCACCGGCAAGATCACCAGCTGCTTCACATGTTGAACGGACCCATCGAGGAAGCACTTGTGCTGGTGCAACTGGAGGAACATGAACAGGTGGAGGTGTATTTTCATCGTCACTGTCGTCATCAGAAACTGGAGTTGGAAACCTGTCAAGGAAGTTGGAAGAAGAAGAAGAAGGCACAAATGCCGAATTAGGCTCACAGGGCAAAGATGGCACAATCGCCGAGTTAGGCTCGCAGGCCAAGAGATTTTCATCAAATTTAACATCTCTTCTAATGATTATATCATGAGAATGTGGTTGAACAAGTCTATAACCTTTTACATCTTCAGAATATCCAACAAATATGCACTTTTCACTTTTAGGCTGTAATGCTTTCCGTTTTTCATCCGGAATGTGAGCCCATGCTTCACTACCAAACACACGGAAGTGACTTACATCAGGTTTAGTTTTACTCCATGCTTCTTCTGGTGTTATACCTTGTAATGCTTTAGTGGGGGTTGGATTAACTATGTAATTTGCACAATTAATGGCTTCAGCCCAAAATTGAAGATTTAGTCCCTTAGATTGGATCATACAATTAACCATTTCTTTTAAAGTGCGATTATTCCGCTCAACTACACCATTTTGTTATGGTGTATATGGAACAATGTGCTGTTGTTGGATGTCTTGTTCAATGCAAAAAGTAGTGAACTTATTGTTAACATATTCTCCTCCATTGTCGGATCTTAACTTAATAATTTGATGACCAGATTGTTTTTCCACAAGGGCCTTGTAAGCCAAGAACATGTTAAATACTTCGCTCTTAAGTTTTAGGAAATAAACCCAAGTGTGTCTGGTGTAATCATCAATGAAAGTTAAGAAATATTTGAAACCAGAAAAGGAAGCAGATGGAAGAGGACCACACAAGTCAATATGCACAAGCTCCAAGGGAACCGAGGCGTGCCAAGAGGCACGTTTGTCAAAACTGTCCCGATGATGTTTTCTGAGTACACAACCAGAGCAAACACCATCCCTGCAAGATACCATCAGAAGACCTGTCACCATATTTTCTTTACATGGTTGTTGCAATGAGCGATAATTTAAGTGACCAAATCGCTCATGCCAAAGTTTGCTCAAGTTATCACTATGAGCAACAAAAACTGAAGGGAAAGGTGATGACCCAAAGTTGTTAAACTTGTACAACCTGGTAATATCATCAACAATTCCGGTAGCTAGGACCTGTTGAGGATCTTTAAAATCCTTGATTACAACTTGGTGAGGTGTAAAGGTCACAGTTTTACCTTCACCAGAATGAGTGATCTGATAGACTGATAACAAATTGCAAGAAATTCTTGGAACACATAGTACATCACTAAAAGGACCATTATCTACTGGAACTGTTCTAGCTCCTACAACACTTAGAGCTCTATCATCACCAACAAATATTTGTTTCGTGTTACATTCATGCATAGTAGAAAAGATGGCTTGATCCTTAGCCATATGATAAGATGCTCCAGAATCAATGAGCCATTCATTTGAAGTAGAAGAAGAAGATGCATTATAATAATAACCAGAAGCACAAAGTGCATGTCCATGACAGGTAGATTCTGAAGACGAATCTAGGCTGATGTGGTGCTTCTTCATTGTTGCTTCCAAGGCTGCCATCTTCTTGAAACACTTAGATTCATCATGATTATCTTTCCCGCAATAGTTACAATGACGCTCAGTCTTCTTGCCTTTTGGCTTGGATCCTTTGTCATTTTTTAAAGAATAAGCTAACTAAGAGGGTTTGGGACCCTTGTTTGACTTATTATTGTGAAAATTTTGTTTCTTGGGAGGCTTGGACTTTTTTTTCTGTTGGGACAATAAGGCTTTCCCAGATGTATCTGCATTGTTGATTATTCCAAGATGAATGAGTTTATCTTGTTCTCTAATCAAGGAATCACAAAAGGATTCAAGACTAGGCTCTTGATAGCTAGCTGCATTCAAGGATGCTTTCATGGACTAAAATGTAGATACAAAAACAGAATATGTAGGTCCAAGTTTGGAAAGAATATGATAAATGCATTGCTTGTCTTCCCTCTCAATCTTACATTCTGCACAGAAGAGTTTAAGAGTTTTTTACTTGGATAAATAATCTTGAATGCATGAAAAGTCACTTGGATTTAAAGAAATCAACTCATTTTCGAGTTGGTGACCTCGAATTTCATTGTGTTTACCAAACACAGATTCCAGCTTGTCCCAAGCAGCATTAGGTTCATTAATTCCAGATATGTGGAATCGCAAATCAGTAGAGATTGACATCCCAATCAATCCACAAGATTCATCACATCTATTTGCCCATTTTATTTTCTTATCATCATCAGTGGGTTCTTTTTCTTTCCTTGAGGTAATTCTGAAAAGTCCCCTACTTCGTAGAACATCCTCCATACGGGATTTCCATGAGAAATAGTTGGAACTGTTAAGTAGAATATCACAAGGGGCGGCCATATTTGTAAATTAATGGCTGTAAAATAAGAAACCAATAGTCTGGATGTGAAGAGCTCGAAAAAAATAGGCCGTTTAAAAAAAACGGCACTGAAAACTGACTCTGTATGATGAAGTTATGCTTGAACAAAGAAACTGTTGAAGATGTCCCCAATAGTGACGTGGCAGCTAGAGAATGTCCAGCAAAAAAAAGAACCCCCCTCTTCCCAAGATGAACTTTTGACAATCACTTTTTAAGAAAGTTGCTTTAAGTGAACCACTTTTATAAAATAAGTGATTTCACTTTTACAATGATATTACTTTTAAATAGTGCAACAATAAAAAAAACTTAAGTGACTCACTTATATTTTTATTTTTTATTATTTAAGTGAGATGCACTTTTACAATAAAATAACTTGAAAATAGAAATTCCATGCACTTTTTATTTTAAAAGTAACTTTCTAAGACTTAAACTCAAGACCTATTAAGGAATAAAGCAACTTTGAACCAAGTGAGCTAGATTAAAAGGTATGTAAAATATGGAAATGAGGAAGGGGGCTTCTTTTTTTTTACTCTTCTTGCTCGGTTTGCGTGCTAGCCCTTTTTCCTGCAAAACAAACCACAAATCGAAACCAAAAAAACTTTTCCACACTTGTGGAGTTAGATCTTGTTAACTTGCCCGAAAATTCTACGTTTTCTCTCTGTTTCTGATTTGCCGAGATCATGCAAGGTGCACGGCAAAGAGCATACGTAGCCGAGAAAAACCCTTTCCCTTTCTGTTTCTGATTTGTCGAGATCGCTCAAGGTGTACGGCAAAGAGCATACGCAGACAAGAAGGCAAAAATCCGAACCCAAAAAAAATGTAACAGTAAAAAAATGATGAAATATGAGATTTTTTCCTTTAAAAAAAAGAAAATAAAAAAATGCGTCACTGTAACATTATACCTTTAGATCTGATGAAATACGCGTTTCTGGAGCAACTGGGAACCGTTTTCGATCAAACGAAAACTATTTCCCAATGGAAATGATGCTCTGGACGCAATGGAACACCTTCCATAGCCCAGAAATGCACATAAATACCAGAACTAGAAACCCTTTCGAGTTTTGGCAACAGCAGTTCAAGATCTAGATCATAACCGGAAGCGACACTTCATAAATGCTCTGATACCATGTTTGGGTACACAGGGTACTACCAAAGGACTGAGCACTAAGAGCAACCACTTCACACAAACAGATCACAAATCAACACACCGATGTTTTGACGTGGTTTAAACCCTCTTGAGGGAAACACTCCACGGCCCCCGCCAAATAGCTTCTATGGGACAATTTATTATGCAAAGAAAGAAAGTTACAAATGAGCTTCTCATAATCGATCAACTAAACAATGACCGTCCATGCTCTTTAAATAGAGATCATCGACCAATCAGATGTTAAGCCACGGATCAAGGTTAGGTTTGATCTAAGAGAAGTTGAGCCATCGAATCACTCTATGTCAGGAACATATCGTGACCGTTGGATTAAGTATTTACAAATGTATACCAATGCATACTAAAGAAACACACTATCCCTAACGGATATATTACACAAGTTGATCTTCACTAACTCCTAAGTGTCTAAATACCCTAACAAATGATGATGATGGAGATGATGACGATGATAATGATGATGACAATGATGATGATGGGGATGAGGACGAGGACGAGGATGATGATCATATTCGTCATCATTAGCATCATCATCTTCATCTTCGTACTCATTTGCATCATCATCCATGATCTTCATTAGCATCATCATTGATAATGATGATGATGACAAAGATGATGATGATAATGTCATCATTGATAATGATGATGATGACGAAGATGATGATGATGATGATGATGATGATGATGATGGATGATGATGATGATGTTGATGATGATGATGACGATGATGATAATGTTGATGATGAAGATGATGGCCAAGAAAATGATGGTGATGATTGTAGCTAGGGTTTTCACCCTAGCTTGTGCAAATGAGCACCTACTAAGGAGAAGGGCCTCCTTAGTAGCAGTTCAATAAACAGTAAATTAAATCAATAAAACAATATGAAATTTAACCTAGCATGAGCATTGACAGAAATAAAAAGACATGACAATATGATAAAGATTTTATTTTGTATTAAATTTACCTCAAGTGTTGAGGTTGGTGGAGCTCTTGCAGTAGCAGGAGGGTTGCTTCCATGCTCCAATGGGTTCATTCTCCTTCTCCAAGGTGTTTGAATAACGGGCCAAAAGGGGCACTCAAATGGAAAAACTAGCTCAAATGGTAAGCTAGGGTTTCAAGAGTGATTTTGGTAGATTGGGGATAGAGAAGATTGTGGATGTGAAATGGGGAGCCTCCATCACCTATTTATAGGTTTTTATTGGTGGAGCGTTGACCCATGGTTTTTGGCACCATATGGTTTAGGTCAATTGTATAGGGTTTTTTCTTCCTTTTTCCCTCTTTTTCCTCTTTTTTTTAATATTTTTTATTCATTTTTTAGAGGGTTTTTGTTATTTTTGGAGGAAATTTAAATTATTTTGGGGAAAAAAAGGGGGTTTTTTGGCCTTTTGGAGGATTTTTAATGTTTTTTTAAGGTTTTGGAGGCAAATATGGCAGGAAATATAGACAAATGAGTCATGTAATGAGGGAGATGAGACAGTGAGAACTCTTCTAGCTGGTGTGACTAGAGTTTTCCTTTTTCGTAATTAGTCTACCAGGTCCGGAAAATGGTTAAACTTATACCAGATAGACACCCTTTCAGGTACTTTAATGAGCATGAAAGGAAGCAAGATTGCTCGATGATATTTTCATTCTTTTAGGAGTCAGAAAAGAGCTTAACAAAAACTCCCTAAGTGCCTTTTTCATAAAGGACTTGTCCGGCCCAAAAAAGGGATAAAATTATACTGAACAAAAGGAATGGCCAGGCAAGGAGAGAGTGTTCAATCAAGGGACATTGATGAGAACCAAGAACCAGGGTTGGGGGAGAACACTGGTGGGCCTCCTTGCAGGATGATGAATGGTGGAGAAATAGAGAAATAATTGCAGTATGAATGGAGTGAATGGCTCATGTATAAATGTGTTAACAACTTAATGGTGGCCGATGTGGTGCACAAACCAAGGAAGCAAGGCGTTGGGACACAATGTTGAAACTATTCCTGGTGAGAGCGAGAAATGATCTCAAGCATCATCACGAGCTCGAAAAACTCAATCCAGCTATATAAAAAGTGTCAAAAATGGATAACGACTGAGGTGGCATGCAAATCGAGATGGCGAGGGGCTGGTAAAAAATGCCCAAAACATCTGGGGGTGAGAGCGAGAAATGATCTCAAACATAATCACAGGCTCGAAAAACTGAATCTGATGGTATAAGGAATGCTTAAAATTGACAACAATCGCTGTGACATGCAAATCGAGATGGCGACGTGCATGGAAAAATTTCCAAAAGATGGGTTCGAAGAAAAATAGAAACCGAGTCGACCATTCTGAAGGTCTCATTGTGTTGATTCCAGTGGTGGAAATGGTTTGGAAAACGAACACCGTATGAATCCATAATGGCCAAATCAAGAAAAGTCAACTGTCTATAAATAGTAAGTGGACCCATAATGCCAAGTGTCATTTGTGCAGTTGACTTTGACAGAGAGTGTGGTGGGCCAGAGCAGATTTGAGATTTCTGGGTGATTGGACCGGTCGATTTCACTTCCTCGAGTTGCAGGTATTTCACTGAACTTAGACCTTTAATTTTTTCTGGATTTGGGTGGGTAGTGGGTCTTCAGGGGGGTTGGTACGGTCCACGTGGGTGTGGATCACGGGTTGCGAGGTGATGGCCATGATCTGCGATCACGACTGTGGCCTCCATAACTGTGATCCGAGATCGCGGCTATGGCTTGGGTAGCCGCGATCCACGCCCGCAGCCATCGCCGGGATAGCCGTGATCTGGGATCGCAGCTATGACTGGGACAGTCGTGATCTACGATCGCAGTTGTGGGCTCCATAGGCGCGATCTGTGACTGTGGCTATAATCTCGATAGCCATGATTTGGGATCATGGCATGGGGCCCCACAGTTGCGATCTGGATCAGGATTATGGAGTCATACCGGGGGAGGGATGATGGTTTATTAGATGATATGCTGACGAGTTTTCGTTGTTTGATTGACAGGATGCCGAGGGTACTCTGGAGAGGGCGGGATATATCGGATGACCTGATGGACTATATATGGGGTGACCAACATGTCCGAGGGACTTTGGGGTTTTGCGGACTGTTGAAGTTCGCACAGGTGTCGATTATGCGTTCAACAGTACTACTGCTGAACAAGTTAGTGAATTTTTGGGAGCCCAATAGTCTGTGCTTCATGGTGCAGGGGAAGAGACTAGAGCTCACCCTAGCAGACTTGTACTTTCTGATGGGACTACCCTGTTTGGGTAGGGTGGTGGATACTCAGCCATGGGTGTCCGTAGATGTGGACATGGAGGAGATGCTGGACCGGTACTGCCTTCCGACTGCAATAGTGCATAAGAATGCACTATTGATCTGTGACTTGGAGGAGCCATCAGTTCGGGCGATCGCAGCAAGCGTGGTCCGAGTGTTGGGGTTGCAGGGGACCAACCGGGTGTATGGGGGACAGATGCAGCTAGTCGAGAGGGTTTTATAGGGAACCTACTTTGCTTGGGGCCAGATGTTCCTCACCTACATTCAGCGGCAGCTGACCTCGGTGAAGGAATCTGGCAAGGGGCTTTGCTACGGATCATTCCTGTGTTCTTTCTTTATGGAGCGGGTGCCGACATTGCGATCGAGAGTGCTATTCCATACTGGGGGTTTGAGGGAGCCGCGGATGGTGCAGTGGGGTGAGATGATGTGTCAGCGGGGTGGGGCATATGTGGGGCAGTACTTCATGCAAGAGCCCTACTTGCAGTGGTTGCGGCTGCCATTGACCTTTGATGACTATATGTACACCGGTATGGACTACTGGCAAGATCTAGAGGCACCACGACCCCCAAGGCAGGCTTGGGGCCCAGATGGTATGTATCTAGTTTTTTTATTGTTTTATATTGGATGTTTTTGATGTTAGATATATATATATATATATATATATATATATATATGATGATGATGATTCTAACTAGTTGTGATTGGGTTTGATGCAGATGTGGGATGGATGCCACCACCAAGGTATAGGGAGCAATGGGGGCATGTAGCCATGCCAGCCTTACCCGACCAGGGGGAGGTACGTCGACGAGATGCGGAGGTGACTCTGGAGGCCCTGCAAGTTACCTTCGACCTGCTACTAGTTGGGGTCTCTGACAAGGGGTGGAGGGAGCTTGATTGGGATGTAGTCGAGGCCTGTCACAAGGCTCCATGGGACTAGCAATATATCTTGATGCGGGTGGAAGTTATGGCTGAGGTGACTAGGCATTAGGATCGATAGGGAGATGAGGAGGATCCAGAGGGGGATTCGGAGGAGGAGTGCGGAGAGGAGGAGTCCACAGCAGAGGAGGCTCGGGAGGATTCAGATGGGGGATATGACTCTCATTAGGGAGTGTTGGGGACTCCCCCTCGATGCATATGGGCATTTGAGATTTTTTGTATAGACGTCATGTAGTTTATGACAGGGATACTGTTGGGGCTCCTTGATGTATATTTTTTGTATAGCTGAGTGCGGGGACACTCATGACATGTATATGACGATGATATATTTATATATATATGCACATGAATGCATTTTTTGCGGTGATGATTTTGTGTAGGAACGTGGATGCACCTGTATTGTGTTGTATGTGTTTATTGCACATGGATGCAAAATGATGTGTTACGATAAGCACATGCATGCCCCTGTATAGTTTTGTGTTATGTTATTGCACATGGATGCAAATGGTTTGTTATGATAGGCACGTGGATGCCCCTTGTTGTAGATGCATTCTTTTTGGGATTTTTATGTTTTTAATGTGATGATTATGCATGATGGATGATTTTACATAGTGTGATTGATATGCCAATCGAGGATGGTGTTATCCATGTGATCGGCGATGCTATTATGAGCTCTTGGGACATGGGTGAATGTTATGGATTCAAATTGTCGGCTTAGCTATTTTGTGTGCAAGAACTTTTGAAAGAGGCAAGGATCACGCACCTGGTAGCAGTTGTTGAACTGGGAGACAAGCAGCTGGGAGTCGAGGAACACATGAAGGTGACGTATACCCATCGGAAGGGCATTAGTCAGGGGACCGGTCACAGCATCATACTCAACCTGGTTATTGGTAGTAGCACCTATGCACATTCTGTCAAGGTGAATCAACTCATGGGAAGGGGAATATAAGACCCATGCTGTAGAGGCCAGGTTTGGAGACCAGCGGCTTGCTCCATCGGTGAAGCCAATGTAATGAGGTGGAAGATGGTCCATCTATGATCATGCAAAAATGATGAATGTAAGGTTGCGGTAAAAAAGTGAAAAACAAAAGAAAGCAAACTATACAATATGGACCAACGGGTCTGCGGGATTATTAAGGATAAAAGCGTTTAAGATACAACCCATTATGGGGGTTGCGCAAGGGGTGGGCTTCTGAGTCAGTTAAAATATATTCCCCATGCCCAAGGTAGGTACGCACTATGTAAGGGCCTTGCCACATGGATTCGAACTTCCCTTTTCCGGTTTTGTCATGGGCTTGGTCGTAGACGAGGACTAGATCTGCTTCGCGGAAAGCTCGTGGGTGGACATGTTTGTCGTAACTAGATTTGGATCGGTTCCTGGCAGCTTCAATGGTTTGGAGGGTTACGCGATGGTCCTCATCAGCTTGTTCTAATAAAAGTAGGTGTTGTTCAAGTGGGGAGGTGTCGGGGAGAAGTTCAATAGCGATGTGTAGAACAGGGATCTGACACTCCATGGGGAGGACAGATTCGATGCCATGAACTAAGTGAAAAGGGGTAAAACCAGTGGTAGTCTTAGTTGATGTACAATAATCCCATAATGCGGGGAAAAGCATTTGATGCCAATTGGACTTATGTCGATCAATAGTGCATTGGAGGATTGTTTTCAAAATTTTGTTGATGGCTTCAACCTGGCTGTTCCCTTGGGGGTAGTCAGCAGAGGCATACTGATGTTTGAACTTAAGGAGTGTTGACAACTTGTGCCAAATGGCATCTTCAAAATGTGAACCATGGTCTGAGACAAGCTGTTTTGGGACCCCGAATCATGTAATAACATGGTTAAAAAAGAAACGGGCAACAGTGTCGGCTTTACGGTTAAAGGTGGGAATGGCTTCAACCCATTTGGTGAAGTGGTCGACGGTGACAATGATGTACTTATGGCCATTTGCGGAAGAGGGTTTAAATTCCATAAAGTCAATTGCGCATTTGCAAAATGGGCCAACAGTGACGACTGGGTGAAGTGAGGCAGGTGGTGTCCGTGCCTTTGGGGCAAAGAGTTGGAAATTATGGCAATGCTTGACTGCTATGATGCAATTGGTAAACAGTGTGGGCCAAAAGTCTCTGGCATGGATGACCTTCCGGGAGGTGGCCATCCCTGAGAAATGTCCACCGCAGGCACCGTTATGACAGTCATTGAGCACTTGTTCGGCTTTCTCGTGTGTAAGACAACGATGGAGGATAGTATCAACCCCTCGCCGATAAAGGACATCGCCCAAGAGGAGATATCGAGAGGCATGGTGATGGATATGGCGGCATCCATCACGATTTATGGCGGGTCGAAACTTCTGCATGTGAAGGTACAATAGAATATCACCGTACCAGGGCTCATCTGACGAGATGATGAACAAATGATTGTCTAGTAACTCATCGGAGATTGGTGGGGATGGAAAAAGGGATGGGAGGTCGGTTATGAGCTGGGCGAGTGTGAGGGATTTAGTGCTCTTAGTGGTTGTGAAAGTTAGGTCGTATTCTTGGAGTATAATTACCCATTTAGCGACACGACTTTGCCGAAGTCGCCGGTTCAAAAGGTACACCATGGGGTTGGAGTTGGCGACAACTATAGTATGACTGAGTAAAATGTAATGGCGCAACTTTTGGACAGAAAAAGACGACGGAAAGGGCCAGTCTTTCCTCATATGGGTAACGTAGGGGTGGTCCAGACAAGGTTTGACTAACATAATAAATGACATGCTCATAGCGAGCAGCATCTTCTTAAACCAGGAACCCTGACACAGTGTGGTCGGATGCCGGGATGTAAAGGATGAAGTCCTAAGAGAAATCCGGAGGGGAGATCTAAGGGGCTTGCGTGAGCCTTTTAAGGGCTTTGAAGGCAGCTTGTGCCTGGTTGTCCCAAACAAGTGGGATGTGGGTACGAAGCAGACATAAGAAACCATGAACTGTGGTGGCATAATCAAGGATGAAGCGGCGGAGGAAATTAGATTTCCCCTATAAGTTCTGTAGCTGTCGGAGTGTACATGGTGCGGGAAGGTCTAATATGGCTTGAACTTTGAGGGGGTCTACAATGATTCCTTTATGGGAAACAATGAAACCTAACAACCATCCTTCCGGAATGCAAAAGATGCACTTGAGTGGGTTCAAGTGGATCTGATACCTGCGACAATGCAGAAAAACTTGCCGGAGGTCATTGAGGTGGTCGGATCATTTCTTGGAACGTGCTGTGAGATTGTCAAGATAAACTAATAGGATACGGACCAAGTCATGAAAACAATAGGTCATGGCCCGCTGGAAGGTGGCACCAGTATTTTTAAGGCCAAGAGGCATGACACGATAGGAAAAGGTGCCCCATGGGGTGGTGAAGGCATTCTTGTATTGATCTTCCTTGCAGATCTGAATCTGGTTGTATCCTAAGAAACCGTCCATGAAGGATAGGACTTCATGCCCTACACACACATCAATGAGTTGGCCGATGAATGGCCTAGGGAAGCTATCTTTGGGACATGCTCGGTTTAAATCACGGAATTCAGTACATACTCGGATGGTTCCTTGTTTCTATTAACAGGGACGGGGTTAGAAACCCAAGTGGTGTATGCAATAGGATAAATGAATCCTGCTGTGTGAAGTTTCTCAATCTCTGCTTTAACGGTAGGGAGCTTTGATGGGTGAATGGGGCATTGTTTCTAGAGAACAGGGGGTACATGTAGCCATGTGTCAATGTGGTGCTCTATGATAGCGGGGTCAAGACCAGGCATTTTGGTATAGGACCAGGCAAAGACATTGCGAAACTCTTGGAAAAGTTTTTTGTACTCTCCGATCTCATACTCAGTGCAGGAGGCTCCTAACGTAATGAGTTAATGAGCACTGGCTAGGGCAGAGATATCAATGTGGATTGTGGGTGAAATATTGGCCATGTTACCTTCCTCGAAGGCATCAGGAGTGGGAATGGGCTCTTTAAACCAGTCGAATTTGGTGAGGTGGAAATCTTTGGACTCAACCAAAAATTCGGTGGCTGTGGTGGGGAAAGACTCTTCCGAGAGGAAATAGGAACGATGGTGCATATACTACCAGGGGTAATCAGGTGCAGTAAAAGCCTCGAGAATCTCCTCATCATTGTGGAAACTTTGTGTCGTCAAATCGGTTGACGAGGGAGTGCTAGTAGTAGAGATCATATAAATGATATTGATCTCGCCTATTGGCGGAGATTTCGGGGGGTGGATCTCTTCAATGGTGGGGGGAGATGTCTTGAGGTCCAAATGATTCATCTCATAGAGGGCAGCTCTGTAATCTAGGAGATCAGGGCAGTGATGTGAGTAATGGCTGTAAATATCGCAAATTGCACAAGGGTGATTGGTACAAAGTGATTTATCGCGAAGCTTAGGGGTAGGGTTGAGTTGGACAGCCAGGATGTTAGGGTCATTGTCAAGCCTTTGCATGTTCTCTTGTAATGCGGGTAATTGTGGACATTGATGGGTAGCATGGCCTAACTCATCCCACAAAGAGCATTTGGGAGGAGCACGAAACACGAGGGGATTTTTAACTTGTTTGGGTGGCGATAGAGCGGTGTATGGTTGTGGGCATCTACCCCCAGTGTGCTTGATAAGAGAAGATGGATTGGTGGATGAGGAAGGAGTAGTGACACCAGGAAGTGGTTGACTAGTAGTGTTGATGCGTTGCACCGGTTGTAGGATGACATTTGGTGTCGGAGGGGAAATGGGAGGCGTGAGATACCACACGGGTAATCCTAAAGTTAACCCAGGTAGGCTGAGGGTAGCCATAACCGAGGTGCTTACTATTCCTGAATGGGGGAATTGGAAGGGGATCATGTGGATGGGTGTAACACCAACATGACTAGGCACCAATGGTGGTTGGGGTAGCAAGGGCGGTTGATGGCTGGGTGTTGGTGTACTGTGGGAAAGGGTACATAAGTCAGATATTTCGGTCACTGATGACAGGGGTGGAATGGATTGGAATGTTGGGGTCATCGATGTATCTGAGTAAACTTCGGGTCCCACTGAGGAAACCAATGAGGTAGATGCACCGCAAACAGGTTGTTCAACCATGGGAAGAATGTTTTCGGGTGCAGCGGGGGCATTGGGATCGTAATACGTGAGTTGTTCAACCTTGAACACATGTCCATCATGGGGGAACATCATGGTACGAAAAATGGATGAGGCAACCGCCCTCATGGCGTACATGTAACTGTGGCCAAGTAAGAGGTTATAATCAAGTTGGGTTTTGATGACCTCCATGTCAATAAGCATTATTTTACCAAGCAACTGGATGGGGACATTAGCTAAGAGAACTTGGGGTTGAGCCAAATGGCCATCGTAAACTCACAACGCAGTGGTGGACTGCTGAAGAGTAGGGGATCCCAACTTCTGCCAAACAAATGTGGACATAATGCATGTAGAGGCACCCTCATCGATGATGCACCAATGGATGACAAGATTCTGAACGGATACAGAAACTTGGAATGCTAATTTGGAAGGCAGGCGTGGTTTGGATTGGTCCAAATCGAAGGCCATCATTCATGAATTAATCGGGTCAATAGCACCAATGGCTTAGAGCAAAGTCTTGCGCTGTGTAGGATAGTTTTTTAAGACCTCTAACGCAGACATGGCTGCGGGGAACTGAGCTAAATCATCTACAATGTTGTAATTAGACGCAGTGCGAGCATTGGGGTTATTGTTGATGCGGTGAAGTGGGAAGCAAGGGGCTTTGGAGGTGCCATCTAGTGGAGTCGGAGGTATTCGTAACGACTGATTGGTGGGAAGAGCGTTGGTGTTTTTGTTGAAAGGAGGGGCTTCAAGGGTGCAGCCATATTGGTTCTGACGGGTTTGAAGGTTGACATCGGCGGATGACATCATTAACAAGTGGTGGGTACCTGAGTCTATCATGGGTTGATCAGGAGCAGCATAAGTGATTTGTTGTTGTGGTGGCGCATTTCCTTGAGGGGGAGCCAACAGTTGAGTGTTCACTATGCCTTGGGTTGGTAAAGGGTTTTGTAACACCAAGGGTTGAGTCTGAGGTGGTGGGGGTTTGGGCAACGCCTGAGGAGCCGCATGCCCTTGGCGGTGGGCATCATCAATCCATAGTTGTCGATCCCGCTCCAAATGTTGGCAAGCGTGTGTGCAATGGCTATAGACCCCGCAAATAAAACAAGGATGGTTCGTTCGTAAATTAGGTTTTTTAGCTTGTTTGGGCGGCCTGTCGGGGTTTTGGTTGGCAGGTGCCACGTTATTATTGTTTGGGGGGTCAGGTGGCTAGCCACCTTAGTCTGGAGCAGGATTGCTCCCGCAGTTACGTCATTTTCCACAGTTTTGTTGGCCTTGTTGGTTTTGGTTATTTTGGTTCTGCTACGGATTTTGCTGGGCATACACTTGCCCTTGGGAAATAGGTGGGTTATGCGGTTGTGTAGGTGTGGGATTAGGCTGCGGTGGATAATAAGTGGGTGGAGGCAGTGTAGGTGTTGAACCTTGTGGAGGTTGTTTATATGTTTGTGTGATGGGTTGTGGGTTTTCGGCAGGTACTTCCTGTGGAAGATACTAAACAGGGGGGCTTGAGAGGATAAAGGATCTTGCACAACCTGCGGGTGGTAATATGGATGAGGTGCGACCGGGGGGGCCATAAACCAGGGATGCATGGCCGAACCACTGAGGTGGACATGAGGGTCCATAGGAATGGTGATTATGGGCCATGGGAGCATATGAATTGGTTTCTCCAGAGTGGGATGTAGCTCGCGAAAGGTTGGGGCCATTGTTAACACCCAAAAAGTGTTCACTACCTCATCTACCCCATTACATGACTCATTGGTCCATATTTCCCACCATATTTACCTCCAAAACCTCAAAAAACCATTAAAAAGCCTCCTAAAGGCCAAAAAAAACCATTAAAAAAGCCTCCAAAAGGCCAAAAAACCCATTTTTTCCCCAAAATAAGTTAAATTCCTCCAAAAATAGCAAAAACCCTCTAAAAAGGGAATAAAAAATACAAAAAAGAGGAAAAAGAGGGAAAAAAGGAAGCAAAAACCCTATACAGCTGACCTAAACCATATGGTGCCCAAAACCATCGGTCAACACTCCACCACTAAAAACTTATAAATAGGTGATGGAGGTTCCCCATTTCACATCCACAATCATCCTTATCCTCACTCTACCAAAAATTCTCACGAAACCCTAGCTCTCCCTTTGGAGCTCATTTCCACTTGAGAACCCCATTTGGCCCCATTTCCAAAACATCTTTAGAAGAAGGAGAAGGAAAAACACTAGAGCTTGGAAGCAACCCTCCTGGATTGCTGCAAGAGCTTCACCAACCTCACATTGGAGGTATAATCAATACAAAAGCATTTTATTAACTTGTCTTTTTTGTTTATGCACATGCTAGTTTAAAGTTACTGTTTTCATTTACTGTATTGCTTTTACTATTTTTTACTGAACTGCTACTAAGGAGGCCCTTCTCCTTAGTAGGTGCTCATTTGCACAAACTAGGGTGAAAACCCTAGCTATAGGTTTGGCGACTCCCCTAATGTTCCTTTGAATTTCTGGTTATAGTTTTTAAAAGTTTTTAATTTTCTGCAATAGTTTTCTATTTTTTCCTTTCAGCTACCCCTTTCGGCAGTCGGGTTTGCTGCCGTAAACCACATTTTTTGTCCCCGCAGTTGCGATCTGACCACGACTTTTAGACTGTTACCTGTGATCCGATCATGGCACTCAGACTGTTTCCTGCGATCTCTCGGCAGTTTTCAGTTTGTTTCCTTCAATTTGACCATGGCTCTAAGCCTGTTTCCTGCGGTCCAACCACGGCTGTCCAACCCTTTCCTGCGATCCGTCTACGGCTTTCAGCCATTTTCCTGTGATCTGCCTGCAGCTTTCAATCATTTTCCTGCTATCTACCTACGGCTTTCAGCCATTTTCCTGCTATTCGCCTATGGCTTTCAGCCATTTTCCTATGATCCACCTGTAGCTTTTAGCCATTTTCTTGCGATCCACCTGCGGCTTTCAGCCATTTTCTTGCGATCCGCCTATGGCTTTCAGCCATTTTCTTACGATCCGCCTATGGCTTTCAGCCATTTTCCTTCTATCTGCCTGCGGCTTTCATCCTTTTTCCTGTGATCCGCCTGCGGATTTCAGCCATTTTCCTGCGATTTGCCTGTGGCTTTAAGCCATTTCCCTGCAATCTGCCTACAGCTTTCATCCTTTTTCCTGCGATCTGCCTACGACTTTCAGGCATTTTCCTGCGGTCCACCCCCGACTGTCGACCTATTTCCCGTGATCCGACCACACAGTTTTTCTGCAGACCTACGATCTGTTTTCTGCACTTATTACCATTTGAACCTAGAACTTTGCTGCATTATTTTCTATACCTGCATAGCCACCTATCCTATCTACAGCCATACTTCCCTATAGCCTTTTTCGCCAGTATTATTTCTATTCCATTTACAGAATTTTTTGAAATTCCAGCATTTTAATTGAAAAGAGAAAATTTTGCATTTCGAAGTTTAATTTCTGCATTGTTATTGTTAGTTACAAAGTTTCCCACCCTGTGGCACTTTTACTTGGGTTCATTATCTCATACGCACACACTCTGTCACCTAATTCAAGTGAGCCCTAAAATAATACTTAACACAACCAACATTCTAACCCCACTTGGGGAACACATAAGAATATTGTAGTTAGGTAGGGTTGGGGGGATAGGCATCCAGATAACGCCCCTCGGTCGCTTACACTTGAGACATAGTTGTTGTCCATTAGGGAACCAAAATCCCCTAGTATTTTTTGACACAGTTTAAAACCAATTTATCGAGAAGGCCTCTCCCCTAGGAGGGTTGGAGTATCTAGACTGGTTCTGGAAGCCTTAATGGAATACCGCAATCCATTCAGTAACCGAAGGACACCTTTCATAGTTCTCGGTGTACTACCTGTATGGGAGTACAGCGGCGATAGAACCAAACTGTAGATTCACCCAACCGAACGTGTCATGAATACGGTATCTTAGTTGCTTTTCTTCTAGGATTGACTACCCGGTGTCCCTCCCGGTAGGGGGATATCTTTAGCCACTTGGGTCTACTATCCATATTGTCTGACTTGGATTTCATCACCTTGCAGAGGATATGTCTAGTTGAGTCAGAATACTATTTAGATAGGTGTTTTCATGCTCCCTAACCTTCCTTTGGTCCAGCGAGTCCACTATTTTTATTTTTTAGGAAACCTGCTACTTGTTGGTATTCTGACCATTTTTTTTATGCTCCATTTATTGTAGCACAATTGTTACAGTAAGTGTTTTGAGCTGGTTGTTGGCCTGAGTGCCATATTTTTTTGCGCTCTCCTACTGCACGCTCGGTTGCATTAGGGTTTTTGAGCTATTTTTCACTCGACACAACTCACATATACTTGACACCATCTGTCACCATTGAGTCCCCGCGACATTCTTGATGCCTCCGGGGCCAGCCCCCATAGCACAATTCACTTGACACCACCCATCATAGACATAGAGCTTCATCACTCGACTCCACTCGTCGTAGACAGAGAGCTCCGTCCCCCGGCACTGATGCCCCTTATTTTACCTATGATTCTGAGGCAGAGTCCAAGAACCCTACTTACACTACACCAACTAGCCCCATGGCTGGCATGACTTCGAACCCTTTCTTTGTAGGGACCATTGGTGGAGCATCCACCACCACCCCAACTACCACACCTGATTTGGGTATGCCCTCGATGGGGGCCACATTCACCATTCTGGTCACTATACCTATTCTAGTGACTACCATACCCATCCCAACTCCACTAGTGGCTCACACTACCCTTGGCAATGTAGGACCGTCCCATACCACCTTTATTTCTCCACCTAGGGGCAACGTCCCCAACCCAAACCCAGTTCCTCCACTTGGGGGCATTGGCCCTAACGTGGTCCCAACCACTAGTATGTCACATCCTTCTACTAGTTTTCCATTCATGGCTAGTCTCAACCTTCCTAACCTGGCTAGACTGACTAACGACCCCATCAGACATGATCGTGCATGGACTCACATGCCCACCAAGCTCCCATCAGACATCCCGAAGTTTGAGGGCAAGGCAGGTGAAGACCCCTAGAACCATATTATGTCCTTCCATCTCTGGTGTTCCTCCAACTCCATAGTAGATGACTTTGTCTGACTCCATCTATTACAGTGCACCCTCATTGGGTCTGGAGCTAAGTGGTACATTGAGTAGCCCCATGGGACCCATACCACCTTTACTTCCCTTGCCTCGACCTTCCTGCAGTTCTTTCAGTTACCTATCCACTATGGTGCGAGAGTTGAGATCCTACTGTCTTGCAGACAGAACACGACCACCCACATCACTGACCACATTCATGAGTGGCGTCGACGCCACAATCTCTGCAAAATCAAGTTAGATGACCGTATCTTCTTAGATTGGTTTCTAAAATCTCTCCTTCCTATCATTGCCAAGGATGTGGCATCCGAGCGACCCCAGTCCAAAGAAGAGGCCATCCTCAAAGCCCAACAATTTGACCTTATTTACGCCCAGTCTGGTTATCTATATTCCATCATACCTGACGCCCCCCGCGGTGATTCCTCCCGACATGATGTGCCGGGGGCATCCCATGCCACATATGGAATCATTGGCCGTATAATCTCACATAACCAGTCGTTTTCCATAGCACATCCTAGCCCTGGCCCTGACCTTTCGCGGGCTACATCCCAGTCCGGAGCAACCAATTCATATGCTCCCATGACACATCCTCACCATTCCCACGAACCCTCATGTCCACCTCAGTGCTTTGGTCATGCCTCCCTTTCTTACACCCCCCGGTCACACCTTAGCCATATTACCACCCGTAGGCCACGCAAGCTCCGATATCCTCTCAAGCCCCCCCTGCTTATTATCCACCCTAGGAAGCCCCTGCGGCAAACCCACAACCCATTGCACACGCATATCAGCAACCCCCACAAGGTTCAGCACCTGCGCTGCCTCCACCTACTTATTATCCACCGCAGCCTGTTCCCGCACCTGCATAACCCCAGAACCCACCTCCTGCCTAAGGGCAAGTCTATTCCCAACAAAATCTGCAGCAGAACCAAAATAACCAATGCCAACAGGGCAAGCAAAACCACGGCAAAGGTCATAACCGCAGGAACAATCCCCCTCCAGATCAAGGTGGTTAGCCCCCTAATTGCCCGAACAATAATAACACGGCACCTACCAACCAGAACCCTGATCGGCCGCCCAAACAAGCCAAAAATCCTAATTTGCGAGCAAACCATCCTTGTTCTATTTGCAGGGTCTATGGCCACTACACACACACTTTCCCACATTTGGAGCGAGCTCGGCAACTTTGGACTGATGATGCCCACCGCCAAGGGAACGCGGCTCCTCAGTCGCTGCCCAACCCCCCACCACCTCAGAATCAACCCTTAGTGTTAAAAAATCATTTTCCCACCCAAGGCGTAGTGAACACTCAGCCATTGGCTCCCCCTCAAGGAAATGTGCCACCACAACAGTAGATCACTTATGCTGCTCCTGATCAACCCATGATAGACTCAGGTACCCATCACTTGTTAATGATGTCATCCATCGATGTCAGCCTTCAAACCCGTCGGAAGCAATATGGATCCACAACTGAAGCCCCTCCCACCGAAAAAAAAACTAACGCTCATTCCACCGATCAATCATTACGCATACCTCCGACTCCACTAGATGGCGCCTCCAAAGCCCCTCGCTTCCCACTTTGCTGCATCAAAAATAACCCCAATGCTCGCACTGCGTCTAATTACAACATTTTAGATGACTTAGCCCAGTCCCCTGTAGCCATGTCTGCATTAGAAGTCTTAAAAAACTGTCCTACACAGCGTAAGACTTTGCTTTCAGCCATTGGTGCTATTGACCGAAATGATTCACGAATGATGGCCTTCGATTTGGACCAATCTGAACCATGCCTGCCTTCCACATTAGCATTCCAAGTTTCTGTATCCATTCAAAATCTTGTCATCTATTGATGCATCATCGATGAAGGTGCCTCTACATGTGTTTTGTCCACATTCGTTTGGCAGAAGTTGGGATCCCCTACTCTCCAGCAGTCCGCCATTGCATTGCGAGCCTGCGATGGCTGTTTGGCTCAACCCCAAGGTCTCTTAGCTAATGTCCCCATCCAGTTGGATGCTAAAACAGTGCTCATTGACATAGAGGTCATCAACGCCCAACTTGATTATAACCTCTTACTTGGATGCAGTTACATGTACACCATGCAGGCGGTTGCCTCATCCGTTTTTCATACCATGATGTTCCCCCATGACGGACGCGTGGTCAAGGTTGACCAACTCACCTATTACGATCCCAATGCTCCTGCTGCACCCAAAAATGTTCTCCCCATGGTTGAACAACCTACTTGCGGTGCAACTACCTCATTGGTTTCCTTAGTAGGACCTGGAGTCTACTCAGATTTGACCATGACCTCAACATTCCAGGCCATTCCACCCCCGTCACCCAGGACCGAAGTATCTAACTTATGTACCCTTTCCCACAATACACCAACACCCAACCATCAACCGCCCTTGCTACCCCAACCACCATTGGTACCTAGTCATGTTGGTATTACACCCATCCATACAATCCCCTTCCTATTTCCCCCTTCAGGAGTAGTAAGCGCCCTAGTTATGGCTACCCTCAGCCTCCCCGGTTTAACCTTAGGATTACCCATATGGTACATTACACCTCCCGTTACCCCTCCGACACCAAATGTCGTCCTATAACCGGTGCAACCCATCACCACTTCTAGTCAACCACCTCCAGGTGTCACTACCCCTTCGTCATCTACTACTCCACCCCCTCTTATCAAGCACACTAGGGGCAGAGGCTCACAACCATACACTGCTGTACCCCCGCCCAAAACCGTTAAAACCCCCTCGTGTTTCGTACTCCTCCCAAATGCTCGTTGTGTGATGAGTTAGGCCATCCTACCCATCAATGTCCACAATTATCCGCATTACAAGAGCACATGCAAATGCTTTACGATGACCCCAACATCCCGGTTGTCCAACTCGACCCAGCCCCAAAGCCTCGTGATAAATCACTGTGTACCAACCACCCTTGTGCAATATGCGGTATTTACGGCCATTACTCACACCAATATCTAGACCTCCCAGATTATAGAGTAGATCTATATTAAATGAATAACTTCGACCTCGAGACAGCTCCCCCCACCATAGAGGAGATCCACCCCCCAGTATCCCTGTCATCTGGAGAGATTAATACCATTTACATGATCTCTTCTACTACCACTCCCTCGTCAACCGATTTGACAGCTCAGACTTTCCACAATGATGAGGAGATTCTAGAGGCTCTTACTGCCTCTGATTACCCATGGGAGGATATGCACCATCGTTCCTATTTCCTCCTATAGGAGTCCTCCTCTATCACAGCCACCCAATTTTCGGTTGAGTCCGAAGATTTCCTCCCCACCAAAGTCGATTAGTTTAAAGATCCTGTTCCTGCCCTCGACACCTTTGAGGAAGGTAACATGGCCAATATCTCACCCACAATCCAAATTTATATCTCTGCCCCAGGAGGTGCCCCAGAACTTATCACTTTAGGAGCCTCCTACAGTGAGTATGAGATCGGAGAATACAAAAAATGTTTCCAAGAGTTCTGTGATGTCTTTGTCTGGTCCTATACCGAAATGCCTGGCCTTGACCACGCTAATATAGAACACCACATTGACACATGGCTAGATGTACCCCTCGTTCGCCAGAAACAGCACCCCATTCACCCATCAAAGCTCCCCGCCGTTAAAGCAAAGATTGAGAAACTTCGCATAGCAGGATTCATTTACCCTATTGCATATACCACTTGGATTTCTAACCCTGTCCCTGTTAACAAGAAACAAGGCACCATCTGCATATGTACTGACTTCCGCGATTTGAACCGAGCATGTCCCAAAGACAACTTCCCCACGCCATTCATTGACCAACTCATCGATGAGGCATGAAGTCCTATCCTTCATGGACAGTTTCTCTGGATATAACCAGATTCAGATCCGCAAGGAAGATCAATATAAGACTGCCTTCACTACCCCATGGGGCACCTTTTCCTATCGTGTCATGCCTTTTGGCCTTAAAAATGTTGGTGCCACCTTCCAGCGGGACATGACCTATTGTTTTCACGACTTGGTCCACATCCTACTAGTCTATCTTGACGATCTTACAGCTTGTTCCCAACAACGATCAAACCACCTTAACGACCTCTGGCAAGTCTTTCTGCATTGTTGCAAATATCAAATTTCCTCCGTCACTTCGTTCCTGATTATGCCACCATAGTTCATGGTTTCTTACGCCTGCTTCATACTCACATACCCTTTATTTGGGATGACTAGGCGCATGCTACATTGGAAGCCCTTAAAAAGGCTCTCACACAAGCTCCTTTGATCTCCCCTCCGGATTTCTCTCAAGACTTCATCCTTTAGGTCTCGGCATCCGACCACGCCATCTCCGGAGTCCTTGTCCAAGAAGACGCTTCTTGCTAGGAGCATGTCATTTATTATGTCAGCTAGACTTTATCTGGACCACCCCTACGTTACCCATATGAAGAGAGGTTGGCCCTCCCTGTCGTCTTTTCTGCCCAAAAGTTACGACATTACATTTTACTTAGTCATACAATAGTTGTTGCCAACTCAAACCCCACGGTCTATCTTTTGAACCGGCGACTTCTACAAGGTCGCATTGCTAAATGGGTCATTATCCTCCAAGAATATGACCTAACTTTCACAACCCCTAAGAGCACTAAATCCCTCATGCTTGCCCAGCTCATAACTGATCTCCCATCCCTTTTGTCGTCCCCACAAATCTCTGATGAGTTACCTGACAATCACTTGTTCATCATCTCATCCAATGACCCATGGTACAGTGATATTTTGTTATACCTTCGCACGCAGAAGTTTCAATCAGACATAAATCGTGATGGACGATGTCACATCCATCACCAGGCCTCTCAATATCTCCTCTTGGGCGATGTCCTTCACCGGCGAGGGGTTGATACTATTCTCCGTTGTTGTCTTACACACGAGGAAGCCAAACAAGTCCTCAATGACTATCATAGCACTGCCTACGGCGGATATTTCTCTGGAATGGCCGTTGCCCAAAAGGTCATCCACGCCCAATACTTCTAGGCCACACTCTTTACCGACTGCGTCACAGTGGTAAAACATTGCAATAATTGCCAACTTTTTGCCCCTAAGGCTCAGACACCACCCGCTCCATTAGACCCAGTCGTCACTGTTGATCCCTTCTGCAAATGGGCCATCGACTTCATGGAATGTAAACCCTCATCCGCAAACGGCCATAAGTACATCATTGTCACCGTTGACTACTTCACCAAATGGACTGAAGCCATGCCCACCTTCAATTGTAAAGTTGACACCGCTGCTCGTTTCTTTTTTAACCATGTTATCACACGATTTGAGGTCGCCAAACAGTTGGTCTCAGACCATGGTTCACATTTTGAAGATTCCATTTGGCACAAGTTGTCCAATCTACTAAAGTTCAAACATCAATATTCCTCTGCTTACTACCCCCAAGGGAATGACCAAGTAGAGGCCGTCAATAAAATTTTAAAAACCATCCTCCAACGCACTGTTGACCAGCATAAGTCCAATTGGTATCACATGCTTTTCCCTGCATTATGGGCTTACCGTACATCAACCAAGACCGCCACCGGTTTTACCCCGTTTCATTTAGTTCACAGTGTAGACTCTGTTCTCCCCATTGAGTGTCAGATACTTGCCTTACACATCGCCATTGAGCTTCTCCCAGACACCTCCCCACTCAAGAAACGTCTACCATCACTGGAGCAAGCTGATGAAGACCGTCACGCCACCCTCCAAACCATTGAAGCTGCCAAGAACCGCTCCAAAGCTGGTTACGATAAACATGTACACCCTCAAACTTTTCATGAAGGAGACCTAGTTCTCGCCTATGACCAAGCCCACGACAAGACCGGTAAAGGAAATTTTGAATCCATGAGGCAAGGCCCTTACATCATGCAAACCTGCCTCGGAAATGGGGCATATATTTTAACTGGCTCCGAAGGTCACCCTTTGCACAACCCTCGTAATGGGTTGTATCTTAAACGCTTTTATCCTTAAACAAACCCACGACCCCATTGGTCTGTATTGTACAGTTTGCTTTCTTTTTGTTTTTCACTTTTTTTATCGCAACCTTACATTCATCATTTTTGCATGATTACAGATGGACCATCTTCCACCTCATCACATTGGCTTCGCCGATGGAGTGAGCCACTGGTCTCCAAACCTAGCCTCTACAGCATGGATATTATATTCCCCTTCACATGAGTTGATGCACCTCAACGGAATGTGCATAGGCACTACTACCAATAACTAGGCAGAGTATGATGCTGTGATCGGTCTCTTGACTGCTACCCTTCAGATGGGCATATGTCACCTTCATGTGTTCCTTGACTCCTAGCTACTTGTCTCCCAACTCAACAACTGCTACCAGGTGCGTGATCCTTGCCTCTTTAGAAAGTTCCTGTGCACAAAACAACTCAGCCGACAATTTGAATCCATAACATTCACCCATGTCCCAAGAGATCAAAATAGTGTCGCAGATCAAATGGTTAACAACATCCTAGATTGACATATCAATCACACCATGTAAACCATCATCATGCATCATCATACCATCTCATCCCATAATATTTGCATCCATGTGAAATAACATAAACACATTACCATACAAGGGCATCCACGTGCCTATCATAACACATACTGTTGCATCCATGTGCAATACAAACATATAACAAACCACAAGCACATCCACATGCGTACACTAAATCATAATCGCAAACGATGCATCCATGTGCATATATATCACAAAAAATAAACATCAATGTTATACACATGTCCTGAGCACATCCATACTCAGCTATACAAAAAATATATATACATCGACAAGCCTCATCGAATACAAGCCGCAAGCTACAAAAAACCCCGAGTGTCCATCACACATTAGGGGGGAGTCCTCTGTACTCCCTACTGAGAGTCATACCCTCCATCGCTGCCTGCATTGGCTGCCTCCGAGTCCTCAGCTCGCTCCTCCTCTGGCAGCTCCTCGTCCCCTGCATGATCATGTGCCTGACCCCTCTCTGCCAATATGGCCACCCGAATCGCGATCGATCGAAAATCTCGTGGAGCCCTGAGACAATCCTGGACCACCTCCTGATCCAGGTCTCGCCACCCCTCATCGGTCACTCCAACCAGCAAATGATCTAGAAGCACCCGTAAGGACTCCAAAGTCCCCTTCACATCCCGTTGACGCAACTCCTCTCGGCCTAGAAGGGCTGGTATAACCACATGCCCCCTACAGTTTATATGCCCCAGTGGTGGCCACGGTCCAACATCTGCAAATCATACATAGTTAGTACCAGCATATACATCTATCAACCCTAAACATACACAAAGTCTGACATAAAACAATCAAGCAAGTAGATACATACCATCTGGTCCCCACACCTGCCCTGAAGACCGTGATGCCTCCGGATCTCCTGTGTAGTCCATATCTCTGTACAGATAATCATCCAATGTTAGTGGCATCTGCAACCACTGTAGGTTGAGCTCCTGGGTGAAGTACCTCCCAACCTCACCACCACCCCGTAGGAACATCATCTCTCCCCACCGCACCATGCATGGCTCCCTAAGTCCTCCTGCCTTGATCGGCACTCGCGGCCGCAGTGTAGGTACTTGCTCCATGAAGAAGGCACAACGAAAAGACCCGTAGAAAAATCCCTTGCCAGCATCCTTCACCTTGGTCAGCTCCTGTTGAACACAGGTGAGGAACATTTGGCCCCAAGCGAAGTAGACACCATCTAGCACTCACTCCACTAGCTACATCTGGCGCCCTGACACCCGCTCGGGGCAACCCCAAAACTCAAACCACACACGCCGCAATCGCCCGCACTGATGGCTCCCGCAGGTTCATAATCTGGAGTGCATTCCTATGCACTATAGCCTTTGGAACGTAGTACCTCTCCAACATATCCTCCATGTCCATGTCTGTAGAAACTCGTGGCTACGTATCACCCACCCTACCCAGACAGGGCAACCCCGTCAAAAAATATACATCTGCAAGGGTGAGATCCACCCTCTCCCCCTACACCCTGAAAGCCTGTATGTCAGGCTCCTAGAAGCCCACCAACCTATTCAGCAGTAATCCTGCTGAATGAATTATGGGAACCTGTGCAAACTTCAGAAGCCCGCACAACCCCAAAGTAGACCGCACATGCCGATCCCTCCAGATGACCTCCACTATGTCGTCCGGGACCTCCCGCTCCCGACATAGCACTACCTGCATCCTGTCAATCACACAATGCAAACTCATCAGACCCACGTCAAATAAATAATAAATAAACCTCCCCCCCCCCGGGGGAAAACACTAAATCTCGATCCAGATCGTGGCTTTAAGACCCCTTTCCATGCTCTCAGATCGTGGCTATCAGGGATACAGTCGCGGTCGCAAACCGAGTATTTCCTGATCCGAGTCATGATCTGGGACCGCTACTATAGGCGACGAACTCACAGTCCAGGACCGCATGTTCACCAATGGAACTCGCGGTCCCAAACCACGATTCCACCCTAGAAACCCATGGTCCACACCCTCGTGGACCGTACAAGACCCCCCTGGGGACCCACCACCCCCCGAACCTAACAAAAAATGCATGTATGAGTTTAATGGAATACCTGCAACTCCCAGATCTGAAGTCGGCCAGTCGGATCATCCAGAAAAAACAACTGAGCTCTAGTCTACTCTAATGTCAAGTCAAAGTCAACAAGTCCAACTGACACTTGTCATGTGGGGCCCACTTACTATTTATACCTCGTTGACTTTTCTTGTTTCGGCCATTCTGAATCCATACAGATTCCATTTTCTGAACCATTTCCACCACTAGAATCAACACGACAAGACCATCATGATGGTTGACTCATTTTCTTATTTTTTTCTGCACCGTTTTTTGAGCATTTTTCTAGACACCACTCGTCACGTCGGTTTGTGTGCCACTTTAGCCGTTCTCCATTTTTTATATACCTTATATCATCGGATTCATTTTTTCGAGCCTGTGATGATGCTTGAGATCATTTCTCGCTCTCACCCCCATATTTTTTGGGTATTTTTTCCAAAACGCCCCCCGTTGCCTCGGTTTGCATGCCACCTCAACCGGTCTCCATTTCTGACACTTTTAATATCACTGGATTCAGTTTTTCGAGCATGTGATGATGCTTGAGATCATTTCCCACTCTCACCAGGTACAATTTCAACATTGTGTCCCGACACGTTGCTGCCTCGATTTGCGTGCCACATCGGCCCCCATCGAATTGTTACACATTTTTACATGAGCCAGTCACTCCACTCATACTGCAATTATTTCATTATTTTTCCACCATTCATCATTCCGCAAGGAGGCCCACCAGTGTTCCCCCCCACCCTCGTTCTTGGTCCTCATCGATGATATCTTGATTGAGCACTTCCTCCTTGTTGATGTATATGTAACTTCGGAATGTATTTCACATATATGTATATTGTATTCCTATAGAGATGGTATTATTCCTCTATAAGGAAGTGTCGTCATTTATATTGTAAGTGTCGCAACTTATACTTGATGGGTTATTAGACCACCTTATTTGGGGTCGGCCCTATATAAGTCATGTGGGTCAAAGGGTTATTAGACCACCCTATTGGGGGTCGGCCCACTCAGCATTATGTTATGTGGTTAAGTTCGAGCCTACATGAGTTAGGTAAAAAGGCAAGTCAAGTCAAGTATAAATAGAGTGCGGGAGGCACTCTATTTGCTCATTCACTTCTCACACATGCTCTCAAGGAGGTGAGACGCACTTATGGAGGAGGAGGATCTACTGCTAGGTTATGTCTATCTCTTGGTTGGTTGTATCATTGCTCTATCTATCTCTGAGGAAGTTATTGGGGTTTTTCACCTTTATGGTTTTCCCCAAGTAAATCTTTGTGTCTCTTGTGTGCTTGCATTATTGTCTCCATGATTGATATGCTGTAGATATGCTGTACATGTTGTTCTCTCAGTTAATATCCTAGATCATATTGAATTAAATTCAGAAAATTTAACATGGTATCAGAGCTAGCCTGAAAGAAGGCATGATATGGCATGTATGACACTTGTTGCACTTACGATGCTAGGGCTTGATATAGCAAAAACCAGTCATCGTAGCACTTTCGCTATAAATCCGTTTTGGCGAAGTTTTCGGATCTGAAATTGTTACAGGCCGAAGCTAAGATCTCCAGGTACCTTGTGTCCAAAGGACAACCTCTAATTCGTTGTACTTTGTGATTTATGATCTGTACAATATAGGGTTTCTGCCTCTTCCAGATATGAGTCAAAATCAGGTGACCTTGGGAAAAAGGTCATATCTTGGGATAGGAAGCTCCAAATGAAATTTCATAAAAATTTACAGGTAGTACACAATCTGCACTATCTCAGAAAAGTTTTTCAGAGGCCGAAGTTGAACCAGTGACACGTGGCACGCCGTACAAGTTCGCTCTCCTGTATTATTCCATAAACAGGTCACGTTGCGACATTTGGCATAACTCTCTCTTAGAGAGTCCAATTGAGGTCAGACCTGTCAGGATGGAAAGACAACAGGCCAAGCTATCTCAGAAAACGTTTTCAGAGGCCGAAGGTCAAACAGTGACACGTGGCACGCCGTACAAGTTCTCTCTCCTGTATTTTCCCAAAACAGGTCACGTTGCGACATTTGGCATAACTCTCTCTCAGAACATCCAATTGAGGTCAGACCTGTGAGGATGGAAAGCTAACAGGTCAGGCTATCTCAGAAAACGTTTTCAGACCCTGTGGATCAAAAATTTCGGAGTTACACCAGAAACAATCAGGTACATATTTCTGTCAAAACAGAATTATTTTTTGGTACCTTCATTCATGGCTTCCGGAATTTAGGGCTTTGAAGAAAGTTGGAATTTTTGTAATCGGAGACCACGGCTGGATGCTACTCATCAAAATAGAAATTTAGAGACCAAGATCAGAATTTTTTGGCTGGGTAGAAGGCCGGGCTTGATTAGACCCTAGTTCGGGACTTTGATCAGAAAAGTGGAAAATTAGGGCTTCTATAAAAATGGGAATTTTTGAAATTTGTGACCACGGCTGGAAGCTCCTCAGAAAAATAGAAGCTTAGAGCTTTGGATCAAACATTTTGATTGGGCAGAAGAGTGGGATTCATCAAACCCCAGTTTAGGGTCACGTCCAGTGAATCCAAAAGTTTCAAAGGGAAAATTGAGGAGTGAAACTTTGCAGTTTTCAAATTCTGAATATACCAGTTTGATCAGTTCATCAAGGCGCATATTCCTATCCTATCGGAAGGTTGAAATTCAAAGTTTGAATTTTTGGGGTTTCTCTGACAAAACCATATCCAGCTCTAGGTCCAGTTCTTGCAAATCAAGTGGATTGGGTTAATCCTAGAAGAAGATGGATTGGTCACCTGCATAAGTGAAGAAGTTCATGTTTCAGAGGGAGATGAGGCTAAGGCCTTACATAAGAAGATTTCAAGCGATCTCGACAGGTATGACTCATCGAGGTATGTTTCGATATTTGTCCATGATTAAGTTTATGGTATGTTTGTCTTCATGTTATTACGGTTAGTACAATTTTGATTTTAGATTTGTCGTTTCACCTTAACAAAATTATGAATGCATGATAGAAGATATTCATTGGTTAGGGTGTTGACACTTATGATTGTACTAATGCATTATGGTGTTGTATGAGGTTTATGTTGTCTACTAACATGAAAGGTACACCAAGAAAGACAAAGCATGTTCCAGTTCAAGAACATATGATCATGATGACATGAGGATAAAGACTCATCCATTGTCATGGATCTCATAGAAGATCCATTTACGAGGTATGTATAACTTGGTTTTATAATGGCTAACCTATGAGATATACAGGTTACTAGCACAAGTCATTGAAGAACAACAAGAAGACATCATGTGAGTATAAATAGCTAGCATGCTAATCCAGGTATGTTTTTCCTATATCAAGATAGAATCCTACCTTGTGTTAGGATCTTATACTGTTGTGTTGTTTGATAATGATTATTCATGAAGTCATAGGTTTGAATAAGTCATGGCTGTATGCGTATTATATTTCTTACCATAATTGATGATATGACTAACCAGAAGAATCATGAAAGTATAGGTTTGAATAATCACAGGTTTTATGCACATTATATCTCTTATCTTAATTGATGATTCAACTAACGCGAAGAGTCATAGGTTTGAGTAATTATAGGTTTATACATGTTATGCTTCTTATGATTTGACTAACCATAAGATTCCTACATAAACCTTGAATGCTAATGCTTATTATTTCTGTTTGAAATGATCATGACTATACATGCTTGAGATTATTGTGTTTTAATAGTATACTAATGAATGTATGATTTTATATGAGATCACAAGGATAACACCATCATGATGCATAGGGACCAAGGATGAATGTAAGTTCAAGGACAGGTAATCCAGGAAGCAAAGATCAAGAGGGAGCACACTCCAGTTGTTCCTGCAAAGAAAGCAAAGGAGCACACTTCAGTAGCTTCTGCAAGGATGCAGATATTTAGAGGGAGTTGAACATCTTCCTACATTCCACAATAGAAAGGTGTAGAAGAAGCTACTTCAGATTATGACTCCAGTATCTCCCGCAAAGAAGCAAAGACTCAGAGGGAGTCCACCCAATGAACAAACAAAGATAAGTATTTTAATTATCATTTCTTACATATGTGTTTGTTTAAATAAAATTGTTCAAATGATGTATATGCTCATGTTCCTAGACTTAGGATATGTATTATGCATATTAGAATAGTTGCATTGATGAACAGTATACTACTAATATACATGGGTAAGTGGCCTATGGCACTGTACAACATTCCATTGCTACTTATCTAGAATGAAACCTCTTTGCTGACATGTTGGGAGTTGTGCACACTCTTAACAATGTTCTGGTAGAGATTGGAAGGCATCTAGAAAGTTACGGAATATGGATAAATGTTGTATTGAAGCATTGGCTAAGATAATTGCATGACTGTATGACATATTTCGTTATGTGTAAGAATTTGTTCTGAAAATTATGAGATGTTTCTAATCATGCAATTTAACCTGTTTTGTAGGAAAGACCGTATATCTTCACCTACAAAAGAAGAACTACAACATTTGTTCAACAACAAAATTATCTATTGAAGATATTGAAGTTCCCAGGATCTGGGATGAAGAAATGGAATGCCATGATCTGTAGATCATGAAGAACGATGTTTGGGATGTAGTCCCAAGACCTGAAGGGAAGTTTGTTATGACTTCCATATGGATCTATCAGATCAAGCATGTTGCAGATGACAGCATTGAGAAATATAAAAGTGATACTACTTTTGTATGCAGATAACTTGTTTGTTACAGGTGAAGATAGATTGATTGCCGACATGCAGCGGAAGCTTACTACCGAGTTCGAGATGAAGAACTTGGGAATGATGCACTATTTTTTTTTGGCATGGAGGTGTGGCAGAGTGATGGAATCTTCCTTGGACAAGGGAAGTATGCAGTAGAGATCCTGAAGAGGTTCGGGATGATGGACTGCAAGGCTATGGCCACACCTATGACATCGAATATGAAGCTTCTATGTGATGCTTCATCTGAGCTGGTTGATGTCTCTACGTATCGTCAGATGATTGGATCCTTGATGTACTTGACGAACACGAGACCAGACATTTGCTTTGCTGTGAACACATTGAGCCAGTTCCTGACGGATCCGAGGGGTGTTCACCTGGTTACTGTAAAGCATGTTCTGAGGTACCTGAAGGGTACAGTGGATTTTGGGCTCAGGTATGAGGCGAATCAAAAGTTTAACCTGCAGGGTTATGTTGATTCAGATTGGGCTGGCAGTGCTGCAGATAGGAAGAGCACATCTGGGTGTTACTTCAGTATGGGATCAGGTGTGATCTCTTGGTTTAGCAAGAAGCAGTCCTGCGAAGCACTGAGTACAGCTGAGGCAGAGTATGTTGCAGCCTGTTCAGCTAGTTGTGAGGCAGTATGGCTACGGAAGCTACTGTCTGAGTTATTTGATCTCCCGTTGGATGCTACTGGTATCTCTTGTGATAGACAGAGTTGTGTGAAGTTGTCCGAGAACCCAGTGTTTCATGACAGGTCGAAACACATAGAGATCAAATATCACTATATCAGGGATATGGTGCAGAGAGGAGCTGTGAAGCTCCTGTATGTTGCAACAGACGAGCAGATTGCAGATGTGCTGACAAAGCCACTAGCCAGGGTGAAGTTCGAGTACTTCAGAGAGAGGCTTGGCATGCTTCAGATCAAGGATACTTCGAGGAAGAAGTGATGGACACATTTGCTGAAGCCATTCCAAGCATGTTGGAAGGGGGATCCTTCACATGGCCGTGGATGTAAGCGCTGGATGATGAGCATTAGGATGATGTTCTGGTTTCTGCTTAGATATGATCAGTTGGATCATTATATGTATGTATGTATGCATCATGTTGGATGCTGGATATGATCAGTTGGATCATTTATATGTATGTACACATCATGTTGGATGTTGGATATGATCAGTTGGATCATGTGTATGTATTTTGTATGAACGCATCATGTTGGATGCTGATGGATACATTGTGTGGATCATGTATCTTTGTATGATCAGGTAGATCATGGATGTTGATGGATACATTGTGTGGATCATGTATCCTTGTATGATCAGGTAGATCATGTATGTTGATGGGTACATTGTGTGGATCATGTATCCTTGTATGATCAGGTAGATCATGTATGTTGATGGGTACATTGTGTGGATCATGTATCCTTGTATGATCAGGTAGATCATGTATGTTGATGGGTACATTGTGTGGATCATGTATCTTTGTATGATCAGGTAGATCATGTATGATTGATGGATACATTGTGTGGATCATGTATCTATGTGTGCATCAGATGGATGCATTGTATGATCAGGATGATCGTGGATGACGAGCTTCTCCAGATGACATGCAGCAGGATGTTGCAGTGATGATGATCAGGATGATCATGTGTACATCAGGATGATGTTTGATGAGTATCAGATGATACTTTGTGGCCGTGGATCAGGTTGTGCAGGAAAGCATGTAATTTGTGCCCTGGGAGATTTGCAGATGGTCTTTCGAGGTTTTTCCTATGGCATGTAATTCGGTGCCCTGGGACATCTGGCAAATGCTCTTGCGAGATTTTGCTTGGAAGGACATGTAATTTGTGCCCTGGGAGATCTGCAGATAGTCTTTCGAGGTTTTGCCTATGGCATGTAATTCGGTGCCCTGGGATATCTGGCAGATGCTCTTGCGAGGTTTTGTCCTATGGCATGTAATTTGCTCCTGGGAGATCTGGACAGGATGAAAAAGGCCTCAGATGCTTCAGCCAGGTTTTGCCATGACCACATGTAATTTGCTCCTGGGAGATCTGGACAGGATGAAAAAGGCCTCAGATGCTTCAGCCAGGTTTTGTGGTGGACCACATGTAATGTGCTCCTAGGAGATCCGACAGGTAGAGCTGTGTGCTCGTAACAGCCTGGGATGCTTCAGCCAGGTTTTGTGGTGAGATCACATGTAATGTGCTCCTGGGAGATCCGACAGGTAGAGCCGCGTGGTCGTAACAACCTGGGATGCTTCAGCCAGGTTTTGTGATGGGTCACATGTAATGTGCTCCTGGGAGATCCTACAGGTAGAGCTGTGTGCTCGTAATAGCCTGGGATGCTGCAGCCAAGTTTTATGACGCATGTAATAAGTCCTGAGGATTCCACAGTATGGCCAGTGATGATGAAGACCTGCAGGTGGTGGGCCTACATCCAGTATGAAAAAGGACTGGCTCTGTAGAACTTCCTATGACGAGTAGATTCTGAGATTGATTGAGATAGCAGCAGCAGTGACGATGATGATGATGACTCGATGACGATTATCCAGTGACGATGATCCAGAGAAGATGACTTGTGCTAGAAGAACTGTGCTGAGAAATACCTTCCTAGTTAAGAGGGAGTGTTGATGTATATGTAACTTCGGAATGTATTTCACATATATGTATATTGTATTCCTATAGAGATGGTATTATTCCTCTATAAGGAAGTGTCGTCATTTATATTGTAAGTGTCGCAACTTATACTTGATGGGTTATTAGACCACCTTATTTGGGGTCGGCCCTATATAAGTCATGTGGGTCAAAGGGTTATTAGACCACCCTATTGGGGGTCGGCCCACTCAGCATTATGTTATGTGGTTAAGTTCGAGCCTACATGAGTTAGGTAAAAAGGCAAGTCAAGTCAAGTATAAATAGAGTGCGGGAGGCACTCTATTTGCTCATTCACTTCTCACACATGCTCTCAAGGAGGTGAGACGCACTTATGGAGGAGGAGGATCTACTACTAGGTTATGTCTATCTCTTGGTTGGTTGTATCATTGCTCTATCTATCTCTGAGGAAGTTATTGGGGTTTTTCACCTTTATGGTTTTCCCCAAGTAAATCTTTGTGTCTCTTGTGTGCTTGCATTATTGTCTCCATGATTGATATGCTGTAGATATGCTGTACATGTTGTTCTCTCAGTTAAGATCCTAGATCATATTGAAGTAAATTCAGAAAATTTAACACTCCTTGCCTGGCCATTCCTTTTGTTTGATATAATTTTATCCCTTTTTCAGGCCGGACAATTCCTTTACGAAAAAGGCACTTAGGGAGTTTCTGTTAAGCTCTTTTCTAACTCCTAAAACAATGAAAAGATCACCGAGCAATCTTGCTTCCTTTCATGCTCGTTAAAGTACCTGAAAGGGTGTCTATTTGGTATAAGTTTAACCCTTTTCCGAACCTGGTAGACTAATTACGAAAAATGAATACTCTAGTCACACCGGCTAGAAGATTTCTTCATTGCATCCTTTTATGCTTCTTCAGGCCTTGGAGACTAACACATGAAAAAGCACCCCCCTGGAGTCTTCTTATTGCTTTCAAGCTCTCTAAAATTGAAAGCAACCATAAGCACACACCGTATTGGGCTCGTACAAATCCACACGACAGTACCATTCCATTATTTTAGAGTCTCTTTATCACTTTCAGACTCCTTAAAATTGAAAGCAATCATTTTGGGGGAAAAAAGGGGGTTTTTTGGCCTTTTGGAGGCTTTTTAATGGTTTTTTAAGGTTTTAGAGGCAAATATGGCAGGAAATATAGACAAATGAGTCATGTAATGAGCGAGATGAGATGGTGAGCACTTTTTGGGTGTTAACAATGATGATGAGGATGGGGATGATGATGAGGAAGTGGGTCATAACAATGATGATGATGATGTAGATGATGATGATGACATGGATGATGACGATGACGAGAAAGTGTGCAATTTTTTCACACGGGGTTCAACTTTGGAAGATCGTCCACCGGGAACTTATGGCTAGCGTTCCTAGCCAGAACCTGCCTAGACACACCTGCAGGACACCCTGGAACCAGGTTTTGTTGCACGGTTTGACTTCTATGCCCCCGGTAGGTATCCAGCAGGTGACCCTAAAGGCCTTTTGGATGAGAGATGGAATGAGCCATAGAATGACGACCATGGCTCGAATCAATGAACCGTTAAATCCGTTGGATAATGGACACCGGGCTAGTGCTAGGGGTGCCCGTTGCCTCCGGTCCTATGGCCCCACTGTGACCTTGTAGGTCCATCTTGGAAACTAGGGTTTTGCTCAGTGAGGGAGTGTGCAATTTTTGCACACGAGGGCCAACTTTGGAAGATAGTCCACTCGGCACTTATGGCTAGCGTTCCCAGCCAGAACCTGCTTAGACACACCTGCAAGACTCCCCAAAACTAGGTTTTGCTGCACAGTTTGACATCTATGCCCTCGACAGGTATCTAGGAGGTGTCCCTGAAGGCCTTTTGGATACGAGACAGAACGAGCCATAGAATGATGAGCGTTCCTTCGATCGACGAACCGTCGACTCCATTAGATTTAGGACATCGGGATAGTGCCTGGGATGCTCCTCTCCTCTGGTCCCATGGCCTCGTTATCACCTTGTAGGTCTATCTTGGAAACTAGGGTTTTTCTCAATGAGGGAGTGTGCAATTTTTGCACACGAGGGTCAACTTTGGAAGATCGTCCACCGGGCACTTATAGCTAGTGTTCCGAGCCGTAACCTGCATAGACACACCTGTAGGACTCCCTAGAACTAGGTTATGCTGCACGGTTGGAGTTCTATGCCTCCGGCAGGTATCTAGTAGGTGTCCGTGAAGGCCTTCTGGATGCAAGACGGAACAAGCCATAGAATGACAACCGTGGCTCCGATCGATGAACCATTGATTCCGTTGGATTAAGGATGCCAGGATAGTTGTACGGGTGCTCCTCTCCTCTATTCCTGTGGCTCAGGTGCCATCTTGTATGTTCATCTTGGAAACTAATGTTTTTCTGAGTGAGGGAGTGTGCAATTTTTGCACACGGGTTTCAACTTTGAAAAATTGTCCGGCGGGCACTTTCAGCTAGCGTTCCTAGTTGGAACCTCACTAGACACACCTACAGGACTCCTCAGAACCCGGTTTTGTTGCACGGTTGGAGTTCTATGCCCTTGGCAGGTATTCAGCAGGTGTCCCTGAAGGTCTTTTGGATGTGAGACAGAACGAGCCATAGAATGACGAACGTGGCTCCGATCAACGAACCATCAACTCCGTTGGATTCAGGACAATGGGATAGTGCCAGGGGTGCCCCTCGCCTCCAGTCCCGTGGTTCCGGCGTCACCTTGTAGGTCCATCTTGGAAACTAGGGTTTTTCTCAGTGAGGGAGTGTGCAATTTTTGCACATGGGGGTCAACTTTGGAATATCGTCCACTGGGAACTTATGGTTAGCGTTCCCAACTAGAACCTTCCTCGACACACCTGCGGGACTCCCTGGAACCAAGTTTTGCTGCATGGTTGGACTTCTATTCCTCTGGCAGGTATCCAATAGGTGTCCCTGAAGGCCTTTTGGATGCAAGACAGAACGAGCCATAGAATGACGATCGTGGCTCCGATCGATGAACCATCAACTCTATTGGATTCAAGATGCCAGGATAGTTCCAGGGGTGCCCCTCCCCTCCCATCCCGTGGCCCCGGTTCTATATTGTATGTCCATCTTAGAAACTAGGGTTTTGCTCAGTGAGGGAGTGTGCAATTTTTGGACACAGGGGTCAAATCTGCAAAACTGTCCGCCGAGCTCGTATGATGATGATGATGGTGATGATGATGAAGATGTTGATGATGGTGATTGTGATGGTGATGGGGATGAAGATGATGACTATGGACAAGATGATGATGATGGAGATGTTGATGAGGAACTTAGAGTTAGAGTTAGAGTTAGAGTTAGAGTGAGAGTTAGGGTTAGATTTAGAATTAATGATGATGATGGATATGGTGGTGATGATGAAGACGTTGATGATGATGGTGATGGTGATGGTAATGGTGATGGTGATGGTGATGATGAAGAAGGTGGTTTAGTGCTAGGGTTTGGGTGAGGTTTAGGGCTAGAGTTATAGAAGGAAATTGAATTAGGTTTAGAGTTAGAGTTAATGATGATGAAGATGGTGGTGATGATGAAGACGTTGATGGTGATGGTGATGGTGATGGTGAGGATGAAGAAGATGGTTTAGTGCTAGGGTTTGGGTGAGGGTTGGACCTAGAGTTATAGAAGGAAATTGAATTAGGGTTAGAGTTAGATTTAATGATGATGATGAGGATGGTGGTGATGATGAAGACGTTGATGGTGGTGGTGATGGTGATGGTGATGGTGAAGAAAATGGTTTAGTGATAGGGTTTGGGTGAGGGTTAGGGCTAGAGTTATAGAAGGAAATTGAATTAGGGTTAGAGTTAGAGTTTACAATGATGATGAAGATGGTGCTAATGATGAAGACATGATGATGATGGTGATGGTGACAATGATGGTGATGGTGATGGTGATGGTGAGGATAAGATGAAGAAGATGGCTTAGTGCTAGGGTTTGGGTGAGGGTTAGGGCTAGAGTTATAGAAAGAAATTGAATTAGGGTTAGATTTAGAGTTAATGATGATGATAAAGATGGTGGTGATGATGAAGACGTTGATGGTGATGGTGATGGTGAAGAAGATGGTTTAGTGCTAGGGTTTGGGTGAGGGTTAGGGCTAGAGTTATAGAAGGAAATTGAATTAAGGTTAGAGTTAGAGTTAATGATGATGATAAAGATGGTGGTGATGATGAAGACATTGATGATGATGGTGATTGTGATGGTGAGGATGAAGAAGATGGTTTAGTGCTAGGGTTTGGGTGAGGGTTAGGGCTAGAGTTTTAAAAGGAAATTTAATTAGGGATATAGTTATAGTTAATGATGATGATGAAGATGGTGTTGATGATGAAGACATGATGATCATGGTGATGGTGATGGTGATGGTGATGGTGATGGTGACGGTGATGGTGAGGATGAAGAAGCTGGCTTAGTACTAGGGTTTGGGTGAGGGTTAGGGCTAGAGTTATAGAAAGAAATTGAATTAGGGTTAGAGTTAGAGTTAATGATGTTGATGAAGATGGTGGTGATGATGAAGACGTTGATGGTGATGGTGATGGTTATAGTGAGGATGAAGAAGATGGTTTAGTGCTAGGGTTTGGGTGAGGGCTAGGGGTAGAGTTATAGAAGGAAATTGAATTAGGGTTAGAGTTGGAGTTAACAATGATGATGAAGATGTTGTTGATGATGAAGACATGATGATGATGGTGACGTTGATGGTGATGATGATGGTGATGGTGAGGATGAAGAAGATGGCTTAGTGCTAGGGTTTGGGTGAGGGTTAGGGATAGAGTTATAGAAGGAAATTGAATTAGGGTTAGAGTTAGAGTTAATGATGATGATGAAGATGGTGAGGATGATGAAGACGTTGATGATGATGGTGATGGTGATGGTGAGGATGAAGAAGATGGTTTAGTGCTAGGGTTTGGGTGAGGGTTAGGGCTAGAGTTTCATGTGAGGCACCTGCAACAATTACTTAATAAAAATATGCGAAATAGCATAAATCACAAAACTCAGAATCACTTTTATATAGATCACATGCCACTTCGAGGGGGAAACCTCCTATGAGCAAGCTCAATACAAATAACTTCACGGTGCCTTCATAGGTCTCGACACACACTTATATACTAAGTCTAGGCACCAATACTATGGGTCAAAACCATGGGCGGCTACAAACTATGGATCAACAACACTACGGGCGAGTTACAAAGCATATGCGCCAACAACAATAACACAAACTATTAATTAACAATTACTACGGGATGACTTACAAAGCATATGCGTCCAATAACGACATACTAACAAAGTAAAGACATGGGTTCCTAACATCCCCTCCCCCTTAAAAAAAGATTTGTCCTCAAAGCTTTAGATGTGGAAATTGTTGTTGAATCTGAAGGAGTGGTTCCCATGTAACATCCTCTGGTTTCATCTTGTGCCACTGAATTAAGACCTCTGTGATAGAGCGAGAGCAAAGCTGATGCATGTGCCGATTGAGGATGGCCTCTGGCTCCAAAAGGATGGATCCTTCATTATCCAGTTTGGGTAAAATTGTTTGTCCACTCATGTTGGTCCCAAGAAATTTCTTCAGACAAGAGACATGAAAGACTGGATGAATGCGGGAAGAAGGAGGAAGTTCCAATTTATAAGCAATGGACCCAATCTTCTGAAGAATCCGATATGGCCCATAGAACTTTGGAGCGAGCTTATGACACCCTTTGAGTTTCAAGGAGGATTGTTTGTATGGCTGGAGATGAAGAAAAACTATATCACCAACTTGAAAAGTGCGCTCAGAACGGTGTTGATCAGCTTGTTGCTTCATGCGATTTCGTGCCATGTGAAGATTGTCCCGCAAAATGCGAAGAATCTGATCGCGGTTTCAAAGGATCGTGTCAACTTCCTGAACTAGTGAACTGGCGGGGGTGTATGGAAGAAGAGCTGGAGGTGCTTGACCATAGACTGCTTCATATGGGGTCATTTTAGAGGCAGTGTGGTAAGAGGTATTGTACCACCATTCAGCGAGAGGAAGCCACCTTGCCCACTGATGTTGTTGTTCCGAGGTGAAGCAACGAAGATAAGTTTCCAAGCATTTATTGGTAATTTCAGTCTGACCATCTGTTTGTGGGTGATACCCTGAACTCATCTTCAGTTTGGTGCTAGTGTGGTGAAATAGTTCTGTCCAAAAATGACTGGTGAAAGTCACATCACAATCCGAGACAATGGAAGAAGGGATGCCATGAAGACGAAAGATCTAGTCCAGGAAAATTTGAGCGATGGAGGAGGCTGTATAGGGATGACTGAGAGCACAAAAATGACTTTATTTGGAGAGGCGATCAACCACAACGAGAATCACTGTCTTCCCGCTAGATTTAGGGATCCCTTCAATGAAATCCATAGAAATATTTGTCCAAATCCATGTAGGTATGGGCAAGGGTTCAAGCAATCCTGGAAGGAGTGTTATTTCACCCTTATTGCGCTGGCAGGTATCACATTCGGCCACCATCTGTTGAATTGTACTTTTCATGCCCTGCCAAAAGAAGTTACGCCGTGCTCGTTCATACGTTTTGAGGAACCCAGAGTGCCCTACCGATGGAGAAGCATGGAGTTCATAGAAGACAGCCTGTTGAAGATCTGTGCTCTAGGGAAGCACCAGACGACCCTTGTATCACAGAGAAGCACCATCCCAAGAGCAATGTGGTACAGCAGAAGGGTTGTTGGTCAAGCGTTGGATGATTTGAGATAAGGAAGAGTCATTGACATAACCCTGTTGAACAGATTGCAACCAATTTGGAACAGGCATAGAAATAGCTAAAAGAGAACCTTGGGCATCAAATGTGTGAGAAAGAGCATCTGCCATAATATTGTCTTTACCCTTCTTGTAAGTGATCTCATAGTCATAACCCATGAGTTTGCTAACCCATTTATGTTGTGCCGGGGAGGAGACACGCTGGTCCAAGAAATATTTCAGACTCTGGTGATCAGTCTTGATGCAGAAATGATTCCCTAATAGGTATGGGCTCCACTTCTATACTGCATGCAAAATAGCCATCATTTCCTTCTCATAAGTAGAGGCAGCTAAATTCTTACCTGAAAGGGATTTGTTGGTGAACACAATGGGGTGTTCATCTTGAAGGAGAACAACACCAAGTCCATTTCCGCAAGCATCACTCTTAATAGTGAAGGGCTTGGTAAAATCGGGCATAGCTAGCATAGGCGTAGTACACATAGCTTGTTTTAGTTTGTCAAATGTACACTGAGCAGCAGGTGTCCATGTAAAAGCATCCTTTTTCAATAGAGCAGTTAATGGAGCTGCAATCTTCCCATAATCCTTGACAAACTTGTGGTAGTAGCCAGTCAACCCCAAAAAACCATGAAGGCCTCTTGAGTGTCTGAGGATGCGGCCAATTGTTCATGGCATCGATTTTGGCAAGATCCACGCAAACCCCTTGTGCTGAGATAATGTGCCCAAGATACTCAACTTCCTTCTATCCAAAAACACATTTAGACTGCTTGGCATGGAGATGATGGTCAGAGAAAAGTTCCATGACAAGATCCAGATGCTGGAGATGTTCATCCCATGTTTTACTGTAGATGAGGATATCATCAAAGAATACCAGAATGAATTTCCGCAAGTAGGGTCGAAATATTTTATTCATTAAGGCCTGGAATGTGGAGGGAGCATTAGTGAGGCCAAAGAGCATGACCAAAAACTCATAATGGCCATCATGTGTGCGGAAAGCTGTTTTAGGGATATCATCCTCATGAACCTGAATTTGATGACACCCAGAACGAAGATCCAACTTGGAGAAAAAGTGAGCCCCATGAAGCTCATCAAGAAGCTCATCAACAACAAGAATTGGAAACTTATCCTTGATGGTGAGGTGATTAAGTGCTCGGAATTCAATGCAGAGGTGCCATGACGCATCTTTTTTGTGGACAAGAATAACTGGAGAAGAAAAGGAACTAGTGCTTGGGAGAATAATACCTTGCTTCAATAAGTCCCGAACGAGCGTTTCAATCTCTATTTTTTGGTGAAATGGGTAGCGATAGGGCCTGATGTTGGGAGGAACGCTACCAGGAAGGAACTGAATATGATGGTCTTCTGGCCTGGAAGGTGGCAATCCCACTGGTTCAACAAAGACACTTGTATATCGATCTAGAATTTGTTGTAGATCCAAAGGAGTAGTGGAGACCGCTGATGGCTGCATTTGAATGGAATGGATCTGAGTGATGACACCATGTGAATTCTTCTTGAGGAGTTTTTCCATGCAATGTGAACTGATGATGCTGAGAGAACCTGGTTGTAATCCTGTCAATGTGTGTTTTTGTCCATTGAGTGAAAACTACATCCAAAGTTTAGCAAAATCCCATAAGATAGGGCCAAGTGTGCGTAGCCATTGAGCGCCCAAAACCACATCACATCCGCCTAAGGGAAAGGAAAACATGTCAGAGCGCAAAGTGTAATCTCCCATAGAGATACGCACATTTTGACACTTCCCTTTGCAAGGTAAGGTGCCCCCATTGGAAACCATGACTTCAAAGTTGGAGCAAGGATAGATAAAACAATCAGCTTGTTTGGCAATCCGAGGGTCAATGAAATTATGAGTGCTACAAGAATCAATGAGTATTGTAAGAGGAAGCTTCTTGAAGTAACCCCTGACCCGCATTGTTTGGGGGGTGGTGATTCCAGCTAAAGCATGGAGAGATATCTCTGGTTGGTCATCCTGAGACGGAGGGTCAATAGGCAGTTCCTAAATGTCGACCGGAGCATCCAGTGTTTCTGGATCTTCGTCACCAATTTTGGAGGCAGGCGGAGACTCCACATCCAAGAGATAGAGCTTTTGCTGAACACATCTATGTCCCCGAGTGAATTTCTCATCACAATTATACCAAAGCCCCTTTTCTCTGCGTGCTTGCATCTCTGTTTCAGACAAATGCTTGATAGGAGTCGGTCAAGGATCCTGCGGTATAGGTGGTCGCTGAGAACCCATATTTCGGAAGGGAACAAAAGTGGGCTTGGAGCATTGTTGAGCTGCAATCTTGTCTTCTACCAACTTAGCCAACCCTAGGGCTTCCATCATTGTGGTGAGACAGAACATTTTGACCTCCGAGCGGATGGCATCCTTTAGACCACTAATAAAACAACTCCGGTAAAAGTCATCAGACAATCCTTCGGTGTGGTTGGATAGGTTCTCAAATTCGGTTTGATACTCTCTCACAGTGCCAATTTGGCGAAGTTTAGTGAGGGCTCCGGTGAAGTCATCAAAAGCACTAGGACCAAATCATTGCAAAAGGAGCTGGCAAAAGTCTGACCATTTGGGCTCTGGATGAGCCTTGATGTACCAACGGTACCATTGAAGAGCTTCCTGTTCCAAGTGAAAGGATGCCAATAGAACTTTGTTGACATCAAAAGTATTATGCAGACTGAAATATTGTTCTGCACGATATATCCATCCAGTTGGATCAGTACCATTGAAGCGCGGAAAATCAAGCTTCAGACCACGGAACTTGCTGAAAGAAGAGAACCCATTGTCTGATGAAGACTCGAACTGCCATTTGTTGTTCACAGCTGAATGTTCAAGATGGAGGCTGAGAAATTTCTCATCCAAATCCTGGAGTTTGGCTTGGATGGCTGCAAGTGCTTCTTCCATGGTTTTTGCTCCTGCACGGGTGACAACCATAATCAGGAATTTTTTTTTTTTACTGGGTAGGAAAACAAAAACAGAAACTACTTCAGTAAGGGAAAATCTGGACTTGGGAAAAAATCTGATGGATAATTGGGGTTTGACTAGATTTTGGACACTCTCGAAAGGCCAAGAAGGCAAAAAGGGGGATTTCAGAAGCAGGGTGATAGCATGAGAAAATTTGACAGAGAGGGACAAAGAAGCAGAGTACAGAAAGGAACTCTATGGTAAAATTTGAAGGGGATCGGGTGAAATCTGAGGAAGTTATGGCAAACCCTAAAAATAGAGAAATGTGGGATTTCGGGCTTTGGGAAGGGGAATTGGGGATAGAGTCCTCGGGAATGAAATATGCAGAATGGGATGATAGGGGTTCCCCAAAAATTTCAAGGGAAACAGAGTGAAAACAAGGGAGATATGGACAAAAAACTGAATTTTATACCTTTTTTTTTTCTTTAGACTAGAGTAGCTACGGCTCGGAAGGAATCTGGAACAGTGCCAAATGTATTGAAAACGGTTGGATTAGGAACGGCTTGCAAAATGGAGTTGAAACGGAGCACTAGTGATCGACACTAGTTCAACTGAAAGTAGATATGGACCCCAAGTATGTGCGGCTTCCTAACAGTTCAGGGGTTTCACTCGGCCACCAATGCTGTCTGACGGCTTGTGTATTGGGGCAGTACCCCTCACTCCATGGCTCAGGTAAAACTGATAACCGCTTTGCCACAAACGACAGCTCTTGGTTTACCTCACAGGTGGGAACTAGTCAATCAGGTAGGGGTCGTTGCCCTTTTCGCTAGCAGGTCCTCTCAATGGGCCAGCTACTTTGGGGTTCCTGTGGTACTCCTCGCAATGAGTTTTAGGACTTATGCCCAAGTACTTACCACAGTTAAGTGGATAGGGATTATTCCCAAATCCGAACCTGCAACAGATGCGAAAAAAAAATTTGGCAAAAATTTCACCCAGCGAGCCCAAGAAATTGCTCTGATACCAGATGTGAGGCACCTACAACAATTACTTAATAAAAATATGTGAAATAGCAGAAATGACAGAACTCAGAATCACTTTTATATTGATCACAGGCCACTTCGAGGGGGCAACCTCCTATGAGCAAGCTCAATACAAATAACTTCACGGTGCCTTCATAGGTCTCGACACACACTTATATACTAAGTCTAGGCGCCAATACTATGGGTCAAAACCATGGGCGGCTACAAATTATGGATCAACAATACTACGGGCGACTTACAAAGCATATGCGCCAACAACAATAACACAGACTATTGATCAACAATTACTACGAGATGACTTACAAAGCATATGCATCCAATAACAACATACTAACAAAGTAAAGACATGGGTTCCTAACATTTCATAAGGAAATTGAATTAGGGTTAGAGTTAGAGTTAATGATGATGATGAATATGGTGGTGATGATGAAGACGTTGATGATGGTGGTGATGGTGATGGTGAGGATGAAGAAGATAGTTTAGTGCTAGGGTTTGGGTGAGGGTTAGGGCTAGAGTTATAGAAGGAAATTGAATTAGTGTTAGAGTTAGAGATAATGATGATGATGAAGATGGCGGTGACGATGAAGACATTGATGGTGATGGTGATGGTGATGGTGAGGATGAAGAAGATGGTTTATTGCTAGGGTTTGGGTATCCTAAGATTGTAAGAATGTAACTCTAGAGCACCTTGTTTGCATGGATAAATGGGCCAAGTAAGTGCACCTGTACTGGGATTATCTGAGGCATCCAATCATGTATCCTCCTAGAGATCTGCCCCCCTTAACTTAGACTGTAATCCTCACGTATGAGTGCCTAGGGAACTACACTCTCTCATTGTGCATGCAAAACGGAATAAAACAAAAAATGTAGAATAAGAACTGAACTACTAATTTAGGAAAAACATCTAAACTGGAAATTAATGGAGAATGGTGCATGCATGCGATCCCTATCTCTCTCATCCATAAATTCTAGTGCATCGTGTTACATATTGTTTTCACACCCAAGTGGCAAAGTCCTAATCCTCTAATGCTACAAGTGCGACTTCCGAAGATGATTGCCACTGTCACCTCAGCAAATATTTTTCCAAGTTTTAGGCCTACTGTAAAGGCCAAGGGAGACTTCTAGATCAAGGTTGGAGGAAAGGTCTTAGGATTTCAAACTTGTTTGAAGATTAAGATGTGTTTTCCATTAAGTTGAAGTCCCACGTGAGTGCTTAATTCAAAAAGTTGCAAGTGAATTAATCAAATAGACACCTTTCAAAAATAAATATTTTCTCATGTGTAAAATGAAAGATCATTCATGGATAAATAAAGATATTCACAAAACTTCAATCAACAATGAACCATAATGTTTTAGAATCAAAATTCACATTAAAACATGTTGGCTTATTTCCCAAAATCATCCACAAATGATATTATCTAATAATGCAAGGTTATAGTTATTAGTTTACGAGTGATTATTGAATGAGACCCTCTTGGAGAGAGTAAAATCTTTGCAAAAGGGTGTCACCCAACCTATTAAGGGTCCAACTAAGTTGTAGTGATTTGAATCACTTCAATAAAGATGGCTGAAATCTTATCTTCACAAACTTAATTAATTAAATGTTTTGCCATATGATCCATGAGCATATAAATATAAAAAGATGTGCTGGAAATAAAATCAGTAAACCACTTGCGCAGGTTTGGTAACTTCTAGAATGTAAATGATTAGATGATTGTAAACATTCATTCAATAAACCATAAACATTTAGGATGTGTTGTGTGTAATTGGTTAAGACAAATTTGTGAAATAATAACCATTCAAATAACATGCAATTAACACTATGATCCATAGATGAGAGTTGTGGATCGTGATAGACTAGTCATTATATATGTGGTGAGCATCCTATTTCAAATTAATGGATTAATTTAGGATAATCAAATTATTTTAGGTGTTGTATATGAACTGGTTATGGACTTAGTAAGTCCAAGGGTGAACCCTATAGATCTCGAGGATGGAAGGGTTGATTTGGAAAAGGATGGTAGTTGGTTGAAGGTTAGAGATGGAGGAGACAATTCTTTAAAGCATGTTGATAATGATAAAGGTGAATCCAACAAAGGGATGCAGGTAAATGATGTTGGTAGTGTCAAAATGAAGAGGAAGAAGTGTGTAAAACATAAAATCTCTCTTATGAGGCTAGTCCAAGGAAAGGATATCAAAATGCATTAGGTGGTGGGAATGGATTCCCATGCTCATGTTGGAAGATTTCATGGTAAAAAGGTGGGGGAGTTGTCTCTAAGGGTGTAGTTATAGGAAAGATGGGCTCTTAGGCTTGGGTACATTCCTAATTTATTTATATCAACTACAAGTTACCTAGGGTTTCTTTTCATATATCAAGAGGATTTTGAGAATATTCTGGCCCATGATTGGAAGTGGGAGATGATTTTTCTTATGCTATATATATTTTTTGTAGCCCTAAAGTCACAACACTTTGTAATGTAAATATCACTCCTTAGTTTGCTTGGTTAGGTATGTTGTTGCTGAAAGAAAAAGATGCAAGACCCATTCAAATACAAGGGACTCATATTGAGGTCACTTGGTGTCTATAAATAACATCTATATGTATGTGAGAAGTTTTCCATAACATTCTTATCGAAGACAAAATCATGTATGCAAAAATATAATCAAAGACAAACCCATATACATAAGTGCAGATCCATCTATTAATATGCAAAAATGATCCAATCATGTACACTTTTTGGAAAAATGGAACATCGTTCCTAGTGTCTATATAATGGAAACTCGTGCCTTGTACAAAAAAATGCAACTCGTGCCCTATACAAAAATATGGCCCATGGTGCCCTATACAAAATATGGAAACTCATGCTGAAAATGCCACATCGTGGCTAGAGTACATAGGAGGGTCTCCCAATCCTCTTGCCCACCCTCGGAGCTCCTAGGTGCATCTCCAAAATCGATCTTCCTCTTCTTCGTGCTAGAGAAAGCTGGGTCCTTCCGACATCTTTGAGCGCATCCCCCTGTGAAGAACCTGCAATAATTAATTAATGCAAATACACAAGATATCAGAAATAATAGAACTTAGAATCACTTTTATATTGATCACGGGCCACTTCGAGGGGGAAACCGCCTTTGAGCAAGCTCAATACAATTAACTTCACGGTGCCTTCATAGGCCTCAACACACACTTATATACTAAGTCTAGGTGCCAATACCATGGGTCAATACTATGGGTCAATACAAACCATGGCCTAAGTGTAAGCGTCAATACTATGAGTCAAAACCATGGGACATATAATACTATGGGATGACTTACAAAGCATATGCGTCCAATACTATGGGTCAATACTATGGGCTAATATAATCTATGGATCAACAAATACTACGGGACGACTTACAAGGCATATGCGTCCAACAACAATATACTAACAAAGTAAAGACATGGGTTCCTAACATCCCCTCTCCCTTAGAAAAATCTTTGTCCTCAAAGCTTTAGATGTGGAAATTGATGCAGAATCTGAAGGAGTGGGTCCCTGTCACATCCCCATTTTGACCCCATTTGCATTAAATCGTAAATGATGTAAATATTGTTACTTAATCATGGTGAGGAGCTCAAGGACAAGGCCCCACCATTGATTTATCGTTTTATGTATCGACAATTAAAGAAATAGATGCCTATGGTTCTTGTGCTAGATGGGCACGATGTAAATAAGACATCATGTAAATACGAATTTTAATGAAAAATACCCACAACTAGCTATGCAATGCAACAAAGAGATGGGGCATGATTCTACAAGGAATAGGGAGGGAAATTATTCAAACCCTTGAGCCAATGGTGTTAATCCATGTGTCAATGGGGAAACCCATAAACCACCAACTACCCATTTTGTCTCATGCACCCAATCATTTAATTCTTCCAAAGATTGGTTGGGGTAGTTATTGCCTTGGGATTGGAGAAGTATGGTAGCCAGATTTTCATGCATGGGCAAGACATCAACCTGAAAATCATATTTTTGGCTTGCTAGGCAAGAAAACCCCCACCAAATGCTGCCTAAGGCCATTCCTCATGCATTACGTCCTTCCTCTCACGCGGACTAAGCTCACTGGAAGTTATCCTCACGTTTTTCACCATAACCCTGCGTTTTTCCATGCCCAGGAACTCGTTTTTGGTATTTTGCAGCAGCTGGGGAAGGAGGGACGCGATTTTGGACTGAGGGAGGGGTCGTTTTTTCCCTTGGGGCGTTTTTCTGAAATGGGTTTCTCTCCTAGTCGAATTTTCCTAGTTTCCAATTCATTTTGAGTCTACCCACGTTTTTCTGAAGCTCAGGAAACCCCACCTCATGCATTCCACTGTTGAAACGTTTTTCTCATGCTCAGCAAGTGTAGTTTTGCTGTTATGAGCATCCTTGTTTGATTTGAACCTGTAAGCAAGAAACTGGAGTGGTAGTGGACAGAATTAGCTTGATAAACCTAGTGTAGGGAGTAACCTCTCAAGAAGATCAAGAGGGCTGGCTACTTTTCTATGCACACCCTGAGAGCACTAGAAAGGAAGGTATGGCTTGAGGGACTGTGTGGCAGTGAAGAGAATACTTCCTGGTGTTGGGTGTGTAGGCATTGTGAGTGCCAAGCTGAATAGATCTAGGAGGGGTACCCATAGCTCTGTGGTTGAGCTCACTAGCTTAGCAATTCTTCCTTTCCATCTCCTAGTAGCCTAATAAACCCAATTGTAGATTGGCTTGGCTCACCTTGGTGTATGCTTGGCTATGTGGGAGTCTGCTGTTCCCTGGTTCCTTGTAGAGATCATGCCCAGCTCGGGGGTGGCAGTGGTGCTGAGAGATTGAGGAGCACACTGGCCTACGATTGGGTGGAACGTTGCAGTTGCATAGCCAGTTGCGTGGGACTACTTTCGCATAAGATAAGTGTTCTCCTGTATTAACTTGCAATTACTTATTTGATGAACATCTTAAATGTATGGCGGAGGTGCAATTCTTAATATTCCGCTGTGTTTCTCTTAAAAATCATACATTTCCATATGTCTTTGTTATATTATGTGAATGCTATATTTAAAAGTTTCATGGGGCTAGATGCCCAGTTTAGCACCACGTCCGTTATGCACATGTATATGTATGTTTTCATTTTCAATTTGAATGTTTATCTACCATGTATGGGACTAGATGTCTGGTTTAACATCACGATCCTCTCCATCTAGCTGGTATGATGGGAGGGGACATGACAGTCCCCTGTAGCATCCTTGAGTTGCATTCCAAGCCACTGGTGCCTTTCAAGTTTCAGGGAGGATTGCATGGAAGGATGTAGACGAAGAAGAACCATATCAGTGATGTGAAAAGTGCGCTCAGAACGGTGCTGATCGGCTTATTGTTTCAGTCGAATTCTTGCCATGTGAAAATTGTCCTGCAAAATGAGAAGAAGCTGATCATGGTTTCGAAGAATTGAGTCAATTGCCTGAACTAGGGAGCTGCTGAAGGTGTATGGAAGAATAACTGGTGGTGCCTGTCTAGAGACTGCTTCATATGGTGTCCTTTGAGATGTGGTACTATACCACTGGAGCGCTTCTAGGAAATCCATAGAAATAGTTGTCCAAATCTATGGAGGGATGGGCAAGGGTTCGAGCAGTCCCGAAAGGAGGGTCATTTCACCCTTGTTGACCTGGAAAGTATCACAGTCAACCACCATTCGTTGAATTGTCCTTTTGAGTCCCTGCCAAAAGAAGTTACATTGTTCCTGGTCATACGTTTTGAGGAACCCAGAGTGCCCTACTGATGAAGAAGCATGGAGTTCATAGAAGAGATAGTCCCATTGAATAAATTGCAACCAATTTGGAACAAGCAGAGAAATAGCTGTAAGAGAAACTAGGTCATCAAATGTGTGAGGAGGAGCATCTTCCACCATATTGTCCTTACCCTTCTGGTAAGTGGTCGCATAGTCATAACCCATGAGTTGGATAACCCATTTCAGGTGTGTTGGGGAGGAGACCCATTGTTCTAGGAAAGTTTCCAAACTCTGTGTTAAATTTTCAGAATTTTCTTGAATCTGATCTAGGATCTTAACTGAGAGAACAACATGTACAGCAAATCTACAGCATATCATTCATGGACACAATAATGCAAGCACAGAAGAGATAAAAGATTTACTTGGGGAAAACCATAAAGGTGAGAAACCCCAATAACTTCCTCAGAGATAGATAGAGCAATGATACAACCAGAATACAAGAGATAGTCTTCTCCTAGCAGCAGAGCCTCCTCCTCCACAAGTGTGCCACTCTCCACAGTGTGAGTGAGAGAATAGAATGTGTAAAATGAGAGAGACACACTATCTATTTATACACTAACTTGACTTGACCTTTACTCAACTAGGTCGGCCTCAACTTAACCACATAACATAATGCTGACTGGGCCGACACCCAATAGGGTGGTCTAATAACCCTTTGACCCACATGGCCGACCCCCAATAGGGTGGTCTAATAACCCTTTGACCCACATGACTTATACAGGGCCGACCCCAACAAGGTGGTCTAATAACCCATCAAGTATAAGTTACGACACTTACAATATAAATGACGACACTTCCGTATAGAGGAATAATAACATCTCTATAGGAATACAATATACATATATGTGAAATACATTCCAAAGTTACATAAACATCAACACTCTGGAGATCAGTCTTGATGCAGAAATAATTCCCCAATAGGGATTACTACCACTTCTGTATTGTATGCAAAATAGTCATCATTTCTTGCTAAGAGGTAGATGCGGCTAAATTCTTACCGAAAAGGTCTCTTGAAGGCAACAAGCTCATTGGTTCAACAAAGACACCTGCATATCTATCCAAGGAAGTAGTGGAGACTGTTGATGGGTGCATCTGAATGGAATGGAGCTGAGCGATGACACCATGTGAATTCTTCTTAAGTATTTTTTCCAGGCGATGTGAATTGATGATGCAGAAAGACCCTGGTTGTAAGCCCATAAATTTGTGTTGTGCCCCATTGACTGAAAATTGCATCCAAAGTGCAGCAAAATCCCATAAGATGGGGCCAAGTGTGCGTAACCATTGAACGCCCAAAACCACATCATATCCGCCTAATGACAAGGCAAACATGTGAGAGCGCGGGTTATAATCTTCCATAGAGATACGCACATTGTGACACTTCCCCTTGTAAGGTAAGGTGCCCCCATTGGTAACCATGACTTCAAATTTGGAGCAAGGATGGACAAAACAATCAACCTGTTTGGCAATCCGAGGATCAATGAAGTTATGAGTGCTACCAAAATCAATGAGTATGGTAAGAGGGAGCTTATTGAAGTATCCCTTGACTCGCATTGTTTGTGGGGTGGTGACATCGGTTACATCATGGAGAGAGATCTCGGGTGGGTCGTCCTGAGATGGGGTGTCAACAGGCGAGTGTTGAATGTCGACCTGATCATCTACTGTATCTGGAGCTTCTTCATAAAGTTCTGAGGTAGGCGGAGAATCCACATCTAAGAGATAGAGCTTTTGTTGAACACATCTATGTCCCCGAGTGAATTCCTCATCACAATTATAACAAAGCCCTTTTTATCGGTGTGCTTGCATCTCTATTTCAAACAATTGCTTGATAGGAGTTGGTTAAGGAGTAGGCATGATGGGAGGTCGTTGGGAACCCATCTTTCTGAAGGGAATAAAGGTGGGTTTGGAGCGTTGTTAAGCTGCGATCTTGTCCTTGGCCAGCTTAGCCAACCCTAGGACTTCCATCATTGTGTTGGGACAAAACATTTTGACCTCTGAGCATATTTCATCCTTGAGACCACTAATAAAACAACTCCTGTAGAATTCATCAGACAATCCTTCTGTGTGATTGGCTAGTTTCTCAAATTCTGTCTGATATTCTCTCACTGTGCCAGTTTGGTGAAGTTTAGTGAGTTCTCCTGTGAAGTCGTCAAAAGCATGAGGACCAAATCGTGGCAAAATGAGTTGGCAAAAATCTGTCAAGTTTGGCTCTGGATGAGCTTTTATGTACCAACGGTACCATTGAAGGGCTTCCTGTTGCAAATGAAAAGATGCAAGTGGAACTTTCTGGACATCAAAAGTATTATGCAAACTGAAATATTGTTCTACTCGGTATATCCATCCAGTCGGATCAGTACCATTGAAGCGAGGAAAATCAAGCTTCGGCCCACGAAAATTGCTGGAAGAAGAGAACCCAGTGGCTGCAAAATATTATGACTGTCGGTTATTGTTCATGGTTGAATGCTGAAGATGGAGGCTGATAAATTTTTCATCCAGATCTTGGAGTTTGGTTTGGATGGCTGCAAGTGCTTCCTTCATGGTGTTTGCTCCTGTGCGAGTGACAACCATAACCAGTAAAGTTTTTTTTTTTTGTGGGGGGGGGATGGATAGAAAAACACAAACACAAGCTTATTTAGTAAGGGGAAATTTGGATTTGGAAAAAACTCAGAGGGGTAATTGGGGTTTGACTAGGTTTTCGACACTTTCTCAGGGACAGGGAAGCAAAAAATGGGAATTTCAGAAGCGGGAACTCTATGGTAAAATTTGAAGGCAATTAGGTGAAAATTGAAGAAGTTATGGTAAACCCTAAAATAGACAAATGTGGGATTTCTGGTCTTGGGAAGTGGAATTTGGGATAGGGTCTTCCGGAATGAAATATGCAGAATGGGATTGCAGGGATGTTAGTGAAATTTCAGGGAGTTGAAACAAGGGAGATATGGCCGAAAAACAGGATTTTTTTTTTTTTTTTTTTTTAAGAAATGGATCAGCAACAGTGGCGCAGAAGGAATCCGCAACAAATGGATCTGCAACGGCATGGAAGGGATCGAAAATGGCGGGATCTGAAATGGCAACTGGATCTGGAACGACTTTCAAAATAGATCTGAAACAACTGGATCTGGAGCGGAAGTGATCAGCAACAGTTCAACTGAAAATAGATATGGACCCCAGGTATGTACGGCTTCCTAATAGTTCAAGTGTTTCACTCGGCCACCAATGTTGTCTGACGGCTTGCGTATTGGGGCAGTACTCCTCACTCCACGGCTCAGGTAAAACTGATAACCGCTTTGCCACAAACGATAGCTCTTAGTTTTCCTCACGGGTGGGAACTAGTCAATCAGGTAGGGGTCATTGCCCTTTTCACTGGCAGGTCCTCTCAATGGGCCAGCTACTTTGGGGTTCCTATGGCACTCCTCAAAATGAGTTTTAGGGCTTATGCCCAAGTACTTCCCACAGTTAAGCGGATAGGGATTATTCCCAAATCCGAAACTGCAACATATGCGAAAACATTTTGGCAGAAATTCCACCCAATGAGCCCAAGAAAGTGCTCTGATACCAGATGTGAAGAACCTACAATAATTAATGAATGCAAATACACGAGATATCAGAAATAATAGAACTTAGAATCACTTTTATATTGATCACGGGCCACTTCGAGGGGGCAACCTCCTTTGAGCAAGCTCAATACAATTAACTTCACGGTGCCTTCATATGCCTCAACACACACTTATATACTAAGTCTAGGCGCCAATACCATGGGTCAATACTATGTGTCAATACAAACCATGGGCTAAGTCTAGGTGCCAATACTATGAGTCCAAACCATGGGACATATAATACTATGGGACGACTTACAAAGCATATGCGTCCAATACTATGGGTCAATACTATGGGATAATATAATCTATGGATCAACAAATACTACGAGACGACTTACAAAGCATATGCGTCCAACAACAATATACTAACAAAGTAAAGACATGGGTTCCTAACACCCCCTGAGCCCTGAAATGACAACAATAATATGTCAACTTTTTCTGGAAATTATACAAGTATAAAACATAATTTCAAAATAAAAATAGTTTTCAAATATTGGATAACTCATTGCATGCGAGACTGTAAGTTGTGCGGGGGTCTCCGTCCTTCGTGATCTAAGTTTCTCAGAAATGCCACCCTGCAACATTTAGAACAATCAGATCAATGATGAAATTAGATGCATATAGTAATTTCCGTTAAAATTGAACAAGATTTTCATAAACTAGTCAATCTCACCGTGAACAAAATCAGCTGGTCTTCGGGGCTGGTGGATGGAGCAATCGGCTGGACAGCCTACTTCGATGCTATGGTGGACGATAAAGAGGAGGATGTAGCCACATTGACGGTGGTTACACCACTGGGGGGAATAGTGGAAGAAGGGGGGGTGGCAGGAGGAGGCATGGACTGGGGTGGGCGAAGTGGAGATGGATGTCTAGGGCTATAAACTCCAACTGGTTGTAGTATGGATCGGTGCACCCTGGAAGGGGAAGCAAGTGTGGTGGAGGAATGTGGGGGGGCATGAGGTCTGCGTTGCGGTAGAGGGATGGGTGACTGTGGATGGGTGGTATGCCGTGGTCGGATAGGGGAGGGTGGGAACATGGGAAACTGATACGGAGGTGGAGCTGGATATGATACATAAGGGGGAACTGGATGGAACCATGGTGCTATATAGGAGGGGGGGGCTGCATGGAAGGGGTTGGGGAATGGGGCATGTATTCCAGGGGATACAACTAGCATATAGGGTAGCCGAAAGGTTGGGGAGGCAGGAATAACAACACTGGCAGGCAGAGGTGCTCTCACCTGCATACACATTTATAACCTCATAGTTTAATATACAAAAATATAAATATACACGGACAAGTCATCGTATTTGAAATTAAATTTATGCTTTAATACAAATGATACCTGTGCACGTGGAGAACTGTTGGTCCCCACTGGCGGTGTTTGGTCATTGGAGCCCACAGACACCTGTGCGAACACTACAATTTTTAGATTGAAATTATAAAAACAATATTAACAATATTAAACATAATGCAAATGAGAATGACAACGATGGTACTTAAAAAACATGACTGCAATTAATTTATATTCATGTTAGATGATATTCAATATTCTGAAAGGATAGAAGGTGGCATGGCATGAAATTAAAATTAAATAAGGTGAGAGGGCATATAAGGTGACATGGTGAGCTTTTCCTTTTCTAGAGTCATCCCCATGAGTAGGTGAGATTTTCCTTTGGCCCTAGAGAGATCTGCAGTGCCTCATAAGCGAATGGAATTCATGTCCATTTACAAATTTGAATTGGAAACCTATGTAATGTGTTTGGGTTCTTGATGAAGAGTTCATAGGTTTTGATGTCTTCTTATAGATTTGTAGTTTCCTACAAGATTGATCCACCCAGTGGAAAAGTATTTGCATCCCTAGAGTGAGGATCTTGAGTCACTTTATTTCCATAACATTTACATCATCAAATAAAATGGCATCTCATTGTTTAAATTTGCAAAGAGGTGTTAAATAGCAGTTAAGTTAGTGTGCATGTTATTTAATACACTTTAGAGTGTTGATCGTTAGAAAAAGGAAGAGAGAGAAATATTTTTCATGATTAACTTACTTACAAGCTTGAATGTGCCATGTTCTTTTGCATTGAATGAGTAATTATTTGTTCTTGATTGAATAGCTATGTTGTCAGAATGATATCACTTGATTGAAATCAAAGAAATCTTGAGTGAAATGAGTTAAATGAGTATTCTTGATGCCAAATGTCTTACCAAGTTGTATTTGAATCAAGATAATAGCAAGGCCCCATAGACCATATTTGTAAGATTATCGCTCTTCCTTATGGGCCTTACATCATTTTCAAAAACTTTAGTGACAATACATGTGATAAGTTGTTTTACGTTGTTTATATGTCTTTCCTAATAGCATGTTCTAGGAGTAGTAGTATGATTACTTTCAGTCTCAAATATTAGGATAAGCTGGAAATCCTGTGATAATAAACTAGGGTAATAAGGACGTGAGAAACATTATGTTCTTGAATTTCTAGAAGCTTGGCCACTATGATTCTCTTTTTCCCGAGAGTTTTGCACAATGCAATGAAAATTCATAACAATAAATAGTTTTCCTATTGGTCTCGGTGGATGCGAAAGTGACAAGTACAACATCTCAGTGAACTCAATTGATGCAACAAAGTTAGAAGAAGCATAGAAGTGATTTGACCACCTTTACCATTAAAAGAACCTATTAGTAGAATACGGGGGAAAGTGATAATTACCATGGTAATATATTCTCAAAGTTTAAGCTTGAAGAACACATGGCATAAGGGCATGCCAGCAAAGGTTGATTTGGTGGACAAAGTGATGGGCATTGGAACAATTGGAACACCTATTGAGCCAAGAGTCAAATGACCCATATTGTGGTCATTTGAAGATGATTTGGACAAGGAGAATACATGGCAAAGATAACTTGGATGACATGGTGACAAATAGCAAAGCAACAATAACACACATGGCATTGGTCAAGCACGGGAAGAGAAAACAAGCATTGGATGGTAGTCTGAGGATGAAGGACACTACGGGCATCACCAAAACCCCAGCTGCGGGCTCATCATTGGTCAAGTAAGAATGACAGATTTTGGAAATTTCTCTCCCATTTGTATAATCATCAGAGGTCTAGGATGCCTAAAGTGAACATGGACAAATGTTTATAGTTTTCTTAGGTTTTCATGTTTTATAAGGTTTCATTTTTTTGGGGTGGGATTATACGATTTTATAGCTCTCAAATAAATTAGACAATATTATAAACACAACTATAAAATACGATGATCATATGGTAATTACTCAGTGCTAATTAATTTGTAATTACCGAACACAAATTACTTGTAACTAGATCTAATTATTCAAAGTAAAGAAGTTACCTATGTGTATGGTGCCGCGATCTCCTCCGTTGTCGCCATGGCTCCATCTAGGTCAAAGGAATCGATGTCCTCCCACCTGGTGGATGGAGACCCGGCCCTGAATAACTAAACATTAAAACAAATAGTCAACAATGTGTAATTCAAAGTTAAATATATTAAACAATATGATATCAAATAAAATACAACAAATACTTGAACATTAAATAAAACAATAAAAAACCTGATCCATGAAGCTCCCTGTGGCATCCTGCTATGTATCACCATGGAAAGAATGACCACAGTGAGAACAACGATGTGCCGTTGTTCCAACAGAACTAGAAGGCCCCGCTTGGGTTCCACTTGTACCCAGCATGTCCCGGCCACCACCCGTAGACTGTGCAGTTGTCTGTGTCTCATCGATGTCCTCTCGGCACTAGGAAGACATGGCCACAAATTTGGTATGTCTGAGCAAGTCATGTGTGGCACATATGACGGAGTCATGAATCTCATCTAGGCCGCTACCAAACCCGGGTGGTTGAGGAGGGAGGTTTGGCTCTCTCCTGGGTGCAGGAAGTCCTCTAAGTGGTTTGTGGTGCATTTGAGGTCGATCTTGGGCAGAGCCAAGACCAACACTTTGAAACTCAGTGATGTCAAAATAGTTGACATGCTACCCTAGCTCAAAATCAGCCCACAATTTCCGACAGAAATATTGTGGGACCTCCAAATTGTTGCACGGGGGCCTGTCAAATACCATGAACCACCTCTTTCTCCAGTTATCTCTCCATGGCTGGTAAATGCACTAGTCCATGCAAACCCGAGGCCTCATCACAGCTGGAGGCTGTCCCATCGAGGGAACTATGAACTTGCTATACAACTGGGCTTTGGTGATGTTCAAGTCTTTTATCTTCTCTTTGGACAACCGAGTGGAGTAGTGTTTCCTCATTCGAGCCCTGTATTGGCTCAAGTTTGTTATCTCGCTGTGTGCAATATTGATTGATTCAATAATGTTTTGAAGTGAGAAGTCAAGGAAACCCGAGAGGGTTCCTTGATACTATTCAATTCATTACTTAGCGCCCTTAATTGATTTAAGTCTTGGTGTAATTGATCTTCAGGGTTTTCATTCGGTTCATTGTCGGTTCCCATATTGTCTTCTCAAGGTCGGGTTTCATTGGTTTCATCGGATGGTTCAGGTGTGTCTGACATCTTGTTAGGTGTAGATGGCCTACAATTATATTTCCTTGGTCTTTTAATGGATTGTAATTTTTTTTTAAAATTCAAATTCAAATGGAAAACAAAAAATAAACACAAATCTGTGCTTTGAGGAGCACCTACCTGGAGAAATCGATGGCACTGTGGTATAGGAGAGGTTTCTTAGTGTTGATGAGGATTTGGTTGCTCGAAGCCATGTTCGCGGGGTTGCACAGTGCGCTTGTGGGTTGAAGAGTGAGCTCATGGGTCTATCGAAAATCACAAACCCGTGAGCTCTGTTATTTTTTATTAAAAAATAGAGGCGCGCACGTGCCATTGATGTGTGTGCGCCATTTTGCGCGTACGTTTCAAAGGCGTGTGCGCGTCGCTTTTTTCCACGTGGGATGAACCACGTGGACGTTCGGCATTGCCGAAGCAATGATGCGTGTGCGCCTTTGGAGGTGTGTGCGCGTTGTTTTGTTTTTTCCGCTCATGCGATGTTGTTGTAGTTATTTTGGGTACCAGCTTTGTACGGGTACCCTTGTTGCAAAAAGTTTGTCCATTTGGGAGGGATGAATAAAAAACAAAAATTGAACCTATATTTGTTTGTTTGTTTATACATAAAAGAATGTGTAGACATTCCCCATGCATGCACCTTGTCTACTTTCAAGAACACACATGTGTTTCTAATATATTTGGATAGAGGTTACATACATTAATGATAAAAAAACAAACTATATAGCCATTTCTTATTTTCCCCGTATTAATTCTAACTTCTATAAGAAAAAAAATTTAGAAAAAAATTTCCTTATAATGGTTTAGAACATGATATTTCTATTGTAAGGAAGGAAGGAAATATCATTTTGATGGATGATTTCAATTCCCTAACTTCGAGTAACCAAGCTATTTTTTTAAGCAGTTATTCCAACCCTAACCCTCTTTGGTTAGATGAAGACCTTGTGCTAGCTAATAGTTACAAAAGAAGTTATGAAGATCTAAGTGAAAATTTATTCGGTTTTGAGTTCGTCAAACTTTGTAGTGCTCAACATCTTATAGTTTGCAATGGCCTACTAAAGTGGCCAAATTCTAGCTGTATGACTTGTATAGATGGGCTTGGCGGTAGTGTGGTAGATTATGTTATATCTTGCATCCCTTTATACAACAAAAAATAGATTTTGACATCTTAAATGACCATGAGCCTCACTTTGATTATATGATTTTAATTTTAACTCTTAATCTTGTCATGCATAGTGATCCCAAAGGGGAAAACTATCATGTTCAAAAGCACCTAATCTTCGATAAAAATAAAGCTGGCCTTTTTCTATATGATTTAAAAAATGATATGTTTCATTTATCTAGTATGGACAATATAGAAAATCTCTACCGTAATTTTACTACAGCCCTCTGATTGTCCATTAATGTAAGTTCTCTACTGAAGTCTCAGGAAAAAAGAGAGATAATAGAACCAACCCTTGGTATGATCAAAAGTGTAAAGATGTGAGAAAATAAATTAAGCAAGCTACTATAGAATCACTAAAAGTGGACAAGATAAATTGGTACAAAGGCAGGTAATTAAAAGAAAAAAAGGGGTGCTATCTAAGTAAAAGGAAGTAAAATTTTTTACACCTCTCCAAGATGGATCTTAAGAATTTTTTAAGGAAAATTCTAACTTGAAAAACAAAAGAAGATAATAAGATTGTTTTGCAGGAATGAAATTCCTATCTTAAAAAACTTTACGAATCCACTAATATTAGAGATAACATTCAAACCCTTATTACAATGAAATAATTTTTCTCATTAGAAACATCAATTTTGGGGTTAAGCGCCTAGCAAAGGGAAAATCCAAAGACAATGAAGGTTACCAAGAATAAATCTTAAAAATTGGGGGGGTCGTCCTCATTTTGCACATCAAAAAACTCTTCAACATAATAGTCAAGAAAGGTTTCCCCACACCTTGGAATTAGAGCCTCATTATTCTTATTTTCAAAAGTGGTAATAAATATAACCCCTCTAATTATCGGACCATTATGATTAGCTCTCTCTTAGCTAAGTTTTATGGTATTATCTTAGAAAATAAGATCAACAAATGGCTAGAAATGGAAGGTAGGTGGGATAAAGGCCAAGCATGTTTTAGAAGGAATCACTCAACCATGTACCACCTCATTATGATTAGGATCATTGAGAAGGAATGAAATAATAATAAGTGTGGTCTATTTTGATGCTTTGCGGACTTTAGAAAAGCTTTTGATATGGTTCCTAGAAATAACCTATGGAATATGATATAGGAGCGTAAGGTTCCTTTAGAGTTGAGAGTCGCGATAAGGTTATACAAAAGGGTCATTTCCAAGTTTCAGAACACTGAGGGGTGGTCGACGGATATACACTGTAATATTGGAGTTGAGCAAGGTTTCCCTCTCTCCCCTACCCTTTTTTCCATTTACATCGATAATCTAGAAGGTTGTTTTGAAGAAGGAGGCTACACAAGCATGATCTTAGTTGGGATAGTTATCATCCTTCTGCTTTATGATAATGATATTGTTATGTGTCCCTTTGATCTTGATAAGCAATTAAGAATTATCAAATATTTCTTCTCTAATATGGGTATGATTGTTAACATCAACAAGGAAAAGGTTATGATTATAAGGTTCAAGAAAGACACCTACGCTTATTTTATATATTACAATAGCAATTTGGAGGAAGTGACTTCTTAAAAATATCTCGGAATTGATATTCATCACAAGCTCAATTGGAATTATAGTGTCAAGAAAAGGATTAATGGAGGGTGGAAAGCTTATTTCGGTCTTGAAAACAATTGTAAATTATCCAACCCGTTGGATAAAAGGAAGTTCCTCTTTGAAACCCTTGTCATTCTCGTTATCTTATACGGTTGTGAAGTATGAGGTTGCATCATTTATAGGGAATCTTGGAGAAAGATTAAGCAAATCCAAAAGCATTTATAACTTATGACCTCAAAATTAAAAGTAATACACCTTATCCTATTCTCCTCATAGAAGTGTGTTTTTCCCCCATCAAGACATGGATAAGACTAGGTACCCGATGTATGAAAACAAGATAAATAACATGGGAGACGATAGAATTCCTAGAATTTATTTAAAATCAAGTCAAAACCACTTGTTCCTTAAGAGGGGTTGGTGTAAAGATATCATGGCTCGGTTAAACCATTGGGGAATTGACGAAAATGACACTTTGTAAAATATCAATAATGTCAAAAATATTATTACATCTAATTTTAAATAAAAAATGTGGTGTGAGAAATATTTAGAGTTTAAAAGAAAATTAAGATACTATAAGGAGGTCATTAACCCTAATATGGAAGATCGGAAATATCTCTCGATATTAACTAGTTCAAAGAAGAAAAATAATATAGTCGATATAAGAATGAACTCGTATGATCTCCATAGTGAAATAGGGCGTTTGTAAATTCCTAAAACACCATGGGCGAAAATGATTTGCCATCTTTGTGAGTCTATGAGTGTTGAGGACGAAAACCGCTTTCTTTTAGAGTGTCATGCTTACACCCACATTAGATCTCAGTTTCATAGTATTTTTTACAATACAAACCTTTCTAACCTCCTCACTTGCCAAAACTATAGCGAGATGGGAAATATTCTCTTCAAGTTTTTTTAAGCATAGGAATAAAATTTTAAAGCGAACCAAATAATTCCGTTCTTTCTTCTTGAGGTCCGATAAACCAAAGTTGGTCTCACTGGATGTTAATAATAATAATAATAATAATAATATATTTTTAAAGTCACAACCAAGCTAGACACCAATTTGGTATATGTGGTACAAGGGACCCCCTATGCATAGTGATTTAGCTACTAAAGTCTACGGAGGTATACATACCCTACCACCCTTCGGATTTGAACCTATGACCTCCTAGGATGATTTACACATGTTCTTAATGACTAGGCCCACTTAGACTGTAATCATAATAAACATGACATATGGTTACATTCTTAGAAATGCGAGTTACTTTATAAATGGCCAATTTTCTTATGCTCTTTTTCGTTTTAAATTTGAAATACATAAATAATATTAAATCGAAAGATAAGTTTTTAAAAGCTATATAAAGCTTTCTTCATTTTCTATAAGAGACAAACCTAAGCCTAAAACTCTAAATAATGAGTTCTCATCTCTTGATATCTACTCCCTAACTAAAAGACACGAAAAAGGATGAGTAGAAAAGATGTTATTCTTGAGTAAATCATTAAAAATCCTTGATAAATTAAATGTAATAAAATTCAAATTTGTATAATCGAAAATTAATAAAAATATAATTATATTAACCGAATCCAATAAAAATATAAAATGTTTTTTACAAAATTACATATATAATGCTTATATATATCTAAAAATATAAATATGTATAAATTGCATTAATCCTCAAACTAGACCATACTCCATTTTTTAATCAATTTTTTAACCATATTAAATATCAATTCCAACCTTACAATGATCAACGATCAACGACAAGTGTATCATGCACATCAAACCACTAATTTTATCACTTAGTATTGACATAAAAGTTTTGAAAATTTAATATTCCAATAATTATTGTTGAATGTTTTCACACTACCATGTCCCAAAAGGTACCTTACTAAAGTTTAAGGAAACTGAAGTAGAATTCAAAAAAGAAAAAATACATCAAAGAAATTACAAAAATTAAAAGTTAAGTTGGGCATTTACTTGGAATAAATCTAAGCTAATTAAGTGTTCTTCAATTTATGAGTCACAAGGTGTAAAATCTTTGGTGAAAAGTAAAACTAAAATACTTAAAGGAGATTCTTTTGTAGTACCAGAATGTATAGAGTAAGTATTGGGCTTTCCTTCTTTTATGGTACTTTAAGGTTGGTTTTGATCAAAATATATTAAAATTTTAAAATATGCTCAAAAAAAGTTGAAAACCTAGAATATTTAGATTACATCCTATCCAAAATATCAATTGTGTGTCAATTTAATTTGCAAATTTAGGCTTTTTTGAATATATGAAAGTTAAAATAGTGGAAATGAAAGTGATCATAATGGATGGATATGGTATGGTAGGAGGATGAGCAAGGTGAACAATTTTTGGGTGTTAACCATTCTTGCAACAAATTACATTCATTTTTAATATTATATTAAAAAGATCTATTTATATTATATTAAGCAAGGCTTTTCATCATTTCATAAATATTTTGGTGGTTTTTGCATCCCTAGCTCTCCAGACTTGCAAAGGTGGAAAATCCTTTCCTCCCATGACATTTTAGCAAGCCCATGGTTTAACTATGAAGTTCATGAGAGTTCATTATAATCTTAGCAATATTAATTTTTTTGTTTAATTTTATTAAAATAGGAAGATAATTTTAATACTCAAAAGTAAAGTTAATGATCTTTTTATAATATCTTAATTTTCTTTTAAGCTCTAAATCTTCCTTACATCACATTATATATATAAGATGGACTTTTATTTATTATATATTAATTAAGAGATCTCACATCCCATTTTATTGATGACTATTTGTTTTAAATTTCTATAATATATATGTTAAATTTTATATCAGCTTAGTAACAAAAAAAATATGTAAATGAAAAGAAGTTAAAAACTAAATTTTAAATTAATTTATTGACAAAATATTATAGAGATAAAATAAAGAGAAATGAAGACTTCAACTCAAAATACTAGATAGGAAAACTAGTAAAATGTGTTTGATATGAGGCTAAAAGGATTTTATATTATAAATTTAAATAAGAAAAAAATAAATAAATAAATTTATATGAATATGCTTTATGTATAATTTCATTCATTTTTAAAATTAATTAAAAAATTTATTTTTATATTTTATGTTTTGAAAGAACATAAAATCATTTTATACCATTTAAATTAAAGGAATGTTAAGTAATTAAAATAAAAATATTAGTCAATAATATAAAATTTTATATTATTTTTAATTTATATAAATTTTTTATATTTTATTACAATTTTTTTTGTTTAGTTATTATTTAATAGAAAATTAATGTTAATATTTTTTTATAGTATATTTTATTTGTATTTATATTAAAAATGGTTTTTTTCATAATTTTGAATTATATATATGTATATATATATATATATAATTTTTTAAAATTAAAATTAAAAAAATCTTAATTTTTTTATTATTGAAAAACAAAAGTGAAAATGAAATTTTAACATTGCTTCCAGTAACCACAATACTCACATTATTTAAAGTAAAAATAAAAATCAAATAGAACATTTTTTTTATATGATTTAAACTGTAGCACAATACAATCACCATTTTTTTGTTTTAAGCAAGCCAACATTCTAAAAAAAATTGATTAGTGACACCATTCAACTTAAAGATTAAAACCTTTCATAAACTTTCCACACATGATTACAGAGAATGGTTGTTATCAAGCATCACTGGCCCACTAAAAATTACATAAAATTGAATAGTGCGCGCAATCGCCCACTGAAAATTGCAATCAGGATCATAAAATTTATCAATAGAAACAAATGCCCATCAACTTTATGTAATAATCCTTACACTTCAAAATCAAATCCAAGATTAAACTAATCACAGAGAAGATCTTGACCTTAAAAATAAGAGGGGACCCCAAAATCATTTTGAGTGGATACGACGCTTACAATTCACTGCTCAATATCCTTCTGGTTCTTTGTTATGCTCTTCTTTCATTTCATGACCATACCATAAGGTTTGAAGGCATCCACCGCCATTATCATTGTACGTGTAGGCAATTGACGGTGCAGTAGCAACAATTGAATTTAATAGTGTCCCGTACAATATATATTATTGATCGCTGATGAAAGTTAACTCGCAGAGAAAGGATGACAATGGCAGCCTGCAGGGCCTACTGCATGCATGTCTATGATTTTCAATGTTAAGAAAAATATGATAAAACGGTACTCACATGCAAATATAGCCTAATGGGTCACCTCTCTGTGTTGTCTTCATTGCAGCCGTTGCATTTGTCAGTATTTCTTATTTTTTGGGGTAAGCGTGATTAGGACATCAGTGGTTGAGGACGAATTTATTCATTCTTTAGACAAATGTATTACTCGCTGCCATGCCTATTTGGTTTATACACAAACCAGACACCAGCTTGACCCGACCATCGCCCGGAACGGTAGTTAGTACACCGCATTAAATGTAACCCTGTTTTCACTGTATTAATTTTACGAAGTAATGAACTTTCCAGCCAAGAAAACATGGGGGACCAGGAGGGTTTTCAATAGGTAAAGTAGGTATGGTCTGTGTGAAAAGTGATTCACCAGGAGCATATATATAGTCTGTGTGCAAAGTAGAAGAGACGCGTCTTTGTTTAGAATTCTGTCGCACTGGACAAAACATTTACAACTATTAAAGGTACTCTTAGGGTCTATGTGCACTTAGGAGGAGAAATATTGTGGGAAGTAAAGATAACAACAAGAAATGAAAACTCTCCAAGGACTAGAAATAACATCCACATAATTAAAAAAACTAATACACAACTTGAAAATAACTAACAAAAACTTGAATCAATCTCAAATAAAGCAACAAAGTCAAGAAAAACACAATGCCAAGAAACATATATGGTTTCATAGCTAGAAAAGATAAATTTTAAATTTGTAAAATATATATGTGACATTCACATAAAGAAGTTTTATATCAACAAAAAAAAGTAATTTTCTCAAGTTCAGAAACAATAAGAATGAATGAATAAACCATGCCAAGGAAGGGCATTGCTAAATCTATGTTTTAAGCATGACATTCTCTTGGAAAATAAATTGCCAATTAAGGAATCTTTACCTCTACTAAAAAACAACATTAAAATGATTGTTTTCATTAATGAATATCATGGAAGGAAGAGACTTAATCAATTAGGAATGACACCTAAGAGATTCAAGTTGGAGGAGTAAAATCAAGCAATGGGGATAATTAAAAAAGGCCATAAAAACAATGCCTCCGGGTAGCTAAACCTAACAAAAAATAAAACTATGAGGCACTCTAACCTAACAATCATGGTACTTAGAAAGTGCACCCCAAGTATATACTCATTTATCTAAAAAACATGATAAACAAAGTATGGAAATGACCCTCCAAATTTCCATGATTTGGATATAAAATCTCACTCATGTGCAAAACTCACAAACAAAATAAACAAAATAAGGAAATAACCCTCCAAACTTCCATGATTTTGATATTAAAACTTACTAATTTGTAAAAATGACACAATGTTTAAGACCCATTTGTTTGTAAAATAAAACCCAAAGTACATTCCTTTCTCTACAAAAACATGATAAAAATGACACTACAATGTTTAAGACTCATTTGTTTGTAAAATCAAACTCAATGAAACTCCCTCCTCTTTAAAATAAATAAATAACACAAATATTGGTAAAAGGGAAAACTACTCTCAAAGTCAATAAAAAAATAGCTTTGTGAAAATAAAATTAGATGATTGAAATATGGAGTCTTCATATACTATCTTGAAATGAGAGAGTTAAGATAGAGAGAATAATTAATGGAAAAATAACATGAAAAAAACCTTATGAAAATGAAATATAAAATTATCATTCTTATGTTTAAATGAGAGAATTAAGATGAAAAAAATAATTAATGAAAAGATAATATGAAATTGAAACTTGGAAAAATAAGATGAAATAATTGAAATATGAAATCTTATATGCTCAAAGAAAGAGCTAAATTAATAAAAAAATGTATTAAAGATAATTATAAAATCACCTTTTTTAATTTTAATATTTAAATTAGTAAAAATCTATTTAATTAACTATAAATTAATTATGATTAAATTTTAAATTTAATTTTTGATATAATATACATATAATAAATGAAATAATTGGAATGTGAAATTCACGAATTATTTTGAAATGAGAAAGTTAAAAAAGGAAAAAAAATTAAAAAAAATAAAAATATCTAAAGAATAAATATAAAATCATTTTTTTTAATTTTAATATATGAATTAATAAAAATACAATTATTAATTAATTATATTAATTTAGTTATTCTTTATTTTTATTTTTCATTTTTTATTTTTTATTTTAATTTTGATATTTCAATTAACAAAATCTATTTATTAATTAACTATATCAATTTAGTTATGGTTTATTTTTCATCTTAAAGGAGTAGTCTATTTACTCTAGGTTCTAGATTTTATGGTGGGTTTTGATTAGAATCTAGTAATTTTTTTGGGGTAAAATTTAAATTTGGAAGTGTTTTTAAATTGTATTTTTGAATTCATAAATAGATTAAGCACCCTTCAATACCTCCATGACACCCAAATTATGTAATTTCCATAGCTAATATATGTGATTTTAGGATCTTTTACAGATTTCCAACTAATTCCAAACAAAATAAGATGAAAAATATGCTCACAAAAGGTTGAAAAAATAGAATATTTAGACTACACACCCATCTTAACTTGTAAATTTAAACAAAATAAAATATCACCTCATTAATATATTTTTACTATATTTATAATTTATGAAGAAAACAATTATATAGTGATTTCTTTCCATATATCACTAAAAATTCAAATGCTTAATATTGTATATAAGTTTATTTTTATTTAAAATACAATTTGAGTAATAATTTCTTATTCTTCTTCATTTAAAACTTTGAAAAAATGGATAATGTCAAATTATATATAGAATAGACTTTGCAAAATATAATAATAAGTATTTTATGACTATATAAAGCTTCTTTGTAATTCTAATTATGGTGATGATTATTTTGTGTAGAGAAATTTAAAACTTTAAAGAATATGTTTCCATACATTAATAGTTTGGTTTTTTTTTTTGTAATTTGTCATTTATAACCAATTTCAAGTTAACCACTTGAGCTAACTCACTCACAATAATTTGGTTATTTAATTTTCAATATAAATTTATCTTAATTTTCTAAAAAATAATATGTTTAGGTGTATTTTTTTTTTCAAATTTTGCATTCTAAAATATATTTACACCTCAAAAAATTTATATTAATTTATGATACAAATCCATAATAATGAATCAATACTATAAATCTAAATCAAAACTATAAAATTTTACACTTAAAAAAAATGCAAATCAGTCACATATATAAAAATCATTATTGCAAATCAAAATCAAAACTGTAGCACAATACCATCACCAATTTGGTTCCTTACACAATCCAAACTTTCAAAAATAAAGTCAACAATTTGATGAGCTACACAATTCAGCTTTAAAGATTAAAACCTTCCTAAACAGTGACATGATTACCATCAAATCACAAAGAATGGCGGTTATCATGCATCACTGGCCCACTAAAACTTGCTGTAGGGCACATAAAATTGATTAGAGCACGCAAACGCCCGGTGCAAATTGCAATCAGAATCATAAGAATTATTAATAGACAAAAATGCCTATGAACGTATCTGATGATCACTACACTTTAAAATCAAATCCAAGGTTAAACTTATCACGAGAGATGATCGTGATCGTCAAAATAAAACGGACCGCAAAATCATTTTGGATGGAGACGAAACTTACAATTCATTGTTAGATATCTTTCCAAGTTTTTTTTTTTAAATTTAGGAATTTTCTTACCGTCGTTAAAGATAAATATATAATGAATATACTATCATCCAAATATGGATATATAACCTGAACCTATTTAGCCCAAATTTGGACAAATCACACATAAGAGAAAATGACAAATTACAACACCCCTCTTCAACCCTAACCCTAACCCTAGTTCTTTCTAATGCTTCCTGCATTAGGTATGACAAATTACAACACCCCTCCTCAACCCTAACCCTAGCCCTAACCCTGACCCTAGTTCTTTCTAATGCTTAATGCATTAGGTTTCAACTTTCAACTCATACAACAGCCATCGTTAATCAGATTGTATGTTGAGGCAATATAGGACGGTGCATATGTAAAATCAATGGTTGATTTTTCTGTTACCCGATCCGGTTGACTGAACGTAAATGTTTATTATTGCATTACATATATTATGGAAATTACCTGGTGGTAGCTGAAGGATGACAATGGCAGCCGGCAGGCCCTACTGCATGCATGTGTTGAATTTGAATGTTGAGGAAAATATGATAAAACGGTACTGACATGTAAATATAGAGTGATGGGTCACCTCTAGCAGGGCGGTCAGGTTTTTGGGGTGACAAGACGCTCTTTGTTGTCTTTACTGTAAAAACTGCATTTGTCAGTGTTATTTTTTATTCTCGAAAAGGAATTTAATCGTTCTTCTTGCTGGCAAATGCATGACTCCCTGCCGTCCTGGTTTGGTTTACAGAAAGCAGACACCAGTTTGACCCGACTATCTCTTCGTCATGGACAAAGAAAGATATACAGTTGCCGTTAAATTAATTTAATGTCCTGAACTTTCCAGCCAGGCAAACATGGGACCAGGAGGGATTCTCAATAAGTAGCAGGTATGGTGTGTGAGAAAAGTGATTCACCATGAGTATATCTACCTTTGTGTTTATTTTTTGGTTTGTTTGTTTATGAATCTTCTCCGCAATGTGCAAAGTAAAGAGAAACACGTCTTCTGTTTAGAGGTCGGTGGTTGTATTGGATCAAACATGGTTTAGTTTAGAATCGTCTATTTTGGTTTTGTAGATTTTGATTTTATTGAATTCAGAGATGCTAGATGTTTTAGAGTCCAGTATGAGGAGATGTTGTAACTTTAAAAAAAGAAATACATCTCAAAAAATTGGATTCTTGTGAGTGTTTGACAAATATTGATTTAAAATGAATCTATACTGGTTATTAATATACACTTAAAAAAATTAACAAAATACTCTTATCCAAAACATGTTGATTCATTTAATTACATAAATATAAGGACAGTTTGAAAATAAACAAATTAAGATGGGTTAAATAGAAATATAAAATTGATTAATTCAAAAAAAATTATTATACTAAAATAGCTTATAATATTATGAAATATTTGATTATTAAATGTATTATTTTAAAATTAATATCATTATAAAATATTAAAATAAATTGAGATTGAAATGGATGTGTTCTTTTTTTCATTTTTATTTATGAAATATAACTACAAAGAAAGTGTATTTAATATTGATTTCTCATTCTCATGACGATAACAATACAATAGGAATGGAAGCTTTTTTCTTTCTTAAGGTTTAATAGAGAATGATAATATTTTAGGGTGGGAATTAGGGTTTTGAAAGCATCAATCCCCAATTAATGTTAAGGTTTTGGACTCTCTAGAATTTTTTTGAAAGTCCACTCTGGACTGTAGCTCCACATATGTGAGTAGTTGAAGTTAACTTAGATTTTGGACCCTCTAAAATATTCTTGAAATTCCACATGTGACTCTCATGGAGGTTAAGGGGATCCATCAACTTGTGGAATGGCATATTATATCCTTTATCCAAAATAGATGGAAAATTCTATTTTTGCTCAAATCAAAGGTAGGTCCTTTTAGGTTTTTTCAAGGTTTTGGGTCACTTCATAAACCCTCAAAACCCATGGGATGTGGAGGAACTATGCCCTTGGAAATTTGACCTATGCAACTAAGTAGGGCATCAAAATTTCTATTGGCTTATGTGTATGGAACTATGCCAAATAAAATGGTCCATTTGGGTTACCGTAGTCATCATTCGTGACTCAATGCAACATAACCATCAAGGAACTTGATGAATGTCACAATCGAACATAACCATCGAGGAACATTGATGAACATGGCAATTTGACATAAGCCAATGATGGCCAATGCCGCAATGTGACATAACCATTGAGGAATGTCTCAATTCAACATAACCCTTGAGGAACATGAGGATGCAACATAATTATTTATGAACATCAACACATATACTTCAATAAATATCTTAAAAAATAAATATCATATTCTATATTATATATATTATTAACAAACAATAATTAAAGCATCACCAATTATGCACTCAAGCCATCAGACAAGCAAGCAACAAAGTCAACCATTGACTTTGTTTTCTCATTCCTTGGTCGAAATCCACAATCGGTTTAAGGATTGGTGTCAAACATGGTTAACCATACTGATCCATCATAAAACAATCTCAATATTACATAACTTTTAATGAATGTATCAATTCAACATAAGTAATCCAAGATGAATGTTGCAATGTGACATAACCATTGAAGTATGTTTTCATATGACATAACCCTTGCCGAATATCATAATGTGACATAAATCTTGATAAACATTGCAAGGAATTCAATCCTTTAGACATGCAAGTGACAAACTCAACCATTAGCTCATTGGCTTTGCTACTTACCCATCTAATGGTTGAAATGCATAATCATGTCAAGGATCACTATCAAACATGGTCAACCATAGTAAACTACATGGTTAACCTCATTTAACCTATCTTAATGCAACATAGCGCTTTTAATGGATGTTGTAATGCACCATAACTATTCATGAAAGTAGCAATTGAGCAACATAAATCAACTAGATGAATGTCACAATGACACATAACTATTAAGGATTGTTGCAATCCAACATAACTTGAAATGCAAAATCAAGTGGAGAATCATTGTCAAACATGGTACACTATAGTCAACCATCATCAACCATGGTCATCATGGTCAACCATACTCATCCACAATAATAAATTATTAACCATTGTTAACCATGTCTAGCCATAGACAACCAAACTCAATGCGAGATAAGTTCCCTTAATGAAAATTGCATGACACAATGTGAAATTATCATTAAGGAACATCACACTATGAAAAAACCCCTTTATAAAAATCACAATGCCATAATAAACCACACCAACTATATTCAATAAGAATCAACTTTATCCAACCACAATCAACATGGTCATTCATAATCAATAATCATCATCATGACTAAATATAAGTGAACATTATCACATTGAGTTAATATTGTTTATGTCCTTATTATTATAACTTAATATTGTTTAATAATAATAATATATACTCAATTATATAATAATTTTAAAATATCAAATATAAAATATTTTTTCATTAAAAAAATATTATGTATCAACTCAACAACATTAATAATAATAATAATAACATTAACCTTAATAATAATAATAATGTGTCCAAACCTATATTTAGCTATAATAAGCCTTGTGGGATCTCATTGAAATTATTTTTGTACCTAATAATTCATTTTTTTTATGAGGAGCATAGATCCATCTAAAAGGGATCTACTAAACCCCCAGAGGGATCAAATCTCTCCAAGTGCAAATTTATTTTTAAAGTGTAAGTGTTGAAGACTGTTTTAATATATCCAATTTGTGTAGTTATATATATATGTGTGTGTGTGTGTGTGTGTGTGTAAATGTTTTAAATTAATTGGAGTGGACATGTTATTGTTTATAATATATTTTATTATTTTTTAAAAAGACACCTCCCAGGGCGAGAATAAATCAAGAGTGCAAGTGTTCAAGACTATTTTAATTTATCCAATTTGTGTAGTTTTTTTTTTCAGCCAAAATTCAAATTATGAATCAAATAGTACAAAATACTAAGTCTTAAAACAGACTTATAGTCTTAAGCACAAGGCTGTCCCCAACACCGCAAAAAAGACACAGTTTCAGCAGTGGCAGAAATCAGAAAATCAGATATAGATATACACAAACCAAAAAGTTTCTAGTAACAGAGATTTTTAGAGCTAAAAAATTCTGAAGGCTCCAGCTTCTGAAATCTGCTGAATCCAGCATCTCCTCCCAGTAGACAACACCTTCTTCTCCTCTGAATATATATGTGGTTGTGAATTTTTTAAATTAATTGGAGTCTACATTTTATTGTTTATAATATTTTATTATTTTTTAAAAAGACACCTGCCAGTTGGAGGATAAGCACGGAAGGAGTTACACATCTTCCCCTACTCACCTATAGAATGGGCCTCTTCTACCCAAAAATAATTAATATACACAAATACCCATCACAATAATCTAAAATCCTTAGACCTCAAAATCAAATCAAAATCAAATCTGAGGTTAAAATTATCATGACCTTAAAACTCAAAAGGACAGCAGAATCATTTTGGATTGCCAATCAACTTGGTGAAGTGAAAGAATGAAACATTGTATTAATAAATGAATACATGCCCAGTAACATATATTATTGATTGATGATGGAAGCTACCTCACGGCCAAAGGATGACAATGGCGGCCTGGCCTGGTGCATGCATGTCTATGAATTGAATCTCAAGGAAAAGATGATAAAGTGTTACTCACATGCAAAAATAGCATAAGGGGTCACCCCTGGCAGGGCGGTCAGGTTTTTCTGCTGAGAAGTCGCCTTTTGCTGTCTTCATTGCAATAATTGCATTGCATTTGTTGTCACTGTTATTTTTTTTGGTAACTGTGATTACGACATTGGTGGTCGAAAGCGAATTTATTCGTTCTTATGGCAAATGCACGACTCGTTGCTATGCGGGTTTGGTTTACATAAAGTAGACGCCAGCTTGAACCGGCCATCTTTTCAAACTTTTCTCATGGCCAATGAACTATATATATATATATATAGTATACGGCATATTCATAATTCCATGTAACTTCTAATGCTGTTAAATTAATTTACAAGCCCTGAACTTTCCAGCCAAGAAAACACGGGGACCAGGAGGGATTCTCCAATATTATGTAACAGTTACAGGTATCGTCCGTGTGTAGAAAAGTGATATTGATATAATTTGCTCGTTCAAGAATCTTCTGCGCAGATTGAGACCCGTCTCTTTTTAACGTCGGTAGCAGTCAAATTTGACAAACACACTGTTGATAAGAATCTACAGGTTAAGGTCTGTATACACATGCATATATAGTTTTCATTCATTTTCAGACTCTGCTTGAAATAGAAACTTATAGAAAGGTAGGTGTCATCCAAAAACTGATCTGAAATAAAATGAATAAAGCCAATACTGTAATCTACTTTATCCTCTAAAAACCATCATTATGATTCCATAGCTATTTAAAAACTTAAATGTCAAAACTATGTGATAGCGATTGAAAAGAACGCAACAATAGTCCATTCAGATTACGTGCACAAACTCCATCTTTCACTCTTTTTCAAGGTTATATTATTTTTAGACAAATCCATTTAGTTGTATAAAATTGAAGGTTTTGGATCATCTTCAAGCTGGACCAAATCTTTGGAATAATTTCTTTTCAGAAATTTTAGATAGAAATATTGGATAAGGAGGATTTTTGGTATAAGTTCAAGATAGAAATGTAAGATAAAAATATTAATAAAAAAATTTAGATAAAATATTGAATGTAAGTCTTTGGTATTAGTTTTAATAAATTGGATTGAATAATCAATGTTAAATCATGAAATTATGGTCGAATGACATATTCATATATTGTACAATAAAATATTAATAAATCTAAAAGTTTTGGAATATTTTCTTAATGTTGAATATAGAATTTTAATATAAATTTAACATATTAAGATAAGATAACAATGTTTTGGAATATTTTCTTAATGTTGAATATAGAATTTTAATATAAATTGAAGATACTAAGATAAGATAGCAATATTAGATAAATATTTTTAATTAAAATATTGGATATAAATCTTTAGTATAATTTTATTAAATTTTATTGAATAATCAATTTGTGAATCATGAAATTTTGAATGAATGACATAATGAGATATTGTACAATGTTGCATGATTCATAAATGTTCTTTTAACACACCTTTAGTAGAGTAGGAATTTTGTAACAACCATGTGGTAGTGTCATAATATTCATACACCAATAGGGATGTGTTACATATGACTTGTCATGCAACATTGTGGGCTCATATTCATATCTACAATGTATGATGTGCATGTAAAAAAAAAAAATGCTTCATGCTTTCATTGTCATGTAGAGGGAAAGAAAGACAACAAATAATGTTCATAGACAAATAGGGTTGGGTTACATATGACTTGTCATGCAACATTTTGGGCTCATATTTATGCCTACAATGCATGATATACATGTAAAAAAACAACAACCTTGTGCTCTCAATGTTGAATGTAAAGGGAATGAAAGATAACCGAGTGCACCAAGTTAATGTTTAGATGATGATTGCAACAACATAATTATAATGTATTTATGGAATGTGTATTGTATATTTGAGGCTTGGTTGTTCATTCCACTAGCAAGAGTTTGGTTAGATCTTGTTGAATGATGAATGACTTAAATGTTCAATTGCATAACATCTTACAATGTTATAAGGTTTCATTTGCTTAAAAATAAATTGTCAACCATAGAGGTTACCATGGTGAAAGTGCTCAATTAAACCTTCTTCCATTGACATGAACCCTTCAGTTATGGCCTTAATATGGTAACCTAGTTTATGAACTAAAATGAAATGCCACTATAAATGCAAAATGCAAATAATCTGATCCAAGTTAAGATAATTTTATAAATGAGTTGATATGAAACAAGGGGAGGGATGCAAATATCACGGAAATAGTCCACCAACTATAGCTTGTACAAACCCCAAAACAACTTTGAGAAAATAAGAATAGCTTACAAGCTCCCATGAAATAACTAATTTCACATGAGTTTGTTAGAATTGCATATGGTAAATAATTGCGGTGCTAGGCGCTTTCTACAACCTAGTATGAGGGAGAAGTGTAATTTCATGATGAAAGTGCAGTTGACATGTGGCACTTTCATAAAATAATAAAATGTTAAGTAAACAAAATTTTACAATGTGGGCCCTAACCTAAACTTTAAAACCCTATATATATATATATATAAACTAAACAAATTAATTGAAATATATGATATGCATCTAGGGAAAATTCATTTTGTTGTTAAATTCCGGAGTTAAGATGGATCTACATTGTTATGTCATTTTTATTCATCTTCGTAATCATGTAAATTTCATAATGTTTTGTTTTGTTTTTGTACTTAGTAAGTTTTAAAGGATTGCATTCATAAAAAACACATACATATGCATAGTGTCGATCATATACTCTTTGTAGTTTAATTTAAGATGGATCTGCTTATTGTCGTTTTTTATAATTCCACAAATGGATTTACGACACTCCAAATCTAAAACTATATCTTATTTATGATACATGAATATTTTGATATACAATAAATATGAAGTATATTCAAGAGTTTAATTTAATATATACGAGCATAGATCCATCTTAACTCTAGATCTATCATGCACCTAGCTGAGGGATCAAGTCCCTCGAGGTTTAAACCTCTCCTCAAGTTTTGCACTCTCAAAAAGGTTTGCACCTCAATATTTTTTATCCCTATTGATGCATGATAGATTCAGAGTTAAGATGGATCTATGTTAGCCATAAACATTACAAGCAAAAGAATAGCCTATAGATTGTAACATCCAAGCATAAAAATAGTCTACAGATTGTATATGAGCCATCCACGTTAACAAAGTTGTGCAACAAGTATAATGAGGGAGCCTTGCATGAATGTGCATGATTGATCATGCACTTTTCCGATGGGAGATATCAGACATCCATGCTAGTAAAATCACGCGCGCAAAAAAGGACCCTACCATGAAATCCTAAGATAGATCATGCACCTTTCCCATGGGTAATCTAAATCGTTTACATCGATGGATGGAAAAAGTGAGTCCCCCTATGGATGGACACAATTAATGCTACACCCTTTTAATGAGAAATTTGGGCCATTCATGTGCTAATAAAGTGTGGTAGGAGAGATAAAGGATATTCATGTGCTGTCATGTCCCCAATTTTGGCTAATTCAGTGACCATGGGTAAAATGGGACAAAATAACCCCTAGGTGAATAATTTTACTTATTCATGTATGCATAGGATTAAATTTAGCCTAAATCAAGTGGAGGAATGATTTTGAATTAATTTTTCTAATTAAATTCCTAAATAATGGAGCAAGTGGGCCAAGAGGGCGCCCTCATGAGGATAAGGTTTCCAAAATGGAACTGGAGGCCAGAAAATAGTAAGGAATGAAAAGCACGAAGGTGTAAGAAGTTTCCTGGAACAAAAAATTAGAAATATCCATAAAAAGCTAAGGAGGGGCGCAATTTCTAAAAGGGAGCTTAGTTTACAAAAAGGAAACATCTTGAGACAAAGGGGGGTGCAGTTTCTAAAAGGGGATTTCTGTTACAAAAGAAGGAAAATCTAACAAAGCAGGAAACATCTTGAAACAAAGGGGGGCGCAGTTTCTAAAGGAAAGGAAAGCTTGTAAGGAAAAATCAAGGCAAGTATGTCCACTCATGGGTGGCCCATGTGGAAGGGTTCTCAGAGGTCACCAAGTAGGTCACCATGAATTCTATAAAAGAATCCAAGCAGCTCATATTCACATATTTTGACCATTTTGTAATTGAATGTGTGAGCTATAGCTCCTCTTGTTGAGTGATGTCCCTCAACCTTGATTTGGGTGATGCTCCCCTTAGCCATTTTTGTTCTAGTCTCTCCTCCACTCTCTCTGGCAGGTATTGAAGACTAATTTACAGCCATTGAAGAATGATGTGCAACCATTAAATACTAATCTCAAGCTGGGGGGAATTGCTTCAAAATAGTTCAAGATTTTTGAAGAAGGAACCACTACTGCAACAACCTTCTATCTTCTTCTCTTCTCTCTAATTCTCTATTGGACATCAATCAGTGATGATTCAAATTCTTCCATGATGGTGAAGGATTACAGACCTGTAAATGCATTTATTGCAGGTCCTCTCATGCTTTTCAAGACCCACCATCTTTATGTATTGCAGACTCCATCCAAAGGAGCTTTCCTTGATGTAATTGGTACATGGTTCATGATGGATGTTACTGAGACCCTTAGAGTCATTTTGGTGCTGGAAAAATCTCTTTAAGATGATTGTTATTCTATGATAAAACATCCTTCATATTATTCATAAATATTCCTTTCAAATTCTGCAAGCAATTGAGTCATTTTCCTACCTATGCTCATTAGGCTAGCAATTTTGACTAGTTTTTCCAAAAAGGTTGTAAAATGCATTTTATAAATACAAATGTAATTATGTAAATTTTGGCGGGTCATTAAGGTCATAATTAATCCATACCAAGTTTAATAATGCAATTTAGTTCACATCGTACGTGTTTTTGGGTCCCTAGAAGTCGAACTAGTCAGGCAGTTTAACTAGCTAGTTTTATTGTTTTTCCTATAAAAACTATTATATGAACTCAAATTAAATTATTTAAGCTGATGTGATTTATTTGGATAATAATAAATCATATTCTAGCTTCATAACACTATTTAGAGAATTCCATTTAGTTATTGGGAAGGAAAATAAGAAATCCAACCTATTCTTCCAAACTCCACCAGAACCTCCCAAATCCTCAAATTATCTTGTCCACTTCTTGACTGGAGGGTGAAGGACTGATATACATCATTTGGTTTCATTCAAGTCTAATAACTAATTTTATTTTTCATATGCTGGTGTGCCCAGGAAGCATTGGAGTAGACTTCATCTTGGCTGATGTTCAAAACATAAATGGTGTCATGTCCCAAATTTGGCATTGGGTCACAATGACCTAAGAAAATTGGCCATATTCATTAGAGTTTTTTAAATTGATGCTAAAGGTCAAATAATTGCCAAGGAGGAAAATTACTAGTTTCCTAGATTTGGGGTGGAAGCTTTGGGATTTGGAATAATTGAGATAATAAATGATGTTGGAACATTAGGATGGCATAAATATTTAATAAGGAGATAAATAAATATATACAAGTGAAAATAAAAGTTCCATTTGATCATGAAGACACATGGAGTAAGTGGGACCCACACAAGCTAGAATTTATGTGCCACATGGCATCCTCTTCTTGCAATTTCGAATCCATGGGAAGCCTAATGTTATTGGGATGAGTTATAAGGTCAATAATACTTGGCATGAGTCAATGAGGTTGAAATATAGAGGAAGAGTAACTCCCATGGAAGAGGAAGAGGCAATTTGGAGCTAGTGAGACACTTGGGCTACATTCCCTAGCTCTATGACAACAATGATGAAGATGCTATGACACCTATGACACAAATCAGACCTGAAGGCTGACATATGACATATATGACATTTCAGGGCTACAAATAGACTCCAAGAGGGCGCTCAAGGGTGTTAGGTCAGCTAATATGCTTCCACATGTGATTTGGTGGAAGTGCGAGACTAGGAATTGTTGTACAAGTGGCGTTCTTTGGAATCTCTTCCCAACTTGAGTTGGCATGAGTCTCTTGGAAGGAATTCGACCCATGGAGGACATTAGAAATTTATAAATGTAAAGAACAAAGAATGAAACTAGCTTTTGATCATTTGTAGAATTTGCAATTGAATTTGTGAAGAGGGAGAGCTAGTGGATGACTAGTTTCTTGTCTTATCCAATTTCGAGGGTGAAAGATTCCCATCCAGGTTGGTAATTGGAAAGTCCATTTATAACTTTCATTTGGAGCTTTAATGGAGTCTTTATTTGCAGGTTTAAGCTACAGGGCAGCTCATGGTATCTTCTATTGTAGCTCACTCCTTCAACCATTTCTAGTTTTGATGGCATATTCTTGATCCTTGAGGGAGGGAGTTTTTGGTGAGCTATTGTACTCTTTGGGGGAGATTATAATGCCCCGTTTATTTTTTAATATGAATTAAATATTATTTTTGTCATCTCCAAAAAGTTTCAGGTCAAAATTCCAAGTAGAAATGTATAAATCTCATTTTTAATGAAAGAATAGTGTCATTTCCCCACTACCTTGTTGTGAACCAATGTAATGCTGATGATTTCAAATGGAAGAATGTTTCTCTGATATATTTATGATGTATTTACTACCATTGATTATTTTTACATGTTTCATGTTCATAACTTAAGCATTTGAAGCCACCTTGCTTAGTTTATTTTCATTTGGAAGAGATTTGGTGCCATTTCCTCAAGGGTCGAACTAGTGATTTTTGCTGATATTTGGGAGAGGTTTGGAACAGACTTAATAACTAATGAATGGTTCATTTGGGACATTAATAACATCCTTGAGACATCCCCTACCTATTTTCAGAAATTTGAGTGGTTTTGGAGGTATTTGGGAAGCCATTTGCAGTACTTACCCGAGGGGGATTTGAACCCCAAATTACTAGTAAAATTGCATACTTGGTCAAGAATCATAAGAGAGTTTGCAGAGGTATTTTGGCAGCCATATCTCATCCCTAAAAATAATATTCAAGTCCTAATATCATTCATACACCTTCCTTGAATATTTGAAGGCATTTGGAGTCAATTTGAGACCTAGAGACCAATACTAGTCAAAGGGAAATTACTAGTAAGTTCCCTAAATTGGCCAAAATTGAAAGAGGTTTGCAGAAGTATTTTAAATGTCCAAAATAATCCCTGAAACACATATTTATGTTCTAACATCATCCATATACCTTATCAGAATATTTGGGAGCAATTGGAGCAATTTGGGGACCTAGAGCTCAAAACTAGTCAAAGGTCTAACTAGGGAAAAAACTGAAAAATTGCCATTTTAATCAAATTCCTAACAAGGGACATTACAAATGGCCCCAGTACTTTGTGCATAGGACTCAGAGTTGGCCTTGTTTATGTCATATTTTCTGTTGCACAGATTCCCATATAAAGAATAGAACCTAAATTCATCCCTATCTTCATTGATTTGGGAGTCACCTTGCAGATTATAAAATTCTTAAAATTTACTACCAAAACTTCTGCTTACAATTTGAGTTTTGAGTTGATATCCTAGCCTATCATTGGATGGTATCTTACAGTGGTATTAGAGAACTTTCCTCCACCCTTGTGGAAATAAAGAATCTCACTATTGAAGAATATTGCAGAACACATCTTCAAAAGTGTAGTATGAGGCTCCTACTAGTAATTGAGGAAGATTTTAAGGCATATGAAGAAGAGGAAATGTCCTCTCTTGGAGATTGTTATTTGCATAGGTGTGAAAAATATTCCTTTGCTGACATATGTCTGAAGAAGACATAGGATATGATCTACCTATGACTAAATGAGATGGAAAAGTTTCATGGGGAAAGAATATGAAGGGATCATTCCAATATCTCATGCAATACAGTGCCTTGAAGAAAGAGATAAGGAAGGTTTTGTCTTTCCAAGACTACCGTTGTTTGGAGATGAAGGGACTGTTCAAGGACCCTTGCTGCAAAGAACATGAAATAAGTATTTCACATATGGTTGACAATATGTGCAAAGAAGTGGGGTTAGTAGTACCAAAGCGAGCCATAGATGAGGCACAAGTGAATCACTATTGTGCTAGCCAGTGCAAGGAGGAAATGGGTCACTCTCATTGTCCAAGCAAGGAAGAGGGAAATACCAAGAATAAGCATGATAAAATTTCTGATTTTTGCAGCAACCATGTTTACTTGCAGCCACATGATCCATTAGAAGTTAAGCATATGCCACTTGCATGTGAAGGTTGTAGAATGAAGAGCACTATGAGAAGAGAAGGTCACTACAAAGTGACTGCAATGAAGAAGAAAAATTATATGTGGAGGAGTGTAAGACAAAAGATATTGGGAATGTTGATGATGGTGAGGAATCTTTTGGATCTGATCCAAAGGATAAACACAAATCAGACTTACAATCACCTCTTGAGCTTCATAAAGAAGCATAAAATAAGCACACCTCAGTGGGGTGTGAATCATAAAATTTGGTGGAAGGGAAAACCACCATAATCCCACTACATAAGGAGGAGAACATAGCACATGGTGAATTATTCAATTCTGATTTTTATGTGCCTGTGTGTCAATTTGATGTGGCATCCACTTCTGGTGAGAATATTGGCTTGGTTGAGCCCTCAAGTGTTGGGGTTCATGAATTGGAGAAGGCTGAAATTTCGAGAGAAAGTTTTCCTGGTGCACCAAAGATGGATGAGCACCTGAGTTGCAGCCTAATTTATGTTGTTCATGATCTAAAAGATTAATATTTTGCAACATCTAGAGATGGATCAGATTTCAAAACTTCGATGGAACTTCAAGAGGTTGATCCCAGAAAGATAGAAAAAAAAGAGGTTCATTTGCCAGAATCTCATTTCCTTGAAGGGACACTAAAGTTGAATGGATGCAAGATAAAATAGGCCCTTTAAATACTCAATGAAATCCATTCCTTAATGAAAAATATTTTTTGGAATTTGGGGGAGCAGTCTTCCATGAGGGACATGGAGGAGTTTCAGAAAGCCATGACAAGCATTAAGGGAAATTTCCTATACTTTATTTCTGACAGAAACAATCTTCTTGAGCTTGTGGAGTTGTTTCATGGTGCATCCTTGAAGGATGAAGAGGATATTTGCAAGCTCTCAAAAGTGTTGATGACCACCCAATATTCCTTCCATAGCACTCAATGTGCACTCCAGAATATAAGATGGAGATAGTGCAGCTTCATGAAAAGTTGCAAAGATCACACCTTCCCTCCTACACACCATTCAACCATCTTCACTTGGTTGATTGCATTATTGATCATATGGAGGAACCTCATGAGATGGTGGATCATGAAGATAATTCTATTTTGCATGTGTTTGAGGAGTGTGCAGAGCATTTTAATGAGAACCAAGCACTAGATCTTTTCCATAGTAAACCTGATTTGTTCCTTGGAGAGAGTCACTCTTCCCTGGAGGAGTCGGATGATATCACCTCATTTGGACCAGCCAGTAATGAAGAAGATGCAGACATAATTTTGATGAATGAGAGTTGCAGAGATATGAGGTTGGTTCACAGTTCTTCCCCGCATATCCTAGATTCAACCACATCAAGTGGGGATGAACATTGGGTGAAGAAATTTTTCTGGTTGATGCCACATGTGAAGCATGAGGCTCCCAAAATTGTCCATAATGATTGGGTAAATGCACCATTTTATTCCCAAAAACATTCAAGGAATCCACTTGCATTCCTTGATGCCTCATTCTTTCACTTGAACCAATTGAGTGAACCCAATGGTAGAGAGTTGAGCCATTGGAGCTGTGCACTAGTACCATGCCTAGGAGATCATGAGATTTCTATATATGAGGAAGAATCATGGATGGAGAATATACCTGAATGAATTTCACCCAGAACCAACAACCATCATGATGATCTCAATCCATTGGGATCAAGCAACAGAAAATTCTATCCACCCATAGATAGATGCATTTCACAGTTTGAGATTCTAGGAGGTAAAAGTTCTTTTTGTAAATTTATTGATGCTCCTAACACTGACATGTTTTGTGAATAGCAGCAAAGGAACGTATTGCTTCCATTTGATGCCATTCATCCACATATGGATTGGGTGGAAGATTATATTTTAGACATGGAATCTCCCTGCATAAGGATTTTTGCTCATGATGAGGGGAAGGAAGCTAAGCAAGCAAGTTGCAAAGAGAAGTTAATGGAACATTTATCTTGCAAAAGGTTGCCTATGTGGAGGAAATCCGCATACTTGGATGGATGCTTGTACCATTTGGCCAACGGAAAAGAGTTGAGCCATTGGCTGATTTCACTTGGGGAAGCACTTTGCTTCCCACTCAATTTGGTTGGATGGAGTGTCTTTTCACTTTTCCTTTGGATGAAAAGGAACATGTTTGACATTACTGCTTACATGAATGGAGGTTTTTATGACACACATTACACTTCAAGTGAGCATCAAGAGAATCTATGGTTTCTATATGATGATCACACTATTCTTTGATGGACATGGGTCACCACCTGTTCCTTGGAAGGAGTTGATATGATTCAGACCCATATTGAGGAGTTCCATGCTGGATGGGGAATTATCACAGATATCCAGTTTAAAATTGGAAGTTACCAACTTTCAATGTGGTGGTGTGATCTTAACATCCTGCTTGAGGATAGATCATCCCAATTGATTTTTATGTTTGGGAGGATGCAGTTGAGACTTTGGGACCCTAACATTCCTTGGAGTGACAAATTTCCAAAGGTGGCAGAAAAGTTTGGGTCCTTACAGATGAAGTAGTGGGATCCAGGCATTATACTCAATTATCCTAGCTGGGATGAAAATTTCATGAAAGAAGACTTAGTCATTTTGAGAATGACTATAATCAGAGTGGAGAAGCAGAAACATGATGTACCCTTGGTATTTTAGCTTGGAATGGAGGATTCCAATTTTAGGAAGTCAGCAACATATTTTGAGGAGTGAAGTCAATGGTTGGATTCATAGTTGGTTGGAGTTGGTTTCCTTCCCGAGGACAAGCAATTTTGGGAGGGGGGACTGTCATGTCCCCAATTTTGGCTAATTCAGTGACCATGGGTAAAAGGGGACAAAATAACCCTAGGTGAATAACTGCACTTCATCATGTATGCAAAGAATTAAATTTAGCCTAAGTCAAGTGGAGGAATTATTTTTTATTAATTTTTCTAATTAAATTCCTAAATAATGGAGCAATTGGGCCAAGAGGGCACCCTCATGAGGGTAAGGTTTCCAAAATGGAACTGGAGGCCAAAAACTAGCAAGGAATGAAAAGCAGGAAGGTGTAAGAAGTTTCTTGGAACAAAAAATTAGAAATATCTACAAAAAGATAAGGAGGGGCACAGTTTCTAAAAGGGAGCTCCGTTTACGAGAAGGAAACATCTTGAGACAAAGGAGGGTGTAGTTTCTAAGAAGGGAATTCAATTACAAAAGAAGGAAACTCTAAAAAAGTAGGCAACATCTTGAGACAAAGGGAGGCGCAGTTTCTAAAGGAAAGGAAATCTTGTAAGGCAAAATCAAGACAAGTATGTCCACTCATGGGTGGCCCATGTGGAAGGGTTCTCGCAGGTCACCAAGCAGGTCAACTTGCTCAACGGGTCACCATGAATTCTATAAAATAATCCAAGCAACTCCTATTCACATATTTTGACCATTTTTTAATTGAATGTGTGAGCTATAGTTCCTCTTGTTGAGTGGTGTTCCTGAACCTTTCTTTGGGCGATGCTCCCCTTAGCCATTTTTGTTCTAGTCTCTCCTCCACTCTCTCTGGAAGGTATTGAAGACTAATTTGCAGACATTTAAGAACGATGTGAAGCCATTAAATATTGATCTCATGTTGGGGTCAAATTTCTTTAGAAGATTTCAATATTTTGAAGAAATAACCACTCATGCAACAACCTTCTATCTTCTTCTCTTCTCTCTACTTCTCTGTTGGACATCAATCAGTGATGATTCCAATTCTTCCATGATGGAGAAGGATTACAGACCTTTTAATTGGATTTATTATAGTTCCTCTCATGATTCTCAATACCCACCATATTTATGGATTGCAGACTCCATCCAAAGGAGATTTCCTTGATGTAATTGGTACATGGTTCATGCTGGAGGTTAATGAGACCCTTGGAGTCATTTTGGTGCTGCAAAAATTTCTGTAAGATGATGATTATTCTCTGATAAACCATACTTAATATTATTCATAATTATTCCTTTCAAATTCTGAAATCAATTGAGTCATTTTCCTACCTATGCTCATTAGACTAGCAATTTCGACTAGTTTTTCCAAAAAGGTTGTAAAATGAGTTTTATAAAGAAAAATGTATTTATGTAAAGTTTTTTCAGGTAATTAAGGTCATAATTAATCCATACAAATTTTAATAATTCAATTTATTTCATGTTGTACATGTTTTTGGGTCCCTAGAAGTCGTACTAGTGAGGCAATCCAACTAGCTAGTTTTATTGTTTTTCCTATAAAAACTATTATATGAACTAAAATTAAATTTTGTAAGTTGATATGAGTTATTGGGATAATAATGAATCATATTCCATCTTCATAACACTATTTATAGAAGTCAATTTAGTTCTTGGGAAGCAAAATAGGAAATCCAACCTATTCTTCCAAACTCCACCAGAACCTCCCAAATCCTTAGAATATCTTGTCCACTTCCTGATTATACGGTTAAGGATTTATATCCATAATTTGGTTGCATTAATTTGTAATCATTGAGTTTAGTTTGCATATGCTGGTGTGCGTAGGAAGCATTGGAGTAGACTTTAGCCTAGTTGATGTTTGAAACATCAATGGCCCCAATAATTTGTGCATAGGAATCAGAGTTGGCCCTGTTTATGTCATATTTTCTTCTGCACACATTCCCATATAATAAAAAAGAACCTAAATTCATCCCTATCATCCTTGAGTTGGGAGTTAGTATCCATATTTATCACCTTGCAGATTATAAAATTGTTAAAATTTACTACTAAAACTTATGCTTACAATTTGAGTTTTGAGTTGAGATCCTAGCCTATCCTTGGCTGGTATCTTACATGTTCCACCAATGGAGATGCATCAGTCTTCAATTATATGGGATGATCCTGGCCATTCACGTGAGGGGTTTTTCTCCGCTGCAAAACTGATTCCTTGAAGATTCATCGAGGTATCTCAGATTCATCATAAAGATAGAGATATTGTCAGAGATACCACCTCAACCTATAGATCCTTATACTTTTCTAGTCTGGGTTGACACCAATGGAGATTCCTTCAGTTAAGAGCTCTAATTTCTAATTAAAGTATCAGTTTATATATGGCTTATAAAAATCACCGACACCACCATAATTTCCAATTAAGGTGGCATTAATTCCCATAAGTCATCATTTTAATGGATCCCCCCAAGCATAGTAGTATTGTGAATGTTGTTGATAGCAAAGAGTATCCATTTTTCAATACAATTCTCCATTGAAGGCCAAGAAAGAATTCTGCAATATCCAAAGATCGAGTTGTAATTGACTACCTCCTCTAAGAAGCCATTCAATCACCACTAGAAAATTGGGTAAGTCTTCACTAGTCCCTCTCCATCCTACAAAATTCTCTTGTAAATTGCACGGTATTTTGGTCACAATTCCTCAAAATTTTTCCTTGTGAGTCTATTATCTTTTCTGTACAATTTTTGGCATAGTCACTTACTTTTCATCACTCCAAATCCAATATGACTAAGAAAAGGAAAACTGTATCTGAAATCTCTTCATCTCAAGTGATGTATGGAGGGTCTTGTGCCAATAAAATCTCCTCCCCTCAAGTTCCTCCCTTTGTATATGAATGGATCATTGTAGCACCTCCTAATACCTCTAAGCAATCATCTGGAAAACTCATTGGGTATGTCCTTGGTAAGCTATTATCCTCTAAATCCAATAAAAAAAATTGGCCATCTAGGCTAGTGCAACACCTTGTTTCATACATCTTCCCATTTCCTGAATTCATACAACTATGTGCTAAAAATTTCAATCCTGCTACCTATGTTGTCACCACTGAAGATGGTCAGACTGTCCTATTTCATATTACATAGTTTTCCATCTATATAATGTTAGGAACCAGTACCTTAGGAGGTGAGGTGCTATCCATCGAATCTCAAGATGCAATTTATAGGAGGATGAATCCTTTTCAGAAAGCCAATATTTTTGCTCAAATCCAGTATAATCAGGTGCAAGAAGAAATTCCTTATGATCCCTAGAGGTGGAAGAGTTTCCAGCCTGGAATCAAGAAGCCATATCTTCTTTAAATTTGATTTTAAGGCAAGATTTAGATTTGGATATCAATGAGGGTACAATGGAATTGGTGTATGCTTACAAATATCATAACACATACAAATTTAATTATGTTGAAGCTATAGTCACATGTATGAAAACACATCTAGCAGAATTTGATAATACAAGGGTTTTCAAATATTACTCATATATTGTTTATCTTTTAACCGCCAATCAACACCAAAATGTTTAGGCATTAGGTATTCCTATTGATAAAGGAGAGATTCCAAATAATATATATGAATATATTCCATAGGTTAATAAAGGAGAAGAGAGTGCCACCTGGTCCCAGTTCGTATATGAATTCTTGTATAGATCTTTTTCATTGATAACTAGGAGAGAACTAGAATGAATGCAAAAGGAGATCAGATTATGTCTATAGTTGGGGAAAGTGATGAAAAGAGGATACTGGTACTTGGAATACGAGCACATGGTGATATGATTGTATGGCACATATTCCTCCCCTTATAGGCTACCCAATATTCTTAATCCAAGAACATTCATCACGGAATATTGAAAAATCCATTTTATCAAGTCAAAGAATAAAGGGAGAACCATTTTTCTTATATCCATGGGAGGGTATGAAATAAGAGATAAGAGGGGTCTTAATGAGGTATTGATGATCCTAAAAGAGCTAAAATTACCCCTAGATACACCCTAGAGCTATGATCCTCATCTCTTGATAGTACAAGAGAAAGGGGGGAAATTCCTTAACCCATAGAATCATGAGTCAAGACCTAAGATTGAGTAGTTGTGTAACAAAGAGAAATTCGAGGAGTTCGAGAGAACCATTAGCGGAGAGGTGAAGCCAAGAAATATAATCATTCAAGTGTTTCCATATCCTACTCTTGAGCCTTTAGATGCCCCATTTTATTTCACTTTCTATAGGCCAAAAGGGGTTGTGGTTACAAAAGAGGAAATGGATTTTCAAGCCCCTACACAAGAGAAATATAATGAGCTACATCAACATAGATTTAGAAAACATAAGAGGGGGCATGGTGGAGGATGCACTAGTATATTGGAAAGAGGGTGGCCTTGTACCTCGACATCATCAAGGATACATAGTTTAACAAAATTTAAGGCAAGTTTCATGAAGATGATGAGGTATACATCCCTATGATGGATCCAATGCACTAGGAGGGGACATATGAGGTAACACTAGTGTTAGAGATTAAATATAGTGGTGGTTAAAGGGAGGTGCAAATAATTCCTGAAATACACAATCCTCCTCCTCCCAAGGAGGTAGTTCCTTATAAGAAAGCACTCTCAATAATGCAAGCCATGGGATTTAATCCTAAACAAGGTCTAGGAAAGGAAGGTCAAGGCAATACACAACCAATTCATCTTGATAAAAATACTTACATACTAGGGTTGGTATTTGATCTTAATACTCCAATGGACAATAGAAAGAGGTTGCAAGATTTTTTTTAGCAAATTCCCTACAAAACACTCTAAGAAGATCTTGCAAAAATAGGGTCACCTACTCCTAAGTTGCCTCCAAGTTTTTTAAAAACATAAACGACTAAGGAACTATTGTCATGTCCCAAATTTGGAATTGGGTCACAATGTGTAATGTCCCCAGCTTGACCCTATTGCATTAATATTGTAAATGATGTAAATATTGTTATTTAGTCATGGTGAGGAGCTCAAGGCCAAGGCCCCGCCATTGATTTATCGTTCTATGTATCGACAATTAGAATAGATGCATGGAGTTCTTGTGCTAGTGGTGCACAATGTAAAATCGGACATCATGTAAATATGCAATTTTAATGAAAAACCCACAATCAGCTACGCAATGCAACAAAGAGATGGGGGCGTGATCTTTACAAGGAATAGGGAGGGAAAATAACCAAACCCTTGAGCCATGGTGTTAAACCATTTCATTGAAGAAACCCATGAACTCTCAACTACCCATTTGGTCTCATGCACCCAATCATTTAGTTCTTCCAAGAGTTGGTTGAGGCAGTTAATGCCTTGGGAATGAAGAAGTATGGCAGCCATTTTCGTGTATGGGAAAGCCATCAACCTGGAAATTCGTGTTTTGTCTCCTTGGTCAAGAAAACGCCCACGAAATGGTGCCCAAAGCGATTCTGAACAGACATTCTTCACTCATTCATGCAGTGGGAGCTAGCTGGGTCTTTCCCTACACATTTGTCATCCAAATCCTGCATTTTTCCATGCTTGGGAGTTCGTTTTTGCATATACAGTAGCTTGGGAAAGAAGGGCCACGATTTGGGGACTGTATGGAGGTCATTTTTGCCCCGAATGTCCAAGGACGTTTTTCTAAAAACGGATTTGGCTTACCTGGGTTGTTCCCCAACTTCCCATTTCGTTTTTGTGGGTTCCCATGTTTTTCTGAGTTAGTTGAAACCCCATCTCATGCATTCCATTGTGGAAAATGTTTTTTCTCATGCCCAACACTTATGCTTTTGATGTTATATGCATCCATCTCTTATTAGCCTGAGAGACCCAATTGTTGATTGGCTTGGCTGATTCGGGTATACCTTTGGCTATGTGAGAGCCTGTTTTCCCCTATTTCCTTGTGGAGATCATGCCCAGCTCGGGGGTGGCAGTGGTGCTAAGAGATCGAGGAGCACACTAGCCTATGGTTGGGTGGAACGTTGCAGAAGCATAGCTGGTTGCTCAGGGATTACTTGATTTAAGATAAGTATTCTCATTTGCAAATTTGATATTGCTTAAATTGATGATATGGCATAAAAATCGGGAATGTATGATGGATGTGTGTTAATTCTGCACATGATTTACTTCTGCTGTGTTTGCTTAGATTGTACATCTACATGCCTGTTTTTTTTATATATGTGGATGTTTCATTTAGTAAGCACCGGGGCCAATTGCCCTGTTTTAGCACAATGATCCTCTCTATCATGCTGGTATGATAGGAGGGGACATTACACAATGGCCTAAGAAAATTGGCCATATTCATTAGAGTTTGTCAAATTGATGTTAAAGGTCAAATAATTGCCAAGGAGGAAAATTACTAGTTTCATAGGTTTGGGGTGGAAGCTTTGGGATTTGGAATAATGGGGATAATAAATGATGTTGGAACATTAGGATGGCATAAACATTTAATAAAGAAGATAAATAAATATATACAAGTGAAAATCAAAGTGGCATTCGATCATGAAGACACATGGAGGAAGTGCGACCCACATATGGCTATATTTCCTCACTACACTTGGCATCATTCTCTCACCAATTCGAATTCAAGGTGAATGGTAACATACTTGGGCTAGATTCCCTAGCTCTATGACAACAATGATGAAGATGCTATGACACCCATGACACAAATCAGACCTGAAGGATGACATATGACATATATGAAATGTCAGGGCTAAAAATAGACTCCAAGAGGGCACTCAAGGGTGTTAGGGCAGCTAAGATGCTTCCACATGTTATTTGGTGAAAGTGGGAGACTAGGAATTGTTGTACAAGTGGCGTTCTTTGGAATCTCTTCCCAACTTGAGTTGGCATGAGTCTCTTGGAATTAATTCGACCCATGGAGGACATTAGAACTTTATAAATGTCAAGAACAAAGAATGAAACCAGCTTTTGATCATTTGTAGAATTTGCAATTGCATTTGTGAAGAGGGAGAGCTAGTGGATGACTAGTTTCTTGCCTTACCCAATTTCGAGGGTGAAAGATTCCCATCCAAGTTGGTAATTGGAAAGGACATTCAGACCTTTCATTTGTATATTTAATGGAGTCTTTATTTTTAGGTGTAAGCTATAGGGAATCTCATGGTTTCTTCTATTGCAGCTCACTCCTTCAACCATTTCCAGTTTTGATGGCATATTCTTGATCCTTGAGGGAGGACATTTTTGGTGAGATATTGTACTCTCTGGGGGAGCTTATAATGACCCATTTATTTTGTAATATGAATTAAATATTTTTTGTTCATATCCAAAAATTTTCAAGTGTAAATTCCAAGTAGAAATGTGTAAATCTCATTTTTAATGAAAGAACAATGCCATTTCCCCACTACCCTGTTGTGAACCAATGTAATGCTGATGATTTCGAATGAATGGATGATTATCTCATACATTTGTGATTAATAGACTTCCATGTATGTATTTTAAAATTTTCATGTACTGTACTTGAGCATTTGAAGTATTTTTACTCAATTTAATTGCATTGGGAGAAGAAATAGTGTCATTTCCCCAAGGGTCGAATGGGTGATTTTTGCAGCTAAATGGGAGAGGGTTGGAACAGATATAATAATAAATTAATGGTTCAAATGAGAACTTAATATCATCCTTAATACATTCCCTACCTATGTTAAGAAATTTGAGTGGGTTTGGAGGCATTTGGGAAGCCATTTTCAATACTTATCCCAGGGGGATTTGAACCCCAAATTACTAGTAAAATTGCATACTTGGTCCAGAATATTAAGAGAGTTTACAGAGGTATTTTGGTGGCCATATATCATCCCTGAACATCATATTCAAGTCCTAATATCATTCATACACCTTTCTTGAATATTTGAAGGCATTTGGAGTCAAATTGAGACATAGAGACCAATACTAGTCAAAGGGAAATTACTAGTAAAGTTCCCTACATTGGACAGAATTGAAAGAGGATTTGCAGAATTATTTTAAAGGTCCAAAAGCATCCCTTAAACATGTATTTATGTTCTAACATCATCCATATACCTTCTCATAATAATTGGGAGCAATTGGAGCAATTTGGGGACCTAGAGCTCAAAACTAGTCATTTAAGGTCTAACTAGAGAAAAAAGTGAAAAATTGTCATTTTAATAAAATTCCTAACAAGGGACAATACAGTGGTATCAGAGCATGATCTCGGCACCTGATGTGGTCTGAAATTTATGATGACAAAAATATAGGGACCAATCTTATACATTGGAATCAGAAGTAATATTGTTGAAGAGGAGGAACTAGGAAAAAAAAATGCATTTTGAGAAAACTATGACTAGGGAAAAAAAAAGGAACCTTCGAGGAGAATGAGGAGTTTATAAAATTACTGAAACCATCCTTTGAATACAAGTGGAGGTAACTAATGCAAGGTTTCGAATTGTTGGTTAGTCAACTTGAAATCAACTTGGAAAAAAGAATGAGCAATGGTTTTGTTTTCAAGGAAAAGAAGGAAATGGATGAAATAATTACCAATGAGGAACCTCATGTAATGGTGGAACATGAAGGACATGTTGATATGTAGGTGCTTGAAGATGCTACATTCAAACAAGAAGAAGAACAAGCACTTGTCTATGTTCAGATGGATTATGCAGTGCCTCATGGGGAGAGTTGCAATGCCTTGGACGAGGCAGATGATCTCACAATAGTTGGACCAGTCAATTATGGAGAAGCTGAATTAAATATTTCGATGGGTAAGATTTGTAAATATTTAAAGTTGGTTCATAATTCATCACCCCATGCTTCTTTTTCAGCCACACCAATTGCGGATGAAAATCGTGTTAAATTTTCTGAGAGAACAACATCTACAGCATATCTACAGCATATCAATCATGGAGACAATAATGCAAGCACACAAGAGACACAAAGATTTACTTGGGGAAAACCATAAAGGTGAAAAACCCCAATAACTTCCTCAGAGATAGATAGAGCAATGATACAACCAACCAAGAGAGATAGCCATAACCTAGCAGCAGATCCTCCTCCTCCATAAGTGAGCCACTCCTCCTTGAGTGCATGTGTGAGAAGTGAGTGAGTAAATAGAGTGCCTCCCGCACTCTATTTATACTTGACTTGACTTGCCTTTTTACCTAACTCATGTAGACTCGAACTTTACCACATAACATAATGCTGAGTGGGCCGACCCCCAATAGGGTGGTCTAATAACCCTTTGACCCACATGGCCGACCTCCAATAGGGTGGTCTAATAACCCTTCGACCCACATGACTTATACAGGGCCGACCCCAACAAGGTGGTCTAATAACCCATCAAGTATAAGTTACAACACTTACAATATAAATGACGACACTTCCGTATAGAGGAATAATAACATCTCTTTAGGAATACAATATACATATATGTGAAATACATTCCGAAGTTACATATACATCAACACTCCCTCTTAACTAGGAAGGTATTTCTCAGCACAGTTCTTCTAGCACAAGTCATCTTCTCTGGATCATCGTCACTGGATAATCGTCATCGAGTCATCATCATCACTGCTGCTGCTATCTCAATCAATCTCTGAATCTACTCGTCATAGGAAGTTCTACAGAGCCAGTCCTTTTTCATACTGGATGTAGGCCCACCACCTTTAGGTATTCATCATCACTGGCCATACTGTGGAATCCTCAGGACTTATTACGTGCGTCACAAAACCTTGAAAGAGCATCCCAGGATGTTACGGGTACACAACTCCGACCTGTAGGATCTCCCAAGGTGCTATTACATGTGACCCCACCACAAAACCTCGAAAGAGCATCTCAGGATGTTACGGGTACACAACTCCGACCTGAAATCTCCCAGGGCACTATTACATGTGGTCCACCACAAAACCTCGCAAGAGCATCTCAGGATGTTACGGGTACACAACTCCGACCTGAAATCTCCCAGGGCGCTATTACATGTGGTCATGGCAAAACCTCGCAAGAGCATCCCAGGACTGATTACGGGCACACAGCCCAACCTATCGGATCTCCCAGGGCGCTATTACATGCCATAGGACAAAACCTCGCAAGAGCATCTGCCAGATATCCCAGGGCGCTATTACATGCCATAGGCAAAACCTCAAAAGACTATCTGCAGATCTCCCAGGGCACCGAATTACATGTCCTCCCAGAGAAAAACCTCGAAAGAGCATTTGCCACATGTCCCAGGGCACCGATATTACATGCCATAGGCAAAACCTCGAAAGACCATCTGCAAATCTCCCAGGGCACCGGATTACATGCTCATCTGCACAACCTGATCCACGGCCATAGAGTATCATCCTGATACTCACCATACATCATCCTGATGCATCCATGATCATCCTGATCATCATCACTGCAACGTCCTGCTGCATGTCATCTGGAGCAACATCCTGAAGCTCGTCATCTATGATCATCCTGATCATCACTACAACATCCTGCTGCATGTCATCTGGAGCAACATCCTGAAGCTCGTCATCTATGATCATCCTGATCATCACTGCAACATCCTGCTGCATGTCATCTGGAGCAACATCCTGAAGCTCGTCATCTATGATCATCCTGATCATCAATGCATCTACCTGATGCATACCAAGTATCTACCTGATACATATCATCATACATGATCCTCCTGATCATCAATGCATCTACCTGATGCATACCAAGTATCTACCTGATACATATCATCATACATGATCCTCCTGATCATCAATGTATCCACCTGATACAAATACAAATACATGATACATATCACCATACATGATCTACCTGATCATACAATGTATCCACCTGATACATATACAGATACATGGTCCAAGCATCCAACATGATGCATATACAAAATACATACACATGATCCAACTGATCATGTCCATCATCCAACATGATGCATACATACATACATAAAAATGATCCAACTGATCATATCCAGCATCCACATGATGCGTTCATACATATAAAAATGATCCAACTGATCATATCCAACATCCACATGATGCGTACATACATACATAAAATGATTCAACTGATCATATCCAGCAGAAACTAGAACATCATCCTGATGCTCATCATCCAGCGCTTACATCCACAGCCATGTGAAGGATCCTCCTTCCAACATGCTTGGAATGGCTTCAGCAAATGTGTCCATCACTTCTTCCTCGAAGTGTCCTCGATCTGAAGAACGCCAAGCCTCTCTCTGAAGTACTCGAACTTCACTCTGGCTAGTGGCTTCGTCAGCACATCTGTAATCTGCTCGTCTGTCACAACATATAGGAGCTTCACAGCTCCTCTCTGCACCATATCCCTGATATAGTGATATTTTATCTCTATGTGTTTCGACCTATCATGAAACACTGGGTTCTCGGACAGCTTCACACAACTCTGGTTGTCACAGAAGATACCAGTAGCTTCCAATGGGAGATCAAATAACTCAGAAAGTAGCTTCCGTAGCCATACTGCCTCACAACTAGCTGAACAGGCTGCAACATACTCTGCCTCAGCTGTACGCAGTGCTACACAGGACTGCTTCCTGCTAAACCAAGAGATCACACCTGATCCCATATTGAAATAGCACCCAAATGTGCTCTTCCTATCTGCAGCATTGCCATCCCAATCTGAATCAACATAACCCTGTAGGTTAAACTTTTGATTCACCTCATACCTGAGCCCATAATCCACTGTACCCTTCAGGTACCTCAGAACATGCTTTACAGCAACCAGGTGAACACTCCTCGGATCCGTCAGGAACTGGCTCAATGTGTTCACAGCAAAGCAAATGTCTGGTCTCGTGTTCGTCAGGTACATCAAGGACCCAATCATCTGACGATACATAGAGACATCAATCGGCTCAGATGAAGCATCACATAGAAGCTTCATATTTGATGCCATAGGTGTGGCCATGGCCTTGCAATCCATCATCCCGAACCTCTTCAGGATCTCTACTGCATACTTCCCTTGTCCAAGGAATATTCCTTCTGCACTCTGCCACACCTCCATGCCAAAAACAAATAGTGCATCATCCCCAAGTTCTTCATCTCGAACTTGGTAGTAAGCTTCCGCTGCATGTCGGCAATCAATCTATCTTCACCATACCAAGTTCTGCACATATATGATTTCCTATCATGTGTCTCAGAACCAAGTGGCTGCTCCACATACACTTCTTCTTCAACTACACCATTCAAGAAAGCTGTCTTGAATCCATCTGGTGTATCTTCTGTTTCATCACTTTTATATTTCTCTATGCTGCCATCTGCAACATGCTTGATCTGATAGTTCCATTTGGAATTCATAGCAAGCTTCCCTTCATGTCTTGGAATTACATCCCAAACATCATTCTTCATGATCGACGGATCATGGCATTTCATTTCTTCATCCCAGATCCTGGGAACTTCAATATCTTCAATATCTTCAATAGATATCTTTGTTGCTGGAACAAATGTTGTAGTTCTTCTTTTGTAGGAGATGGCATACGATCTTTCCTACACAACAAGTTAAATTGCATGATTAGAAAACATCTCATAGGTTTCAGAACAAATTCTTACACATAAAGAAATATGTCATACAGTCATGCAATTATCTTAGCCAATGCTTCAATACAACATTTATCCATATCCCGTAACTTTCTAGATGCCTTCCAATCTCTACCAGAACATTGTTAAGAGTGTGCACAACTCCCAACATGTTAGCAAAGAGGTTTCATTCTAGATAAATAGCAATGGAATGTTGTACAGTGCCATAGGCCACTTACCCATGTATATTAGTAGTATACTGTTCATCAATGCAACTATTCTAATATGCACAATACATATCCTAAGTCTAGGAACATGGGCATATACATCATTGAACAATTTTATTTAAACAAACACATATGAAAGAAATGACAATTCAAATACTTATCTTTGTTTGTTTGTTAGGTGGACTCCCTCTGAGTCTTCCAATCTCTACCAGAACATTGTTAAGAGTGTGCACAACTCCCAACATGTCAGCAAAGAGGTTTCATTCTAGATAAATAGCAATGGAATGTTGTACAGTGCCATAGGCCACTTACCCATGTATATTAGTAGTATACTGTTCATCAATGCAACTATTCTAATATGCACAATACATATCCTAAGTCTAGGAACATGGGCATATACATCATTGAACAATTTTATTTAAACAAACACATATGCAAGAAATGACAATTCAAATACTTATCTTTGTTTGTTTGTTAGGTGGACTCCCTCTGAGCCTTCACTTCCTTGCAGGAGCTGCTGGAGTCCTAATCTGAAGTAGCTTCTTCTACACCTTTCTGTTGTGGAATGTAGAGAGATGGTCAACTCCCTCTGAATATCTGCATCCTTGAATAAACCACTGGAGTATACTCTCTTTTGATCTTTGCTTCCTGGATTACCTGTTCTTGAATCTCATATTCATCCTTGGTCCCTATGCATGCTTATTAGTATCATGAATGTGTTATCCTTGTGATCTCATATAAAATCATACATTCATTAGTATACTATTAAAACACAATAATCTCAAGCATGTATAGTCATGATCATTTCAAACATAAATAATAAGCATTAGCATTCAAGGTTTATGTAGGATTCTTATGGTTAGTCAAATCATAATAAACATAACATGTCTAAACCTGTAATTACTCAAACCTATGACTCTTTAGGTTCGTTGAATCATTAATCAAGATAAGAGATATAAAATGCATAAAACCTGTGATTATTCAAACCTATACCTTCATGATTCTTCTGGTTAGTCATATCATCAATTATGGTAAGAAACATAATAGGCATACAACCATGATTATTTAAACCTATGACTTCATGAATAATCATTATCAACAACAGTATAAGATCCTATCCCAAGGTAGGATTCTATCTTGATATAGGAAAAACATACCTGGATTAGCATGCTAGTTAGTTATGTCTAACATACTCACAAGATGTCTTCTTGTTCTTCTTCAATGACTTGTGCTAGTAACCTGTATATCTCATAGGTTAGCCATTACAAAACCAAGTCATACATACCTCGTAAATGGATCTTCTATGTGATCCATGACAATGGATGAATCTTTGTCCTCATGTTATCATGATCATATGTTCTTGGACCAGAACATGATTTGTCTTTCTTGGTGTACCTTTCATGTTAGTATACAACATAAACTTCATACAACACCATAATGCATTAGTACAATCATAAGTGTCAACACCCTAATCAATGAATATTTTCTATCGTGCATTCATAGTTTTATTAAGGTGATATGACAAGTCTAAAATCAAGATTGTACTAACCGTAATAACATGAAGACAAACATACCATAAACTTAATCATGGACAAATATTGAAACATACCTCGATGAGTCATACATGTCGAGATCGCTTGTAATCTTCTTATGTAAGGCCTTAGCCTCATCTCCCTCTGAAACAGGAACTTCTTCACTCATGTAGATGATCAATCCATCTTCTTCTAGGATTAACCCAATCCACTTGATTTGCAAGAACTGGACTTGGAGCTGGATATGGGTTTGTCAGAGAAACCCCAAAAATTCAAACTTTGAATTTCAAACTTCCGAAAGGATAGAAATATGCGCCTTGATGAGCTGATCAAACTGGTATATTCAGAATTTGAAAACTGCAAAGTTTCACTCCTCAATTTTTCCTTTGAAACTTTCGGATTCACTGGACGTGACCCTGAACTGGGGTTTGATGAAGCCCACTCTTTTGCCTCATCAAAAGGTTTGATCCAAAGCTCTAAGCTTCTATTTTTCTAAGGAGCTTCCAGCCGTGGTCACAGATTGCAAAAATTCCCATTTTTACAGAAGCCCTAATTTTCCACTTTTCTGATCAAATTCCCGAACTAGGGTCTAATCAAGCCCGGCCTTCTACCCAACCAAAAATTCTAATCTTGGTCTATAAATTTCTATTTTGATGAGTAGCATCCAGCTGTGGTCTCCGATTATAAAAATTCCAACTTTCTCCAAAGCCCTAAATTCCGGAAGCCATGAATGAAGGTACCAAAAAATAATTCTGTTTTGACAGAAATATGTACCTGATTGTTTCTGGTGTAACTCCAAAATTTTTGATCCACAGGGTCTGAAAACGTTTCCTGAGATAGCCTGACCTGTTATCTTTCCATCCTGATAGGTCTGACCTCAATTGGATTCTCTGAGAGAGAGTTATGCCAAATGTCGCAACGTGACCTGTTTTGGGATAAAACAGGAGATCGAACTTGTACGGCGTGCCACGTGTCACTGTTTTAACTTCGGCCTCTGAAAAATTTTCTTGAGATAGCTCGACCTGTTACCTTTCCATATTGATAGGTCTGACCTCAATTCAACTCTCTGAGAGAGAGTTATGCCAAATGTCGCAACATGACCTGTTTATGGGATAATACAGGAGAGCGCACTTGTACAGAGTGCCACGTGTCACTGGTTCAACTTCGGCCTCTCAAAACGTTTCCTGCGATATTACAGTCTGTGTACTACCTGTCACGTTTCACGAAATTTCATTTGGAGCTTCCTAGCCCAAGTTATGACCTTTTTCCCAAGGTCACCTGATGTTGACTCAGATCTGGAAGAGGCAGAAACCCTATATTGTACAGATCATAAATCACAAAGTACAACGAATTAGAGGTTTTCCTTTGGACACAAGGTACCTGGAGATTTAATATTCGTCCTGTAACAATGTCAGATCCGAAAAGTTTGCCAAAACGGATTTATAGCGAAAGTGCTACAATGACTGGTTTTTGCTATATCAAGCCCTAGCATCGTAAGTGCAACAAGTGTCATACATGCCATATCATGCCTTCTTTCAGGCTAGCTCGGATACCATGTTAAATTTTCTGAATTTACTTCAATATGATCTAGGATCTTAACTGAGAGAACAACATGTACAGCATATCTACAGCATATCAATCATGGAGACAATAATGCAAGCACACAAGAGACACAAAGATTTACTTGGGGAAAACCATAAAGGTGAAAAACCCCAATAACTTCCTCAGAGATAGATAGAGCAATGATACAACCAACCAAGAGAGATAGCCATAACCTAGCAGCAGATCCTCCTCCTCCATAAGTGTGCCACTCCTCCTTGAGTGCATGTGTGAGAAGTGAGTGAGTAAATAGAGTGCCTCCCGCACTCTATTTATACTTGACTTGACTTGCCTTTTTACCTAACTCATGTAGGCTCGAACTTTACCACATAACATAATGCTGAGTGGGCCGACCCCCAATAGGGTGGTCTAATAACCCTTTGAACCACATGGCCGACCCCCAATAGGGTGGTCTAATAACCCTTCGACCCACATGACTTATACAGGGCCGACCCCAACAAGGTGGTCTAATAACCCATCAAGTATAAGTTACGACACTTACAATATAAATGAGGACACTTCCGTATAGAGGAATAATAACATCTCCTTAGGAATACAATATACATATATCTGAAATACATTCCGAAGTTACATATACATCAACAAATCGGGTGAAAGGTTTTTTTTCTAACGGTGCCACATGAGGGGTATGAAACTCCTACCTCTCGTTTTGATGATGACATGAATAGAGAACCTCATTATTTACATTTGCAGCAACAAATTGTTTTACCTTATGATGTTCACTTGAGTCACTTGAAGACTCATGATTTTCCTTGTTCCTTGCTTAGTTCAATTGATGTTGGAGGAACTTCATTCACTTCTTGGATGAAAGAATACATGGTTCAATATTTTGACGCATATCACATAATTTTGGAGCAGCATGAGAGGACATGGGATCCTCACCTATGTCATTGGAGCAGATTTGATTGGTTACTTGATGCTTGTATGCACTTGGAAAACGATGGTCTACTTGCTTGGAGGTATAAGCACTTTCATGATTCTTTGATGAAGCATATTCTTGATGTTCATTTTCCTTATGTTGTTATGTACTTTGATGATATATATTTTGTATTCATGATGTTTGGAAGAATGCATACAAGAAAATGGGATCCGGGAACTATGAATTGGAGAGAACTTCTAATTGTTGGAGTGCAATACAAGCAATGGGACCCTTCAATAATTTTTATCTCATTGGTTTCAAATTTTTTGGGGAAACAAGCAGTATGGGAGATGGATTTCCCACTTGATAAAGTGATTTTTATCAAAGTAGTTCAGTAGCAAGCATGGTGGTTCCTCTCTAAAATCTTCATGGAAACTCAAAGACTCAAGGTTGGGCAATTCAATGGCAACTTCAAAGAATTATACAGAAAGCAAGTTCTTCAACACCCATGTTCAAAATTGCTTGAGGACAAGCAATATTAGGAAGGGATTATTTTTCATGTCCCAAATTTTGAATTGGGTCACAATGGCCTAAGCAAATTGGCCCTATTCATTAGAGTTTGTCAAATTGATGCTAAAGGTCAAATAATTGCCAAGGAGGAAAATTACTAGTTTCCTAGGTTTGGGGTGGAAGGTTTGGGATTTGGAATAATGGGGATAATAAATGATGTTGGAACATTAGGATGGAATAAATATTTAATAAAGGAAATAAATAAATATATACAAGTGAAAATTAAAGTGGCATTTGATCATGAAGACACATGGAGGAAGTGGGACCCACATATGGCTAGATTTCCCCACTACACTTGGCATCATTCTCTCACCAATTCGAATTCAAGGTGAATGGTAACATACTTGGGGGAGTTCAAAAGGTATTATTCATGGCATGACTCATCCAAGGTCTAAATATAGAGTAATATTAACTCCCATGGAAGAGGAAGAGGCAATTTGGAGCTAGTGAGAAATTTGGGCTAGATTCCCTAGTTCTATGACAACAATGATGAAGATGCTATGACACCTATGACACAAATCAAACTTGAAGGCTGACATATGACATATATGACATGTCAGGGCTAAAAATAGACTCCGAGAGGGCGCTCAAGAGTGTTAGGGAATCTAAGATGCTTCCACATGTGATTTGGTGGAAGTGGGAGACTAGGAATTTTTGTACAAGTGGCGTTCTTTGGATTCTCTTCCCAACTTGAGTTGGCATGAGTCTCTTGGAAGGGATTCGACCCATGGAGGACATTAGAACTTTATAAATTTCAAGAACAAAGAATGAAACCAGATTTTGATCATTTGTAGAATTTGCAATTGCATTTGTGAAGAGGGAGAGCCAATGGATGACTAGCTTCTTGCCTTAGCCAATTTCGAGGGTGAAAGATTCCCATACAAGTTGGTAATTGGAAAGGAAATTCAGAACTTTCATTTGGAGCTTTAATGGAGTATTTATTTGCAGGTGTAAGCTACAGTTCAACTCATGGTTTCTTCTATTGCAGCACACTCCTTCAACCATTTCCAGTTTTGATGACATATTCTTGATCCTTGAGGGAGGGCATTTTTGGTGAGCTATTGTAATATTTGGGGGAGATTATAATGCCCCATTTATTTTTTAATATGAATTAAATACTCTTTTATTCATCTCCAAAAATTTTCAGGTCGAAATTACAAGTAGAAATGTGTAAATCTCATTTTTAATGAAAGAACAGTACCATTTCCCCACCACCTTGTTGTGAACCAATGTAATGCTGATGATTTCGAATGAATGGATGATTCTATCATAAATTTGTGATTAATATACTACTATGGATGTATTTTACAAGTTTCATGTACTGTACTTGAGCATTTGAAGTAGTTTTACTCAGTTTAATTGCATTGGGAGAAGAAATAGTGTCATTTCCCCAAGGGTCGAATGGGTGATTTTTGCATCCGAATGGGAGAGGGTTGGAATAGATATAATAATAAATTAATGGTGCACATGAGACCTTAATAACATCATTAATACATTCCCTACCTCTGTTCAAAAATTTGAGTGGGTTTGGAGGCATTTGGGAAGCCATTTTCAGTACTTATCCCAGGGGGATTTGAACCCCAAATTACTAGTAAAATTGCATAGTTGGTCTAGAATCTTAAGAGAGTTTGAAGAGGTATTTTTGTGGCCATATATCATCCCTGAAAATCATATTCAATTCCTAATATCATTCATACACCTTCCTTGAATATTTGAAGGCATTTAGAGTTAAATTGAGCCCTAGAGACCAATACTAGTCAAAGGGAAAATACTAGTAAAGTTCCCTACATTGGACATAATTGAAAGAGTATTTGAAGAAGTATTTTAAATGTCCAAAAAAATCCCTAAAACACATATTTATGTTTTAACATCATCCATATACCTTCTCAGAATATTTGGGAGCAATTGGAGCAATTTGGGGACCTAGAGCTCAAAACTAGTCAAAGGTCTAACTAGGGAAAAAAATGAAAAATTGCCATTTTAATAAAATTCCTAACAAGGGACTTTACAACGATACTATGATATTGTACGAAAATCCAAGTTAGAGAAAGAACCGATAACTGAAGAAGTGGTAAAGGGATCCAAAAATACAAAGATAAATAAAAAAGGAACATCATCTATGGCCCCATTTATTATTACTATTCAATGTCCAACAAGGGAAGAAGCCTAGGTATAAACGGGGGAATCATAAAATCCAGTAGAAGTTAAATTTGTTGATGTATTTGTAACTTCGGAAGATATTCACTTGTATATTGTATGTATTACATTTGTACTTTATTGTATCCCCAACGGAGATGTCTTATTCCTTCGATCGGAAGTGTCGTCATTTGTATTCTATTGTTGTACCTCCGATGAAGATGCTTGTTCCTCTAAGTCGGAGAAGTCATTATTGTACTTCAGTCATGTAAAGTCATTGAGATCCATCCTCCCATGTATGACAGGGCATTAGACCCCATAGTAGCGTCGCAAGTTATATTGTAAGTGTCGTAACTTATATTTGATGGGTTATTAGACCACCTTGGTGGGGTCGGCCCTGTATGAGTCGTGTGGGTTAAAGGGTTATTAAACCACCCTAGTGGGGTCAGCCCAGTGACAAGTGGTAATGGGTTATTACACTCTCCTAAGGGAGGCCAGACTAGTTAGAGTAAAAGGAAATTCAAGTCATTGTATAAATAGAGAGTGTGTCTCTCTCATTATATTCATTCACTCACTCACTCACTTCGCATTAGTGAGAGAGAGGAGGAGTGCACACAAGTGGAGGAGGAGTAGATGTTGCATAAATTTATCTTTCGGGGATTCATCTTGATGATCTTTGTATTGGTGCTTATTCTATCTCTAAGGAAGTTGCGGGGTTTTTCACCTTCTTGGTTTTCCTCGGTGAAATGCTTTGTGTCTCTTGTCTCTTATGCTTGATATGCTATACATGTTGTTCTTTCAGTTAAGATCCTATATCATATTGAATTAAATGATGAAAAACTAACATGGTATTAGAGCTAGCCTGAAGGAAGGCATTGTATGGAATTTATGATGTTTGTTGCACTTGCGACAAATTGGAAGCTAGGGTTTGATATAGTAAAAACTAGTCGTCCTAGCACTTTCGCTATAAATCAGTTTTGGCGAAGTTTCAAGATCTGAAACATTTACGGGCCGAATATGAAATGTTCATGTACCTAGTTTCCAAAGCTCAACCAAATATTCGTTGTACTTTCTGAGATATGATCTGTACAATTTAGGGTTTCTTCCTCTTCCATATTGAAGCCCCAAACAGTTGACCTAGGAATAGAGGTCATATCTCGGGATAGGAAGGTCCAAATGGAATTCCATAAAAACTGTCAGTTAGGGTATAGACTGTAGTTTCACAGGTCCATTTTTCAAAGGCCGAAGTTGAAATAGTGACATGTGGCACTCCGTACAAGTTTGCTATATTGTTTCATCCCATAAAAAGGTCATGTTGCGACACTTGGCATATATATCTCTCAAAGAATTGATTAAATCTCAGATACGTGGGGTTACAAAGATGACAGGTCAGTCTACCATAGGCTGAAGTTTCAGATCCTGAGGATCCAAAATTTCAAAGATATATCAACAACAATATGGCATATATTTCTATCCAAACAGAATTGGATTCTGAGCACTTTCATTTCTGGTTTGTCACTGCTGCGGGAAATTAGGGTTTCTGCAAAAGTTGGAATTTTTGGAATCTGAGACCACGGCTGGATGCTCTTCATCAAAATTGAAATTTATAGAGCAAGATCGAATTTTTTGGTTGGGTAGAACCCTGGGCTCTATCAAACCCTGGTTCGGGATTTTAACTAGAAAACTAGAAAACCACAATTTGACAGAAGCTGCAGATCCGAAACTTTCAAAGTCAATTTTGAGGGGTCAAATATTGGAGATTTCAAAATTGATGTATACCAGCTTGATCAAATCAGCAAGGGGCATTTTCTTATCCAATCATAAGTTTGAATTTTTAGGGTTTCTCTGACAAACCCTAATCCAGCTCCAGATCCAACTTCAACAAATCAAAGTGGATTGGGTTAATACTAGAAGAGAATGAATTGATACCTACATAAGTGAAGAAGTTCCAGTTCTAGAGGGAGTTGAGACTAAGGCCTTACATAACAAGACTACAAGCAATCCCGACAGGTATGACTTGAGGAGATACAGGTATGTTTTGAAATCTGTTCATGATTAAATTTATAATATGTTTGTCTTCATATTATTGAGGTTAATAACAATCGTGATTAATTCTAGTCTTGTATTATCACCCTAGTAAAAGTATGAAGGCATGTGAATGATAGAAGATATGTATTGGTTAGGGTTATGACACTTATGATTGTACTAATGTACTATGGTGTTGTATGAGTTGGATGATGTTGTCCACTAACATAAAAGGTACATCAAGAAAGACAAATCAAGTACTAGATCAAGAACATATGACCATGGTGACATGAAGACAAAGACTCATCCATAGTCATGGATCACATAGAAGCTCTACTTACGAGGTATGTGTAATTTGGTTCTACAATGGTTAACCTATGAGATATGCAGGTTACTAGCACAAGTCATTGAAGAGAACAAGAAGACATTATGTGGGTATGTTATACATAACTAGCAAGCATGATAATCCAAGTATGTTTTTTCCTATATCAAGTTAGAATCCTACCTTGTGTTAGGATCTTATATAAGTATACTAGGTATGATTGATAATTCATGAAGTTATAAGTTTGGGCAATCATGGGTTTGTACATATTATGCTCTTAGTTTGATTAATGATATGAAAAACTAGAAGAGTCCTATGGTCAAATAAAAATATGCATGAGTAAAAGAAGTCCTCCTTGAAACCTTGAATATTAACGCTTGTGTATGAAATGATCATGACCATACATGATTAAGATTATTTAGAATCATAATGTTTTGATAAGTATTGAGATTATATTAATGCATGTATGATTATGTATGAGATATTGAGGATGACACAATGATGACACTAGTGCACACTTAAGCATGCATAGTGGTCCAGGATGGATAGAAGTTCAAAGACATATAATCATGATGATATGATAAAGGAAGCAAAGATCAAGAGGGAGCACACTCTATGAAGCAAATATCAAGAAGGAGCACACTCCAGTTGTTCCTGCAAGGAAGCAAAGATCAAGAGGGAGCACACTCCAGTAGTTCCTGCAAGGAAGCAAAGATTGAGAGGGAGTCCACCCAACAACCAAACAAAGATAAGTATTTGAATTGTCATTTATGATATATTTGATTACTTAAATGATGTTTTCCAGTCATGTACACGCTTATGTTCCTAGATTTAGGATGTATATTATGCATATTAAAAAATTTGCATTAATGAACAAGATACTACTAATATGCAAGTAATGGGTAAGTGGCCTATGGTACCTATACAACATTCCATTGCTACTTATCTAGAATGAAACCTCTTTGTTGACATGTTAGGATTTGTGCACACTCTTAACAAATGTTCTGCTAGAGATGGAAGGCATCTAGAAAGTTACGGGATATGGATAAATGTTGTATTGAAGCATTGGCTAAGATAATTGTATGACTATATGACATACATTCTTATGTGTAAGAATTTGTTTTTGAAAAACTATGAGAAGTTTCTAATCATGCAATTGAATTTGACTCGTAGGAAAGATCGTGTACAATCACCTACAAAAGAAGGACAAGGACTTTTGTTCCAACGACGAAGTTCAAGAAAACTACCTATTAAAGATATTGAAGAATTTGAAGTTCCCAGCATCAGGGATGCAGTAATGGAAGGATGCCATGATCGAGGAATACCAATCAGTCATGAAGAATGATGTTTGGGATGTCATCCGAAGACTAGAAGGGAAGTCTATTGTGACTTCCAAGTAGATCTACAAGATCAAGCATGCTGCAGATAGTAGCATAGAGAAATACAAGGCAAGTGATGAAGTGGAAGATACACTAGATGGATGTCAAGACAGCTTTCTTGAATGGTGTATTCAAAGAGGAAGTGGAGTAGCCACTCGGATTTGAGACACATGACAGGGAGTCACATGTGTGCAAATTGATGTATTGTATTATGATGATCAAGACGATCATATGTGATGAGCATCAGGTCGATGCTCTATATTTTTTACATCAGGATGATGTATTGTATGATGATGATCAGGACGATCATATGTGATGAGCATCAGGTCGATGCTCCATATGTTGTGCATCAAGACGATGTACTGTATGAGGGTGATCAATATGATCATGAGCATCAGGATGATGCTCCATGTGAAGAATATGATCAGTGGGATCATGAGTATCAGGATGATACTTCGTGGCTGTGGACAGGTTGTGCACTTGCATAGAAAAGATCCTGGAGATCCGGACAAGTTGTGCTAGGCACATAAAATATCTTGGGATGCTCTTTAGATATCTTGCAGGATGCAAGATACTCTTTTAAGGTTTTGCAAGGGTGACATACAAAAGATCTAGAGATCCGGACAAGTTGTGCTATACACGAAAAAGATCCTGGGATGCTCTTTAGAGATTTTGTAGGATGCAAGATACTCTTTTAAGGTTATGCTAGTTCACATGTAAAAGATCCTAGAGATCCGGATAGGTTTCGCTAGGCACGGAAAAGATCCTGGGATGATATTTAGAGATCTGGCAGGTTGCAAGATACTCTTTCAAGGTTTTGTGAAGGTCACATGTAAAAGATCCTGGGAGATCCGATAGGTTGAGTAGTAAGCTCGTAAAAGTCCTGGGATGCTCTTTCGAGGTTTTTTTTACACACATAATCATTCCTAAGAAATCCACCGGATGGCATGCTCGCAGAGATGATGAAGACCTACAGGAGGCTAGGCCTACATCTAGCATGAAAAAGGGTTGGCTCTGTAGAACTTCCTATGATGAGAAGAATTGAGAGATAGCACCAGTGATCGAGATGATGAGTACAGCAGCAGTGCTGATGATGCTCCATGATCCAGTGACGATGATCCAACTCTAGAATTGAAGACTTGTTCCTATATGTATTGATGACCTGTGTCAAGAGAATACCTTCCTAGTTAAGAGGGAGTGTTGATGTATTTGTAACTTCGGAAGATATTCACTTCTATATTGTATGTATTACATTTGTACTTTATTGTATCCTTGACGGAGATGTCTTATTCCTCCGATCGAAAGTGTCGTCATTTGTATTCTATTTTTGTACCTCCGACGGAGATGTTTGCTCCTCCAGGTCGGATAAGTCATTATTCTTCTTGAGTCATGTAAATTCATTGAGATCCATCCTCCCGTGAATGACAGGGCATTAGACCCCGGAGTAGTGTCGCAAGTTATATTGTAAGTGTCGCAACTTATATTTGATGGGTTATTAGACCACCTTGGTGGGGTCGGCCCTGTATGAGTCATGTGGGTTAAAGGGTTATTGGACCACCCTAGTGGGGTCGGCCTAGTGACAAGTGGTAATGGGTTATTAGACTCTCCTAAGGGAGGTAGGCCCAGTTAGAGTAAAAGGCAATTCAAGTCATTGTATAAATAGAGAGTGTGTTTCTCTCATTCTATTCATTCACTCACTGACTCACTTCGCATTAGTGAGAGAGAGGAGGAGTGCACACAAGTGGAGGAGGAGTAGTTGCTGCAGAAATTTATCTTTCAAGGATTTAGCTTGGTGATCTTTGTATTGGTGCTTATTCTATCTATGAGGAAGTTGCGGGGTTTTTCACCTTCTTGGTTTTCCCCGGTGAAATGCTTTGTGTCTCTTGTCTCTTGTCTCTTATGCTTGATATGTTGTACATGTTGTTCTTTCATTTAAGATACAAGATCACATTGAATTAAATGATGAAAAACTAACAAAATTTCCTAATGCATAGGAGATATTATAGAAAGAGAGTGAAGGGCTCAATCATTCATTTCTAAAGATAGCCAATGCACTGTTGGGAACTAAGAAGAGGAATGCATATGATATATCTATGGAGGAACACATAAGTAAGAAGAACTGGGTAGACATATCTGATGTTAAGTGGGATAAAGAAGGAAATCATGAAGATATTGCTCCTCTACCAGATATTCATCAGAGATTGGAGCAATATGGAGAAGCAACACAATAAAAAGGTGAAAAGTCCCTTTGTCCATATACTTTTTTTAATGATAATCAGATCTTATTTGGTTTGTCTTCAAAATATAGTTCAAACATATTGTTATCATCCTCAATCCCAAATATAACACAACAAACTCCTTGGGAGAAGGTTGTGCAACCTTCCAATATTGCAGATCCTCTGGATATCTTAAAAAGAGAATAACATAGGAGAAAAGAATATTAGAGAGGATTACAAGAGACAAAAATGATAGAATCATAAAGTAGATCCAGGATGTTGTCTATGTTAAATTTTGAGCATTAATTCACAATACTCTTGGATCTTTACTGAGAGAATAACATATACAGTATATCAATGCATAACAATCACAATAAGCATGACAAACATCACAAGAATCAAAATCATGAGAGACAAGAGACACAGAGTTTCCATGGAGAAAACCCTAAGGTGAAAAACCCCACAACTTCCTCAGAGATAGAGAGAGCAATGGCTTAACCAAAGTACAACCAAAATACACTTGAGATAGTCTCCTAGTAGCAGATGATCCTCCTCCTCACTAGTGCACCACTTTCTGAGTGAGAGAAGTGTGACTTTCCGAATGATCAAAATAGAGATCTCCCGATCTCTATTTATACTAACCTGTTTGCCCAATGACCTCATGGGGCCAACTTGTCTAGCTAGGTACATCCATAATATAATATATAATTCAGGGCCGACCCCACACATAGTGGTCTAATAACCCGTCGCCAAGTACACACACTTGCGACACTTGTCAATCCACATGAAGACACTTCCTTATAGAGGAATAACACATCTCTAATAAGGGTACAATAATTATATATGAAATACATAGATGAAATACATTCTGAAGTTACACATACATCAACACTCCCTCTTAACTAGGAAGGTATTTCTCGACACAGATCTGCTAGACAAGTCTTCTTCTCGGGATCATTGTCATCAATGCATCGTCATCATCATCGTCACTGCTGCTGCTATCTCAACCAATATCTAACTCTACTCGTCATAGGAAGTTCTACAGAGCCAGTCCTTTTTCATACTGGATGTAGGCCCACCACCTGCAGGTCTTCATCATCACTGGCCATACTATGGAAATCTCGGGACTTATTACGTGCATCACAAAACCTTAAAAGAGTCTCCTGACTAGCAAGAACCCTAAAGAGCATCTGAGGTCGTTTTCATCCTGTCCAGATCTCCAGGACTTATTACATGTGACCCCACCACAAAACCTTGAAAGAGAATCGCAGGACTGATTACAAGCACAAGGCTCAACCTATCGGATCTCCCAGGGCACAAATTACATGTGGTCACCATAAAGCCTCGAAATAGCATCCCAGGACTGATTACGAGCACAAGGCTCAACCTATCGGATCTCCCAAGGCACAAATTACATGTGGTCATGGCAAAACCTCGAAAGAGCATCCTAGGACTGATTATGAGCACACGACTCAACCTATCGGATCTCCCAGGGCACAAATTACATGCCATAGGACAAAACCTTGAAAGAGCATCTGCCAGATATCCCAGGGCACAAATTACATGCCATAGGAAAAACCTCGAAAGACTATCTGCAGATCTCCCAGGGCACAAATTATATGTCCTCCCAAGCAAAACCTCGAAAGAGCATTTGCCAGATATCCCAGGGTACAAATTACATGCCATAGGCAAAACCTCAAAAGACTATTTGCAAATCTCCCAGGGCACAAATTACATGCTTATCTACACAACCTGTTCCATGGCCACAGAGTATCAACCTGATACTCAACATACATCTTCCTAATGTACACATGATCATACTGATCATCATCACTACAACATCCTGTTGCATATCATCTGGAGCAACATCCTGAAGCTCGTCATCCATGATCATCCTGATCATACAATGTATCTACCTGATGCATACCAAGTATCTACCTGATACATATCATCATACATGATCCACCTGATCATACAGTGTATCCACCTGATACAAATACAAATACATGATACATATCACCATACATGATCCACCTAATCATACAATTTATTCACCTGATACATATACAGGTACATGGTCCAAGCATCCAACATGATGCATATACAAAAATACATACAAGTTATCCAACTGATCATATCCAACATCCAACATGATGCATACATACATATAAATGATCCAACTGGTCATAGCCAGCATCCAACATGATGCGTACATACATATAAATGATCCAACTGATCATATCCAGCATCCAACATGATGTGTACATACATATACATATAAATGATCCAACTGATCATATCCAACATCCAACATGATGCATACACAGAGCAGTAACTGCAGCATCGTACTGATGCTCATCATCCAACACTTACATCCACAGCCATGTGAAGGATCCTCCTTCCAACATGCTTGGAATGGCTTCTGCAAATGTGTCCATCACTTCTTCCTCGAAGTGTCATCAATCTGAAGAACACCAAGCCTCTCCCTGAAGTACTCAAACTTCACCCTGGCTAGTGGCTTTGTCAGCACATCTACAATCTACTCATCCGTCACAATGTAAAGGAGCTTCACAGCTCCTCTCTGCACCATATGCCTGATATAGTGATATTTGATCTCTATGTGTTTCGACTTGTCATGAAACACTGGGTTCTCGGACAACTTCACACAACTTTGGTTATCACAAAAGATACTAGTAGCATCCAACTGGAGATCAAATAACTCAGGCAGTAGCTTCCGTAGCCATACTGCCTCACAACTAGATGAACGGGCTGCAACATACTCTGCCTCAGCTATACTCAATGCTACGCAGGACTGCTTCTTGATAAACAAGGAGATCACACCTGATCCCATACTGAAGCAACACCCAGATGTGCTCTTCCTATCTGCAGCACTGCCAGCCCAATCTGAATCAACATAACCCTGCATGTTAAACTTTTGATTCGCTTCATACTTGAGCCCATAATCCACTGTACCCTTCAGGTACCTCAGAACATGCTTTACAGCAACTAGGTGAACACCCCTCGGATCTGTCAGGAACTAGCTCAATGTGTTCACCGCAAAGCAAATATGTGGTCTCATGTTCGTCAGGTACATCAAGGACCCAATCATCTGACGATACATAGAGACATCAACTGACTCAGATGAAGCATCACATAGAAGCTTCAGATTCGATGCCATAGGTGTGGCCATGGCCTTGCAATTCATCATCCTGAATCTCTTCAGGATATCTACTGTGTACTTCCCTTTACCAAGGAAGATCCCACCTGCACTCTGCCACACCTCCATACCTAGGAAATAATGCATCATTCCAAAATCTTTCATATCGAACTCAGCAGCAAGCTTCCTCTTAGTATCTGCAATCAATCTGTCATCTCCTGTTACAAATAAGTCATCCACATATAGGAGTAGAATCACAGGATTCCCTTCCTCAACCTTGTAGTAAAGGTTGGAATCCGCTTTACTCTTGGTAAAGCCCAAACTAGATAGGAAACTATCCATCCTACCATACCAAGTTCTGGGAGCTTGCTTCAAGCCATACAAGGCTTTCTTCAATCTGCACATATATGACTCCCTGTCATGTCTTTCGAAACCGAGTGGCTACTCCACATATACTTCCTCTTCAACTACACCATTCAAGAAAGCAGTCTTGACATCCATCTGGTGTATTTTCCATTTCATTGCTACAGCCAGGGAAAGTACTGTTTTGATGGAAGTATACCTGGCTACAGGTGCAAAGGTTTCTTCATAATCTATTCCCTCTTTCTGAGAGAAGCCACGAGCTACGAATCTTGCTTTGTATTTCTCTACACTGCCATCTGCAGCATGCTTGATTTTGTAGATCCATTTGGAAGTCACAACAGACTTCTCTTTAGGTCTTGGGACAACATCGCAAACATCATTCTTCATTATTGATTGGTATTCCTCAACCATGGCATCCTTCCATTCTTTCTTTTCCACTGCTTCTTCATAACTGGAAGGTTCTTTGTTCATAATGTCACAGAGTAAAGCAACATAGCTGGTATGTGATATGGTTCTCTTCTTTGCTTTGTGTTCTTCTTCTAGATTTCCAAATCTTTCTGCATCTTGAATGAGCTCTCTAGCCCATGCAGGTTTCCTCTTGTGAGAGTTATCCTCACGGGGTGGATCTACAGGTTCTTGCAGATCTTCAAACTCACAAACAACTTCTGGAATTGCTTCAGTCATGGTAGTGTCTTGAAATCTAGTTTCCTTAGGTTCTTCATAAACTTCGATAGGTGCCTTCCTTGATTTGATGAATGCTGAGTTTTCATCAAATGTTACATCCCTACTGACATCAATCTTCTTGAACCCTGGAAAGTATATTCTATAATCCTTCGAGCTTTCACTGTAACCCACAAAGATACCCTTCTTTCCTGAAGGATCTAGTTTGGTCCTCTTTTCCTTTGGGACATGAGTGTATACTGGACAACCAAATATTCTGAGATGGCTAACTTCAGGTTTCTTACCAAAAAAGACTTCTTATGGAGTTTTGTTGTCCAATATCCTGTGGGGTGTTCTGTTCTGCACATATACAACTATTCTAGCTGCTTCTGCCCATATATGCATAGGTAGATCCTGGTCATGTAGCATTGCCCTTGCTGCTTCCATGATTGTTCTATTCTTCCTTTCTGCAACTCCATTCTGTTGAGGATTATAAGGAGCAGTCAACTCCCTCTTCATCCTTGAATCACTGCAAAGATTTTTGAAGTCACCTGAGGTGAATTCTCCACCATTGTCGGATCTGAATGTTTTGATCTTCTTGTCAGTTTGATTCACCATCAACGTTTTGAATTCCTTGAACTTATCAAACACCTCATCTTTGTTCTTCAAGAAGTATACCCAAAGTCTTCCTGGAGAAGTCATCAATAAATGAGACATAGTAAACATACCCACTCAGAGAACTGGATGACATAGGACCACATACATCTGAGTGGATGATTTCCAGGATGTCTTTTGCCTTACTTTCACTGCTTGGGAAAGCCTTCTTGATGTTCTTACCTTTTGCACATCCTTTCCAAACACCTTCATGTTTGGTCTTGATTTCAGGAAGACCCTCTACAACCTTGCTTGCAATTGGAAGTGCCCTGTAGTGCATATGAGCAAGTCTTCTATGCCAAAGTTCATTTGGCTCCATGGATTCATGTACCATGGCATGTTTAGGTTGTCCCTTCAATTTATACAAACCTCCCTCTTGCTTTCCAACCATGACTACGTCATCTATGGTCTTTCCCTTTGGCCACATTAGGACTTGGCCATCCACAAATGCAACCCTCATACCTTTTGCATCCAATGCAGAGATGGAGAGTAAGTTCTTCTTGAGCCCAGGTACATAAAGGACTTCCTTCATCTTCAAAGATTTTCCAGAGTCTAGGTTGTAGGAGGCTTCACCACTTCCTTTGATTGGGTATTGATAATCATCCCCAAGTTTCACTTTATGGGGTGATTCATGTTCAGACAGATTTACAAAAGATTCTTTAAACCCAGTCATGTGTTTGGAAGCCCCACTGTCAATCAACCAATCATTACAACCATGGGAGATAGTACATGTGAGGGCATAAATTAGAACATACTCTTCTTCACTTGATGAGTCATTATCACTATCACTTTCTGCCCTAGCCTTCTTCTTTGGGGGTTCATCATCTTCGGCAGCATGAGCATGATATCTTCTTTTGTTATTCTTCTTCTTGTTGTTGAAGTTGTTGTTGTCTTTCTTCTTCTTGGGACAATCTGAAGCAAAGTGTCCCTTCTCATTCCAATTGAAGCATCTGAGATCCTTCTTATCTTTATGATAATGGTGGTGTGAGAATTTTCTGTTATCAGATGATTCCTTCTTGGACTTGCCTTTCCTGGCATGTGCTGTGAGAGCTTGATCTTCATTTCCCATCTTTTCTTCTCGGGCCACAAGCCTAGCTTCTTCTTGAGAGCATTCTTCCCGCAATCTGTTGAAGGAGATCAACTTCTTCCTTGCACAAATTCCTTGAATAAAGGAATCCCATGACCTGGGTAAGCCAATTAGAGTGGTCATCACCACTTCACCATTCTCCACCATTTCATCCACTGCTTCTAGTTGTTCGTTGATCTGGGAGACCCTTGAAAAATAAGATTGAATGGTTTCTCCATTCTGAAACTTTACTCCTTTCAATTGGTTCCACAGGGTCATCTTCCGATTTATGTTATTCCCTTCAAATAGCTTGGTCAAAGAGTCAAACATCTCCTTGCGTGTCTTTAGAGAAGACACATGGGGTATGAGATGGTCTTTGATAGAATCAGCAATGATTCTCTTTGCCTTGCCCAAGTTCTTCTTATGCAATACCTTAGCCTCTTCATCCTCTGGGATAGGGATGTCTTCTTTTACATATGAGTCCAACTCATTTTCTTCCAGGATTAACCCAATCCTATACTTCCAAGCTTGGAAGTTATTAGCTCCTTCAAGCTTATCCTCAAGCTTGGTGTGGTGAGACATCTTAAAGATTACTTCAAATGGAAATAGAAAAGATTTAGGTCTTACCACTTGAAATGCTGAAAACTGGATCTGGTCCCAGATTAGGGTTTATCTAAAAAACCCTAAAAATTCAAAATGTGAATTTCAACTTTCTGAAAGGATAGAAATATGCGCCTTGATGAGCTGATCAACCTGGTGTATTCAGAATTTGAGATCAGCAAAGCTTTACCTTTTAGATTTGTCTTTTTGTCCTCCTGGGTTCACTAGAGAGAGCCCTGAATTAGGGTTTGCGTTTCCCGGAGATATACCCAGCCAAAAATCTCAATCCAAAGCTCTAAACTTCGATTTTTGCAAGGATCTTCCAGCAATGTATTCAGATTTCATAAATTCCTATTTTTGTGGAAACCCTAATTTTTAGGGCCAAATCTGAAAATGCTCAGAATTGAATTCTGATTGGACAGATAGATTCTACTTGATGAGTAGAGTCAATATACTATACTGCTTTTCCAAAATCTGTGGAGAGAAACCCAATAAACAAGAAACTCAAGTTTTTGTCACTGCAAAATGTCTTCTTCTCAGGTTAGCTCTGATACCATGTTAAATTTTGAGCATTAATTCACAATACTCTTGTATCTTTACTGAGAGAATAACATATACAGTATATCAATGCATAACAATCACAATAAGCATCAAAAGCATCACAAGAATCAAAAGCATGAGAGACAAGAGACACAGAGTTTCCGTGGGGAAAACCCTAAGGTGAAAAACCCCACAACTTCCTCAAAGATAGAGAGAGCAATGGCTCAACCAAAGTACAACCAAAATACACTTGAGATAGTCTCCTAGTAGTAGATGATCCTCCTCCTCACTAGTGCGCCACTTTCTGAGTGAGAGAAGTGTGACTTTCCGAATGATCAAAATAGAGATCTCCCGATCTCTATTTATACTAACCTATTTTCCTAGTGACCTTATGGGGCCGACTTGTCTAGCTAGGTACATCCATAATATAATATATAATTCAGGGCCGACCCCACACATGGTGGTCTAATAACCCGTTGCCAAGTACACATACTTGCGACACTTGTCAATCCACATGAGAACACTTCCTTATAGAGGAATAACACATCTCTAATAAGGGTACAATAATTATATATGAAATACATAGATGAAATACATTTCGAAGTTACACATACATCAACAGTCTAAATATGACCCAATAACCCAACATTTTGTGATCACTACATTGGATCACCTAGCACAGAAGAGATATAAGGTCCCGTGGCCCGAGGCATGGAGAAACCTCCAAGTTACTCTAGAGACTACCAATATGCTTGTAGAAGATGAAGTATCAAGGGCACAAGGAGCATTTGATATATTATACACAAAGTATGTTTGAGTCATTTCTATAATGGAAGAATATAAAGCAAAGTCAAGGACCCTACTGATTAAGAATAATTTCTTAGATGCCATAGTAAATAGCTTAGAGAATGAAAACAATAGGCTCCAAAATGCAGTTTTCAATTCAGGATAGAGAACCCATGGTTCTATTCAATTCATACCTTTATTATATGAGAAGGATAAAAGGATCAAAGATCTTAATGACTCTCAAAATTCTCAAGCCCGCCCAACTACTCAACATATGCTTAAGGAACAACAAAGGCTCACTGAAGAGTTTGATTTCTTGAGAAGAGAAAATGCATCACTGATAGATAAAAAGAGAGAGAGTGAAGGGAGAATAAAGAACTATAAGAAGAAGAGGAAAATGCAAGAGATCTGAGCTTCAAGTTGGATGAATCTAATTTAAAATTGAATCTATGAAAATAAAGCTTCTTTGACTATGACTAAATGTGCCTCCTCCTATCAATCAATCATCATTTCAAGCAAATACAATATCAACCTTAGAGAAAAAGTAGAGGATAAGGATAGGGAACATACACAATGGAAGACAACAATATCAAAAAGTTAAGGAAAGATGGTGAAATGGAAGATCTTGTAGAAAAAAGGAATGATGACCTGGAAGTTCAAGGGGAGAAACTAGATAAGGCTAAGAAAAAAATTCATGAATTAAAAAATAATGTAACTATATTAGAAGGAGAAATAAAATATTGGTGGGCCAGACAAGAGGACGCATTAACAAAAACTAGGATGGTAAAAATGTTTTCCTCGACCAAGGAAATAAAAAGGAAATCAATGTTTAACAATTTTCCAAGAATCAATTCCCACCTTCAATTCTTTCAGGATTTTCATTCACTTTACAAAGAGGTCAAAATTTATGTGGAAAGTTATAAAGAATCTATACAATCCAGATACCATATTACTAGGGTAGCAATGACAGTTGTGAACTCACTAACTCTAGATCAGTTAAAAGCCTCGCATATCCAAGATAGAATGTCATCTCATATGACTATTGAGAACTGTATGGGTAAATTAAATAGTATGGAGATCATAAAAGGAAGAATGAAAGAATTAGAAGCATTGATCTCTCTCTTTTTTTTAAATAGTTGACTACATGGTTAAGAATGGCCTCACATGGTCATGGAGCACCAATCTTAAGTTATATTTATACATAGCATATGATCAGATCATGAAAAAAGTATTTTCCCAGGTTCATATTGGTCAGTGATAAGTCAACCATAGCTACTACTAATGAAGTTCTAAATCAACTAAAACCTTCCCTTGAAACTGCAGCAATATTAAAGAGTTTTATCCAAAATTTGGAGAAATTGTTAAGGGATCTGCAACATTAGTTCGCCTCTTCTTATTGTATATTTCTTCATTGTAATGGAATCAAATAAATCCTTCATATAGGGTAATATATTAGTCTCAAGGACGATATCAATGGGCCCCCTTATTGTAATTGTTGTATAAAAGATATTTCTATAAATTTGAATCCAGGACCAAGGTGAGATGCCACTAGTTTTTGAAGGAATTCCATCTCATATGTGTTTTTTATTTTCCTTCTCTATGGATGAAATTTATTTATTTTGTTTTGTGAATCTATGGATCTACAATTTGTGTTCCCATATGATTTTATGTATGTATGTATGTTGAATGAATTTAATACAAATATGTTCAATGCTTTACTTTTGAATATGTTCATAATACTACAATTTATTTCAGAGAAATGAATTATGATTAAGGCATCGATATTGAATTTGGTCTATTAATACTCATACTTAAATATATGTTTTCTTTTCCCTTCTAAAATTAACACTCAAAGTCACTTTTCAAATAGTCGAGGTCAGTTTCATGCACCATAGACCTTAGTTGTAAATCTAGTCAAATTACGGTGACAAACTAGGACTCACTACCTTTCAAATCATGGTACCTTCCCTTGCTCAGAGGACTAGCTCGATGGCCTAAAGTTACATAGGATTAGTGCATCCTACACAAACATCCTTTTCCTTGTAAATATCCTGGAGTACAAACAATGTCTTGTTTGATATCTATTCATGTCCTAAGAAGAGAAAAAGACTATCATCTTGAAGGGGTACAACCCGAGGAATAACAGGGTGAAATGGTGTCATTTCTAGGGACAACTTGTTTTTTATCTAAGAACCATTACCAATACCCTTTTCTTAGTTAGATAAGATAAGGATTACATAAAAGTAGTATTTCTCATTCTTTTATCATATTAAGTATTTCATGTGTTGTTAAGAGTTATACTATTGAAGACCTTGATTAAGCTTCCAGTGCTTAAGACAAAAAATAATTAGGCACAAGAGAAGGCATGGGAAAGAACATATAACTATCGAATCCACTCCCTATATAGATTCCATTGGGGAAAAATTCCCACTTGTTGAAAAATTGAGTCCTAGATCCATAGTAACTAGGTCCCAAGTTAAGGGAAAACTCACTACTCCCATAGAATATCTTGACCAAGTCCGAAATAGAAAAGGAGGGGCTCATACCCATACCACTTTCATATACCCATATTTACATACAAACTCCCCTTTGCAAATCAAATAATTTCAACCTTGCGAATATTCATCTTTGACCAGATCTTTTGCATCTACACATATAGCAGTCATTCCTTCTTTCCATCCCCTCACCCTTCATATTCCTTAGCTGACTACACCCAAATGTACTCAATCCAACACCATAACTAAAAAAGCATTCTATTCTAAACCCAAATCCTCTAAATCCCTAGCTAGTAGCTAGATTCAAGTTGTTGGTTATGCCTCCAACAAACCAACTTGCAAACCTACCGTATGGATATCTTAAGGTCCTTCCTAATTTTAATGGATAGAATGGAATATATATTGATGATCGCCTTACCACCTTCTAATATTGTACTGATAACTTATCAATTGAGGATAATGATGTTTTCTCTAGGATTTTTTCACATTCCTTGGAAGGATAAGCTATGAAATGGTTTAGAAACAAGTATACAAATTCTATAAACTACTGGGTGAAGTTTATAGGAAAGTTCACAAAGAAGTACGGGATAAAGAAAGATAACAAACATTATTTGACATAGTTGAATGCTCTGAAGAGGAAAAATGGAGAGACCATCCAGATCTTACCACTCGGTTTTGAAAGCTATATCATTGAATTATAGATGTGATGAAACCCTTAGAGGTAGTTGCTCTACCTAACTATTATTTTTCATTTGAGGTTGAATTTTCCCTCTACCTAAGAGAAAGAAATTCTGATGACTTAGAAACCCTTTTTAATGAACTTGAATATCTAGAGGGAAACATGAAGGCTACTAGTATTCCAACAAAGGCTAGGTGAGATATACTTGATAGTCGAGAATATCCTAAAAGGAGAAGGGGGAAAGAACTAGAAACACCCTCTAGTCAATATTCCTTGAGTTTGGAAGAGGTTACCAAACATGTCAAATCAATGGCCAATGATATCACCAAGTTGAAGCAGGTTCAAGCATCAAATTCCTTTGTTGGAGCTTCCACTAGAGCACAAAATCACCTAGTTTGGGGTCAACTACAATATAGAAGGGATCCTCTGGTGGCTCCACAACGACAAATGAGGCTAGAGAATCCAAATCTACAACAATACCCTTGTTAAGCATCACATTCTCAAAAAGAGTAGAAAAGAGCATAAATAGACCAGAAAGAATAATCCATGCCTTTAATGAAGAAAATAGATGAATAACAAGCCTCTTTGAGGAGAAAGCTCCTTATACAATGTACTAAGTACACAAGAACAGACAAGACAAGATGATTCAAATGAAAATGTATGTTTCCTATATATAGGAGACAAAGAGGTACAATTACAACTAACGGACCCAAGACAACATAACTAATATAATAATACTATTAAAAACTACCACTAATACACCCAAGCTGACATAAATAATATGTAATGAGCCACAATACAGGGGGTAATGTGCCCACATTTAGGGATTAATATGCCCATCCCCTTCAGAAAAGTGGAGTCCTCAATGCTTGATTAATTGTGGATGCTTATATATGAAGGACTCATCTTCCCATGTCGAATCTTCAACTTGTAAGTTCTTCCACTTAATGAGGTACTCAGTAATAGTCTGATTGCGTAGTTGTTTGGTCTGTGTTTCAATGATTTTTTCATGTTACAATATGGCTCTTCCTTCTTCATCGAGCTCTGGAAAGATAGTTTGAATTGGGATATTGTCTCCTATTGCCTTTTTTAGGTAAGATACATGGAAAACTCATATTACCCTTGAGGATGAAGGGAACTTCAATTTGTAATCCATACTGCTAATATTCTACAACACTTTATAAGGACCATAGTACTTGGGTCCTAATTTTTTTAATTTAGTTTCTTGAGGGACATCTGTTTGTAAGGTTGCAGCCTTAGAAATAACCAATCCATGTCTTCAAAAATCCTTTCACTGCGATGTTGATATGCTTGTTGTTGCATCATGTTTTTTGACATAGCCAAGTTTCATATCCCCAAGTTTTGCATTGGATCACAATGGCCTAAGCTAGTTGGCCATGTTCATGATAGTTTGTCAAATTGGTGCTAAGGGTAAAATAATTGCCAAGCATGATGTCCAAATTAGTAATAATGTACAATTAGAGACAAATAGGCAAGTTGGGTCACATGAAGAGCAAATTCCCAATTCAATGTTTGTAATGTCCCCATCCAAATAAACTATCATGTAGGAAAAATTCCACTAACTTACTAGTTCCCAAGGTTGGGGGTGGAAGCATCAAACTTCGGAATAAGAGAGATACAAGACCCAATATGACCTTAGAGTTACAAATTCACATGAAATGGGTCAAATAAAGAATAATAATAAATAAAATAATTTTCCATTGGATCATGAAGTCACATAAGAGGTTGTGGGACCCGCACATGGAAAGATTCCCCACTACACTTGGAATCATTCTCTCACCAATTCGAGTCCAAGGTGGAGGGTAATGTACTTGGGAAATATAAGAGGAAATATTCATGGCAAGAATCTAGTAATTTTGAATTGGAGTGGAAGAGTAACTCCCAAGGAAGAGGAGGAGGCATTGTGACACTTGTAGCTATATTCCATGGCATCTATGACAACAATGATGGAGGAATCTATGAAAAATATGAAAAATTTAGAATTGATTGCATACCTATGACACATGAAATATCAAGGTTAAAAATATCCACCAAGAGGGTGCATAGAGGGAGTTATGGTCAGCCAAGATTCCCAATTCGAATTGGGGAAAGAGGAATGCAAGGAAGAAGTGGACAAGTGTCTCATGTGAGAATCTATCACTAATTCGAGTTGAGTGAAGCCTCTTGGAGGTAATAATAGATCTTGATTTCATTGGAGGTTAACAAAATAGGAGGATGAGGAAGGAGAGCAACTTTTGGTAATTTCGCATTTGCACTTTTGGAGAGATTAGCTTGTCCTTGCACAGTGGATGTTCATCCTCCCTGCATTAGAACCAAATATGTGGGTGAAAGATTCCTATCCAAGTTGGTTGGAGGAGAGGACATTCATAAATATCAACATATCTTCATGGATAGTTTTTTATTCATATTCGATCCCCCTTTGAGTTCAAGTTCATGTCCTATCTTCTTTCTCTACTATCTTTCTCTCTAAACTCTCTCAATGTCCATGTACAAGTGTGATGGCGCACTCATAGCTGCATAAATATTGTGGTGACTGAAATTTAGACTCCATTGTCATGTTATTTGATGTATATAATTATAAGTAACTTCATATTATATCCATAGCTCAATTCCATGTAATCTTTCCAAGAAACAACAAGATTCGAGTTAGTTTCCTCACTCGTTTTACATGGTGTTTTTGTGGTGATTTTGTACCTGTTTGATATCATACTTTTTTTGAGTTTTTTTCTATGTTTCGAGTTTCATATTAAGTAAAATTTATGTACAAAATATGATGTGCAAACACTCTGAGTTTTGTTTAAATTTTGAACCATAAATTCTATGTACATTGTTAACAATTTTCTCACAATTCCTATGTCTCACAACCTATTGTTTTATGGGAGTTATAGCAGACCCTAAAACCTGATATAATGCTTCATTTTGGTTTCCCTTGAGGTCCTCTATCCATGAAAATTATGTTTTCAGAAAATAATAAAGTTCGTATAGTGTTTGGGAATCCAGAAAGATCCTAGCCTAGTGGGGTTCTCAACCATCGAATTCGCCTAGTGTTTTTCTCCTTCTTTCCTGCTTGAGAATTGTAAACCTTGAATGTTACTAATGAGTCTCTAAGAGTAGATATGCATTAGAGTGTCTTAATTCCTTTCAATTCCCTCCCTACAAAATTCGAAAGCATTTGGGTGCTTTTGGAGCAGTTTGGGTTTCACTAGTCCAAGGTTTAAAAATTGGCCAAAATTGAACACATTTCCATAGAAGGGACATTATAGTGGTATCAGAGCATGGTCCTTACTCCTGTTCATTGATTCATTCATTGAAGAATAAAATTGAATCCATGTCTTATTCAGATTCATAGTATGAATTGTATGAGGGTGATGAGCAATATGATGATGACTATGATGAGCAATATGAAGAGTACTATAGACAGTATGAGGAACCCTCTCGTAGTACCTCTAGCCAGTTCACATTAAGAGATTATGATGGTTACTATTTTGATCACTTGTACAATGAATATGAAGAATTGGATATCACACCACCAAGGAAATATCCTTTGAATTAAATAGCATGGTGGAGGGAAACTTTCAAAACCTTGCGCCAACAATATCAAGCCTATAATGTTATTATGAAGTCATCCTCAAAATTTTCCTTCGGATCTTTTGTGGATACTTTGTTTGGATATAGACCCAAGAATGAAGATGTGGATTTAGTGAATAAATGTCTATTCCATTCTTGCAAAACACCTTGGAGATAAAATCATATATGTTTGATTGAAAAGGAGGAGAAAAATGAGGAGACCCATGGGCCACCTAGTTCTGTAGGTGGTGAAGCAAAAGAAGAATTACATGAAGAGGATCGAAATTCACCCCCAAGTGACTCTGAAAGAGATGAAGAAACATCACATGAGCATGAAGAATATTCCATTGAAACTACTGAAGATCATTCCAAGACACATTCTACTTTGGACATGGATCAAATAGCATCTACTGATGGATGCTTGAACTATGAAGGAGTACCTGCTGATGGGTGCTCACACCTCTATGTTGGTGACATAAAGATAACTTTTGAAGGTGTTGCTGCAAGCCAAAGTTCCATTGACCATGGTGATGAATACCTTGTAGTAGTTTAAGAAGAACCAATATCAACTTCCCCATCACCACTTGATCGTCATGAACTTGGTCCAAGCAAGAAGGAAGAAGAAGAGGAGTTTCATTTGCAACAACCTCATTTTCTTGCAGGGTCCTTGAAGATTGATGAAAAGAAGATTCAAGAGGCCTTTAAGAATCTCCATGACACTCAGGAATTGGTGTCAAATTATTTTTGGAGAGCTACTTCATTGGAGGATACATCCTTCCTTGAAGGCATAGAGAAGATTCAAAGAAAAATGTGCAACATCAAAGGTAATTTCATGTCTTTGCATTTTGTTAGAAATAATTTGGTTGAGCTTAATGAATGGTTACACGAGGCATACTTGAAGAATAATGAGGATATTCATAAGCTCAACATTTAAAATGAGTAACTTCTTGAGAGGTTGAAAGATACTTTTTTTTCCTCCTATGTTTCAAATTGTCATATGGTATATTGCTTGGAGGATTCTCATGACATGATGTATCAAGAAAAACATGTATCAAGAAAAACATGGAAATTTGCATGTGCTGGATGTGTTTGAATATGAGCTTGATAAGAACCAAGCACTTGTTGTGGTGGAAGAGGAGCTTGAATTGCCTCTTGATGATGGTTATGCACTTTTTGAAGAAGTGCATGATTCCTCTACCTTGGAACCAACCTATGATAAAAGTTTCACACTTCTGAGGGAGGTGCATGATCCTATCTGTTAGGATATTTAGACACTTAGGAGTTAGTTAAGATCAACTTGTGCAATATATCCGTTAGGGAAAGTGTGTTTCTTTAGTATGCATTAGTATGCATTTGTCTGTTTCATTAGTATGCATTAGTATGCATTTGTAAATACTTAATCCGACGGTCACAATATGTTCCCGACATAGAGTGATCTGACGGCTCAACTTCTCTTAGATCATACCTAACCTTGATCCGTGGCTTAACACCTGATTGGTACATGATCTTTATTTAAAGAGCATGGAGGGTCATTGTTTAGTTGATCGATTATGAGAAGCTCATTTGTAACTTTCTTTCTTTGCATAATAAATTGTCCCATAGAAGCTATTTGGCCGGGGCCGTGGAGTGTTTCCCTCAAAAGGGTTTAAACCACATCAAAACGTCAGTGTGTTGATATGTGATTTGTTTGTGTGAAGTGGTTGCTCTTGGTGTTCGGTCCTTTGGTAGTACCCTGTGTACCCGAACACTATCCCTATGGAGCCTTCACATGATGAAACTTCTGCACTTTCTGATCATTTGGGTGAGTTGGTTCATTCTCCTACATCCTACACTTCTTTACATTTGATGATGAAATGAATAGAGCACCTTCTCATTTACATTTGCAGAAGCATCCTTTTTTACCTTATGATGATACACATCTACATGGATGCACCTATGATGTTCACTTGAGTCACTTGAAGAATCATGATTTTCCTTGCTCCTTGCTTAGGTCATTTGATGTTAGAGTAACTTCAGCCAATATTTGGGTGAAGAGATTTATGATTGGAGCAAATTATTATTGGGAACAACATACTTTTTTATTTCTTGATGATACACATATTCATGGTTGTATTGATGAGAATTCTTTGATCCCCTTGAAGGCTCATTGTTTTCTTTGCTCCTTGGTTCATATTTTGGTGGAGGTTCTTCATTCATTTCATTCAATTCTTGGATGAAAGAACACATGGATGATTATTTAGATGCATCTTACATTATTTTGGAGAATCATTATAGGACATGGGATCCACACCTAGGTCATTGGAGTAGATTTTATATAATACTTGACGCTTGTGTGTATGGGGCACATGATGATCTACATACTTAGATGTACAAGCACTTTCATGATTCTTTGATGAGATTCATTCTTGATGTAAATTTGTATGATTTTGTTATGTACTTTGATGATCTATACTTTACACTCATGATGTTTGGAAGGATGCAATACAAGCAATGGGATCCTGGTGTTTCTTGGTTTCAACTCACTTGGAGCAACAGTTCGTTTGTTGGTTTGAGAGATAAATCCAATATTCAATTGTTTGAGTTCATCTTTGCAGAGAAGTGTTCCAGTTTCCTATGTGGGATACATTTTGAGAGATGGATTCAGTTTTCACATGCTTGGTGTTTGTTCACACAAGAAAATTGACCACACACCAAGTGACATGTTGTGGACCCTTATTACTAAAGAACAAACCCATTTATGCATAAAAATCACAAAAAACCCATTTAGCCTAAGTTCTAAATACCCTTTGGTCAACCTCCACAAAAATTGGGAATCTCCCCTAAAAAGGAGGTGTCCACCAAAAAAAGGGGGTTGTCCCAACATACACAAACTACCACCTCAATTCAAAACTTACCAGCGGTGAAATTCAAAAAATAAAAACCATAAGTGGTTTTAAGGTTCCAAAACCATAAACCACACTATATATGTTATATTTTTCCCACAATTTAGAATATTTGATTCATTCGATAAACCACCATTTTCGAAGCTCTCTCACTCTGATACCATTTTTACCATCCACCATTACTCCATTTGCATAGACCTCCTCCACCAATGTCCCACTCTACAAATTCATTTGGCTGGTTGAGCACCCTTGGCTCCCTGCTACTATTGGTCACTTCTCTTATTCTTTCTATGGGACTGACCCGGGTTCTGCATAGTTTGTTATTGTAGACCCAACAAAATCCCCTTCACTGGCCCTTTTGGTATCAACCTGCGAGTAGGCTGAAGTCTCACCCGAAGTGAAGATGGGTGGTTACAAAATCAAGTTTATGCAACCTAGTGATGCGTGGTTATGTTATGCAAGCTTGTTATGCTCAACTTACTCAAAATCTACTTAACATATTATTAACAACATGTATTTGCACACTTCACAGTTCTCAACAACCGACAGACTTCATTTAATCATTGCTACCTTACTATGCTAACTACGCAATTATCATACTTAACATGACTTCGCAATGTTGATAGATGTATGTTTCGCTATTTAACATATCATTCTCATTCACATTCATATGAAAACACATATATAAGCATATACATTCATGAACACACAATATACCATATATTCAAACACATAACACATATATTTACATGGTTCACCCCCCAGATGAAATCTACGTCCATGGGAACTGTTCTTATTTTTCTTAGAAGGGGGTAACAGTTCTAGTCTACACACTTAGCGGCAGACTCTTCTCTACAATAAATCTCTATGCACACAGCTGTAAAGTCTTTTCCTCTCTTAGATCTCTCTCAGTCTAGATCTAACAATACTAACCAACAATAAAAATCAACAACCCTTATTTATACAAAATTTACCTTTATATAGATTGTGCCCAAAGGTCACGTATTTACAATAACGATTGGCCAAGCCCCATAGTAACCTTAAACCAAAAATGACATGGTTTTCCTATTCACCACGCTTTGCCTTAACTTAGTTGGATATCTGCTATCCTTTTGCGCCGCTTCTTTGGCTCTGACGCTTCTCTAACAGTTGCGGTTCAGACCGCACGGCTCTAACACTGTAGTGGCATGTCCTTTACACCATTCTGCTTCTTTACTCTTCACTTCTGTAACTAACAATCCATCGCTTCATTCATAACTTCTCCAACTACCTTAATCATCCATAGTACTTCTCCTTTACTAAGGGGACAGGTCCTTTTTAGCCACTTCGCTTTGCTCCATACCTTATGTTAGTTTTTCAGAATTTACTTCAATCTGATCTAGGATCTTAACTGAGAGAACAACATGTACAACATATCTATAGCATATCAATCATGGACACAATAATGCAAGCACACAATAGACACGGAGTTTCACCGAGGAAAACCAAGAAGGTGAAAAACCCAGCAACTTCCTTGAAGATAGATAGAGCCATGATAGAAAACCCAAGAATAAGAGATATACTCCTAGCAGCAGCTTCTCCTCCTCCAATAGTGCGCCACTCTCCAATGAGTGTATGAGTGAGAAGTGAATGATCAAATATAGTGCCTCCCGCACTCTATTTATACTTGACTTGACTTGCCTAATAACCTTTACTAGGTCGGCCTTAACTTAACCACATAACGTAATGTCGATAGGGCCGACCCCCTATAGGGTGGTCTAGTAACCATTTAACCCACATGACTTATATAGGGCCCACCCCAACAAGTTGGTCTAATAACCCATCAAGTCTAAGTTACGACACTTACAATATAAATGACGGCACTTCCGTATAGAGGAATAATAACATCTCTATAGGAATACAAACACTTCTGTATAGAGGAATAATAACATCTCTATAGGAATACAATATACATATATGAAATACATTCTGAATTTACAAATACATCAACACTCCCTCTTAACTAGGAAGGTATTTCTCGACACAGATCTACTAGCACAAGTCTTCTTCTCTGGATCAACGTCACTGGATCATCGTCATTGTCACTGTTGTTGCTATCTCCATAAATCTCTGATCTACTCATCATAGGAAGTTCTACAAATCCAACCCTTTTTCATGTTGGATGTAGGCCCACCACCTGCAAGTCTTCATCATCACTGACCATACTGTGGAATCCTCGGGACTTATTACGTGCGTCACAATGCCTTGAAAGAGTATCCTAGGATCCTTTATGTGCCGAAGCACGACCGAAAAGATCTCCCGGTTCCACTTACATGTGACTGTCACAAAACCTTAAAAGAGTGTCTTGACTAGAAAGAAATCTAAAGAGCATCCGAGGCCTTTTACGTGACTAGCACAACCTGTTCAGATCTCCAGGACGTATTACATGTGACCCCCACCACAAAACCTTAAAAGAGTGTCTTGACTAGCAAGAACTCTAAAGAGCATCTGAGGCCTTTTACGTGACTAGCACAACCTGTTTGGATATCCAGGATGTATTACATGTGGTCATGGAAAAGCCTCGAAAGAGCATCCCAGGACTGATTACGAGCGTACTGCTCAACCTATCGGATCTCCCAGGTCTAGTTACATGCCATAGGAAAAAGCCTCAAAAGAGCATCCCAGGACTGATTACGAGCATACTGCTCAACCTATCGGATCTCCCTGGTCTAGTTACATGTCCTCCCAGAGCAATGCCTCGAAAGAGCATCCCAAGATTGATTACGAGCATACTGCACAACCTATCGGATCTCCCAGGTCTAGTTACATGCTCATTTGTACAACCTGTCCACGGCCACAGAGTATCAACCTGATACTCACCATACATAGTCCTGATGTACATGATCATCTTGATCATCATCATAGCATTGTCCTAATGCATATCATCCATAGTATCATCCTAATACACATGATCATCCTGATCACTGTCACTGCATCGTCCTGATGCATGTCATCCAGAGCATCATCCTAATACTCATCACATATGATCATCCTGATCATCGTCACTGCATCGTCCTGATGCATGTCATCCAAATCATCGTCCTAATACTCATCACATATGATCATCCTGATCATCGTCACTGCATCATCCTAATGCATGTCATCTAGAGCATCGTCTTGATACTCATCATCCATGATCATCCTGATCATACAATGAATCCACCTGATGCATACCAAGTATCTACCTGATACATATCATCATACATGATCCACCTGATCATATAATGTATCCGCCTGATACATACACAAATACATGATCCACCTGATCATACAATGTATCCACCTTATACATATCATCATACATGATCCAATTGATCATACAATGTATCCACCTGATACATATACAAATACATGATCCAACTGATCATATCAAGCATCCAACATGATGCATATACAAATACATGATCCAACTGATCATATCCAGCATCCAACATTATGCATATACATATACATGATCCAATTCATCATATCTAGCATCCTACGTGATGCATACAAATATACATGATCCAACTGATCATACAAAGCATCCAACTGATGCATACAAAGTAGTAACTGGAGCATTGTCCTGATGTTCATCACACAGTGCTTATATCCACAGCTATGGGAAGGATCCTCCTCTCACCATGCTTGGAATGGCTCCTGCAAATGTGTCCATCACTTCTTCCTCGAAGTGTCATCAATCAGAAGAAAACCAAGCCTCTCTCTGAAGTACTCGAACTTCACTCTGGCTAGTGGTTTTGTCAGCACATCCGCAACCTGCTCATCATTCGCAACATATAGGAGCTTCAATGCTCCTCTCTGCACCATATCCCTGATATAGTGATATTTGATCTCAATTTGCTTCGACCTGTCATGGAACACCGGGTTCTCAGGCAACTTCACATAACTCTGGTTGTCACAAAATATACCAGTAGCCACCAATGGGAGATCAAATAAATCAGATAGTATCTTCCTCAGCCATACCGCCTCATAACTAGACGAACAAGCTGCGACATACTCTACTTCAGCTGTACTTAGTGCTATGTAGGATTGCTTCCTGCTAAACCAAGAGATCACACCTAATCCCATAATGAAGCAGCACCTAGATGTGCTCTTCCTATCTGCAACATTATTTGCCCAGTCTGAATCAACATAACCCTGCAGGTTAAATTTTTTATTCGCATCATACTTGAGCCCATAATCAATTGTACCCTGTAGGTACCTCAGAATATGCTTTATAGAAACCAAGTGAACACCTCTAGGATCCGTCAGGAACTGGCTCAATGTGTTCACCTCAAAGCAAATATATGGTCTCGTGTTCATCAGGTACATCAAGGACCCGAACATCTAAGGATACACCGTAACATCAACTGGATCAGATGAAGCATCACATAGAAGCTTCAGGTTCGATGCCATAGGTGTGGCCATGGCCTTGTAGTCCATCATCCCAAACCTCTTCAGGATCTCTACTGCATACTTCCCTTGTCCAAGGAAGATTCCATCCACACTCTGCCACACCTCCATGCCTAGAAAGTAGTGCATCATACCCAAGTCCTTCAACTCAAACTTTAAAGAAAGCTTCCTCTTCGTATCGGAAATCAATCTATCCTCACCTGTAACAAATAGGTCATCCACATACAATAGTAGTATCACTGGATTGCCTTCCTCAACTTTGTAGTAAAGGTTGGAATCCGCTTTACTCTTGGTAAATCCCATACTGGATAGAAAGCTGTCTATCCTACCATACCAAGTCCTAGGAGCCTGCTTCAAGCCATACAAGGATTTCTTCAATCTGCACACATATGACTCTCTGTCATGTGTCTCAAAACCAAGTGACTGCTACACATACACTAATCCTCCTCGACTACACCATTCAAGAAAGCTGTCTTGACATCTATTTGGTGTATCTTCCATTTCAGCATTGTAGCCAGAGCAAGTACTGATCTGATGGAAGTGTATCTAGCTACAGGAGAAAAAGTCTCTTCATAGTCTGTTCCCTTTTTCTGGGAGAAGCCACGAGCTACAAATCTTGCTTTATATTTCTCTATGCTGTCATCTGCAGCATGCTTGATCTTTGGAAGTCAAAACAGACTTCCCTTCAGGTCTTGGGACTGCATCGCAGACATCATTCTTCATGATCGACCGGTACTCCTCGATCATGGCATTCTTCCCAGATCCTTGGAACTTCAATATCTTCAATAGATAACTTTGTTGCTGAACAAATGTTGTAGTCCTTCTTTTGTAGGTGATGTTATACGATCTTTCTTACAAAACAAGTTAAATTGCATGATTAGAAACATCTCATAGTTTTCAGAACAAATTCTTACACATAAATAAATATGTCATACAGTCATGCAATTATCTTATCCAATGCTTCAATACAACATTGATCCATATCCCACAACTTTCTAGATGCCTTCCAATCTCTACCAAAACATTGTTAAGAGTGTGCAAAACTCCCAACATGTCAGGAAAGAGGTTTCATTCTAGATAAGTAGCAATGGAATGTTGTACAATGCCATAGGCCACTTACCCATCACATGCATATTAGTAGTATATTGTTCATTAATGAAATTATTCTAATATGCATAATACACACCCTAAGTCTAGGAACATAAGCATATACATCATTGAACAATATTATTTAAACAAACATATATGCAAGAAATGACAATTCAAATACTTATCTTTGTTTGGTTGTAGGGTGAACTCCCTTTCAATCTTTGTTTCCTTGCAGGAACTACTAGAGTGTGCTCCCTCTTGATCTTTGCTTCCTGGATTACCTGTCCTTGAACTTATATCCATCCTTGATCACTATGCATGCTTACTAGTATCATCATTGTGTTATCCTTGAGATCTCATACATTCATTAGCATAATCTTAATACTGTCAAAACACAATAATCTTAAGCATGTATAGTCATGATCATTTCAAACACAGATAATAAACATTAGTATTCAAGATTTATATATGACTTTTCTGGCTAGTCATATCATTAATCAAAGTAAGGAACATAATATGCCTAAACCCATGATTACTAACTTCAATGAATAATCATTATCAATCATGCCATGTATACTTATATAAGAGATCTTAACACAAGGTAGGATTCTAACTTGATATAGGAAAAACATACCTGGATTGTGAAAATCCTCACAGCAGATCTAAGAGATGATGTATACCTCACAAGAGTAATTATGATTAAGCAAGAAAATAGAAGAAGAGTGAACAATACAGTATAATTAGCAACAGAATAATATGGTATAGTAGAACTCAGATAGAAGCAATAATACTTCACACGCACTAGTTAATTAATCACAATATGGACAAATAAATAGTACGATGGTAGAGAGGATTCGAATGCCTAAGGTTGCAATTTGAATCAACCTCTCAGAGTGATCATAATATCAATAGAGTGTCATTAGAGCACAACTAGGTGTCCTCATGATCATCGGAGCACAACTGGAAGTCTTCATCATCATCAGTGGAGTCATCAATGCTCAAGTAACTGTCAACCATTGGTCAAACTGAGTCTGGTAGGTGTAACTGAGTGTAACTGACTATAACTGAGTGTAACTGACTGTAACTGAGTGTAATTGGGTGTAATTGGGTGCAACTGAGTGTAACTGAGTGACAACTAGACTGGTAGGTGAAGAAGGGCGAGTTGCTCCCTAAAATCAAGGAAGAAGGGTGCATTAAGCAATTGGAGGGATAAAATTAAATAGTGAGAAGTTCCTAGGGGCTGGCTAACTGAGGGCTAGGTGTTGGACTGATGACTGGGATGCATGCAAAATGCATGCATGACTGAAAATGTAAATGATCAAAATACTAGTGGGACTAAGATGGAGTATAGGAATATCCTAACACCCCCCCTTAATCCATCCTGGGCCCTAGTAACTAAGACCAAAGGTCACCCAATACAATGAATAATAACAGTCAATAAACCAAGGAAGTGGGAAAATTTCATGGGAAACATACCCCCTCCTCAAAAATAGACTGTAAGGCACACATAAAAATAAATGCTCCAAACTCAAGCAGGTGTGATGCTTGGTCATATGTCTGGAGGTATCTTCTTCTTGGGAAGAAGTGGATCATGCTCAAAAAGCATGTGTTTGTACTTGCTCTTCAGTTCGAATGTGATGAGAACAAATCCAATAGTATGAGAATGATCCTTAAACCTGTGATTTGAATCAGCTGAGGTAGGATCAAATTTTTGAATGTGCATATAGTATTTTGTCTTCTCCTTCAAACCACCATGGGTGAGATTATGCCAAAAAGAACTATTACATGTTTGCTTGAAATCAAAATAAGATTTAAGACTTAAAAAACAGTTTCTTGAGATCTCCTTTGAACCAGCAGGGGTGAGATCAAAACTATCATATGCATGAGAAATTTTCCCAAGCAGTAATTGCTTAGAACCCAAATTAGGTACAAGACTTGAATCATGGTTTCTTGAGATCTCCTTTGAACCATGAGAGATGAGATCAAAACCAGTAGATGCATGAGAAATTATCCGTAGCGAATGGCAATGGCCATATTCTTCAATGACCTTCTGAAAGCATGGAATTATGATCATATAGTAGTATAAAAGAGGAGATAGTTGGAGAGGAGCGAATGCATTACATTCAATAACTATTTTGACTTCCAAAATAATCATGTGATCATGATGCAAACCAATAGACTTTGGTGCAAGAGAGGATTTAGGACCTTCTGCAATATCTAGAGTGTGAGCTGGCACAGAAAGAGAAGAAAGTTGGATCATGAGTGGAGAATTTGCAAGTTCTTTGTCAACAACTTCAATATGAGATGATACTGGTTCATGATCTGAGAGACCATCAAGAGGAGCGAATGCATCACTTTGTTTGCTTTTGAAGGGGTTTGGACCAAAACCTTCATTCTGTTTGCCGAATCTTTCATCCAGATGGGCCCATAGCTCTTGTGGAGTTTCAATATCAATAATGATTGGGAGCAATATGTAATCCGGCATAGTAATATTCATTCTTCCAATGTGCATGTCACCTTTATTCAACCAATCAATCTTCTCTTCAGAGGATTCAAACTCTCTTTCAAAATAACAATCAAAGAGATCATGGCTCTTCAAATATGCTATCATTCTTGGTTTCCATTCATCATACCTGAATGGATAAAGAGGAGTAATTCCTGATGAATACTTGGAAGTTGTAGAAGACCTGCAAAAACAATATAGAATAACTGCAACTACTACTGCTGCAAAAATGCAGAAACAGCTGCACTCGAAATCTTGGTAATAACCTATGAAAAACTCTCAAGAATAGGGACAAACAAAACTCTCAACATGCTCTGATACCATGTGAAAATCCTCACAGCAGATCTAAAAGATGATGTATACCTCACAAGAGTAATTATGATTAAATAGGAAAATAGAAGAAGAGTGAACAATACAGTATAATGAGCAACAGAATAATATGGTACAATAGAACTCAGATAGAAGCAATAATACTTCACACACACACTAGTTAATTAATCAAAATATGGACAAATAAATAGTACAATGGTAGATAGGATTTGAATGCCTAAGGTGGCAATTCGAATTAACCTCTTAGAGTGATCATAAGATCAATAGAGTGTCATCGGAGCATAGCTAGATGTCCTCATGATCATCAGAGCACAACTAGAAGTCTTCATCATCATCAGTGGAGTCATCAATGCTCAAGTAACTGTCAACCATCAGTCAAACTGAGTCTGGTAGGTGTAACTCAGTGTAACTAAGTGTAACTGACTGCAACTGACTGTAACTGACTGTAACTAAGTGTAACTAAGTGTAACTGACTGTAACTAAGTGACAACTGGACTGGTAGGTGAAGAAGGGTGAGTTGCTCCCTAAAATCAAGGAAGAAGGGCGCATTAAGCAACTGGAGGGATAAAACTGAATAGTGAGAAGCTCTCGGGGGCTAGATAACTGAGGGCTAGGTGCTGGACTGATGACTGGGATGCATGCAAAATGCATGCAAACCCTAGAATGCATGCAAACCCTAAAGGTGCATGCATGACTGAAAATGTAAATGATCAAAATACTGGTGGGACTAGGATGGAGTATAGGAATATCCTAACATCGATTAGCATGCTAGCTAGCTATGTCTAACATACCCACATAATGTCTTCTTGTTCTCTTCAATGACTTGTGCTAGTAACCTACATATCTCATAGGTTAACCATTATAGAACCAAGTTATACATACCTCGTAAGTAGATATTCTATGTGATCCATGACAATGGATGAATCTTTGTCTTCATGTCACCATGGTCATATGTTCTTGAACTAGAACATGATTTGTCTTTCTTGATGTACCTTTCATGTTAGCAGACAACATCAACCTCATACAACACCACAATGCATTAGTACAATCATAAGTGTCAAAACCCTAATCAATGAATATCTTCTATCATGCATTCATATTTTTATTAAGGTGATACGACAAGTCTAAAGTTAATCAAGATTGTACTAGTCTTAATGAAGACAAACATATCATAAACTTAATCATGAATAGATTTCGAAACATACCCGTAATTCATACCTATCGAGTTTGCTTGTAATCTTTGTATGTAAGGCCTTAGCCTCATCTCCCTCTTAAACTGGAACTTCTTCACTTATGCAGGTGACCAATTCATTCTCTTCTAGGATTAACCCAATCCACTTGATTTGCAGAAACTGGATCTGGAGCTGGATTAGGGTTTGTCAAGGAAACCCTAAAAATTCAAACTTTGAATTTCAAACTTCTGAAAGGATAGAAATATGCGCCTTGATGAGCTGATCAACCTGGTATACTCAGAAATTGAAAACTGCAAAGTTTCACCCCTCAAATTTGCTTTTCAATCTTCTCAATTCATTATGGAGGACCCTGAATTAGGGTTTGAGTTTCCTGGAGCTTCAACCAACCAAATAGTTTGATCCAAAGCTCTAAACTTTGATTTTTCCAAGGAGCTTCCAACTATGGTAATAGATTTCAAAAATTCTCATTTTTGCAGAAGCCCTAATTTTTCACCTTTTCGATCAAAGTCCCGAACTAGGGTCTGATCAAGCCCGACCTTCCGCCCAACCAAAAAATTCGATCTTGGTCTCTAAATTTTTATTTTGATGAGGATCATCTAGCCGTGGTCTCCAATTACAAAAATTCCAACTTTCTCCGAAACCCTAAATTCCCGTAGCCATGAATGAAGGTGCTCAAAATCCAATTATGTTTTGACAGAAATATGTACCTCATTGTTTCTGGTGTAACGCAGAAATTTAGGATCTACAGGGTTGGAAAATTCTTCCTGTGTTAGCCTGACTTGTTAACTTTCCAACCCCACAGGTCTAACCTCAAATGGACTCTCTGAGAGATATTTATGCTAAGTGTTGCAACGTGACCTGTTTATGGGATAAAATAGGAGAGTGAAATTGTATGGAGTGACAGGTGTCACTGGTTCAATTTCAACCTCTGAAAATCGGATCTATGAAACTATAGTCGGTGCCCTACCTGCTACCTTTTATGAAATTTCATTTGGAGCTTCTTAGCCCAAGTTGGACCTTTTTTCCTAGGTCACTTGTTTATGACTGAGATTTGCAAGAGGCAGAAACCCTATATTGTATAGATCATAAATCTGAAAGTACAATGAATTAGAGGCTCTCCTTCAAAAACAAATTACACGGGGATCTTATCTTCGACCTGTAAGATTTTTAGATCCTAAAACTTCACCAAAATTAATTTATAGCGAAAGTGCTACGATGACTGGTTTTTGCTATATCAAGCCTTAGCTTCGCAAGTGCAACAAGTGTCATAAATTCCATACCATGCCTTCTTTCAGGCTAGCTCTGATACCATATTAGCTATTCAGAATTTACTTCAATATGATCTAGGATCTTAACTAAGAGAACAACATGTACAGCATATCAATCATGGACACAATAATGCAAGCACACAAGAGACACAGAGTTTCACTGGGGAAAACCAAGAAGGTGAAAAACCCAACAACTTCCTCAAAGATATATAGAGCCATAATACAAAACCCAAGCATAAGAGATATACTCCTAGCAGAAGCTTCTCCTCCTACAATAGTGCGCCACTCTCCAATGAGTGTATGAGTGAGAAGTGAATGATCAAATAGAGTGCATCCCGCACTCTATTTCTACTTGACTTGACGTTACTAATAACCTTTACTAGGTCGGCCTTAACTTAACCACATAACATAATGCTGACAGGGTTGACCCCCAATAGGGTGGTATAATAACCCTTTAACCCACGTGACTTATATGGGGTCGACCCCAACAAGTTGGCCTAATAACCCATCAAGTGTAAGTTACGACACTTACAATATAAATGACGACACTTCCGTATAGAAATAATAATAACATCTCTATAGGAATACAAACACTTCCGTATAGAGGAATAATAACATCTCTATAGGAGTACAATATACATATATGAAATACATTCCGAAGTTACAAATACATCAACACCCTACTCCCAGGAATTGCGGAGTTTCTTCCCCCAAAACTGGCCAATGTTAGGCCTCGCCTAACTTGTACTTTCTCCATCAAAACTACATCCACTTGGGCTGTGCCCAACATGCCCCTAACACTTACTCATGGCTCGCCCTTGATCCACTTTGACTGGGATTCTTTGACTGTGCATCCCCTTGGATGTTTTATTTCGCAACGAACTCCTGAAAATTTGCGCTCAACTTCGCAATTGTTTCCTTAGTCTCTTGCTCAAACTCCTTAATTGTTTCGAGCATCTCCTCTGAGATGGGTTTATGAAGTTGTTCTTTTACTGTGTTCTCGGCTGTCTAGAGTTCTTTCAACTTCTCCTCAATTTCTTCAGAAATTGCAAGCGCCTCTTCTTGCATCGATTGTAACTTCGACGAAGTTTCAGCTTCCTTCATCCTTAACACTTTCAGGTGCTTCTGAAGTTCTTTCGTCTCTGTGAACTTCTGGATCCTTTGCCCTAGAGGAAAATCCTTCATAGCCATGTTCATAGAGTCAATATATTTCTACCATTGCTGTACTTCATCCTGAATTTTCTGTAACTCAAGGTATTCCTGTAGCATAGCCCATACCTTGGTTATTTCTTCAATTAGGTCTTGACATCTTGCCACCTCTGCGGAGATGTTTTATGTTGAAGATTTTAATTATTCGGCTCATGCTTCTTTAGCATCCCTAGGGAGTTCCAAGTTGTTGTCGAGATTCTAAATAGACAATATTCTCTTTCTAGCCAATATCCATATCCTCCATCTTAGCTTTGAGGTTTTCCACAATGACACCAATCCCCAAAATAGTGGCTTCTACTTGAGGATCTTCTCCGCAATCTGGGATCTTGCCGCAGACTTCGATGACAACTTTCTTCAACTTATTCTGCTTCTCTTGCCCATATGCTAGCACCTTGGTCTTTAGTGCGCATTCATCCTTCATCTTTTTGTAGCTATCATCCAGCTTTAGATGCTGGTTATAAGAGACCATGTTTCTATCTCGGATTTCTTCCACAACCTCCAGATGCAGATTATGTAATCCTTTGATGGGAAAAATCCCAACGTTAATGTCTAGATGTGAAAGCTTCTTCGCACCTTCAATAAGCTCGTCGGTTAGGAATATGACATTCATCGGCTCGATTCTGAATAGTGGAGGTCTCATCGTCAAGGCAAGCTCCTTTCTCTTCCTTTGGCTTATCTCACTTGTCCTATCTTCAGAATATGATTCTCTCACCAAGTCTCCCTTGACTTTTTCAACTCTTGCTACCCGACTCTTCAGTTCTACGAGGCTCTCCATCATGCCTGATTGGACTGTTTATTGCTTGTTTTCCTTTAATGCAAGTGTTTCTTCAATGTTCCGAGTCACTCAAGATGAAATGCAGTCATAATAATCATCGTGCAACTACACATCGACTGGATCCTCGTTTTCTTTCTTTTTCTTCCTGTGTGTTCCTTCCAGCATGGCTATGTCGGGTTCCTTTATTTTCTCTCCTGCTGACAAGCCAACAACTTGTTGTTTTCCATCTCCTTAATCTGCATCTGGATTTTGTGCGCTTGTTGTCTCACCATCTTGTTCTTGTGATTTTCTTGTTGCGCTTTCTTCTAATGTGGTGATCAGTGTGGATGGTGCATCCACCTTCCACTCCGGTGGCCAATCTTCTATGATTAGATCCATTTTCTGTCTGTCTAGCTGATATAAGCCTTCAAACCATTCAGGGTTCTTTAGCTGTTCTCTCGGATGAATGTAGATGAAGTGAAGTCTAGCTTTGAAAGTCATCCTTTGAATATAGAGATTTGTTACTTCTTTATTGATACTCAGATTCCTCTGAATGACTTCTCATAACTTCTCATAATAAGTGAAAAAATGTATGTTGTTTATCCTCTGTCTATCTGGCTTTGATTTTTCCCACATGTTCACAAACCTCAGTCCTCAGCAGTCTCCAATGAATACCGGGACATTCTAATGATAGCTAGGCTCTTTCCAGCCTACGAAGGAGATAATCACTAGCAACCAACTGTAGTGGAACTGATGTCCACCATCTAGAGTATCTCAAATTTCATCAAGGAATTCATTCAATAGATAGCTCTCCCAATTGTACCGAATTCCATTGTTGTCCTTTGCAGCTAAGGATATTGCAGTAGCCAACACCTCATTCGGTCTGCATTTACTTAGTATTTTTCTTGCAAGGAGTTCAATTGTGAACCACGTAACTTGGTCCTTAATTCCAGCTGTTTTATATATGTGGTTTCCTTTGATCAAAACCAATTCGCTCTTCATCCTTTTAGCAATCTCTTTATCATTTTTCTTTCCTATGAACTCAATTGCAAGATCAAAACCTCTCTTTCTCAAGTGTGTGATCTGGTAGATGAGATATATCTTGATTTTATCTTGCGGTCTAACCACAAGTATCCCTGGTGCATGCATGAAAGTAGTGTACGCACAACCTTTGTGAGATATGGGATCCTATCAAAGTGTGGGATGCACAGCTAGTTCAACAAACCTGATGGCTGCAATGACGCGATCCAGTATTGCGCTTGAATGGTTGTCTGCTTGTTGGCTTCGTCGTGCTTCCTATGCATGTATTGATATGGTTGCAATTGAGGGTACTTTGCTTCTTGCAGCAAGTGATAGTCTATGAATTTTCACTCTGGAATTTTACCGAGCAAATTCTCCTTAATTAGCACATGACTTGACATGGGTGGCAGTAAAATCTCATACTATGGAGTCTTCATGAGAAGCACCTCTGGTGCATCTCCTTTCCTTGTAGAGATGTACTCTGGAACAAGCATGATGAGTCTGTTGCGAGGTGGTTCTAGTGGAAACGGATTCAAAATACTCGCATCCTTCGACTTTTCTTATCCAATGGCCTTTTGCTTTTGCCGGGACACATTCCGCGGTGAATTTCTAAATTGTCCACCTAATTCTGGGACTGCTTGCTTTACGAGCATCTACATGAATCCTTTCAAACCAGAATGTTGAAAGACTTTTAAGATTTCGTCTAAGGTCGACTGCTTAGACATACACTGTCGGCTTACTGTTTCTTGTGGCTGATAAAAACTTGGAAATTACAGGCAATAAAAATTAAAATTCACGGTAAAAGCAGTAAGTATGTGGTATTTACTATTTATAGGTGCAACAACACTAAGGCACGCCCAAAAATGACTAACTTAGCGTTAAATTCCATGTCTTTTGGCCAAATATTTCTTAGATATTGGTCCTTTCCCTTCATTGAATGTGTCTTCAATGGACGAATATGCCTTTAATGTGGAAACATCCAGTTCCCAAAAGTACTGTATAACGACTACTTTTCGACCAAAAACTGTAATGACTAGTTTTATTTTACTTCGCTAGAGGTTAGGTGAATTGCGAGTTTCACTGCGCATTTCCCTTGGCTTAACTTTAACTTTGCAATGTGACTCCCTTCTTTTACTTCACAACTTCGCTTTCTATGTGTTCTTTGTAGCACATCTCTCCATCTTGTGAAAACTTTGCATTTTACAAAAACTGTGTGCAGATTCTATACTTTATTTTTAGTGTCCAATTTCAACTGCACTTGACACTTAAAATTTTCTTGCATTGCTTAACCGATACCTGGAAGAGTAGGTCCATCCCTATAAGGATTTAGTCTACTCCCATTACCAATTCCTTTCAAATTTTCTACGAGTAGTGTGGCTAACTAAACTGCGCCACCATTATTGACATGCTTAACAATGTATGGTCCTAACCAATGCATTTTGAATTTTCTAGAAAATTTCATAAATTTTCTATCTTAGAGGAGGACAAGGTCTCCTACCTGGAAAAATTTATTCATGATGTGTTTATCATGACATAGCTTTTCTCTATCTTTCTGCACTTATTGGTGAAAACCTGCAATGATGTGATCTTCCTCCAATCCAACTAAGTGTAGTAGTATTTCTTCCATTCTATGATCATCAGCCAAATCTTCGAATGTTGCAATTCTCAAACTTGGTACTATGTATTCCATGGGCATGACAACTTCCTTTCCATATGCTAATCTGAAAGGTGTATGACCTGCCAACTTCTTACAAGTTTTTCTATATGCCCATAATACTGCTGGTACTCTAATATCCCAATCATCCCTGTTTGTGTTGCATACTTTGGTCAATGCATTCTCCAATACTTTGTTAAAGGATTCTATAGTTCCATTAGCTTGTGGATGATATGGTGTGCTCTTATGATGGTAGATCTGAAATTCTTCTTTCAAGGCTTCAATAGTTCTATTCAGGAAATGGGTTCCATGATCGCTCATTATAATCTTTGGATATCGAAACCTTGTCAAAATATTCTCAAAAATGAACTGCACGGAAGTAACTGCGCTACAGTCCTTCACTGGTTTTTCCTCTACCCATCTCGTTAGATAATCTGTAGCTATGATGATATATCTTGAGCCAATTCGCTTTCTTGGTGGGTTAATAGGTCCCACGAAGTCAATAGACCATTTTTCAAAGGCTTGCAATGTCATTTGTGGCATCAATGGCATCCCATATCAACGATATGGCTTTCCTATTCTTTGGCATAGATCGCACTTCCGACAATGTTCTTTTGATTCTTTGTGTATCGTAGGCCACCATAGTCCTGATCTCAAAATTTTTTGTGTAGTAGCTCTTCCTGCATAGTGTCATCCAGATACACCTGAATGTGCTTCGACCAGTATACTAGGTATTTCATGTTCTACCACGCATCTTCACAATACTTCATCTGGCCCCAATATATACAATTATCTAGCTATTAGAGTAAAGTCAGCTGCTCTTACCACTAATTGTTTCTTCTGTTGTGTATTAAATTCTGTAGGTGCTAATTTTGTAGTAAAAAATTCTACAATGAATCTGAAATAATCATCCGCTATATGGATAGAAAACAACTATGCATCCAATAGACTATCCTCCAGATTACTAGGCTCTTCGCCTGAATCGATGCGTCAAAGATGGTCAGGTCCTGCATTCAATCTTCCTAGTTTCACAATGATTTCAAAATCATATTCCTAAAACACTAACAACCATATGCATATTCTTCCACCTTACACTGTTTTATTGACCAAGTACTTCAAAGTTGAATGGTTAGTAAACATACAGAAATGTGAACCTAGCAAATAGTGTCTAAACTTTTGCAATGCGTATACCATAGCTAAGCCTTCCCTTTATGTCGTGGTATAATTATTTCCTGTTGAAGATATCTTTCTGCTTGAAAATGCGATGGGGTGATTGATACCTCCATCACTTGGATGAGCCAATACAATGCCAAGCACTATAGATGTAGCATCTACATGTACATGAAAAGGTTAATTCCAGATAGGAAAGACTAGAATAGGCACTGTAACCATTTTCCCTTTCAATGTGTCCAATCCTTTTTGACAATCTTCAGTCTAGATGCACTTTGCTTCTTTCTTCAATAATTTCTCCATAGGCACAGTGATCTGCGCATATCCTTTGATGAAATTTCTATAGTATCTTGTGCCCCAATGTAGTCTGTAGGTATTTCGCGGAGTTAGGTGTTGGGATATTTACGATGATTGCGATCTTTGTTGGATCAACCATCAATCCTCGCTTACATACTATGTGTCCCAATAAAATACCATAAGGCACACAGAAGATGCACTTCTTTAGATTCAAGGAAATATGATACTGTCTACACTTTGCTAACATCATTCTTAAGTTCGCATGATGATTCTTCAAAAGGCCGAATATTGTCTAGTTGTCAAAGTAAACCTCTAAGAATTATGAATATAATCCTTAAATGTAGCCACAACAACACTTGAAAAGATAGAAAGTGCATTCTTCAATCCAAATGGCATAACATTGTATTGATATGATCCCCATTTAGTAACAAATGTGCTCTTATGTCTATCTTATGTAGCAATTATGATCTGATGATATCCATAAAATCCATCGATGAAAGAGTATGCCTCCTTTCCACCTATGTTAGCTAGTACTTCGTGTGTGAATGGAGTAGGAAATGGGTCATGTAGAGATGCATCATTCAATTTCCTGGATTCCACACAGATTCTAATTTCACCTTTAGCTTTCTTGTCATGAATTACCATGGGACTTATCCATTCTAATTCTTCTATTGGTTCAATAATTCCTACATCAATCATTTTATCAATTTATGCTTTCATCATTTCTTTATATCTGGGATTCAATCTTCAAGGTCTTTGCTTAATAGGCTTTGCATCAAGCTTGAGAGGTATTTTGATAACTCCCAAGTCACCTAAAATGCATTTCATTCCAGAAAAAATGGTAGGGAATAAATCTTGATATTCACGCAGTAGGTATGCAATTTGTCCTACTGTTTCTTCATCCCAGTAATCCCCAATAGAAGCAAATTTTGGTTCATTCCTAGTATCAATATTGATCTTTCTAGTATTCACAAGATTAATCAAGTCTGGAATTTCTAAATAAGGTCTTTCGACATCGCATTCTCCTTCACACTCAGGTATATTCACATCGTGAGGATCTTCATTTTTATCTTCGCCTAGAGTGAAGTTATAACATTCAAGGGCATGCTCCAACTGTACTTCCCAATCTGGTTTTTTATAAACAGGAAACGGGACATCATTAAATATCTTCTTTTTAATTATGATCTGTAAAGCCTCATTGACACTCGGACAATCATCCTCAAAGCTGAAATTGGATTGAAAGTCCTTTATAATTATGTGCCAATTAGTTGTACCTCTGCGAAGTTCTGCTTCTATATACTAGTTCTTTGGTATTTGACCCAATGTGTTCACAAACATATGAACCCATTCTGTCTTAGGTGTATGTATCTAGGCTTTCAAGAATGTAATGTACCCATTTTGACCCCCTTTGCATTAAATCGTAAAGGATGTAAATATTGTAATTTAATCATGGTGAGGAGCTCAAGGCCAAGGCCCAACCATTGATTTAGCATTTTATGTATCGGCAATTAAAGAAATAGATGCATATGGTTCTTTTGCTAGATAGGCACAATGTAAATAAGACATCATGTAAATACGAATTTTAATGAAAATACCCACAACTAGCTATGCAATGCAACAAAGAGATGGGGCATGATTCTACAAGGAATAGGGAGGGAAATTATTCAAACCCTTGAGCCAATGGTGTTAATCCATGTGTCAATGAGAAAACCCATAAACCACCAACTACCCATTTTGGGTTAGGGACCCAATCATTTAATTCTTCCAGAAATTGGTTGAGGTAGTTAATGCCTTAGGAATGAAGAGGTATGGCAGCCAATTTCGTGCATGGGCAAGCCATCAACTTGGGAAATCGTATTTTGTCTCCTTGGGCAAGAAAACACCCACAAAATGGTGCCCAAAGCCATTCTGAACAGTCAGTCTTTCCTCTCTCACGCAGTCTGAACTACTGGGTCTTTCCCCATCACGTTTTCCCCCATTTTTCCTACATTTTCCATGCCTGGGAGTCGTTTTTGCATTATACAGCAGCTGGGAGAGAAGCGCCACGATTTGGGGACTGTGATGGAGGTCGTTTTTGCCCCAAAATGACCATGGACATTTTTCTGAAAACGATCTCTGCTCTCCAGGGTTGTTCCCCAATTGCCATTTCGTTTTTGGGCTTGCCCAAATTTTTCTGAGTTGGTAGAAACCTCCTCTTTGGGCATCCCACTAAAGAAACGTTTTTCCTCATGCCCAGCAATTGTGGTTTTGCTGTTATGTGCATCCCTGTTTTGGTTTGAATTTGTGAGCAAGAAACTTGGGGTGGTAGTGGACAGAATTGGCTTGATAAACCTAGTGGGGGGAGATAACCTCTCGAGAAGATCAAGAGGGCTTTGGCTACTCTTCTATGCACACCCTGAGAGCACTAGATGGGGAAGGTATGGCTTGAGGGACTGTGCAGCAGTGAAAAGAATACTTCCTTGTGCTGGGTGTGTAGGTATTGTGGGTGCCAAGCTAGATAGATCTTGTAAGGTTATCCTTGGCTCTGTGCTTGAGCTCACTAGCTTAGCCACTCTTCCTTTCCATTTCCTAGCAGCCTGATAAACCCAATTGTAGATTGGCTTAGTTCATCTTGGTGTATGCTTGGCTATGTGTGAGTCTGTTGTTCCCTGGTTCCTTGTAGTAATAATTCCCAGCTTGGGGATGGCAGTTATATCAAGAGGTTGATAAGCACAACTAGCCTATGGTTGGGTGGAACGTTGCAGATGCATAGCTGGTTGCTTGGGACTACTTGTTGAGATAAGTATTCTCTGTTATAAATTCTGAAATGTCTTTATTTAATTGTTGTCACAGAAATGTTGAATGTATGTTAGATATTAAACATGGTTTTTAAATTTCGCTGTGTTTCTATAACATGCACCTGTATATGTCTTTTTATCAATGAGTTTTTACTTAATGGATATGGGGCTAGATGCCCGGTTTTAGCATCACATCCTCTCTATCATACTGGTATGATGGGAGGGGACTTTATAAAGAAAAACTCTATATGATCTCTGGGATCAGTCTGTCCATTGTATTTTGTTTGTAATATATCAGTTTTCTCTACAAATCTGATTTCCATCATGTGCTTACATTCTTCCCATGTGTTTAGGTTATCTTCATGCACATCCCACCATCTAGCAGGTGTAGCTCACAATGCTATATCCAGAGCTGCTAACTTATGTTCTCCTGGAACTGACACTATATATTCATGAAGAAATGCGTGGATATTTCCTAAACCATCATAAGTAGGAATTGGACTTACCTCTGTTCCAATATAGCATAGTGACATTGTTATCTTCGCACACCATCTTGTTGATACTTCATGGATTTTTGCTTGTCGAGTTTTCCATTCCTGCGTCTAATTTTGATACGCAAGAACTGTCGCATATCCAGCTCAATGTTCCATCATCTGTAAGATTAATGTAATCTGCTTGATTCATTGTCATCTTGTAGATATTATCAAGTTCTTAGGATCTGCATTCTTCTCAGACTATTTCAACATACCTAGGTCCTTGTGAAGGATCCAAGGGTGCGATGACCATGATATCTGGTTCTTCAAATATACTTTGTTTTTTCTTCAGATTGATGATTGAGAGGTTATAAATTGCCCTGTAAATCCCCAATAATGCAGGATAAGGATTGTTGTCATCTATGATCTCAAAACCTCAAAGTATGCTTTACTTCGCACTCCATCAATGTCTACAAGAACACTTGATAATCTCCCAAAAGGTATAATCTTTTTTCTAATTGGATAACCTCAACTGTATAGGCGACCAAGATAACTTTGGATTTCCCATGTTTGTTTTGTCAGGACATTCACCTCTGAGCCTAGGTCGAGAATGACCTGATTCATTTCATAATCTTTGATCTGCTCAGTTAGCCTCATTTTTCTTCCTATCCTTATATGGTTCTTGATATGATGAACTGCTCTTTGTGCATCATTCACTGTATTACAATATTCATAATGTCCCAATATTTTCTGTAATTCTCCTAAGGTGTTTCCATGCCTTAGCAACTTTATGAAGCTATTGGATTGGTTTTGCAACCAAGCTTTGTGCAATGGGAACCTATCAACAATGTGATAGGAGTTTCAATATCGAAAGCAAAAATGATTACGAATTAAATCTAAATCTAAACTAACATGTGCATATTACAAATAAATTTAAAAAACGATTCATGGAAACAAGAAATAAAAAGAATAGAAGTTTTGTATTAAGATACCTCAAATGGTGAGGATTTGTGTTGAGCAACTCCAAGGGTGAGTAGCTCCAAGCTCCAATGGTCTCTTCTCCAAGATGTTGAAAATGGCCAAAAGTCTCATGAGAGATTTTGACAACGTGAGGATAGGATAATGGATGGATGGAAAGTGAGGAGCCCCTACCACCTTTTTATAGTTTTTGGTGGTGGGGAATACCATTATGGTTTTGAGGAAACCAATGGTATTGACCAACATGGTTTAGGTACCTTTTTCCCTCCTTTTTCCTTTTTTGAATATTTTTAATATTTTTTATTCCCTTTTTAATATTTTTGGGAATTATGGACCCTTTTTGAGGGGTTTTTATGCTTTTTGAGGAAAAATATTCATTTTGAAGGGAAAAGGGGGTGTATTATGGTCTTTTGGTGACCTTTTGGTGGCTTTAGAGGCTCAAATGGTGGAAAAGGGGACAAATGGGTCATGTGAATAAGGAAATGAGCTAGTGAGCACTTTTTGGATGTTAACAGATTGCCCCCTGATGTGTGAGGGCAGGAGCTCATCGTATGACCGATAGACATCATAGTTCTTTTGTCTTTTTCCTGGGGTTTGGGGAAGAGAAGAGACCGGTTGGAGGCTGGATCCACAGTCCTTGAAAGCTGCAAAAAGAAAAAATATTACATGGCCTCAAAATGAATGAGGAATAATCTCTGATAATGGACGAGGCGGGCATACCCATGCTCGTATCAAGACATATACATAACAATTAGTCCCAAGAAGGGGAACCTGAATAATACATAAAAAATCTGTTGGTACATCATAATGGTCCAAAGTGGACACTATTTTGGGATGTACTCATGATCATAACATGACTGGTCTCAATAACTGATACATTGGAATAAAGCAACAACCATTCTGAACAAGATCTCAGAAGGGTTGATGAACTGCTGAATCTAAAGGTGTCCAACATCTATAGGGACTCAATGACTCCGATTCAACTTTGAGGAGTATATGTAACTGTATACTCGAGGGACTATAAAACTAGTGTACATCTGAATACTGTCGCCATGCCCAACCCAGATATCTATAGGAAAAATGTAACTGGTTGTTTCCATGAGTAGACTCTCAAATGTGGAAGAGTCAGGTGGTATCCAGGGTCTTCAACAAATAAATGAAAGGACCAGTAACCTGTGCGAGTCTCAACGATGCGATCAAGGTGTTGAGGTCGAGCATGTGAGAAAAAACCATTTGGAGAGGCACTAAGGACTCTTCTCGAAATGATTCATAGGCACTCATCATAAATGGTGATGAGTCCAAGACACATGGACCTCTAGGTCTATCCTCTGGAATAAATTTGGTTGTCGTCAAAAGAGGAAGACCAGCAACTAACAAGGCAATGATGTTTCCTTGATAGGAGCACGAGGTGTAGAACTGAAGTGTGGTAGTACTGATGGTAGGACTAACATACTTGTGGGGATGGGAAGTAACTGGGGTCATAGAGTGGGTGGACTCAAACTTCCTTTGTTCAGAGCATGATGACATGGTTGACCTGGCAGCATAGGGAACTTACTTGTAGGTGTGGGGATCATATCTTTTAAGGACTGAAGGATATGTATTGACTCTGGGGGGTCAAGCTGATGGGAGCTGTCGAGGGATTCTCAGGGTGACATACTGCAGAATACTCTGAACAAAGGCGACCAAAATGGGGAACCTGCCATATGAGTAGACATGATCTGTTGTGGCGCTGAGAAGCACCATTGGGTCCTTCTTCGTAGTTTTAATGAGCTCCAAGAAGGGATAAAAGTGTGCTCTAAAATGGTACTGTCCTGTGGATTTTGTAAGCCCAGGATTGTTCGTGCTCATGGGTGTTTTCATTTTTAAGGAGTTTGAAAATGATAAGAAGACTCTATAGTGGTGGTGGAGTGTAGTCCTGTGGGTTTTTACGAGCCTAGGATGGTGATTGCTCGTGGTCGCTTTCATGTTTAGAGAGTCTGAAAGTAGTAAGTGTACTCCATTGGTTGTCTTTTTCGTAAGTTAGTCTCCAAGGCCCGAAAAAGAATAAAATGATGCAAATGGAGAACTCTTCTAGCCGATGTGACTAGAGTATTCTTTTTTCGTAATTAGTCTACAAGGTCTGGAAAATGGGTAAACTTATACCAGCTAGATTCCCTTTCAGATACGTTTAGCGAGCATGAAAGGAAGCAAGGTTGCTCAGCGATCTTTTCATTGTTTTAGGAGTCATAAAAGAGCTTAAAAAAAACTCCCTAAGTGCCTTTTTCATAAAAGGAATTGCTCAGCCCGAAAAAGGGGTAAAACTATACCGAACAAAAAGGTGTTGATGAGAGCGAGAAAAGGTCTTGAGCATCGTCATGAGTGCGGAATACTGAATCCGATGACATAAAGATTGTCAAAAACGGGCAACGACCGATGTGGCATGCAAACCGAGGTGATGAGTGGCATTTTGAAAAAATGCCCGAAAATTGTGGGAGTGAGAGCGAGAAATGATCTCAAGCATCATCATGAGCATGGAAAATTGAATCCGGCGATATCAAACTTGTCAAAAATGGACGACGGTCGATGTGGCACGCAAACCGAGGTAATGAGTGGCATTTTTAAAAAATGCCCAAAAATCTGGAGGTGAGAGCAAGAAATGATCTCAAGCATCATCACGAGTGTGAAAAACTAAATCCAGCAATATAAGTCTTGTAAAAAATGGACGTCGATCGATGTGGCACATGAACCTAGGCAACGAGGGGGCATGGAAAAATGCCCAAAAAATCTGGGCATGAGAGCAAGAAATGATCTCAAGCATCATCACGAGCATAGAAAACTAAATCTAGTGAATAAGACTCATAAAAAATGGACGATGGCTAATGTGGCATGCAAATCGAGGCAATGAGGGGGCATAGGAAAAATGCTCAAAAAATCTGGGCGTGAGAGCGAGAAATGATCTCAAGCGTCATCACGAGCACAGAAAACTGAATCCGGCGATATAAGACTCGTAAAAAAAAAAGAACAGTCGAAGTGGCACGCAAATCGAGGTGATGAGGGCATGAAAAAATGGTCAAAAAATGGACCTGGTGAAAACAGGAAAAGGAAAATACTATCATGAAGTTCTCGCTGTGCTGATTCCAATGGTACCAACGGTTTGAGGAACGGACGTCGTATGATACTGCAATGGTTGTTTCAAAAATGGTCAAATCTCTATAAATAGGGTGTGGGGCCAATATGACGTGTCATTGTTACGTGCGAGTTTGGCAGAGAAATCAGAGCTCTTTCTTGATTTCTGGGAGATTCGACCGTTGGTTTTCGATTCCACAAGTTTCAGGTAACCCTATTTGCCTTAGCCTTTTTAATTATGTCTTTTTTGGCTAGCGGCAAGCCCCCGAAGGCTGCGAAATTCCATGTTGGCCTTCCAACGTGGAATATCGTGGGCTTCGCGTCCTTTTCCGTGATGAACATCGTGGGTTTGGGGCTGACAGTCGCAATGTTCATAGCAGATGTCAGGCTGAAAGTCGCAATGTTCATCGCGACTATGGGTCTAATAGTCGCGATGTTCATCGCGACTGTGGAGTCAATACCCACGATGTTCATTGCAGGTTCATGGATGAAAGCCCTGATGATCATCGAGGCTTTTGGTGGAAAAGCCGCGATGAAATTTTTTGAAATTTTTTTCTGTTTCTAAAATTTTTTCTTATATTTTGGCAGTATGTTGAGGAGACCACTAGTGTCGTGGCGAGAGCGGGAGATGGAGGAGGACCTGATGATTCAGATTCGGACTGATCAGGTGGTCCAACAGGCTCTAGCTGTGAGCGAGCTCCTGAAGTTCACTCAGATTCCACCGATGCGTTCAGTAGGACCACTACTGAACAAATTGGTGAGTCTCTGGGTCCCTACAGAGGGTGCTTTCATAGTTGGGGGTGAGAGGTTAGAGATCACCCTCACTAATATTTACTTTCTTACCGGGTTGCCTCGCTTAGGGGAGGTAGGGGATCTTCTGCCGAGAATCTTGGCAGGTGTGGATATTGAGGATCTGCTAGAGACATTCTCCGTTCCTGGGGCTATGGTGCAGAACAGTGCTTTGAGCCTGAGATCTCTTCGGGAGTGGGATATGCAGGTTGTTGGGGCTTGTGTTCTGCGGGTGTTGGGTGCCACGTCGCCACATCATTTGTCTGGGGGACAAACGATGATGGTGGATTCTGTGCTGAGGGGGACCTACTACGCATGGGGTCAAATGTTTTTGGCTGGTGTCCAGAGGGGGGAGAGTTTTGTTATGCCTCCTTCCTATGTTGTTTCTTTTTTGAGCGGGTACTGACCTTGCGGCCATGGGTTTCGGTTCGAGCTGGGTTGGTGAGCGAGCCGCGCATAGTGTGGTGGGGGCAGATGATGCCATGTGGTGGTGGTGGTATTTGCGGGTTCTTTTCATAGTATATGTACGAGCAGTGGGAGAAGATCCCCCTGCTGATTGATGACTATCCATATGCTGGTATGGATTATCGAGGAGATCCGGAGATGCCTCGAGCCTAAGGACAGGCCTGGGGTTTAGGTGGTATGTTTTTGTGTTTTGTTCTCTACTATATCATTTGTTTTTTAGATGTTTTTCTTATGATTATAGTTAGAGATATCTATATGATGGTTCACTTACGTGATTGTGTAGATGTTGGTCCTATACCACCGGTCGATCATGTGGTTCGTAGGGGATGGGCAATGGTGGTCGTCCCGCCTCCTGTAGTGGTACTGCCTCCTCATGATCGAGGAGTTGGGCCTCGCGGTCAAGGAGCTGGGCCTCGAGCTGATGTTGTGGAGGGCGTACGAGAGACACTAGACATGATCCTAGCAGGATTTCCAGAGGATGGGTGGAGGGACTTGGATCGAGACATCGTCTAGCGTTGTTTCGATGCTCCTCATGAGTGGCGCTCTATCTTGCTTAGAGAAGCATTGTTGGCGACTGAGTGGAGGGATGGGGCTCGGCATGATCCGGCAGCCTGTGGAGGGGAGGATTCAGGTGCATGATTCGGCGCGACCAACGGAGAGGAGGTTTCAGGTGCGAAATGATCTGGCGGGGCCGACGGAGAGGAGGGTTCGGGCTTGGCATGATCCGGAGGGGCCAGCGGAGGTGGCGCCAGAGGAGCTCGGAGACCATGATGATTAGATGATCTTGTATCTTCCCCCAAATGCTGATGAGCATACGGGGAAGTACCTTTTTGTGCGACTTATGTATTTTTGTATATTGGGTGCTAAGGGCACCTATGACATGTTGACTATATGATGATATATATATATATATATATATGTTTTGGTATATAGTCGTGTATGCACATGGATGCATTTTTGTCTATTTGTTTGCCCATGGAGGCACATGTAATGCACGTGGATGCAACATTTTAATTTTTGTATATGGCCGTGGAGGCACATATTATGCACGTGGATGCACTTTTTGTTTATGCCCATGGAGGCACATGTTATGCACGTGAATAAACTTTTTGTTTATGCCCGTGGAGGCACATTTTGTATTTACTACATGGTTTGATTGGTGTGCCAATCAAGAATGTTGTTGGCAATATGGTTTGATACACTGTTGAGATTCCTTGGGACATGTGTGAATGAAATGGATTCAAACTGTCGAACCATTTGTTTAGTGCATAGGAATTTTCTGAAAAGACAGGGATCGCGTACCTGGTAATCATTGTTGAGCTGGGAAACAAGGAGTTGTGAGTCCAAGAAAACGTTATGGTGACTTATGCTCATTTGGAGAGCAACGGCCAGGAGACTGGTCACGGCATTGTATTCAGCTTGGTTGTTTGTGGTGGCACCTATGCACACTCCGTTGATGTGGATCAACTCATGTGAAGGGGAATATATTACCCAAGCTGTGGAGGTGAGATTGGGGGACCAATGGCTTGCACCATCAGCGAAACCAACGTAGCAAAGTGGAACAGGATCCATCTGTGGTCATGCAGGAAAAACAAATGTTTAGGTTTTTGTATTTTTTGTAACAAAAAAATAAGACTGTACAATTATGGATAATGGTGTCCATCATATTTTCTATGGGTAAAATCACTTGAGGTACAACCCGTTGCATGGGTTGCGTAGGGGGTTTCCTTCTGAATCGGTCAGAATGTATGCCCCCTATCCAAGGCAAGTGTGTATAATGTATGGGCCTTGCCACATGGATACAAACTTGACTTTTCCAGTTTTACCATGAGCTTGATCATATGGGAGGACAAGGTCCCCTTCAATAAAGGTTCTTGGGTGGTGTTAACACCCAAAAAGTGCTCACTAGCTGATTTCCTTATTCACATTACCCATTTGTCCACTTTTCCACCATTTGAGCCTCTAAAGCCATCAAAAGGTCACCAAAAGACCATAATACACCCTTTTTTCCCCTCAAAATAAATATTTTTCCTCAAAAAGCATAAAAAACCCTCAAAAAGGGTCCAGAATTCTCAAAAATATTAAAAAGGGAATAAAAATATTCAAAATATTCAAAAAAGGAAAAAGGAGGGAAAAGGTACCTAAACCATGTTGTTCAATACCATTCGTTTCCTCAAAACCATAATGGTATTCTCCACCACCAAAAATATATAAAAAGGTGGTAGGGGCTCCTCACTTTCCATCCATCCATCATCCTATCCTCACATTGTCAAAATCTCTCATGAGACTTTTGGCCATTTTCATCATCTTGGAGAAGAGACCATTGGAGCTTGGAGCTACTCACCTTGGGAGTTGCTCAACACAAATCCTCACCATTTGAGGTATCTTAATACAAAATACTTATTCTTTTATTTCTTGTTCTTGAATCATTTTTAAAAAAATTATTTGTTATATGCACATGTTAGTTTAGATTTAGATTTAATTTATAATTGTTTTTGCTTTCAATATTGAAACTGCTATCACATTGTTGATAGGTGCCCATTGCACAAAGCTTGGTTGCAAAACCAAGCCAACAGTTTTTGGCGACTTTGCTGGCTTCAAATTCTTAGATCTCAGTTTTTTGTGTTAGATCTTAGTTTTTGTTAGTTTTAATCACATTTATTCATAGATCTGCCATCGTAGACAGCAGATCCATTGCTGTTCTAGATCTTGGCGCCTTCTATTGCCATTAACGGCCTGAAATTTCCATTTTCGGGTTCGTTTTTCGGCGTCTATTTTTCAGCTTTCGCTTCGCGATTTTTCGCCCGACAGTCACACGGCTCATCGCGACCTCGCGGCTTTTTTCTGCGCAGCAGGCTGCGACTTCACGGCCATTTGCCGCACTGCACATCATGACTGTGTGATCGAAACGCATGCTGCACATTGCGGCTTCGCGGCCGAAACCCGCGCTGCACATCGCGGTTGTTTTCCCAAAACCCGTGATGCAATTCTTTTGAATTCAGCCAATTTTTCGAAAATAGTTTTTGCTGTATTTTCTACCCATTTAGCATATTTTATAGCATTAATTTTTCTGCATTTTTACAGCCATATTAAATCTTTTACTATTTATATATGCTCCATTAAAAGTCTTTTTAAAAAATTTCAGTAATTGAAAGAAAGATTTTCTGCATTTTATTTAGATTAAGGTTTTACTGTTTATTTGCTCGATACTTTTCCCAAGCAACTTTTAAGAGATCCATTTATTTCTTGAAATATTTATGTTATTTGCTTTCCTTCAAATTATTTCAAAGATCCATTATTTTTGAATAGTTTTTTCAAGCATTTACATTTCAAAAATGCCTTTATTTTTTGCAAAACTGGAAGCATCTTTTCTTTCATTTATAATCAATCGCCCAAGCGAGGCAAATTAATTTCAGTTTAAATACCACACTTGCACCCACTCTGCCACATAATTTAAACTGAGCCTTAAAATTTACCTTAAACTCAACAAACTTTTAACCCCACTTGGGGAGCACTTAAAAGAATTTTGTAGTTAGGTAGAATTGAGGGGATAGGTGTTCCAATAACACCCCTCAATTATTACATTTGAGACATAGTGGTTGTCCTCTACGGTACCAAAATCTCTTATAATTTTGATATGGTTATCAACCAATTTATCAGGAAGGCCTCTCCCTTATGAGGGTTGAAGTAGCCAGACTGGTTCCGGAAGTCTAAGTGGAATACCGCAATCCATTCAGTAACTAAAGGATTCCTTTCGAAGTTCTTGGTGTACACCCAAGAGGGTGTACAATGGCGATAGAACCAAACTGCAGATTCACCCAACCGAACGTGTCATGAACCGGGTATCCTAGTTGTCACTCTTTAGGATTGTCTACCCGGTATCCCTCCCAATAGGGGTATATCTAGCCGTTGATTCAACACTCTATATTGTCTGACTTGGATTTCATCACCTTGCAGAGTATATCATTTCTTGACTCACAATACTTCTAGTTAGCTGTTTGCATGATACATTACCCACCTTTGGTCTAGTAACACCCCTTTTTTCTAGAAACTGTTTGAATTTTGGTATTCTGACCAATTTTGTTGCATCCCTCCACTTATTATAGCACAACTGCTATAATAAGTGCTTTTTGAGGTTGGTTGTTGGCCTGAGAGCCTTTATTTTTTCACTCCCCTCTTGCACTTATTGTTGCATTAGGGTTTCAAGTTTTTTACATGACCACCTCACACTGAAATTTTTAAAAATATTTCTCACCATTGAGAATTTAAGATGATCTCGTCGTCTTTAGGGTGAACCCCCTCAGTTTGGTATACTTGTCTCTACACGTCATCGACATAGAGCCTTATCCCTTGACTCAACACGTCATCGGCCAAACACACAGTCATCCAATTCTGACACGCCTCACTTCACATCTGATTCTGAGGCTGAATCCGAAAACCCTACTGAAATATCACCAACCAACCTCATGGCTGGATCGCAATACGACCCACTTTTCACCAGTACTATTGGAGATACATTCACAAATCCTTCTACTACTGTGCCATCCATGGTAACAACAACCCCTTTAGGCATGCCTAATATACGGGCCACTCCACCTTTAGGTATGCCCAACACAGGACTACCTCCTATTATGGGTATGCCAAACATAGGAATCACACCACCTCTCATTACCACAACCCAGATCCCAGGAATTCCTGGCACTATTCCTAACCCCTATGTAACCAATGTTGCAATTGGGAGCACTGGCCCATCCCAAACCACAATGGTTGGAGGACACATACCTTCAATACCTAACATACCCTTAGGGGCTACTGGACCACAACATAATGTCACCATTAATAGTTATGTCCTAGTCACAACGACACACCCATCTGCTAGTTTACCTTACATGGTTAGTCTGAACTTACCAGACCTAGCCAGGCTAACCAACGATCCTATCAGGCACAACCCTACATGGCCACCCATGCCTACAAAGCTCCCCTCGGACATCCCCAAGTTTGAAGGAAAACCTAGGGAGGATCCCCAACACCACATAATGTCATTTCACCTATGGTGTTCATCTAACTCCATAGTAGATGACTCCATTAGACTAATACTGTTGCAACGAACGTTCACTGGCTCTACAGCCAACTGGTACATCGAACAACCACATGGGACCCACCATACATTTACGTCTCTTGCCTTCACTTTCCTTCATTTTTTTCAACTACGTGTATGCTATGATGCAGGAGTTGAAATACTGTTGTCTTGCAGACAAAACACGGCTACCCACATCACCGACCATATCCATGAGTGGCGCAAGCGTTGTAGCCTCTGTAAGATAAAACTGGATGACTGTATATTTTTGGACTGGTTTCTTAAATCACTCCTACCCCTCATAGCCAAAGACGTAGCTTTCGAACGACCCCAGTCAGAGGAAGAAGCTATCTTAAAGCTCAACAATTCGACCTGATTTATGCCCAGTCAAGCTATCTCTACACCATCATACCAGATGCCCCACGAGGCGATTCTTCATGCAGTGATGCTCTGGGGGCATCACATGCCACTGATGGTATTATTGACCAAGTCACGGCACAAAATAAACCTTTTATCATGGTGAGCACCATAAATGCCCCAGACCTCTCTAGGGCTACATCTAATTCTGGAGTGACAACTTCGTACGCTCCAACGAATTAGACTCATCACACCCATGGACCCTCTTGTCCACAACATTGCTTCAGGAAAGCACCATTGAAATATGTACCACCCACATACTATCACCAACCGACCACCCAGAACCCAATTCATTTATCGGCACAACCAATGTATTACCCACAGCAAGCTACACCAGCTAACCCAACACTTCCAATAGCTCGGGGTTACCAACAACCCCAACAGGAAACTGGGCCACCTCCAGCCCCACCAGCCTATTATCCATCGCAACCTACTCCCGCACCTACGGCACCCCAAAATCCTCCCACTACTCAAGGGCAAGTGTACACACAACACAATCAGCCCCAACATCAAAACAACCAACGCAACCAGGGTGGACAACAAAACCGTGGAAGAGGACGTAACGGCAGAAAAAAACAACAACATAATCAAGGTCCACCACCTCCCAATCCTCCAAATAATAATAATGCTGCTCCTCCCAACTAGAATCCCGATCGTCATCCCAAGTAGCCAAAAAACAATAATTTGAGAACAAACCATCCATGTTCTATATGTGGAGTCTATGGACACTACACTCATAACTGCCCCCATTTAAAGAAAGCACGTAAACTTTGGGCTGACGATGCCCAATGCCAGGGCCACGCTGGACAGCCAGCTCCACTTACTCAACCACAACCCATGATATTACAAAACCCATTGCCAAACCAGGGAGTAGTAAATACTCGCCCTATGGATCCCCCACAAGGATCTGCTGCACCCCAGCAGCAAATCACCTATGCCGCAACTGATTATCAGCATACGGATCCAGGCACACACCATTTATTAATGATGTCATCCAATGACATTAACCTCCAAACTCGCAGGAATCAGTACATCCAACCCCTAGAAACTCCTCCCACTAACGCATCCACCTCCCTTCCACCAGATCAACCACTATGCATACCAAATATGCTGTTGGACGGAGGACCTAAAATTCCTCACATCCCTTTGCAAAGGATTAACAACAATCCTAATGCTCACGCAACATCCAATTATAACGTCATGGAAGACCTAGCACAATCGCCCACTGCTATGTCTGCTTTAGAGGTACTGAAAACATGCCCTCCACAACAAAAACTACTACTATCCGCCATCGGAGGAGTAGACCCTGATGACACACACATGATGGGTTTCAACTTAGACCAAGCTGAACCTTGATTGCCATCAAATTTGGCTTTCCAAGTGTCAGTAAACATTCGAAACCTTGTTGTGCATCGATGAAGGAGCTTCAACCTGCGTTATGTCCACCCTTGTGTGGCAGAAACTTGGCTCCCCCACTTTACAACCATCCACCACGGCATTACGAGCTTATGACGGACGCTCAGCTCAACCACAAGGCCTCTTAGCGAACGTAACCGTAGAACTAGGCGGCAAATTAGTTCTTATCGACATCAAAGTGATCAATGCCCAGCTCAACTACAACCTCCTTCTTGGACGTAGCTATATGTACAAAATGAAAGCAGTGGCTTCATCTGTTTTTCACCTCATGATGTTCCCACATGAAGGACGCCTTATCAAGATTGATCAACTCACATATTATGATCCTAACACCCCCGCAGGCCCTCGAAATGTGCTACCAATGATTGAACAAACCATTCAAACCGCACCAACATCATTTATGTCGTCAATTGGTCCTGGAATCTACATCGAGTCACCTATGACTTCCACATTTCCATCGATCTCACCACCTTTTCCGATAACAAAAACATCGGATTTGTGCACCCTATCGCACACCACACAGCAGCCTTCGTCACTACCACAAACACCCACAGTGCCTACTCATATTGGCACAATGCCAATTCATACTATCTCGTTCTTGTTCCCATTTTCTGGAGTTGTTAGTCGCTAGTAATGGCTACACCCAACCTTCCTGGTTTAACATTAGGGATACCTATATGGTACTTACCTGCTCCGAGCCCCCCGTCGACTCTGACTGTTATTTTACAACCGGTACAACCTATCCCTGCTACCAACCACCCACCCCCTTCGTTCGCTCATCTGCAAAACAGACCACCCCCAATAGTGACTACGGCATCAACGTCCAGAAACACCCCACCTCCATTACGGAACACAGGGGGCAGAGGCCCACCAACTTATAACACTAGACTCATGACTCGCAACCCCCAAGGTAGCTAAAAACCCCCCAACTATTCGCATTCCCCCTAAGTGCTCGTTGTGTGACGACGTAGGCCATGCCACTCATCAATGTCCATAATTACCTGCACTCCAAGAACACATGAATATGTTGGATGACGACACCGAAATTCCAGTGGTAAGACTTGAGCCACCTCCTCACCCTTGCGACAAAACGCTCCACACTAACCACCCTTGTGTGATATGTGGCATTTATGGCCATTATTCACACCACTGCCATGATCTCCCAGATTATAGAGCAGCCTTATACGAGATGAACAATGTCGACTTAGAGATATCTCCTCCCCCCATCGAGGAGATCTACCCTCCGAAATCATCTTCTTCGGAAGAAATCAATACCATCTATATGATTTCAACCACATACAAACCAGAACCCATTGATTTATGGTCCGATTACTTTCGTACTGATGAGCAAATTCTAGAAACACTCACTGCACCGGACTACCCTTGGGACGATATGCATCATCGCTCATACTTCCTCCCTGAGGCATCTACATCCACCGCAGAGAACCAACTATCAGTCAAATCGAAAGATTTCCTACCAACTAAGTTTGATTGGTTCAAAGACCCCATCCCAACACCAGATGCCTTCAAAGAGGGGAACATGTCCAACATTTCCTCTATTATACAAATAGACATTTCCACCACACCCGAAAAACTTGAGCTCATCTCGCTAGGCGCATCATGCAATCAAGCGGAAACTCAAGCATATAAGAAAATCTTCCAAGACTTTCGTGATGTCTTCACATGGTCTTACACCGAGATGCCTGGCCTTGATTCCAAAATTGTGGAACATCACATCGACACTTGGCCCAATGTGCCTCCTGTCCGACAGAAACAATGACCAATTCACCCGTCCAAGCTCCCAGCTATTAAAGCTGAGATTGAAAAAATCCAAAAAGCAGGATTCATATATCCTATTGCCTACACCACCTGGGTTTCAAACCCAATGCCAGTAAACAAAAAAGTGGGCAGCATACGCGTTTGTACTGATTTTTGAGACCTCAACATCGCTTGTCCCAAAGACAACTTCCCCACACCTTTCATTGACCAACTAATCGATGAATGTGCGGAACATGAGGTCCTTTCTTTTATGGACGGTTTCTCCGGATATAACCAAATCAAAATCCGTAAAGAAGATAAATACAAGACGAATTTCACTACCCCATGGGGCACCTTCGCCTATCGCGTCATGCCTTTCGCTCTCAAGAATGTTGGAGCCACTTTCCAACGCGCCATGACTTATTACTTGCACGATCTGCATAGAATCATAAAAGTTTATATGGACGACCTCACCGCTCGATCCAAGAAACGATCTAACCATTTAGACGACCTTCGAAAAGTTTTCTTGCATTGCCGAAAATACAACATCCACTTGAACCCTCTCAAGTGTGTCTTTTGTGTTACAGCAGGTCGCCTGCTAGGGTTCGTCATTTCAGAAAAAAGGCATCACTATAGAGCCCTTGAAAGTCCAAGCCATTGTAGACTTACCGTCACCCCGTACATTAAGACAACTTCAATGCCTTCAAGGGAGGTCCAACTTCCTCCGGCGTTTTGTCCCTGACTATGCCATAACGGTCAACAGTTTCCTACGACTACTACGTCTGCATACTCGTTTCATATGGGACCAATAAGTAGAATCAGCTTTCACTAACTTAAAGAAATCACTCACGAATGCCCTGTTGATCTCTCCTCCATATTTCACAAAAGATTTCAACCTCTATGTTTCAGCATCCGAACATGCCATATCTGGAGTTCTTGTCCAAGAAGATACTGCTTGCCAAGAGCATGTCATCTACTATGTGAGCCAGACCTTGTCAGGCCCACCCCTCCGCTACCCACATGAAGAAAAGATGGCCCTCACCGTCGTCTTTTCCGTACAAAAGCTGCGACATTACATTCTCCTGAGCCACACCACGGTCATAGCCAACTCCAATCCAATGGTCTACCTCTTGACATGTTGCCTCCTTCAAGGCCACGTAGCTAAATGGGTGATTATCATGCAAGAATACGGCCGCGTAGCACCAAGGCCCTAGCACTCGCTCAACTCATCACAGATCTCTCATCCTCTTCGTCATCACCCGCTATCCAAATGGACCTCATTGACGACCACATTTTCATCATTTCCTCTGACGACCCATTGTACGGCGACATCTTAATCTACCTCTGCACACAAAAATTTCAACCCAACATTGATCATGACAGACGCCGTCATATACGACACCACACCCCCCGATATCTCCTATTAGGCGATGTACTTTATCGACGCGGTGTCGATACCATCTTATGACACTTCCTTTCTCATGACGAAGCCGAACAAGTCCTAAATGACTGCCATAGCGGTGCCTACGGAGGCCATTTCTATGGCATGGCCATGGCCCAAAAGATCATCTGCGCAAGTTACTATTGGCCCTCATTATTTACTGATTGCATCACCGCAGTCAAAAATTGTCAAAACTGCCAACTTTTTTCCCCCAAGGCAAGAAACCCACCCACCCCCGTTCATCCGGTCGTCACTGTCGGACCATTCTACAAATGGGCCATCGACTTCCTAGATTGCAATCCCATGTCAGCCGATAGTCATAAACACATCATTGTGGCCGTAGATTATTTCACCAAATGGGCGGAAGCCATGCCAACTTACAATTGCAAAGCTGACACCGCAACACGTTTTTTTTAACCATGTTATCGCTTGTTTTGGAGTGCCAAAGCACCTTGTCTCAGACCACGGCTCTCACTTTGAAGATGCCGTTTGGAGAGAATTATCAGCCCTACTGAAATTTGAACACCAATTCTCCTCCGCCTACTACCCCCAAGGGAATGGCCAAGTCGAAGCGATTAACAAAATTTTGAAGACCATCCTCCAGCACACTGTTGACAAACACAAATCAAATTGTCATCACATGCTCTTCCCAACACTATGGGCATACTGCACGTCAACCAAAACCACCACTGATTTTACCCCTTTCCATCTAGTTCACGGTGTCAAATCCGTCCTCCCCATTGAGTGCCAGATTCCATCCCTACATATGGCCGTTGAACTCCTACCGGACACTTCCCCAATTGAGCAACACTTACTACTTTTGGAGCAAGCCGATGAAGATCAACGCACAGCCCTCCAAACCATGGAAGCAACCAAGAACCGATCCAAACTGATTTACGACAAACATGTCCACCTGTTGGCTTGGTTTTGCAACCAAGCTTTGTGCAATGGGCACCTATCAACAATGCGATAGCAGTTTCAATATTGAAAGCAAAAACAATTATAAATTAAATCTAAATCTAAACTAGCATGTGCATATAACAAATAAATTTTTTAAAAATGATTCAGGAACAAGAAATAAAAGAATAAGTATTTTGTATTAAGATACCTCAAATGGTGAGGATTTGTGTTGAGCAACCCACAAGGTGAGTAGCTCCAAGCTCCAAAGGTCTCTTCTCCAAGATGCTGAAAATGGCCAAAAGTCTCATGAGAGATTTTGACAGCGTGAGGATAGGGTGTTGGATGGATGGAAAGTGAGGAGCCCCTACCACCTTTTAATAGTTTTTGGTGGTGGGGAATACCATTATGGTTTTGAGGAAACCAATGGTATTGACCAACATGGTTTAGGTACCTTTTCCCTCCTTTTTCATTTTTTGAATATTTTGAATATTTTTATTCCCTTTTTAATATTTTTGGGAATTTTGGACCCTTTTTTAGGGTTTTTTATGCTTTTTGAGGAAAAATATTCATTTTGAGGAGAAAAAAGGGTGTATTATGGTCGTTTGGTGACCTTTTGATGGCTTTAGAGGCTCAAATGGTGGAAAAGTGGACAAATGGGTCATGTGAATAAGGAAATGAGCTAGTGAGCACTTTTTGGGTGTTAACAGATTGCCCCCTGATGTGTGAGGGCAGGAGCTCATCGTATGGCCGATAGACATCATAGTTCTTTTTTCTTTTTCCTGGGGTTTGGGGAAGAGAAGAGACCGGTTGGAGACTGGATCCACGGCCCTTGGAAGCTGCAAAACAAACAATATTATTTGGCCTCAATATGAATAAGGAATAATCTCTGATAATGGACGAGGTGGGCATACCCATGCTCGTATCAAGACATATACATAACAATTAGTCCCAAGAAGGGGGACTTAAATAAAAAACCTGTTGGTACATCATGATGGTCCAAAGGGGACACTATTTTGGGATGTACTCATGATCATAACATGACTGATCTCAATAACTGATACATTGGAATAAAGCGACAACCGTTCTGAACAAGGTCTCAAAATAGTTGATGAACTGCTGAATCTTGAAGGTGTCCAACATTTGTAGGGACTCAATGACTCTGAGGAGTAGATGTAACTGTATACTCAAAGGAGTATAAAACTAGGGTACATTTGAATACTGTTTCCATGCGCAACCTGGATATCTATAGAAAAAATGTAACTAGTTGTTTCCATAGGTAGACTCTCAAATGTGGAAGAGTCAGGTGATATCTGGGGTCTTCAACAAATAACTGAACGGACCAATACAATGTGTGAGTCTCAACGATGCGATCAAGGTGTTGAAGTGGAGCGTGTGAGAAACAACCATTTGAAGAGGCACTGAGGACTCTCTCGAAATGATTCGTAGGCACTCATCATAAATGGTGATGAGTCCAAGACACAGGGACCTCTAGGTCTATCCTCTGGAATAAATTTGGGTGTCGTCAACAGAGGAAGACCAGCAACTAACAAGGCAATGATGTTTCCTTGATAGGAGCACGAGGTGTAGAACTGAAGTGTGGTAGTACTGATGGTAGGACTGACATACTTGTGGGGATGGGAAGTAACTGGGGTCATAGAGTGGGTAGACTCAAACTTCCTTTGTTTAGAGCATGATGACATGGTTGACCTGGCAGCGTAGGGAACTGACTTGTAGGTGCGGGGATCATAGATTTTAAGGACTGAAGGGTATGTATTAACTCTTGGGGGGGATGAACTGATGGGTTCCGTCGAGGGATTCTCAGGGTGACATACTACAGAATACTCTGAACAAAGGCGACCAAAATGGGGAAGCTGCCATATGAGTAGACGTGATCTGTTGTGGCACTGAGAAGCACCATTGGGTCCTTCTTCGTAGTTTTAATGAGCTCCAAGAAGGGATAAAAGTGTGCTCTGAAATGGTATTATCCTATGGATTTTGTGAGCTCAGGACTGTTCGTGCTCATGGGTGCTTTCATTTTTAAGGAGTCTGAAAATGATAAGAAGACTCTGCAGTGGTTGTGAGTACCGTCCTATGGGTTTTTACGAGCCCAGGATGGTGATTGCTCGTGGTCGCTTTCATGTTTAGAGAGTCTAAAAGCTATAAGTGGACTCCATTGGTGTTCTTTTTCATAAGTTAGTCTCCAAGGCCTGAAAAAGCATAAAATGATGCAAACGGAGAACTCTTCTAGCCGATGTGACTAGAGTATTCATTTTTGGCAATTAGTCTACAAGTTCCGGAAAAGGGGTAAACTTATACCATGTAGACGCCCTTTCAGATACGTTTACCGAGCATGAAAGGAAGCAAGGTTGCTCGGCAATCTTTTCATTGTTTTAGGAGTCAGAAAAGAGCTTAAAAGAAACTCCCTAAGTGCCTTTTTCGTAAAAGAAATTGCTCTACCCAAAAAAGGGGTAAAACTATACCGAACAAAAAGGGATTGATGAGAGCAAGAAAAGGTCTCAAGCATCGTCATGAGTGCGGAATACTAAATTCGGTGACATAAAGATTTTCAGAAAGGGGCAACAGCCAATGTGGCAGGAAAACTGACGCAATGAGGGGGCATGGGAAAAATGCCCGAAAAATATGGAGGTGAGAGCGAGAAATGAACTCAAGCGTCATCACGAGCGCGGAAAACAGAATCCGGTGATATAAGAATTGTTAAAAACAGAGTACGACCAATGTGGCATGCAAACCGAGGCCACGAGGGGGCATGGGAAAAATGCCCAAAAAATCTGGGCATGAGAGCAAGAAATGATCTCAAACATCATCACGAGTGCGGAAAATTGAATCTGGCGATATCAAACTTGTCAAAAATGGACGACGGCCTATGTGGCATGCAAACCGAGGCAACGAGGGGGCATGGGGAAAATGCCCAAAAAATATGGAGGTGAGAGTGAGAAATGATCTCAAGCATCATCACAAGCGCAGAAAAATGAATCCGGCGATATAATACTTGTTAAAAATGGAGCAGGACCAATGTGGCATGCAAACCGAGGCCACGAAGGTGTGGAAAAATGGTAAAAAAATGGACCTGGTGAAAACAGGAAAAGGAAAGGACTATCATGAAGTTCTCGCTGTGCTGATTTCAACGGTACCAACAGTTTGAGGAACAAACGTCATATGATACCGCAATGGTTGTTTGAAAAATGGTGAAATTTCTATAAATAGGGTGTGGGGCCCATTTGACGTGTCATTGTTACGTGTGAGTTTGGCAGAGCAATCAGAGCTCTTTCTTGATTTCCGAGAGATTTGACCATTGGTTTTCAATTCCGCGAGTTTTAGGTAACCCAATTCGCCTTAGCAATTTTAATTATGTCTTTTTTGGTTAGCGGCGGGCCCCCGAAGGCCGCAAAATTCCATGTTGGCCTTCCAACGTGGAATAGCGCGGGTTTTTCATCTTTTTCCGTGATGAACATCGTGGGTTAGGGGCTGACAGTCACGATGTTCATCGTGGCAGTCGGGCTGGAAGTCACGATGTTCATTGTGACTATGGGGTTGATAGTCGCGATGTTCATCACGACTGTGTGGTCAATACCTGCGATGTTCATCGCGGGTTCTTGGATGAAAGCCGCGATGATCATCGTGGCTTTTGATGGAAAAATCGCGATGTAATTTTTTGAAAAATTTTCCCCGATTCTAAAAAATTTCTTTGTTTTTTGGCAGGATGTTGAGGAGACCATTGGTGTCATAGCGAGAGCGAGAGATGGAGGAGGATTTAATGATTCGGATTCGGACCAATCAGGGGGTCCAGCAAGCTCTGGCTGTGAGTGGGCTCCTGAAGCTCGCTCATATTCCACCAATGCATTTAGTAGGACCACTATTGAACAAATTGGTGAGTCTTTGGGTCCCTGCAGAGGGTGCATTTATTGTTGAGGGTGAGAGGTTAGAGATCACCCTTACTGATGTATATTTTCTTACCGGGTTGCCTCGCTTAAGGGAGGTAAGGGATCTTCTGTCGAGGATCCCGGCAGGTGTGGATATCGAGGATCTCCTAGAGACCTTCTGTGTTGCTGGGGCGATTGTGCAAAACAGTGCTTTGAGCCTGAGATCTTTGCGGGAGTGGGACATGCGGGCTGTTGGAGCTTGTGTTTTGCGAGTGTTGGGTGCCGCAGTGCCACATCGTTTGTCGGGGAGACAAACGATGATGGTGGATTCTGTGCTGTTTTGAACTACTACGCGTGGGGTCAGATGTTTTTGGCTGGTGTCTGAAGAGATCTGGACAAGGTCAGTCGGGATGGGTGAGATTTTTGCTATGCCTCCTTCCTATGTTGTTTCTTATTTGAGCAAGTACCGACTTTGCAGCCACGGGTGTCGGTTCGAGACGGGTTGGTGAGTGAGCCGCGCATGGTGCGGTGGGGGCAGATGATGCCCCGCGGTGGTGGTGGTATCTACGGATTCTTTTCACAGGATATGTATGAGCAGTTGGAGCAGATCCCTTTGTTCATTTATGAGTATCCATATGCCGGTATGGATTATCGAGGAGATCCGAAGATGCCCTGAGCCCAGGGACAGGCCTGGGGTTTAGATGGTATTTTTTTGTGTGTTGTTCTCTACTATATCATGTGTTTTAGTTGCGTTTGTTATGATTATAGTTAGATATTTATATGATGGTTCACTTGTGTGATTGTGCATATGTTGGTCTTGTACCACCGATCAACCATGTGGTTCATAGGGGACGGGCGATGGTGTTCATTCCACCTCCTGTAGCGGTACCACCTCCTCATGCTTGAGGAGTTGGGGCTCACGGTCGAGGAGCTGGGCCTCGAGATGATGCCATGGAGGGTATCCGAGAGACACTAGACATGATCCTAGCAGGATTTCCAGAGGATGGGTGGAGGGATTTGGATTGGGACATCGTTGAGCGTTGTTTCGATGTGCCTCGTGAGTGGCGCTCGATCTTGCTCAGAGCAGCATTGTTGGCGGCTGAGTGGAGGGATGGGGCTCAACATGATCCGATAGGGTCAGTGGAGAGGAGGATTCGAGTGCGAGATGATCCAGCAGGGCCGGTAGAGAGGAGAGTTTGGGCTCGGCATGATCCGGCGGGGCCAGCGGAGGTGGCGCCAGAGGAGCCCAAAGACCATGATGATTAGATGATCTTGTATCTGCCCCCAAATGCTGATGAGCATATGGGGAAGTACCTTTTTGTATGGCTGATGTATTTTTGTATATTGGGTGCTGAGGGCACTTATGACATGTTTGACTATATTATGATGTATACATATATATGATTTGGTATATAGTTCTGTATGCACATGGATGCATTTATTGTCTATTTGATTGCCCATGGAGGCATGTTTTTTTTTCTGTATGCTCGTGGGGGCACATGTTATGTACGTGGATGCAACATTTTGATTTTTGTATATGCCTGTGGAGGCACATGTTATGCACATGGATGTAACATTTTGATTTTTGTATATGCCCGTGGAGGCACATGTTATGCACGTGGATGCAACATTTTGATTTTTGTATATGCCCATGGAGGCACATGTTATGCACATGCATGCAGTTTTGTAATTTTTTATATATGCCCGTGGAGGCACATGTTATGCACGTGGATGCATTTTTGTTGAAGCCCATGGAGGTACATTTGTGTTTACTATATGGTTTGATTGGTATGCCAGTCAAGAATGTTGTTAGCCATATGGTCTGCTACACTATTGAGATTCCTTGGGACATGTGTGAATGAAATGGATTCAAACTGTCAAACCATTTGTTTAGTGCGAAAGAATTTTCTGAAAAGACAGGGATCGCGTACCTAGTAATCATTGTTGAGCTGGGAAACAAGGAGTTGTGAGTCCAAGAAAACATTAAGGTGACGTATGCTCATTTGGAGAGCTGCGGCCAGGAGACCGGCCACGGCATCGTATTCAGCTTGGTTGTTGGTGGGGGCACCTACACACACTCCATCGATGTGGATCAACTCATGTGAAGGGGAATATATTACCCAAGCTGCTGAGGCTAGATTGGGGGACCAACGGCTTGCACCATCAGTGAAACCGACGTGGTAGAGTGGAACAGGATCCATCTGTGGTCATGCAAAGAAAACAAATATTTAGGTTTTTTGAATTTTTTGTGAAAAACAAAATAAGACTGTACAATAATGGACGGTGATGTCCATCAAATTTGCTATGGGTAAAATCGCTTGAGGTACAACCCGTTGCGTGGGTTACGTAGGTGGTTTTCTTCTGAATCGGTCAAATTGTATGCCCCCTGTCTGAGGTAAGTGTGTATAATGTATGGGCCTTGTCACATGGACACAAACTTTCCTTTTCTGGTTTTGTCATGAGCTTGATCATAGGGGAGGACAAGGACCCTTCAATAAAATTTCTTGGGTGGACATGTTTGTCCTAACTCAGTTTGGATCGGTTCTTGGCTGCTTCCATGGTTTGGAGGGTTGTTCACCGATCTTCATCGGCTTGCTCCAGGAGTAGTCAGCGTTGCTCAATTGGGGAAGTGTCTGGTAGGAGTTCAACGGCCATATGTAGGGATGGAATCTGGCACTCGATGGGAAGGACGGATTCGACACCATGAACTAGATGGAAAGGGGTAAAACCGGTGGCGGTTTTGGTTGACATGCAGTATGCCCATAGTGTCGGGAAGAGCATGTGGTGCCAATTTGATTTGTGTTTGTCCACAGTGCGCTGGAGGATGGTCTTCAAAATTTTATTAATCGCTTCAACTTGGCCATTTCCTTGGGGGTAGTAGGCGGAGGAGAAATGGTGTTCAAATTTCAGTAAGGTTGATAATTCTCTCCAAACGGCATCTTCGAAGGGATGGATGCAACAAAAATTGGTCAAAATACCAAAAGTCAAATAATTCCTAGAAAAAAGTGGTGTTACTAGACCAAAGGTGGGTATTGTATCATGCAAACACCTAACTAGAAGTATTGTGAGTCAACAAACAATATTCTCTGCAAGGTGATGAAATCCAAGTCAGACAATATAGGGTGTTGAATCAATGGCTAGATATCCCCCTACCGGGAGGGATACCGGGTAGAGAATCCTAAAGAGTGGCAACTAGGATACCCCGTTCATGACACATTCGGTTGGGTGAATCTGCAGTTTGGTTCTATCACCACTGTACCCCCTCTTGGGTGTACACCGAGAACTTTGAAAGGTATCCTTCAGTTACTGAATGGATTGCGGTATTCCACTCAGACTTCCGGAACCAGTCTGGCTACTTCAACCCTCCTAAGGGAGAGACCTTCCCAATAAATTGGTTGATAACCATGTCAAAATTATAAGGAATTTTTTTGACCCTAAAGACAACCACTATGTCTTAAATGTAAATAATTGAGGGGTTTTATTGGTATACCTATCCCCTCAATTCTACCTAACTACAAGATTCTTTTAAGTTCTCCCCAAGTGGGGTTAAAGGTTTGTTGGGGTTAAATTTTAATGCTCAGTTTAAATTAGGTGGCAGAGTGGGTGCAAGTGTGATATTTAAACTGAAATGATTTGCCTTGCTTGGGCGATTGATTACAAATAAAAGAAAAGACACTTCCAGTTTTGCAAAAAATAAAGGCATTTTTGAAATGTAAATGCTTGAAAAAACTATTAAAAAATAATGGATTTTTGAAATAATTTAAAGGGAAGCAAATAACATAAATATTTCAAGAAATAAATGGATCTCTTAGAAAATTACTTGGGCAAACTATTGAGCATAAAATAGTAAAACCTTTGATCTAAATAGAATGTAGAAAAATCTTTTTTTCAATTACTGAAAATTTTTAAAAAGACTTTTAATGGAGCATATATAAATAGAAAAAGATTTAGTATGGCTGTAAAAGTGCAGAAAAATTAATGCTGTAAAATATGCTAAATGGGCAAAAAATACAGCAAAAAATATTTTCAAAAAATTGGCCGAATTCAAAATAACTGCATCGCGGGTTTTAAGGAAACAGCTGCAATGTGTAGCGTGGGTTTCGGCCGCGATGTGCAACGCGAGTTTCAGCTGCGAAGCCGCGATGTGCAGCGCGGGTTTCAGTCACACAGTCGCGGTGTGCAGTGCAGCAAATGGCTACGAAGCTGCGATGTCTAGCATGTAAAATGGGCGCGAAGCCGCAGCACGCTGCGCGGAAAAAAGCCGCGAGGTCGCGATGAGCCGGGCGACTGTCGGGCAAAAAATCGCGAGGCAAAAGCCGAAAATGGAAATTTCAGGATGTTAATGGCAATAGAAAGGGCCAAGATCTAGAACAGCAATGGATCTGCTCTCTAGGATGGCAGATCTATGTAATAAAATGATAAAAACTAACAAAAACTAAGATCTAAAGCAAAAAATTGATATCTAAGAATTCGAAGCCAGCGGAGTCGCCAAAAACTGTTGGCTTGGTTTTGCAACCAAGATTTGTGCAATGGGCACCTATCAACAATGTGATAGTTTCAATATCGAAAGAAAAAATGATTACAAATTAAATCTAAATCTAAACTAACATGTGCATATTACAAATAAATTTAAAAAATGATTCATGGAAACAAGAAATAAAAAGAATAGAAGTTTTGTATTAAGATACCTCAAATGGTGAGGATTTGTGTTGAGCAACTCCAAGGGTGAGTAGCTCCAAGCTCCAATGGTCTCTTCTTCAAGATGTTGAAAATGGCCAAAAGTCTCATGAAATATTTTGACAGCGTGAGGATAGGATGATGGATGGATGGAAAGTGAGGAGCCCTTACCACCTTTTTATAGTTTTTGGTGGTGGAGAATACCATTATGGTTTTGAGGAAACCAATGGTATTGACCAACATGGTTTAGGTACCTTTTTTCCTCCTTTTTCCTTTTTTGAATATTTTGAATATTTTTTATTCCCTTTTTAATATTTTTGGGAATTCTAGACCCCTTTTGAGGGTTTTTTATGCTTTTTGAGGAAAAATATTCATTTTAAGGGGGAAAAAGGGGTGTATTATGGTCTTTTGGTGACCTTTTGGTGGCTTTAGAGGCTCAAATGGTGGAAAAGTGGACAAATGGGTCATGTGAATAAGGAAATGAGCTAGTGAACACTTTTTGGGTGTTAACAATAGCTCTGTAGGAATTGAGTAATAAGACTTATCTGTTCTGGTGAAGTTCGTGATCCATCATACGATATTGGCATATCTAGTATCGGTGCCTAATCACTTCGCAATTGGGTCCTTGTGGTCGAAGGTTCTAAATTCTGAAATCCTTTTCTTGCTTCCATGAATACCTTTTTGTCCTGGTTAGGGTTAAATCTAGCTATTTTTCCAGTTTATTTTCTTACCCAAGGCCCATCAGTAGGATTTGGTCTGTTTACATGATTTTCAGAGGTCGAAGCTTCATTTGTCCTCTCATTTACTATCACGGCTCCACTTTGTGTCACAACATGAATGTTGTGATCTTTGTTTCTTTTCTCATCTATGATCATCTATATATTCTATATTCGGGTTCTTCCCTTCAGTTCTTTTCTCTTTCATTTTGCCTTGCAAAATGGGACATGATTCAATGACATGGTCAAATGACTTATAATACTTACAAGTAGTGCAAGGGTTCTGACAGTGTTTTGCTAAATGTACTAGTTGAGCGCAATTATAACAAACAATATGACCTCTTCCTCTTCCTTGTCCAGTGTTACGTTCTCTTCCTATGTATCCACCACGTCCTCTATATGCGCCTTGATCATACTACGTATTTTCATTATTATGCTTTGTTTATCCTTGGACTCTGTAGACATCGTGCTTTCTTTCTATCATGAGGTCATATGCTCTACAGTTGGTATCATCATGGCAAACTAATTTACAAAATGTGCAGTACATATTCTTTGGTGTCTGTACATACTTCTGAAGTAGGTAACATTATTCTGGGAGATGTCCTCTACATCGAATAATCTCACACCATGGTCCTTATTGTTGATTCAATGGGTTTGGTCCTCCACTAGTGATGTAATCTCTAAATACAGGACAAGTTCCTTGGAATTTCCTTTGGCTTTACATTTTGTACACCAAACCTCTTCTCTCATCTCTTTTCCTTTCTTCATATCGTGTAGCTATACTGTTGAATTTGATAGCCGTGTCTGAATCTGCACCATACCTGTGCTAGTTTCTCCTATGGGTGAAGCTTCTAGCTTCATTGCAATTTCTAATGCTTATGTTTGCGATGATACCTTATGTTGCATCGGCGGTAATCTAATGCGGGGAAACAATGCAGCTATGAACCATTCTTGATGCTGTTGTGGTACTATTTCAAAGCTAACGATCTAACAATGATTTAAACTTCTGATCAAAATCCCACATAGTCTCATTAGGTTTTGGTTTTATTTCTTTTAGCTTTGTGATGCACTGAGATTCTGACTTCGTTTTCTTCAATTCTCTAATCAATGCACTTTTGATATCGACTAGAGATCTGTTCTATCCAAGAGAATACTTCATGAACAATGTTAAATATTTGTCTCTGAATGTGGTAACTAGTTGAGCTTGTTTTATAGCATCATGTCATACTTGCTTAATGTTCCATACAGCTTCACATAGAAACCAATGTTGCCATGGATATTCTAGGCCGGTCCCTTTAAAAATAGGTAGCTTAATGTTGTATGCCATTCTTCTTCTAGGAGGTGTAGTTTTCTGAAACACGGAAGGTATACCACTACTTGAATGATTTTGAGTACTTGCTCATGTAGTATTGCTACTACTAGTGTTCTACAAACTAGTAATATTTCTTTCGTCAACTATAGGTTTCTGCAAAGTAATAGGATAATAACCAATGCATCTAGGTTCTATTTTACTATCAGAATCAACCTGATATGAGTTTCTATCACTTCCTAAATTAGTTTCTAGGAATTTACGAGGTGGATTCATGAGACCTATTTCTATTGCTTACTTTATATATTTTTCCACTTCGCAAAATAACAATGTGTTCATATGTGTCACTATCTGTGTTACTGAACATTACAGACTCAAACCCTTGGAATTTGATTGCATTCTTAAGACTCCCTTTTCAGCTAGTAGCATTTTAATGTATAAACTGAGGTTTTTCAGGTAGTTACCTCTAAATCCTTGGAAGAAATATCTTTCTGCTATGCTGTAAGACTTCAACATGTCCACAAGGAACTCCGTAACTTTTCCTTCTAGTAATCTATCCAACCAAAATTCTACTGCTCTTGAAATGTGGTTGTCAATACCTTTCAGCCTCTAAATCAACTCTGGATTCCAAACTGTAGGTTCTCCACCTTGAAAACAGTTTTTCCATTCTTCTATCCTTGATATCCACTCATGTAACTCAGTAGAAAAAGATGCGAATAAAATTTGATGCAGGTCAGTGAATATATAGGTCTAAAACAATTTTTTGTGGTAATACGCAGATGTCTGTTATCTTCTTTGCAAACTCAAGTTATGTCTGGCTTACCCAGTTCTATATTTATTTCTTTTCTAGATTCCACATAACACATCACCAGCACTAGTGCGGCAATGGAACCATTTGTTGGCCACTTCTCTTATTATTTATATGGGGCTGACCCAAGTTCTAAATAGTTTCTTATTGTATACCCAACAAAATCCCCTTCGCTGACCCTTTCGACATCAACCTACGAGCAGGCTGAAGTCTCACCCGAAGCGAAGATGGGTAGTTACAGAATCATGTTTCTATAATCTCGGCATGCGTGGTTATGTTATGCAAACTTTTTATGAGCAGATTACTCAACATCTACTTAACAATTATTACCAACATGTATCTGCGGACTTCACAATTCTCAACAAACTACAAACTTTGTTGAATCGTTGCTACCTTACTCTGCCAACTACACAATTATCATACTTAACATGACTTCGCAATGTTCATACATGCGTGTTCCTCTATTTAACATATAATTCTCATTCATATTCATATGAAAGCACATATATAAGCATAAACATTCATGAACAAACAATATAACATAGATTCAAACACATAACACAGATATTTGCGTGGTTCACCTCCCAGATGGGAGCTACGACCATAGGAACTATTCTTATATTTCTTGGAAGGGGTTGATAGTTCTATTCTATGCACTCAGTTGCAAACTCTTCTCTACAATAAATCTCTGCACACACAACTACAGAGTCTTTTCCTCTCTTAGATATCTCTCAGTATAGATCTAACAATACTAACCAACATTAATAATAAACAACCATCTATTATACAAAATTTCCCTTTATATAGATTGTGCATGAAGGTCACATATTTACAATAACTATGGGCCAACCCCCATAGTACCCTTAAAACTAAAATGGCATGATTTTCCTGTTGACCACACTTTTTCTTAACATTGCTAGAGCTCTGTTGTCCTTTTGTACCGCTTCTCTGGGTCTGATGCTTCTCTAACAGCCGCAGTTCTTGTTGGAATATTCTCACCATCATTTTTTATATTTGCATGCATCGATTCATCATGCATGCATCTAGTCATCAATATGGTAGTCTTCCCAACACCCGGAGCCTATGTTCATCCCCCTAGAGCCTATTTTTAGCCTCAGAAGCCTTCCTACCTACCTAGTGTGCCTTGGTTTCCTCACCTGGATGAGATATGCACCCTATTACACTACTTGGGATCCTAACAGTGAGTTGTAGCCTTTATTGTAGATTTTATTCATTTATTGCTTAGTTTAAATGCCTATAGCTTTTAGATGTCTGTATCGGAGTGCCACTTGACCTACTGATAGCCTCATCATCCTCAGGCGCCCTCCTTGAAGTCTCCATCCCTTGATTTGTGCTCACATGACTCAGTTAGACTCAGTTAGACTCATTTGACTGACTTTTGACTATTTGTGACTACTAACACTGATTCGATGATGTCTCCAATGCTATCCAAGCCACACACTGAGGAGAATTTGAATGAACTTAGGAGGCAGTCAAATCCATTTGATTGTATTCATTTATTATTCACTTTCACAGTACCACCTCACAGCTGATGTATTATTACAACAATTTTTGTCATTTCTTGTGTTAATGAGTGATTATTGATTCAGCAATTCTTCTTCTCTTCTCTGTTATTCTTGATTGAGTTTTAGTGAAGTTTTCTCCAGTTGTGTGATCTCTCCTGTAAAATATCACATGGTATTAGATATGGAGCCAGCTATTTGAATTGTAGGAACAACAATTGCAGCAATTCTTTGAGCAACTGTCCTTCATTGAGCACCAGAAGCCTCTGGATTTCCATAGCAATTCCTGGTGCAATTTTCTTGAATTCACTGGAGCAATCAAGTGAGGTCTATCGAGGTGTGAAGGATCTCATCACATGTGCTCATTGTCCTAAGGCAGTGTTCAATTTGAATTGCAGTAGATTTCCATTTACAATTCTCATTTATTTTGCAGGTTATCTCCTTCTTCAATTCAACTTCATCAGGATCAATGGATCTAAAACTGAATTCATTCAATTGTTTCAAATCGAAGGCCATCTTAATGGATTCCAAGAGCCTCTATAGAGTATTGAATTGGACTGCAGTTGAACCCACTATTGTAGTAGAGAAATCCAAGTACTTGGATAAACTTGATGAAGAAGTAGGACTATTGCTCCTCAGCATTTCCAAAGACCTCCATTTTAATGCCATAGATATAGAAACTCCAAAAGAGGTTTTTGACAAGCTCGAACCTCTTCTTGGATAGAAAGATGATTTGAAAGGCCATAAGTTGGAAAATGAGCTCATCTCTTTGAGCCCAAGCAGTTTAGAAACTATCACTGAGTTTCTCAACAAGTTCAAAAACTTGATTTCACAGTTGAAGAGATATGGGATAGAGAAGGAAGAGAAGCAACTCATCATTTCCATACTATCAAAACTAGGCCCTGACTACTCAGTATTTGTCTCCACCTTTCAGCTAGTGAAGCTATCCATCCCAAAATGGAAGTTTCCCACTCTTGAAGACTTCATCGAGTCTCTCACACTTAAGTAGGAGAAGTTAGTTCATATGGGAATGCTAAAATCTAAATTGTATTCAGCTCTTGTAGCCACTGAGATGAAGAGAGCGAATGGAAAGGGTAAGCAAAAAGCATTTGACAGAAATTCAAATGAGCAGAAGCAAAAGGAGGCTCGAAATCAGTTAGATCGAGTTTCAAATGCCAAGAAAGACAAGCAAACTCAGAAGGGGAAATACAAATGCACGTACTGCAATAGAGGATTCCATCCTAAGAGTTCATGTATGAAGAAGACCATAGATCTCATGGATTCACTTCTTTAAAAGAATAACCTTCCAGTACCTGCATGTGCTAGAAAGAAAGAAGGTGAACCATCAAGATCAGAGGACAAACAGAGATGACATGCTCTCATGGCAGGTGCATCAACACAATCCTCCTTCATCATAGATTCAGGAGCATCAAGACACATGTCTTCCTCCAAATATCTCTTTACTGGTTTTGAATCCACTATTGGACCATCCATCATGTTGGAGAATGATTCTGAGGTCTCCTCTAAGGGGATTGGAAGAACCAAACTTGATCATGGGTACTTCTCATATGTGCTCTATGTCCCTACATTCACTGCTAATCTACTTTCAGTTTACCAAATGACCCACACTGGAGAGCCTAAGAGGGTGATCTTATCTCCAAATTAGGTCGAAATCCAAGACATGGTATTAGGATCTACCATTGCAAAAGGTGTTGCAAACCACAAGTCGAAACTCTATGAGTTCTCCCATTTTCTACCTCTCTCTAAACAATCTCCTATTCACACTCATGCAAATGAAGAGAGTAGGCTATGGCATGAAATATTTGGGCATCTCAACTATCAATACTTGCAAGACATGCATACTTAAGAGATGGTTGAAGGGCTGCCCAAGGTCAAGTTTGTTAAGGGAATTGTAATGGTTGTTTGATAGGAAAGCATCCAGAAAAAAAATTTCAGAAGGGGAAGGCAAGGAGATCCTCTCAACCTCTAGATCTGATTCATAGTGATGTTACAGGGCTATTTCTAGATCTATCCTTGAAAAAGGAAAGGTATATTCTTACTTGTATTGATGATTATTCGATATTTACTTGGGTATACTTTCTCATATTAAAATCAGAAGTATTTGGATACTTTAAGTTTTTCAAGTATTCTGCAAAAATGTTTTCAGATAGAAAGACCAAGGCCATTTGCACTAATAATGGAGGAGAGTACATCAAGGGTGATTTTCAAACATTTTTTGTTGAAGAAGGCATTGAGATGCAACATACTATTCCCTATACACCACAACAGAATGATGCTGAGAGGAAGAATAAAACATTGAAAGAGATGGAAACCTGCATGCTAAATTCGAAAGGGTTGCACCTTAGTCTTTGGGCAGAAGCCATCAAATATGCCACCTATCTTCAGAACAAAGTTCCTCACAAAGGACTCAAGGATATGACTCCTTTCTAAGCATGGATGGGATACAAGCATGATGTGTCTCATTTGAGAGTGTTTGGATCCAGAGCATGGCAAGGATTCCAATAGAGAAAAGGAGAGCCCTAGATCCACAAAGCAAAGAGTGTATTATGGTGAGTTATGCATTGAATGAAAAGGCCAACAAGCTTCTTGATCCTTCTAATATGAAAACATTCCTTGATAGGAGTGTATAGTTTGAGGAATGGCCTTTACATGATGCTCATCATGTTGAGAAAGAGAGCTTGCCTACCACGCATCCATTTCTTGACGAGCTCCAAGAGAGCGAATCTTCATCACATGACAGTTCAGATTCAGAGTATGAAAGTGAAGATGATGAAGAGTGAATGCTAGATACAGATCCACAAGAACCTGAAGATATAGAACCTATTAGTGAAGATGAGTGAATGTAAGACCAAGATCCAAGTCTACAACTTGCATATCCTCCTCTTCCTAGATTGGAAGCCACTACTCTTAGATATTTCGGAGATGTTGTGGGTGATACACTTGATCAAAGGAGAACCAGATCTGATTATAAGAATGGAAGGTTTCATCCTTCTCACATTACATATTCATTTTCTGCCGACAGATCCTTCTTCAGTGGAGAAGTTCACTTACCATTTGGGGTGAGTGATGTACATGATTGATTATCCTACCATGGTCTATCTTGAGGGGGGGCTTTCTTCAAACTGGGTTTTCCCTCTTTCCTCACTTTATTTACTTATATTGTTGTACGGGGTGACTTTTGGTCTCAGTTACCAGGGCACTACTAGTTTTTAGTTACTTCCTCATAGTTTGGCTTGCGGGTGGGGGTGTTCGAATATTCTCACCATCATTTTTTATATTTGTATGCATGCATCCAGTCATCATCCATATAGTCATCAATATGGTAGTATCCCCAACACCTGGAGCCTATGTTCATCCCACTCAAGCCTGTTTTTATCCCTTAGGAGCCCTCCTACCTACCTAGTGCACCTTATTTTTTTCACCTAGATTACATATGCCCCCTACTACACTACTTGGATTACTAACAGTAATTTGCAGCATTTATTGACTAGTTTATTCATTTATTGCTCAATTTAACTAACTATAGATTCCAGTTGTCTATATGGGAGTGTCACTTGACCTACTGACAGCCTCATCAGCCTCATGCGCCCTCCTTGTTAACACCCAAAAAGTTCTCACTAGCTCATTTCCCTAATCCCATGACCCATTTGTCCACTTTTTCCACCATTTGAGCCTCTAAAACCTTCAAAAGGTCACCAAAAAGACCAAAATTCATCTTTTTCCCCTCAAAATATGTAATTTTCCTCAAAAAATACAAAAAACCCTAAAAAAGGGTCCAAAATTCCCAAAAATCAATTAAAAGGGAATAAAAATATAAAATATATTCAAAAAAGGAGAAAGAGGGAAAAAAGAGGAAAAAGAAACCTAACCCATTTTTATCAATACCATTGGTTTCCTTAAACCACAATGGTATTCCCTATCACCAAAAAACTATAAAAAGGTTATAGGGGCTCCTCACTATTCATTCACATTCATCTTATCCTTATGCTGCCAAATTCTTTCTTGAAAGCCCTTGCCTCTTTTTTGAGTTTGAAAATCCCCATTAGCATCTTGAAGAAGAAGAGATCATTGGAGCTTTGGAGCACCTCACCATTGTAGCTGCTCAAGCTCAACCATCCTCACCCTTTGAGGTAATAGAAAATATTCAATTTTTTATTTATTACTTTCACGAATCAATTTTGTTTATTGTTTTAATCTAGAATTATTTACTTGCACATTTTAGATCAAGAATTAATTTTTACATCTATTTACTTTTATTGTTTAATCTAAACTACTACTATAAGTTAGTAGGTGCACATTAGCACGCGCTTGGGTGAAAACCCAAGCAACACTCCTTGGAGTCTCCATCTCTTGATTTGTGCTCACATGACTCAGTTAGACTGAGTTAGACTCATTTGACTGAATTTTGACTATTTGTTACTACTACCACTGATTGGATGATGTCTCCAATGCTATCCAAGCCACACACTGAGGAGAATTCGAATGACCTTAGGAAGCATTCGAATCCATTTGATTGTATTCAATTATTATTCACTTTCACCATGCCAGCTTACAGCTGATGTATGATTACATCAGTTTTTGTCATTTCTTGTGTTAATGAGTGATTATTGATTCAAAAATTCTTCTTCTCTTTTCTGCTATTCTCAAGTGAGTTTTAGTCAGGTTTTCTACAACTGTATGATCTCTCTTGTAAGATATCATAGTTCTGACTGTGCGGATAATGACACTGCAGTGGCAGATCCTTTGCACCATTCCTTTTCTTTACTCTTCGCTCTTGTAGCTGACATTCCGCCAGTTCATTCATAATTGCTCCAACTACCTTGATCGTCTTTAGTAATTCTCCTTTAATAAGGGGATGGGTCCTTTTCTGCCACTTCCCTTCACTCTATACCCTACTCTCGGGAACTGCGAAGTTTCTTCTCCCAAAAATGGTTGATGTTAGGCCTCGCCTAACTTGTACTTTCGCCATCAAAATTTCCTCCACTTGGGTTGTTCCCAAAAACTACCATTTGGGTTGATACTATGCAATTGGTTGAGTTCGGTGGCCATCCGGAGGACAGGACCATTAATAGAGGATTGCAAGCTTCTCGTCCGTAAGGGCCCATATTTCCAGAGAGGAAAATATGCACCTGTAACTTCATTTCTTACAAATAATAAAAATGATTCTTTTATAAACATGGTTCATTGATTTGAATGGAAAGAATTTTAAGTGTGTGATTTGCTTATTGTTGTGGTAGATTTTAATTAAATAAAATAGTTATTGCTTACTCTTAATTTTTACGGTTGAGTTTTCACATGTTAGCATTTGCATGCACAGCTCATAAGCCATATTACCTTAGGATATATTTTCATTTACATGATTAAGTGTTAGTTTTATTGGTTTTTACTGTTGTTTACTGCACACCTCTCACACCTAGAGCTATGAGAACCCTTTTCTCTAATGCTCTCTACCTTGGCTTCTTCATGTTGGTAGATCCCTCCTTTTTTCGTGTTGGAGTGCAAATACACCACCAACAAAACTTGTGACCATACTGGAAAGATCCCTAGAGATCCCCAGTATATTTTTTAAGTTAATTTGGGTGTGTTCTACTGTAAATGTTTAGGTTGTTAGATCTATTACTTTAGGTTTTGGTGAGTGTTGTTAGTCCCCTACTTGACCCCCATCATTAAAAACCAGCCTCAACCAACCCCCAAACCCATTCCTCAGCCACTTTCTGAGCTGCTTTTCAATTTGTGCAAACCCAGTTTTGGAGTGGCAATTATCTTCTAGTTAAGTGCACCCTAGGCAAACCTTTTTCCTATTGAAGAGTGCCCCAAAGTGCCCCTTTTCCCCCGAAAGGAGATCTCCATACCTAGAACACTCTGTTTCAGGTGCGCTCTTGTTTTTGCACAGAGTGCACCCCAGAATGCCTTTGTCCCTGAGACAGAAGCGCCATGAGACTCACTTTTAACCACCTCGGTCCTCTGTTTGTTCCCTCGCATGCTTTGATTGATTGTTTGAGTTGCATGTTTGACTGATTGCAGCATATTGTTTTCTACCTCTGTTTGTTAATTCTAGTATGATCAATCTTTATTATTGATTCCTAGCAGTTTGTTTCAAATTCAAAACAAGAATTGTAGTTTAAATTATCAACATTATTTATTTCTTACTCATCTAGCGTAGTCATACACAACACTCGTGCACCCACTCATACCTTAAAAATCATGTGAGACTAAATTATTTTAATTGAACACACATCTAACCTCACTTGGGGACCAAAAACAATCTTATAACTAGGTAGGGCACTGGGGGTAGGCATCCAAATAACCCCCCTTTTCCACTTTACACCTAAAACTTAACAGTTGTCTCTTAGGGAACCAAAATACCCTAGTACTTTTTGGCATGGTTAAAATCCGATTTGTCGGAAATGCCTCTCCCTTAGGAGGAAAAGTCGTGAGACTAGTTCCAGAAGACTACGTGGAATGTCACTCTCCACTTAGTTCTGAAGGAGACCTACCTGTAGTCCTCGTTGCATGACCATGCCTCCATACCAAGGGTGCAACGACCAAAGGGCTGAAACAACAAATTTCCTTTCTGGACGTGTCATGAATTGTGTAGCCTAGTTTCCATTCTCCTAGGGCTCTTTCACCTGGGATCCATCTTGGTAGATGGATACCGCCTATCTATTTGGTTCTCCATTTTGTATTCTTTGATTGTGTGAACCTCCATATATTTTAGTTAGGTGTTTGCATGCTCCAATATGCCTCATGATAGTGAGTCTTTTTAATTTTCATGTAGTGTTGCTTGTTGGATTTATGGTTTCTCCTTTCTACTCTCCTATTGTGACGCACGACTGCAGTAGAGTTATAGAGTTTGTTGTTGGCCTGAGTGCCAGTGTGTTGAGAGATATCCTTTTGCACAAACAACGGAAGTTGGATTTTTGGGCATATTACTTAACCTCCTCTTCACTCATGACATCAACCATCATTGATCCCTGAGATACTCCCGTATATTGGGGCGGAATTCCCTCAACATGGTCCATTAAAACCCACTCGTCATGCTCCCTTGGGATGCACATTGTCGTCTCTGGATATTCATCCCGATGCACCTCATTTCACATCTGGCTCTGAGGCAGAGGCACCCATACACATAGCTCCGTTTATCCCCATGGACGGAATTAACCCCAACTTGTTCTACGGAGGAGTCATTGGCGATGGAAATTCTAGTGGCCCTGCCACCACTACAACATCTATCCCAGCTGCAGGATCCACAGGACCATCTATCCATGCTGCCACAGGACCTACCCCTGGCTCCACAATGCACCCAGCCACGACATCTATAACCATAAGTAGCGGTCCCATATCGACAACCACAACCCCTCTAGTCACTGGTACTACCCTTAGGGGAAATACCTCTTCCTTTCAAATCCATCGCCCCCACATAGGTAGCTCCTAAATTCCCATTGCGACTAACCCCCATATACCTGAATTCGATGGAGGTGGCCCCATGCTCACCACCATGGCTAGCAGGAAGGTCGTCCCATCCAAAGCACATCCTCCTACAAGTTTTCCATTCATGTCTAGTACCAACCTCCATGACCTATCTAGATTTACCAATGACCCCATCCAACATAATTTTACATGGCCTCCCATGCCCACCAAGCTCCCTTCGGACATACCCAAGTTCGAGGGGAAGGGTGGTGAAGACCCCCAGAACCATATCATGTCTTTCCACCTGTGGTGTTCCTCTAACTCCATAGTGGATGACTCTTTTCACTTACGTCTATTACAAAAAACCTTCATTGGCACTACAACCAAGTGGTACATTGACCAACCACATGGGACCCATTTTACATTTGCGTCCCTCACTTCGAATTTCTTGCATTTCTTCTAGTTACTAGTTCGTTACGATGATGGTGTTGAGATCCTTCTATCTTGCGAACAAAACACGACCACCCACATCACGAACCTGTTGCAGCTGCAACGTAATCCCCAAAATTTTGTAAACTTGTAGGGCCCCCCCTTTTATCTTGGTCAAAGCTTGTTTTATCTTACCCCTGACACTTAGTTTTTCTTGAAAAATAACAAAAGAAAAGGCATTTCCACACTTCCGCATTCCTCAATTCCGCATCATTCCTTTTCCGCGTTTATGCATTTCCAATATCGGGTTGTCGATTGCAGACTGAATCTCCAATCATTCGAAACTATATCCGCAATCGCGCAATTCTGCAATCCCAACTTTTTACAATCCCGCTTTTTCGCAGTTGCGATTACGGATTGCGGATTGTTAATCGATTTTTTGGTTTGTTGAATAGTCTCCCGCAATTCTGCAATCCACATGTTCGCAATTCCACATCCAACTATTCCACATTCTGCATCCCTATAATTTAGCATTCTTGCATTTCTGATTGCAGATTTTTTATTGCATACTACATTTCCGACTTTGGTATTGCATGCCGCATTTCCACATTACGCATATCCTAGTTTATGCGTTCCCGCGCCTCGCTTTTCCACGTCCTGTAGTTCTGCTTTTTCGCAGTGTCGATTGCAGACTGTGGATTGCAGATTGTATTTTTAGCCATTGGAAAATGGCTCCCACAATTCCGCAATACTACACCCGCGCAGGCCCGCACTGTGGATTGCAGATTGTGGGAGGATGGTTGTTGGGCCATTTTTTTTTAATCCTTTTCCGACTGCGGAAGGATGATTTTTGGGCCATTTTTAGGGCTTTTTCTGGCCTTCTTTCTATGTGTTAATTATCATTTTCAAGCTAAAAAACAAGAGCATGGAAGCTTCAATCTTCGGATTTGTAAACAATATTTACACTCATATCTCTGCAATTTATGTTATGCTCGTTATCACTTTGTTTGGGATTATTATGTTGGAAATAAGTTATTTTTATACGTTGATTTTGGTTGTTTCCTCAGGACGTGTGGAAGCTAAAAGCTTCAAGCAAAAGTATCGCAGGAACAAAGGACAAAGTGGACAATCCAAAATACGTAGAGGAAGCCTAAGTGACCAATCATAACACGGTGGAAGCTGAAACGCTATGCCCAGACGAAACGGTTGGTACAAGATCCAAATTTGGCAAGCCAAAGGACATAGAGAGAGCTAAAAGGGTGTGCGCAAAAGAAATGGTAGACACAAAGGACAAATCTAGAAATCTAAAGGACGCAGAGGGAGCCGAAATGATCAGTCATTCAAACAAATTATCTTTTAATATAAATATGGGGAAAGGGTATTAGAGAAATGGAATTTTTATAGTGAATTAGAGACTGGATACATTGTGTAAGAGAACTATTTTTCTGCTAATGAGGAAAGACATGTTCTCTGGGAAACGCTTGCATTGATGTTTGCCTAAAACGTGTGACTGATAGATAAGAACTATTTATTTTTCTTTTATGTTCATGCTGTGAGATCTTTCTAACTTTATTGAACTGCTTCAATGGTAGTGAATGATTTCCTTATCTATGCAAATATCTATGTATTAACAAAGTAACAAATTATGTTAACTAAAATCAAAGCTATCTTTGGTAATTTTATGCTAGGAATGTGTATATTTTATCTTAATAGCTATCTGTTGGCTTTGTATGAGAATTTTTTCAGATTATTACTCTTATTTAAATTCTCTCCTTGCAAGGATAGGTTAGTTAGTTTAAAATAGAGTTAGCTAATTGACAAGGTAGAAGTGGTAAGACAGGAGGTAAGAAACTACGAATCACTTGTGTGGTTTATGCCTGTCAATTATAAGTTAAATGCATTAGTTAGATTATAAGCAATTGCATATTCATACCCTTAAACATAAAATATAAAAGGTTGGTCGGGCCGCAACCGGTACATAAATTAAACAAACACATCTACGGTATCCAGACCATTAACCAAATGGATTCCCCATACCAAACAGTGAGTGATCTAATTGGGATTATTCATTGGGGAGAATCCCTACTATCGATGCTAGGATTTTCCAAGCATCAACAATTTTGGCGCTAGAGGAGGGCCGCTAGTGCATGGTTGGCATAGGAAATCCATTTTCAAGAGGAAATTTCTCTGGGTCTTCATTGGAAACAAACAAACCAGAAGAATTAATTTGTGAAACTGATTATCAAGAAAAGGTGGATTTTGAAACTAATCATACCGAACGTTTATATCTTGTCCCTCACACAGAAGTAGACAATTTCATGAGACATACTAGATCATGCATGAGGAAACTTGGTGGAATATCAGTGGTTCCTTTTCTATCTAGAAGGAAAGCTCCCAAAAAACAAGTTGTGCAAACTAGGGATTATGTGCTTGTCGAATATTTGGAAGAATTAATTTATTTATCATTACAGGATATACCAAATCCCATTAATCAATTCAGGCCTAATTATCTGGAATAAAAACACTACTCCATGCACACAGCCTCATACACCACCCCATACACCCCCACATTCTCCTAGGCATATTGCTAACATGGCTCACAATGTCAATGAATGACCTGCATGGAGATCCATAGGTCCACTCAACCTAGCTCCTCCTTTGCATGATTTTCCTAAACACCCGGAGCGAATGCTACCTAAGTTTGACCCTGGAAAAGGGATCTCTGTTGAAGATCACCTAAATAGCTTTTACTTGGCATTGAACCTATTAAATGTTGAACATGAGGATTGTTGGCATTTTCCTATACTCCTTCCTAGTCCTACCAACATTATCATTTTTTGCATTTCATTCATGCATGCATTTTTGCATGCAGGCATGCAATTGCATGTGTCCCAATCATCAGTCCCAGCACCTAGTCCCCATTCTGCTATCCCCGGGAGCTTCTTTCTAATCATTTCTAGCCCTCCTAGTGCTTAGTGCACCCTCGTTTCACCTAACACATGTGAAAGGTGCCCTATCTCACCTATCACTCAGTTACACTCAATTAGTTCCTTGATTTATGGGTCTGCTCCCTGATTTAGGGACATATGGCCTAGTTAACTTACTGAAACACTCTGATGGACCTTCAGAGAGCCTATATTGACTATTTTGACTCCAGTCAACTCCTCATGGCTCTAGTTGCTCCTCATGACTCTAGTTAGATCCTCATGCGCCCTCCATCAGTGCTCCATGCATCATTTACACCTAATACACCCAGTTAGACTCGGAGTGACACATGGTTGATGGTTACTTGTGCTTTGATGACACTCTAATGATCTAAGTGAGCAGTGCATGCAAGCTAATTCAAATTGCCACCTTGGAATTCGAATCCTCTCCACCATTGTATTATTTATTGTTCATATTATGATTAATGAATCAGAGGGTGATGTTATTATGCTTCTATCTGATTTCTATTGCATCTATGTTCTGCTGCTCCATTCTGCACTCTTCTTCTATTTTCATGCTTAATATTTCTTGTGAGGTATACATCAACTCTTAGATTTGTTGTGCGGATTTTCACATGGTATCAGAGCATGTTGAGAGTATTGTCTATCTCCATTCCTGAGAGTTTTTTGTAGGTTATTATCAAGATTTCGAGTGCAGCAGTTGCAGTAGTTATTGCACTTTTGCAGCAATAGCAGTTGCAGATATTTTCCATTGTTTTTTGCAAGTCTTCTGAAACAACTTCCATGAATTCGGAAGGAATTCCTCCTCTTTCTCCATTCAACTATGATGAGTGGAAACCAAATATGATAGCACATTTGAAGAGACATGGTCTAATTGATTTTTTTTTAAAAGAGAGTTCGAATCCTCTGAAGAAGAGAATGATTGGTTAAATGAAGGTGACAGAGCCTATGCAGTGATGATGTATGCTATGTCTCATTGCATGGTAACCCACTTCCTTTCTGCTGAATCTCCAAAAGAACTATGGGCCCATCTGGATGAAATATTTGGCAAATGGAATGAAGGGATTGGTCCAAACCATTTCGAGAGCAAGCCTAGTGATGCATTCGCCCTCCTTGATGGTCTCTCTGATCATGAATCAGTATCAAACATATATCATAATGAAGTTGTCCACAAAGAAGAAGAACTTGCAGATTCTACACTCATGCTCTCAATATCTTGTATTTCGAATTATGTGCCAGCTCACACTCTAGAAACTATAGAGGTTCTTAAATCGTCTCTTGCACAAGAGTCTGTTGGTTTTCATAATGATGATCTCATGAATGTTTTAGAGGTTAAATCAGCAATTGGAGGTAATGCACTCGCTCTCCTTGATCACTCACCTCTTATGTACTACTGTAAGATCATTTTTACATGCTCTCAGAAGTTTATTGAATATGTAGGGCATTTCCATTCGCTTGGGATAATTTCTCATGCTTTTCATGGTTTTGATCTCACCTCTAATGGTTCAAAGGAGATCTCAAGAAACCATTTTTCAAGTCTTGGATCTGATTTGGATTCCAAGCAATCATTATCATGTGATGGTTCTTTTGGGCATAATCTCACCTATGATGGTTCAAAGGAGAAAACAAAAGACTATCTACACATTCATGGATTTGATCCTACCTCAGCTGATTTGAATCACAGTTTCCAGGATCATCCTAATACCTCTGTATTTGTTCTCGTCACATTCAATCTAAAGAGAAAGTACAAGCACATGATTTTTTAGCATGATCCACTTCTTCCCAAGAAGAAGATACCTCCATACATATGACCAATCATCACACCTACTTGATTTTGGAGCATTTATTTTGGTGTACCCTATAGTCTATTTTGACGGGGGGTATATAATTTCTCATGCTCTTCATGGTTTTGATCTCACCTCTAATGGTTCAAAGGAGATCTCAAGAAACCATTTTTCAAGTCTTGGATCTGATTTGGATTCCAAGCAATCATTATCATGTGATGGTTCTTTTGGGCATAATCTCACCTATGATGGTTTAAAGCAGAAAACAAAAGACTATCTACACATTCATGGATTTGATCCTACCTCAGCTGATTTGAATCACAGTTTCTAGGATCATCCTCATACCTCTGGATTTGTTCTCGTCACATTCAATCTAAAGAGAAAGTACAAGCACGTGATTTTTTAGCATGATCCACTTCTTCCCAAGAAGAAGGTACCTCCATACATATGACCAATCATCACACCTACTTGATTTTGGAGCATTTATTTTGGTGTGCCCTACAGTCTATTTTGACGGGGGGTATTTTTCCAATGAGGTTTTCCCCATTTCCTCGGTTTATGGACTGTTATTTATTATTCATTGTATTGGGTCACCTTTGGTCTTAGTTACCAGGGCCCAGGATGAATTAAGGGGGGGTGTTGGGATTTTACTATACTCCATCCTACTCCTACTAGCATTATCTTTTTTTGCATTTCAGTCATGCATGCATTCATGCAATTGCATGCAGGCATGCAATTGAATGCATCCCAGTCATCAGTCCCATCACCTAGTCCCCATTCTACTAGCCCCGGGAGCTTCTTTCTGATCATTTCTACCCTAGTACTGCTTAGTATGCCCTCCTTTCACCTACCACATGTGAAAGGCGCCCTCTCTCATCTACCACTTAGTTACACTCAGTTTGTTTTTTAATTTATGGATATGCTCCTTGATTTAGGGACAGATGGCCTAGTTAACTCACTAAAACACTCTGATGGACCTACAGAGAGCCTAGATTGACTATTTTGACTCCAGTCAGCTCCTCATGACTCCAGTTATCTCCTCATACACCCTCCATCAGTGCTCCATGCATCAGTTACACTTGCTACACCCAGTTAGACTCAGTGTGACACATGGTTGATGGTTACTTGTGCTTTGATGACACTCTACTGATCTAAATGAGCAGTGTATGCATGCTAATTCGAATTGCCACCTTGGCATTCGAATCCTCTCCACCATTGTATTATTTATTGTTCATATTATGATTAATGAATCAGAGCATGATGTTATTCTGCTTCTATCTGAGTTCTATTGCATCTATGTTCTGCTACTCCATTCTACACTCTTCTTCTATTTTCATGCTTAATCTTTCTTGTGAGGTATACATCAGCTCTTAGATCTGCTGTGAGGATTTTCACAAGGATGTAGTGTGTAGATTGTTCCCTTACAATTTTGAACCAAGACAATCATCTTGTTATTTTAGCTTACATGCTAATTCTATAGCATACTGGGATAGTTTTGAAAAGGTTTTTATGAATAAGTTTGGTACCCAGAAGATTGTGGCTTCACTTATGAAAGAATTATTGTCTATGCAGATGGAAAATAAGGAGAAAGTTCAAGAATTTAATCAGATATGTACTATGATTTTGAATAGTTTTAGTGCTGCAACTAAACCTGTTGAAGAATCATTAGTAGAATATTACACTACAATGCTTCTCCCATACATAGCCATGTTTTTCAAAAGGTCTATTAAAACTACTCTAGTAGAAAATTATGAAGAGGCAATGAAAGTAGAGGCAACCATGGACAATATCATCAAACATTCTTTGGATTTGGAAGTAAAACCTACAATAAACAAGAATCCTTTAATATTTACCAGACCTAAAGAAGAATCTGCAAATGAATTAGAAAATGTAGTCAATATGGTTCAAAATTTGTCCAATAAAATAGTAGATTTGGAAAAAGAAAAGGGTGCTAGTTCTTCAGTAAGAAAACCATTTAAGCCTTTTTATAAGAAAAGGGAAGAAAGCACACAATCACAAACACCATTAAATAATTCTGTTTTTTTCAATTTGAATGAAGTTGGTATGGACCATTTTTGCACATTTCATCAACAACATCATTATGAGAAAAGTTTCCCACAATGGATTAATTCAATGACCCTAGTAATGAATCAATTATTAGATACACAACTAATAGACCAGGAAGATCAAGAAGAAGACCAATCTAATGGACCAGAAGATCAAAATGAAGAAACTACCTTGGTATTATGGGATTGGGAACCAACTTTGTGTTTAGATGAAGAAGAAAAGGTAGAAGAAATACAAATATCATATGTGGATTATGCCACCAGAAGTAAGGGACCAATAGAAGAACAAATTATGGTACTTCCCAAAATGAAGACATTCAAAGATCTAGAGGTTTCCAATGTAGACCCAGGTTTCCAATGAAGACAAATTATGGTACTGATCTAGAGGTTTCCAACGTAGACCCAAGTTCTTCGCGGTTTCAAGGAATAAACAAAACCCCTTTTCACCGACCCTTTCGGCAACAGCCTGTGAATAGGATGAGGTCTCACCTGAGGTGTAGCTATGGGGGAACTGTGAAATCAAGTTTCCACAGTGAAGTGATGAGTTGTTCAGAAAGGAATACTACACAACGGACTGTTAGACCTGCGCTGCGAGCTGAGGACTGCGCAACAATAGACTGCGTCATGGTCTGTGCTTCCAAGAACTAACCGTTGTGCAACCAATGCACCCAAGGGCTGCACGGTTCAGGAAGGATGCAATTAATAGGACAGCGCAACAGAGTTATACACTTTCTCTTCCAAACTTAACCACTCAATACTTTACTTAACACTTAATCATTCATCTACTGTCTTAGATTAGTTAGCCTTGTAACAAATGCAAGTCGACGAAACATACAGTGTTGCGCATTGAAGAGTTATCCAATCTGAACTCTACATACACATGTGATCATTCAACGAACTTATGCTACTTTCATAGACTTGGAGTACTGAAAATTCAACATTCATTCATTCCAACAATACTTAACATATAATTCCCATCTTTCTCCTATGGCGAATACATATAGAATTATTAACACACCAACTAATAAATTAGAATCCAAGCATCCAACATAAACAAACAGGTAAATGCAAACACTCAAACAATCACACTACACAGTATTTAACGTGGTTCACCCCCCAGATATAGGCTACGTCCATAAGAACCGTTGTTATATTAGTCTTTGGGAAGGGTACAACAGTTCTTTGTATGCACACTCAACTTGCAGACCCTCTTCTCTCTTTCTTGGCCTCTGTGCACACAACTGTAGAGCCTTTACAAAATTTTCTTTAACAGATGTTTATCAAATCGATAATGAGAACAATACAAAATGCGAGTATTCAATAACCCAACAACCCTTTCCCATACAAAATATTCCTTATTTATAGATCATGCCCGTAGGTCATGTCTTTACAGTTCGAAGGCTAAAACCCGTAGGTTTACAAAACTGTCACGGTTTTCCCTTAACCGGACTGTTGGCTTCTGGTAGCGAATATTCCATCGTGGCTTCCTTCAGCGCATGCCTCACATTGCTATCGTCCTTCCCGTCGCACGCATGCCAACAGGTCGCTTTCACCGGGTCATTCTTCATCTAACGGTCTCGTGTGACTGGTTTAGGTAGTGGTTCTTTTGCGTGTGTGACCAGTCGCTTTCTTTCCTCTTTTCTCCTACCCGCCGCTTGGTACTCTTGGAGCATCTTTACCAAAAATAGACCACTGTTGGTCTAACCGGAATATGTGCCATCTTCCATCCAACACTCTACTTTGCCAGATCCACGTAGAGTGGACACCTCGTAGCACTGCCTCCTCGCAGTACTGATCTTCACATCTCTTTCGACGCTACGTTGTGCGCAACTTCGCAGCATCCCAAAACTTATACAGAAACTACTTCAACTGAACTGCTCTCAGCTTCGTAGTTCCAAAAATATTTCTGTTAAAAATGCCCCACTTGGGTCAACCCCTAACACTTACATGTGTCTTGCCTCCAAGCTACCTGCAACTTCTCCAAGTTGTTCCTCTGTCTGAGGAGCTAGCTTCACAACGAACTCATTGTATGTGCTGATCATCTTTTCAACTGTGTCCTTCGTATCTTGCTCGACTTGCTTGACTATGTCCAGCATCTCAAGTGTTATCTCGTCGCTGATCTGGCCTTCCACCTATTCTTGATTTTCATGCAACTTTTTTAACTTCTCCTCGATCTCCTACGAGATCGTGTTGGTGTCCTCCAGTAATGGTTGCAATTTATCGCCCATTTCAGTCTCTTTTTCTCTTAAGACTTGCACTTCCTTCTTGAGGGCATTTATTTCCCTGTACTTCTGAAGCCTATCTCTTGGTAGTAGGGACTTCACTTCTGCATCCAACTTCTCCAGTGTTTCTTGCTTGTCATTCACTGCATTATTTACTTGCAGCAATCCTGGGTCCTCTTTAGGGCGGTGAATGCCTTCGACACCACTTCCAACAGACTCTAGCACTTAACCACTTCGGCAACAATACTCTCTGCTGTAGCCTTCACCTCCTTAGCTCTTAACTGTTGTTGATCTGGTTGGGTTAGTGGGTTGATCTGTTCCTACAAGGCATCAATCTTAGCCTAATGGATGATCTCCATGTCTTGTATCTCTGTCGTAAGACTATTAACTAGCTCACCAATCTTAACGGCAGTGTCCGCGGGGTCTAGCTATACTTCAAATTCTTCAATATCATCTGCAACAGACGTGATCATGGAATTTAGTCTTTTTCGACAATCATGCTCATCCTGTTGTTGCATAGCTCTCCATGAGCTAGAATCCTCCAACTCCCTATTAGTTGATTGCAGCTCAGCTTGTCCTTTCAGCACGTCAATGGTTCTCTCATGCATTTCTTCGACAACCTGTAGATGCAAATAATGTAAACCAAGCAGTGGTATCTTCGCTAGATCGAGCTCCACATGCTCGACGTCCTTTGTGTCCAATAGTAGTTTCTATGGCAGTGGTAGGCTTATGGTTAATGGGTCAAGGTTAACCACACGGGACTTCGCCGACACGGTCATGGTTAGTTGTGGCTCCATCTACTGCGAAGTCCCTCCTGACTTCCCTTCAGACTATGTGTCCCGCAGAAAGGGTAATCTTTTCTGGACTTTGTCAATTTCCTCCATAATCCCTTGCAGCGTGGTTAGGTTCGTCTGGAGACTTTCCTGAATCGCCTTGTCCTTTTTCTCCTTCTCAGTCATCAGATCTTCCATTGACTCTGTGATCCTTGCTGCTATTGTTTCATAATCCTCATCATGGAGGACTGTGTCCTGGGCTCTTAGCTTCTTTCCTTTTTCCTGTCTCATTTTCTTCAATGATAGGACATGGAATAGGTTCATCCTCGACGGAGTCGCTTGCGACATCTACAACTTCTTCTCAGAACTCGGCAGGCCATTCCCTCATGATAGTATCAATATCATCTCCATACATGTGGTAGTTCCCTGTGAACCATTCCATGTTCATCTTCTATGCTTTTGCTGAAATATGAATACTACGCATGTCAGCATAAAAATCACCAATGCAAACGTACTTACCGGTTACCTACTTTGTTATCTGTGGCGTGCTCATGATTGCGTCGCTGATCTAGCTATAATACTGATAGAAAACCTCAGTTGTCACGTGCTATCTCTGTGAATTTTGAAAATTCTGATTCTGAAAAGTTTTCTTTTCGAAACCAGAATTCCCACTGAACCTGAAATTTTTCTTTTTCAACTCAAAATTGCTGGGTTCATGACTTTTCCAGTTTGACATTCCTTCTCCTTTCCGATTAGTGTCATAACAGAAAACTGCCTTCCTCATAGCCTCTTTCAAGGTCTTTGGATTGTCATACTCGATTCTATCCTTAATATTGAAAGGTAGATAGCTCAAGTATCTTTGAATCTTTAGTTTTTCTTCCACAAGATATGGCACATATCTCAAAAAGTTCAAAAATTTATTGTTCATTTCCTTCATGTTCATACTTCCCAGCTTTAAATCGTAGAATTCTTTGGATTTTTCTTCATAGTACTATTCAGATAAAAACTTTTTCTTGAAGTATCGTTTAAAAGTACTCCAGATTATATCCTTATCCTTGATTCCCTTTACTCTTTTGATGTCCTGCCACCAAATGTCCGCTTTTCCGGTCATGTTATATATAGCCATTTTTGCTTTGAAGGATTCTAAATAGTCATAAATCTAGAAATATTTCTTCATGCCGGACAGCCATGCTTTAGCTGTCTCGCCCTTCTCAGTTTCTCCATTGAAAGTTGGAGGTCTAATCCTTTTGAACTCCCCATAAATCTATTCATACTCTTTATGGCTTTTCTTTCTGGGTTTGTAATCTCCTTTACTGCCATCGCTTGAATAGTTACGTTTCTTTTTATGTACTTCAATAGCATCTCTCGATGATGTTGAACTACTATTCACATCATCGGTTTTCATTTTCTTACTTTTGTTACCATGAGGCAGATCCTCAACCTTGGAGATATCTTCATTTTCTCTCTCCTGCTCATCAATTGGGCACTGTTCAAACAGCACTTGGTTTAACTCTTCTTGTGCCTTTAGAATTCTTTCATTGTCTTGTTTCACAGATCTAATTTTTTCCTTTAACTCCTGAAATGCACGTAACAATTCTGACGAATTGTCATTCAATTCACCGTGGCCTTCTTCTGCATAGTGTTGTACCGTGCTATGGTTGTTTGGTTGAAATATATCTTCTAAATGTTCAGCTGAGTTCTCCATACCTATAACTTGAAATAATTTATGTATAACACAATAGTTTAAATTTTAATTAGTAAGATTTTATGTTGTAATAAAAAATTTTGTTGCGTGTTCTTGGACCTTTTTCAGGCCTAGGGTTCGAACATGAGCTCTGATACCACAGGTAACATCCCAAATTTTAATAAAAATTTAAAACTTTTAAAAACAACATTAAATGTAATAATTACAGATTGCGGAAATAATAAATGCTTGATAAGACGACAAATATTAAAGAAGTCATTAATACTAAACATAACTTAATTACGGAGTCAAAAACATTTTAAATGACAGCAACACATCATACTTCTGAAAAACATGCTTATGACAATAATTGCTCAAGTTAACTGAAAAGTTGGAAATATGATGCGAACAGGTTTCCTTTTGACAAGACACTGATGGATTGTTTTCTTGATGTACAAGGGTGTCCTACGAGGTACCCTGGAGTTTACTTAGCTGCAAAAGCTAAGGCATTTGAAATGTTTCTATGTGCAACTAGCAGGTAAGAAGTTCTACGATCACATGATTTAAGAGTACATGTGTCTTTTCAATTCAACGTCGATGTAATAATAAAATGTTATGAACTCCTTTGCGAAACAAGTTACTTGCAGGTATGAATACTTAGTTCTAATACTAGTTCAAGTGTTGACTCACATACCCTTCTAAGTTTATTGAAAAGGCGTCGTCTATTTAATTCTTATGATATCATGTTTATTGTCATGAATATCGTCATTAATGTTGAAGGACTTTACCAATGTCTTAAGGTAACTCTAATTGTATGTTGTAGATATAGTATTTGTACTACTAGTTTATCAAAAACTTTGCAAAACAAAGCTATTGTGAGAATTATAATTGTTTATCATAGTGTTTATGCTATTAATTGGCATTAGATAGCTTGAGAACAAAACACAAATCCTACCCTTTTCAAATGTTTGCAATTTAAAACAATATATGAAAAAATATAAAGAATATATTGTTTGTATTTTATATTGTTTATATTGTTACCTAGCATTAAAAATTGTATAAATAGAATTCCTAACTACCTATAATCTCCAATTATCAAAGGTTGACAAGGGTTGGCTAATATACAAGTGTATAAGCCTTACCCTAAATGACTTAAACACTACAAAAGAAATACGATACAAACAATATAAGTGACAAGGCATAACTTCTAATGTTACGATGCAAAAACACTAAACTTTGAAACTATACGAAATGTTTATATCGAAACTATTGTATAGAATGCATGAATGCTAGCTTTGAAAACTATACAAAACATTTGTATTAAATCTACTTTATATGTATTTCGACTTTAACAGGGGTTTAATACCAGGTGCTTGGCATGCTTTGCAACCTGGCAACAATGGTATTTCGTCCATGCATTAATGGTCCAAATCAAACTACGTAGTGGAAAGTGTTGTTGGCACTCCACGTAATACCACCCACGTGAACTTGGTGGATACAATAACTGTGAATTTTTTTGTGCATGGTTTCCACATCTACTCTCCCCCAAGCTGGATAGGGTAATGATCCTTAGTATGCAATGCTGGCACTGTCGTGGTTGTGGTAATTTATGAAGCAATAAATACGATGGTTGCCCGACCTCCAAGGTAGTTTGCTGGCACCTTCTTGCTCATTGATTGTATTAGATCTGGGTCATTGAATTTGTAACCCTAGAATCTCATTGTATGTGTGATGGAGAGTTCTTAGTCTTCATTGTTATGGTGATTTTTGAGTGATGAGGCTGACAGGTTGCTAGAAAGTAGGGTTGGAGAATGTAGCCCGAAGGTTTCGATCTTGTGACCTATAGGTGGTGATTCTAATAGTTGCAGGTTCGCCCTCAGTGCCATGGTGATATGATACAGTTAGAGGTCGTAGTGCTTGGTTTTATTCTGTCAACTGAGGAAATTTGTAGTTTGGCTCTTCTGTAAATAGCCCATGGTTTCAGTCAAACCAATAAGCTTCGTCAGTTTTGTTGGGTGATGTACAAAGGCTTCAGAGCTTTTGAGTTTAAAGGTAAGCACTCACCCATAATATTTATTGCTGTGTCTTTAAGCTTTCATAATTACTTTTTCCTATTTTAAACTTCTTGACTGTGTTTTTGGCAGGCACCAGTTTCGTATGAGGTTGTTTGGCAAAGGTTTTGGAATGGAATGCATGCATCCAATTCCTAGTAAGCTCTGGTGGTCCTAAAACCCTCATAGGTTCCTTTGGACTTGGTTGTGATGATGAATAATGTTGCTGAGAGTCGAAACTATTCGACCTTGCTTTTCGATGATGGCCAACTGTTGAGTTTGTAAGGTCTTAAGTTGACATTAAAAAATGTATAGAGAATAACCCTCGAATGTTTAAGTTGCTACTTGGTCGTTTTGATGCCTAGCTCGTCATTGATAAGAGCTTAGCATTCGTTTTCGTAATGCAAAGATTCAAGGGTATAACCCTGTGTATTTTGAGGATAAAATGATCTCGTTTGATGTTTGTTGAAAATGATTGAGCTTCTGCGTGTTGTTTGGAACCTTAACAAGTCCGAAAGTGAACTCTGTTGAGTTTTTGGTTGTTTCTATTGAGTATAGAACTAAGAGCCGAGGGCTCATTTATCTCTGTAAACCATGGTTCATTTCTTGCAATGGAAAGTTATGTTTAAAATAATCGTTGAGATCACTGTGTAAAATATTTGTTTAAGATTTGTCAAGCCATGATATTTGTCTTTGGCCGAGGGTTTATAGTTTGCATAATGTATGTCTGTACTTCATTCTCTTTGTTGATAACTATAATTTTGGAAAATCGTTGAGGTAGTTCGACTGTTAAATATTTTCGAAAGGGTTATGCCTCATGTTCTAGTTTCGATTTTTACAAAGGATATCTTACCTGTAACTTCAAAATGCTTTCAAGCTTGTACTAGGGTTTGTACCCAAGATTAAATCGTTGACAAGATAATTTCGATAATGCATATGTTTAGATAGTAGGGTTGTAAGTTAAGGTTTAAACATAAGTATGTAATTTGTGCCTTCGTCTAACTGTTAGATGATTCTTAGATAGTAACTTACCATATATAAAAGATAATATGGTTCTGGAAATTAATGACTAGGGTTTAAGAAGTCATAAATGTTATCATTCTTTGAATAATGTCTATAGTTTGTCTTTGAGATAGAAAATATGATGTTTGTATACAGAGTTAGGGTTTGTAGTGTATTAGGTTTTGATATTACTGAAATAAATAATTGATACATGAAATCAAACAGGAAACCAGTGAAGAAATAAAGTATGTGTAAAGATAAGAAAACTATATATTGATTAGTTCTTGCAGTTGTTAAAATCCTTGGAAATACTATTACTTGGAAAAAATGATATGTATGATTTTAACACAGGGGGTTCACTAACGAGGCAATATTATATCACGTTCATTCATATTGGGGGTTTGAATGCTTTTAAAAACCTCAAAAATATATTTCCCTGTATTAAGGGGTCAAGGGGGTTTTTTAATTTGACATAGTAATATAAATATTGGGGGTTATTTTATTTGGGTGGGTTGAGGAATAACCCCCAAATCATGGGATGGATTCATACCTCCAAATCATGGGCTCAATTCATACCCACCTAAAACTTAAGGACCCTCCATTTTGATTTGATATTGCTTATCATCTTAAGTTTTGAATAAATCTAATAATAGTGTAGCAATGATAATATCAATGGAAGTCTCTTTGGATAACTGGCCTTGAGAAGTCCTCATTTAATATCGTATTTAGGCTTGGTTTGAATTGATGTTATATTGTTTTTCATATTTAAGTTAAGAGATGTAGCTAATTGGGAGTTCCGGAGTTGAATAATTGTATTGTATTTTTTGTAGGCATTCAAGTAAAAGATCTAACTCTTCATTTTTTAGGTTGGGGTTTAGGTAGGTATTGAGATTCAATCAAACCTTGCTCCATGAAAACCAAGAAAAGTGAGATCAATCTTTCTTGGCTCACTGGAACTAAGAAAATTTAGATCAATCTTTCTTGACTAATTATTTCTTTCAAATTTTTGTATTCTTCTTTAACATTTTCACATTGCCAGTTAAGAATAATAGTTAAATTGAGTTATATTTGGCACATTCATAATTGTAATTTCAATTCTTATATGCAAGGCATGTGTCTTAATATTGTATTGGAACTTACATGAACATAGGTAAAAATATAAATCCTTATTTACATACCCAATGTGTTATCGTTACCATGAAATGGTATCATATAAGTTTCACCATCTGTGTATCTTTATAACTATTGCATGCTTGAACCTAACAATGGATATTTTTCTCTCTCCTATAATGATAAGAAAAAACTAGATATAACCCAAGAAAACGTAACTAAATGTACTTAATTCCCTTGATTGTAAAAATAAATGTAGAGGAAGTGGAGGAAATTCATTGCATCTTGTGAATGACCCAAATCCAAACTATGCACATGATCATATGGTGTTATTGGAAAGTAAGAGGAATTTTTCGATGTTCATTTGGGTTCAAACATCAACGATGTTTTTTTTATAGGAAGGTATGGGAGTCCATCCATGAAAGGATTTCAATTTTGCATTTTTATGGAGTTTAATTTATTAAGCTTATAGAAAACATGATCTCTCTACGGCTATACTTATATTTACATGATATAAAATTGGTAGATTGATAGGCTATGGTGTGAAACATATGCAATTCTCATCTTCTCTAAGCATTGCACTAACTATTGGACTATTATCCTTTTACATTCTTTGTTATGTTGATCTCTTGGCTAGGTTTCCTTTTATGCATTTTGCCTTCCCCAATACTATTTTGTTGGGTCTTCCACTATCCAATGCTACAAATTGATCACTCACCCCTGCAATCCTGGTGGGATCATTATTAGCATTATACTATTATTTTATTTAGAATCATGTTTGCTTATACTAAGATGTGTTAGGGCTCTTGTTTGTTACGACTTGATAATATGGTATAAAGGGGGTATTAAAAATGGGTTAATAAAAATGGATACATACAATATCTGGAGAAACTATGGGTTTTTTTAATTGGAAAGGCATATTGGGAGGGGGGTTCAACAATAAAATTTTAGGAGAAATTTTCCAATATTTAGTGAAATTAGGGATATTCTTTAATATCATGGAAACGATCGTGCTATGTAACAACTTCTATGAATGAACCCCCTGTGGATTTTAATTGTATTTGTTTGCTATTTTAAATGAATAGAGATAAGAGAAAAAAATATATATGACTATACAGAAGTTAGACTATATTTTTCTTTCATGAAATAACAAAAAAATCCTATATTACTGTCGATACTATATAGTAAATTTGTACTATGTTTAGATATAGGACAGAATTGTAAACATAGCACTTACCGTAATTATTTGTCCAATCAATGGAAATCTGCCTATCTCTTATCTATCATTTAATTTGCTTCTCTATACTAGAGTACGATGCAAATAACCGCATGTGCAAAAATATAGAGATGGTTATCTAATCAGATCTTTAACAAAGCTTTATCATTCAGACTTAAACATAGATCAGAAAATAAATTCTTTTACAAAACACAGTTTCATAATTCTACTAAACAGAAACATTGAACTGTAAACAAAATAGGAATAGCAAAACCTGGTAAACTGTAGGGAAACAAATACCCCAAGGATCCTATTCCACCCAACCAATTCCTGAAGATAGCCAAGTTACTTGCCTTAGGACCCCCGAGCCTGTTCACTGAACCACCAGGAGGAAGAAACTTAGAAGCTTAGGACCTCAACTTGTAGTAGCAATAGTTATTCAGTCTTGAAGACTTAGCAGTCAAAGGGACCTGAACCAGCACCTCTGGTTCTCCTTCTCAAAATAATTTGAAGACTTACAGTTGCACTCTCACATAGCCTCCCTATTCGAATCTCTCAGTGATCACCTGATGCACTTGAGGAATATTTCTGCAGAAAATATTGTGTAAGAGCTTCCTGCTCAATTAGAATTTGCCTTATGTAGGCTGCCTAGGCCTTTCAGTTGTTAACTGGTCATTAAATGAGCTGCCTGCTCACTCCCTCCACCTGGGGGATAATGCCACATTTGTAGGGGCTGTTGTCCCATAACCAACAGCTAGTGGTGAAGTGCAATTGCTGCCATATGTCCCTTGCCTTCTAACAGCTTCCATTCCTCCTAGTGGGTTAGTGAACCCTCATTTAATAGTTCCCTTGGGTGTTTGTCTCCTACTTTAATTTATTAAATAATAATAATCAGTAATCTACATTCATCCTTGACCAAACTTGGTCATAATTACAAAACCTTGTAATTTAAATTTAACATAAAGTATTTTGCCAATAAAATAATATTTTCAGAATTTGGGTAGGTGACATCGCACCACCACATTCAATTCCGGTGATTGGTCAAAGTGCAGGAGTCTGAGCAAATTGAGCAGTCCCGACTTGACTACTCCTAACAACCAGCTTTCTGCGACCAAGTTAAGTTCGCCCTTTGCATATTTCTTCCATCACATGTACTAGTTAGGTTGGAACTATGGGAACTTAGGTTCATTGGGCTCATCCTTTTGCACCTGAAGAAGATCATAGTCTTCCCATTTACATTCTAGAATTTTCCCCAGCAAAATTTTACCGACATCAACATGTTTTGAAATTGGTGAAAGCGGGATGTCGTATTTGCCATTCTTCATTAACTTGAAGACCGGTGCGTCCAGTGCACATAGTGAAATATAGTCTGGGGCCATTGTCAAGGGTATCTCCTTATCAGTTATCGGCGGCTTCTGCACCATCGAGCCCATTTTTGGTAACTTCGTCCTCGGCCCTATTGGATCTTTTCCTTTATCTTGCATTTTTGGGACGTGTCTCGATGATCTTCTTGACGCTTGAACTGGTTCTAAGACACCCTTCTTGGATGGGGTTATCATTAACCCTTCGATCCCTCCGTATTGAAATACCTTCATAGCCTCCTGGATTATGAATTCTTCTTCAATGGTGGACCACTCAGACATCCACTAGACAAGATTCCACAGAAGTTCGGACAGTCTACTGAAAACAATTTGCATAGTGTGCACCAGAAAATTCTAAGTGTTTGGTAACGCCCACGAGTCTCAATGCAGCGTTACTTATAGGTGCAACTGACCTCTTTCGTGCCCCTCAATGGCTAGATAAACATTAAATGCAATATCCATTGGCTAAATCCGGTGGATTCTTCGATCCTTTCTTTTATAAACTCATTTAGAATGGCTATCTATGAGTTAAATGCCCAAGCAGTCGCTGTAAAATAACTGTATAACAGCTATTTTTCTGACCGACATTGTAACGACTAATTTTATGGATTGTTGCGTTGAACTATACGACAGGTCAACATTACTCCTGTGCAGTAATTTCGCACTGCCTGATTTCTTGCTTCTGAACTTAACATGTCCCCTTGTTCGCTTGCTCTTCGCAATTGCCTTTTGGACTTCGCAACTGGGCGGTTCCAATTTTCTTTTTCTTTTCTCTCTCTTTTTTTTTTGGGCACAGTGGCACATCTTAACAATGTTGCACAGTATATGCATGTTCCTTATCATACATTGCGTACAGACTCTTTCCCATTTCTAGTGCCCATTTCCAACTGTACCTAGCAATTAGAAATTTTCCTTCCTTCTGATCATCACAGATTCTGCGAAGCAGGACTATCCCGATACGGTTTTAGTCTGCTTCCATTAGTTAAACCAACCAAGTTATCTCCTGCTAATGTGGCTAACTGAACTACGCAAACATTAGTAACATGCACAATAGTGTATTGGCCAAGATAATGGATTTTAAACTTTCCAGGAAATTTTATGAATTTACTATCATACAGGAGGACTAGATCACCTACCTGGAAGGACTTGTTCTTGATCTAGCGATCATTGCATGCTTTTTCTCTTTCCTTCTGCACTTGTTAGTGAAATCCTGTGATGAAGCGATCCTCCTCTAGACCAACCAAGTGTAGAAGCCTTTCTTCTAGTGCATCACAATCTTCCATTCCTATAAACGCGGCTATTCTTAAGCTGGGGACAATGTACTCCATCGGCATTATTGCTTCTTGTCCATAGGCCAATCTGAATGGTGTATGGCTTGTCAACTTCTTACATGTGGTTATGTATTCCCATAACACAGCGGGAATGTGCAGGTCCCAGTCATCCCTGTTCACATTGCATACCTTGGTCAGCGCATTCTCTAGTACTTTATTGAATGCTTCAACTGTTCCATTCGCCTGTGGATGGTAAGGCGTACTTCGCTAATGATGAATGCGTAATTCCTCTGTCAATGCCTCAATGGTTTTGTTCAAAAAGTGAGTGCCTTGATCACTCATCAAAATATTTGGGCATCCAAACCTTATAAGGATGCCTTCGAATATGAATTGCGCGGCAATACTTGCGCTACAGTCCTTTACTGGCTTTCCTTCTGCCCATCTGGTGAGGTAATCAGTTGCAGTAATAATGTACCTTACACCAGTTCTCTTTCCTGGTGGGTTGATAGGTCCCACAAAATCAATTTTCCATTTTTCAAATTCCTGTAATGTCGACTATGGATTCAAGAGCATCCCATCTCTTCATGATGGCCTTCCTGTTCTCTGATAGACATCGCATCTCCGGCAATGCTCTTTCGAGTCCTTGTGAATGGTAGGCCACCATAGCCCTGCCCGCAATATCTTCTGCGTGATGGCTCTTCCTACATAGTGACCTCCTGCTACTCTTGACTGTGCATCTGCTAATATAAATGGCTTCTCATGCTCTAACACACACCTGCGCAGTACTTCATCCAATCCAAATTTGTATAATTGACCTGCGATAATGGTGAAGTCTACTGCTCGCACTACCAACTGCTTCTTTTGCTGCGTAGTGAACTCCATGGGTGCGAATCCAGTAGTCAAGAAGTCTATGATGTCTTTATAATAATCATCAGCTATCTGGATAGCAAACAACTGCATGTCTGGCAAATTGTCTTCAAGATTCATAGGTTCTTCTCCTGACCTGATCCTTGATAGATGATCAGGTTCCAAGTTCAACCTGCCAGGTTTAACTACTATCTCAAAGTCATACTCCTGGAAGAGTAACAACCATATGCATATTCTTGCCCCTAACACTGACTTGTTGACTAGGTATTTCAAAGCAGAATGGTTAGTGAACATAAAGAAGTGTGCACCAAGCAAATAGTTCCTGAACTTCTGCAATGCGTAGACCATAGCTAGTCCTTCTCTCTCAATAGTGGTGTAATTTGTTTCTATAGATGATAGCTCCCTGCTCGAAAATGCAATGGGATGTTCAATACCTCCCTCTCTTGGCTGTGCTAAGACAACACCCAACGCTATGCACGAGGCATCAACATGCACATGGAATGGCTTCTCCCAGTCTAGAAAAACTAGGATCGGCGCAGTGACCATTTTCTCCTTCAAGGTGTCAAAACCCTGTTCACACTCTACGTTCCAGATGAACAGTGCATCTTTCTTCAACAGCTTCTCCATTTGTTACAGATATTTCTTCCTACGGATAAAGAGAAATTCTCTTAGGTCAGAGAGGTATGGATCAAATCTAGACTAAGACAAGAAGGAAACAAATGCTACCTTATTCCCTAGATCTTAAACTAGTGTTTTCAACCTTGATATCTAAAAGATGAGAAAGAAGATAACTGACCTTCTGCTTCGATGTTTATCCAATCAAGTCTTTGATCCTGAAGCTATCACGATGAACCTGTGAGGATCAAAACAACAAACAAGTGCACAATATCTTCGAAATGATTGAATCAGAAGTTAGATCTATATTCTACTGAATACAATTTATGTAAATGAATCACGATCAGAACACATAAATAGGGAAACAAGACAAGTTATACTTTTATTGAGAACTCAAAAGTGCTTACAAAATAGTTGCTTGATGTCCAAGCCAACTCTAGCTCCAATTTCTTCCACCTCTAGCTATCTCTGCAAAAGATTTATGACCATAGGTTTGATGCCCCAAAATTCCTCCTCTTGGCTTATGGAAGGCTCCTCTCTTATAGCATATGAGAGAGTTAACCAACAAGAGAATGATATGGATCTATGGAGTATTTAGTGGATCAGAGCCACCAAACAGAGATAGGAGTTGAGATCGCAAGGAAGCTGGCAATCCCAAAGATGCCTGTCGAAAATCAAGATCCCAAAATCTAAGGCAAAAGGATAAAAATGGATTACCGCACCCTCAAAACTAATCATAACGCGGTAGTACCGCGCCCTAGGGTAAGAGAAGAACGTGGTATCCCTAACTATTTTGCTCTAGCAGATGTGCAAGGCGCGATAATCTCTTCAGATGGGGTTTGTCTAGGTGACACATTGCAGGTGAGATGCTTGCTTTCAATGTTCAGTCAATGATTTTCACTCTGGATGTTCAAATGACCTTTAAGGAGAAGTGGCGTTTAGGTCACTGATGCAAGGATGCGATACTGGAATCTAATTTGTAATATTAAGATATAATAGATGCCCACTAAAGTGTGAGGTCAGAAGAGACTGATGGCCTAAAGAATTTACAAACACTTTGTGGAGATAGCATCGAGGAGAGCGACAAGGAGCTGAAACAGAAACAAAGTGTCAGATATACCACCGAGATGAGCATTCCCATGTTCGGAAACAATTGACTCAAAGCATGGCTTCCAACCAATACATTGCAGATCCATGAGTACTGAGATGATATAGACTGTAGATAAATCATGGCTACTATGAACAATCCAAGATCCATGAGATGATAATGGCACAGCCATGACCAATACATAAGTGAATCTGTGTGAAAATACAAAAGAAAAACTTCCATCGCAGCCTAGACGTAATCAAGATACAAAAAGGTGTCCAGGGTCTTCTACCCGATCCTAAATGATACGAATCTAGCCATGTGATTACAAGGTGTTGAAGTTGAACATGGTAGAAACCATTTGATTACCGGTCAATGATGTGAACCATTAACAAATGAGAGGGAAATCACCAATGATGACAATGATTCCCAAGGTATCCATAGTACATCTCAACAAAATGCGAATAAATGAATTTATGTTTAGCATTCGAGAGATCATTCAATCATAGGCCAATGACAAAAACCTACTATTGAATACGAGGAAATCCACTCCTTGATGAAATCTAGCGATAAATCGATCTTCTTCGAGTTCCACCAATTGTGCTAGACGCTTGTCTACTGCGGCAACATCATCCATGCCTGTAACAGCCACGATCTGTAAACTTGGAACAATGTACTCCATAGGAATAATGGCTTCCTTCCCATATACCAGCTTGAAAGGTGTCTGACCAATCAACCTTTTGCATGTGGTGCGATAAGCCCATAACACAGCTGGAACTTTCAAATCCCAGTCATCGCAGTTTGCATTGCATACTTTTGTTAATGCATGCTCCAATACTTTATTAAATGCCTCAACTGTCCCATTCGCCTGTGGGTTATAGGGTGTACTCTTATTGTGCTGAATCTGCAATTCCTTCGTTAATGCGCTGATAGTGTGACTGAGAAAATGGCTGCCTTGATCACTCAGTAGAATCTTGGGGCAGTCGAACTGAGTGATAATGTGATCAAACAAGAACCGGATAGCGATTGCTGCAGAACAATCAGCTACAGGGGTCGCCTCCGCCCATCAGGTCAAATACTCTGTCACTGTGATAATATACCGTGCACCTATACATTTCCCTAGTGGATTGATCGGCCCAACAAAATCCACAGCCCATTTCTCAAATGGTTGTAGTGTTACTTGAGGTAATAACGGCATCTCATCCCATCTGGATGGTTTGCCGGTTCGTTGACAAACATCACAATACTGTGCATAGTCTGTCGCATCGTTATGTAGTGTGGGCCACCAAAGCTCTGCACGCAATACCTTCCGGGAATTCTCCTAACCACCATAATGTCTGCCTACGACTCCGCCATGTGCTTCAGCCAATCTCTGCACCTACTCATGTGGCAAGACACATCTGCGCAATATCTCATCAGCACCAAATTTATACAACTCTCCCACGATTAGTTGAAAGTCAGCAGCCTTGATGACCAATTGTTTCTTCTGAGCAGTGGTAAAGTCATCGAGCGCTGTTCCAATCGCCAAGAACCGAAGGATGTCATAAAAATAGTGATCAGCAGTGGAAACATGAAATAGCTAGGCATCTGGCAATATATCTTTGATATTAGTCAGTTCCTCCCCTGTGTCAATCCGCGACAAATGATCGGGTCCAGCATTCAACCACCCTAGCTTCACAACGACTTCGAAATCAAACTCCTGAAACAATAGTAGCCATCAGCAGATCTTCCCACCCAACACAAGCTTATTGACCAAGTATTTCAATGCAGAATGATCAGTAAACATTTTAAAATTTCCACCCAACAAATAATGCTTGAATTTCTACAGCGCATAAACCATGGCTAGGCCTTCGTGTTATGTGGTAGTGTAATTGCATTCTGCCGATGATAGTTTCCAACTAGAAAAAGAAATGGGATGATCAATGTCGCCTTCACCTGGTTGATCCAATACAACCCCTAAAGCAACCGATGAAGCATCAACATGGACATGGAATTCCTTGCTCCAGTCCAGAAAAACCAAGATTGGAGCCGATGCCATCTTCGCTTTGAGTGTTTCGAAACTTTCCTGACATTCCAGATTCCACTGGAATGCCACATCATTTTTCAACAACTTCTCCATAGGGGCAGTAATCGCAGCATATCCCCTAATGAACTTGAGATAATATCCTGTGTGACCCAAGGTCGCGCGCAACTTCTTAACTGTAGTCGGCGGTTGCAACCCCAAAATAAGAGCAATCTTAGCTGGGTCGACCAACAATCCCTGTTTACACACAATATTCCCTAGCAATATCCCAAATGGAGCACAAAAAATACATTTCTTCAAGTTCAGCGATATCTGGTGTTGTCAGCATCACTAAAGCGTCAACCATAGATTAGCCAAATGATCGCGAATCAACCCATAAACAGTCCAATCATCCATATATACCTGTAGAAATTTCTGAATAAAATCTTTGAATATGGCAACAACAACCCAGGAAAATATCCCAGGTGCATTCTTCAACTCGAACGACATTCCCGTGTACTGAAAACAACCCCACTCAGTAACAAAGGTTGTCTTATGGAAATCCTCCTTGGCAATGCGAATATGATGGTATCTAGAGAATCCATCAGTGAAAAATTAAATCTCCTGGCCGCCCACTCCTTCAAGTACTTCATCAGTAAACGGGGTCGGAAAGGGATCATGCAAGCAAGCATCATTCAACTTCCGCAAGTAGACACAAATGCGCACTTCTCCTGTTTTCTTGTCCTGCACCACCATAGGACTGATCCATTCTGACTCTTCTACAGGTTCGATGATACCAGCATCCAGCATCTGATCAAGTTCCGCCTTGACTTTTCTTTTATGTCATGGGTTGAGTCGATAAGGTCGCTGCTGAACTGGCTTAGCGTCTGGTTTCAATCAAATCCTCATCTCCCCTAAATCACCCAGGATTCCCTTCATTTCGAAAAAATTCATGGAAAACACATCTTGGAATTCATGCAGTAACTCGCTAACTTTACTCATCATTTCATCATCCCAATAATCCCCTATATTAGCAAACTTGGTAGTAGCTTCAGTGTCGATATTTGTTTTGCGAAGTTGCAACAGCTGATTGAACGGGTTATTTGGCGCAACAAGTGGTACCACATCGCGACTTCCTTCGGATTCAGGAATGTTAATATTTCGGGGGTCATCATCATCCTTTGGCCCTCCACTGACGTTGAAACACTCCATGAGAGACTGCATCTGACTATGTATGTGTGGCTCAACAGTGCATTTCACCGGAACAACCTGAAATATCACATCATGGATGAGTTGCAGGGCATTATGGACATCAGTTTTGGCATCCGCAAATGTGAAGGTATGAGTGAAACAGATCGTTAACTCCCCCCATGTGGTAATATCTCGGTGTAACTCGGTTGCAGTGTACCACGAACGCTGTATCTCCTCCAAAGTATCGACAAAAGCATGAACCCACTCATCTCTGGGTCGCGTTACCCACAACCGTTGACACTCCATCACATGATCAACAGGATCGGTTCGGCCATCATACTTTCCAGTGTGGTAAACCTCTGTATTACCAAATCGAACCATCATCAACCTTCGACATTGTGACCAATCTTTAATAAATTTCTTATGCGTCTCCCATCAGCGTGTTGGAGAAGCCTTCAATGCTACATCCAAGGCCAGCAGTCGCTGTGGTTCTGGAACGCGGTCTTCAAATTCTGTTACAAAGGTGTGTAATCCAGGAAACCCCTCATAGATAGGCAATGTGATCATTTCTGTCACAACCCGACATAAAGATTGCATAACTAAGCCACACTTAGGGACTGATATTTCATGCATGCGATTCTGCCAATGTTCTAATGCATCATCAGAATCGGAACATGCAGAACTCTTGCTACACCACTCTAGCTCACCGTGGATAGTGGGATGAATGTAATCCTCAGAAATATTGCATGCATGATCCCAACTAGTGTGATCATCATCTTTGATGGGCTCAACATATCGGCGTCCTTCAGTCGGATCCAACAGAGTGATAAATCGGAAATCGCAGTTCTCAAAAGTCATCATGCGCTTCTTGAAGTTGATCACATCTCCACTATCATTAGCCCATCCTATCCCCAATAGCGCAATATAGGAGCTTCCTCCATCAACTACCTCAATGACGTCGAAGTCGGCATAAGTCTTCATGCCCTCAATATCTTTTGTGAGCCGTGGAACTCGCCCAATGGGTGTAAACTTCGCATGGTTAGCCAACCGGAGCTGCACAAGAGACCAGCTCAATGGGGGACTCCCCATTTTCTACCACGCCTGCTTGGTTAAGATGTTAACATCTAAACCAAGATCAAGAATCACAAAGTCAACATCGTAATCACCGATCTAAATATTTATTCGCATTTCCTTGCCAGTCTTTCGTCACTTTAAAGAGTTGACTACTGACTCTTTCCATCCTTTCGGAAGTCACTGCAACCATCCCTCAATCTAAACCAAGGCAACCGGGTCTCATGCCAATGATAGATAGCTTTCAAGGAACTTCTACAATATTCCTGGTGGTGGTCGATCGGCGTCTGATGTATCATCAAATATAGGCGGCATATCACAAACAATAGCCTTACCACGATCTTTCTCCAGAGTACGACGTGCCTCCATGAACGTCTCCCGCTCCGCATTAATGTCAAAGTTTACTGTCTTTGGAACAGCCAAGCGAATGATCGGTCGCGAACCATCTTCCCTAGTCATTTTACCTCCACGAGTGACAATAGCCACCGAAGCATCTTATAGTCATGGTTCTGCCGAAATAATCACAATATTAGCACCCTGTGCCTGGTTCGGATTATCATTCGACAGTGGTCACGGAGGCTAGTTTTGCATTGGTTGATGCACCAAGTTCTGCACTGGTTGCTGCCCTGGGTTCTGTAGCTGCGAAGTGTTTCCAGCCTGCCATCTGGCAATCAACTATAGACAATTCTCGACTATTTGATCATCATCGAAACAAAACATACACTGATTCTGTAGTAGTGGGCAGTCGCGCTGATAGTGCCCCCATACTGCAAAGTGGTAACATTGAACAGGTCCACAACCACCTCGACCAAATCCACCACCGCGCCCACCCCTATAGCCTCCCTGATAGTCGGCCTGCTGTTGATACTGAGGTTGGTTAAACTGCTGCTGCATGGGTGCTGGCGGTATCCCTGGTCCTTGTGATGCATACTGCGGTTGTTGCACATACTGAGGCTGCGGGGGGTTCACCTGTGTATATTGCGATACGAACTGCTGCGGTTGCTGCTACTGTGGTACAAACTACATCTATGGTTGACGCATCGGCTGAGCTACCTGCGGCTATAGCGGTGCAGTATGTGGATCATCTTTGACATAGAATGCATCACACATTCTCTCCTGTAGCAACCCATATGCACAACAATCCTTGTCGTCATGGCCTACTGACTTACAAAAGGTGCAATAGAGATTCCGCGGAGTTGTGACCATTTTCTACATATACGGACAACTATCATGACTGTGCCCAAACTCCTGGCAGATGCGACACCACAGCATACTTCCACCATTCAGCGGATTGGGTGCACCTGAGACCAAATAGTTACAAAAATATGGGCAATCATCTTTCGCATGTCCCTCCTGTCGACATCATGTACACCATACTTCATCGCGTTGTTCTTTGTTCTTCTTTAAATCTTGCAATTGTAAAGTCAGGTTAGCGAGCTGTGTCTATATCTGCGACATCCCAGCTACATTATCTCCAATTGGTGACACCTCCAATCGCATTGCAATCTCCAAGGCGTCACTATGTTTTGCTGCATCAACGGCAGCCGAATGTGGGGTAGTAGTGCCTCGATGAACCATTCTTTGTGTTGGACAGCACTCATATCAAAACTAACCTTTGCGATCAGTGTCTTAAATCGCTGGTCGAAATCCCATACCGTCTCATTGGGATACTGCTTAATTTCCTTCAATTCAGTAATGTACTAGGCCTCCGACTTAGGCTGTCTAAATTCAGCAATCAGCCCATCTCGAATCTCGATCAATGACTTATATGGGGCCCCCGTAGGGACTAAGACAAATTTCATGAACCAATCTAACACATGACCTCGCAGCGTCGTGGCAAACTGTCCTTTCTTAACATCGTCATCAGTGATCTGTTTCACAGTCCAGACCGCTTCACACAAAAACCAATACTATTTTGGGTTGTCTGTCGCACTGCCATGGAACAACTGTATCTTACCATCATCACCCGCCATCTTGGGCTTCCTTCCTCTTGTCGTTGTATTACTACCAATCAATTTTTGTGGTGTCGACGTACTCGACGGTGTCAAAGTAGTTTTTCTTGCTGGTTAAGAGCTAGTGAGCGGAGGTGTGGGTACGTTGGTGCTGGGGTTCAGTCCTGCCTCTATCCTGGGCGTAGCCTGGTCGTTCCTATCAAGACTACGAGGTCACTTCGTCCCGTGTGGCCTTCCTTCACGGTCTTGCAGTCCGATCGTAGCAGGACCTTCTCCTATCCTCTGCCTATTTTCCTATCAGAACCTTGCTCCTTCCCTTGTAAGGCCACTTTCTTCCTCGGCTTCGCTCGCAGTCTCCTCATGGTCTGCACCCATCTACCCCTTTACCATTTCATGCACCATTCCCCAACAGTCGCGGTACCCACAGCCTCCGCCCACCTGGACGTCTACTGATCAAGGTGCATCTTTAATATACCTTTCTCGCAAATTAGCATCTTAATCGACAGTTGGAGCGATAGCAGAAACCTTCCCCTCGGTCCGTCAAAGAAGTATCTTTCAGCTTCACCATAGGATTTCTTCGTATCGACTATAAACTCCATAATATATCCTTCCAAGATACTATCAATCCAAACCTCAACAGCCCTTGATGCCTTATTATCAACTCCCTGCAATTCCTGAATCAACTCCGGGGTCCAAGTGGTCGGCTCACCACCATGGAAGTTCCTCTTCTGGAATGTTAGTTTCGACAACCATTCATACAAAATGACTGGGAATTCACAAAAAAACCATTCATGCAGACTGTCGTGAATATATCTTCCTACCCAGTGATCTAGCGTCAATCGCGTGTTTCGCATTTCTTCCTCAGTGAACTCCTGTAACTTCTGACCAAACCGTTTCTGTATCTCTGGCTTCGTCGGGTGCCACAACATGGCCTCTTCCTACTATGCACATGGTCCCAGAAATGGAACCATTTGTTGACCAGATCGCGACCTCACAGTCGACAGGGGTCCACCAACTGTCGACCCATACCACAGTCTCCTTGGGCACCGGCCTGGGCAGGTTTGAGCCCACCCAGCAACACTCGCAGAGTGGATGAGGTCTCACCCGAGGCATCCAGGAAGAGCAGATGGAACCATGTTTTCGCCGAGGGAGGAGGCAAGTCATGGCAACGTGATACTAACAGCAATTCCAAACATTCATCATGAAGTTCTAGCACATCGCAGCATTTAACATTACCAGAAAGAGAGATTGCATATTACTTCAATCGCAGCATGTTCATAGATAACATATTATCTCAGCATTCCCATTATAACAATAGAAAACAGATAACGGCATTAAGAATAAGCAACAACATGAACATCTAGCAACATTACACATATATTGCACCAAATCATCATCCTTATATCACTCGGAAAACCAAAAGTAGTACATAAGTCTTTCTGCAACATCCGCATTATCTTTGTTCATCTCCGCATATAGCTCTACCACACTCCCTACTATCGACTCCTCTAACACTTACAATTCTCCTCTATTTATAGGCTTCCGCCGATTACACTACTTGTCCACTTTCCTAACCGACACTATGGACAATCTACTAACTGACTTGGTCTAATGACCCAAAAACCCACATACCGCGGTACAATGACTCGATATTACAAAATATGTGACCAAAAATCCGCCAACTACGGTATACTTGACTCAATATTACAAAATATGTGGTCCAAGTGACCCAAAACGCACCAAGTGCGGTATCCTTTGGTCCAAGATACTCCTCTCGCGCCTTCATCTAATGTGTCGCGGCGTCAGCAGTACCGTGATCTTTCCTCATCAAACTGCCTGCCAACAGCAGGTACCAAGGTACTAGTGGTTGACTCCTAAGTCTATTTCCTAGATAGTTATTTGACGTCGACAGGAATAGACTTGTCGAAGGTGGGCCATAATGATTCCCACATCATCGACACAAAATCGGAATTAGATATAGTCTGAAATGATTAAATAATGGAACATGTACTGACGCAACGGGAATCTTGACATAATGGATAACTCAGAACAAATGCAAACCCTTTGAACATATAACGACATGAAGCGGAACCTGGCAGCAAGGATTATTGGTAGCAAAGGATAAACACATGACGAGTGGGCTCGTGGCCAAGGATACGACTCGAGATGATGACTATGACTTAGCAAGAATAGATGAATACCCAAAAATAGACAAGGGACAGACGCATGCCATGTTCAAAGGTGACGACTAATGAGCTGCCAACAAAATAAACTTGACTCTTTTCCCATTTTACCCCAACATGATGGACGAGTACCTCTTTGTTGTTATACGAGCTTGAGGAGGATAACAGATGCTCAGTATAGCTCATCTCATAGATGAGTCTGATCTCACATGTTTTACGAACCTGAGAAAGGAGTGGTTCTTCCCAAAATGGGTCCTTTGATGTTATATTTCAACGAGTCCAAGGAAGGAAAAATCAACATTTTTTCACATTTAGAGAGCCTAAAAAACCTAAAGAAGGCTCCAGAATGTACTTTTTCGTGATTTTAGTCCCTCAGTCCCAAAAAAATGTAAAACAATTCCTGAGAGAACTCTCCAAGTCAAAAGTTGACTGAGGTATACCTTTCTCGTAAATAGTGTAAACAGGCCGACAAAGGGGTAACCTATCACCGAATAGACGACCTTTCAAATATTTTTACAAGTGTGAAAGAGACAAGTGCACTTGGCAATCTTTTCAAAACAAGGGAGTCTAAAAAGAGCTTAAAGAGAACTTCGATGGTCCTTTTCATGATTTTTAATCATTTCGGTCCAAAAAAAGAATAAAATAATACCGAAACAATACTTTCCTCATTGTTTTACGAGCACGAGTAAATTCGACTAAGCTCGACACCGTTTACTCGGTCTTTACAAGCACGAGACGAGTGTAAAAATGCGCTTGGAATCTTTTTCAGGTTTTAATCCAAAGCATGCAAAATATAGTCATCTCAAAATGAAGGTCAAAACAGTTATAAATCGCCAATGTGAACAAAGTAGAGAGAACCTGTCAAAAAAAGTTAAGGAAACCTTGGAAACAGATATTAGTAACATGAAGAATATGACCTAAAAAGATATTAAATAAAATAATGAGCAAAAAATAGGTTATGTAGCTTATATAATCAAGAGCTAAAAAATAGAAACTTACCATTTTCACTTTGCTATTTTTGCTCATAGAGATATTTTTCACCTATTGGAGGGAAAAACTTCAAGTGGTTGTATCTGGAGATCTGAGGCACCGTTTTGATCATCGTCTACACCAGGTAAGAGATTTAAAACTCTTCTTTCCATTCATGTCTTTATTTTTTGATTTCTCATCCCTTTACAATTTTTTGAGGAATCCCTAAGGGGTCTTTTTCGCCTCAGGAATTACCGCCGCCTTCCTATATCGGGAAGCGCGGTAATACCGCCCTGTACCGAGACTTACGGGCATGGTAATGTTGCTTTGAAATGCAGACGAGTGAAACCCAGGCGTGGTAATCGCGAAAAATGGAAAAACAATAATGCTTTCTCTTCATATTTGTGATGAGATCAAGCTTCCAAATTGCTCATAAACATTTCTAATTGTTTTTTTCAGGATTTTACACCTCTTTTGAAGCAAAATGGTGCAATGGAAGGAAAGGGAGCACGAAGCTGATGATCAAGCAGCTGCAAATGATCAAGTGACATTAAATGCGTTGCGGGCATGTGGTTTGCTAAAGTTTTTCAAGACCAAAGGTATCCGCAAGAAAGCCAAACTTCTCACTTACATAATACAAATGTGGGAACCCAACATTCAAGCTTTTCGAGTTGGAGAGCATACCCTCGAGATTGGACTCGAGGATATTTACTTCCTTACTGGCCTCTCCAAAAGTGGGGCGCGGGTGAACTTGACAGGGAACAGACATTCAACAGAAAGTACCAATGAGTTAGTTGCACGTTATTGCCGCCAAGGTTCGTCAAAAAAGAGTGGGAAGGTAGCCATCAAAGAGGTGATAGAGCTCCCTTTGAAGACTATATTGTTTACTATAACTCGAGCGGCAGGTAGTGTGAGCCCACATCAACCGTCTTGAGCGCAAATGACTGTTGCTATAGAGTGTATGGCGCCTACTTTGTTCAATTGGTTCGAGGGGGTATTATACAACCTCAAAGAACAAGTTACCTATTGATGTATATATAACTTCGAAATGTATTTCATCTGTGTATTTTATATATATTCATTGTACCCTTATAAGAGATGTGTTATTCCTCTATAAGGAAGTGTCGTCATGTGGATTGACAAGTGTCGCAAGTGTGTGTACTTGCTGATGGGTTATTAGACCACCATGTGGGGTCGGCCCTGAATTATATATAATATAATGTGGATGTATCTAGATAGACAAGTCGGCCCCATAAGGTCATTGGGAAAAAAGGTTAGTATAAATAGAGATCGGAGATCTCTATTTTACTCATTCGGAAAAGCAACTCACTCTCACTTGAAAAGTGGCGCACTAGTGAGGAGGAGGATCATCTGCTATCAGGAGACTATCTCATTGTTATTTGGTTGTACTTTGGTTGAGCCATTGCTCTCTCTATCTCTGAGGAAGTTGTTGGGTTTTTCACCTTAGGGTTTTCCCCACGGAAACTCTATGTCTCTTGTCTTCATGCTTTTGATTCTTGTGATGCTTGTCATATTGTGATTGTCATGCATTGATATACTGTAGATGTTATTCTCTCAGCAAAGATCCTAGAGTATTGTGAATTAATGCTCAAAATTTAACATTACCATGTGTAAGAATGGGGAAAGAAGCCAATTCGGATATGGTAGTATTTTGGTCACCTTCTTTTTAGAGAGGGTGTTGTTGTTTCTTCTACAGATAGCCATGCCTATCCCCCTTACCACCGAGCCTAGGATGGGTCGAAGGAGTGAGTACGTAGGGCGGCTCAGGAGGCCACAACACTTAGCCTTTGGTGAGGACTTTTTTTCGTGGCTTGAGGAGAAAATCTCTATGATCAAGGACTATCCTTATGCAGGGGTGGATTTCCGCGAAGACATTGACTTGGAATTGTCCGATGATGAGGATTGAGATAATTCAGGTATGACCTTCACCAATGTGTTTTCAATTTTTTGAATATGTAATTTTTAGTTATTTTTTATTTGTGAAAAGACCTAATGTATGTATATGTGCATGTCGCAGATCGTGGACCAAGGAGACCCGCGGTTTACCCGTCGTTGCTCCGAGGTGGAGTTCAGTGACAAGCGGCTGCTAAGGAGGAAGAGGAGGATGAGGAAGAAGCGGGAGGCGTCTGCAATATAGAGCAGAACCTGTAGGGTTTGACTTTTGGAGTCCCAGCTATGAGGTTGGATGACGTTCCTCTCCATCTTCAGTAGCATACTGTGGGTGTTCCTAGACATATTGGCCTACTCCTCCGTAGGGTGGCCAGGGCTGTGGTTTGCTACCATGGGCAGTGCGAGGAATATGAGGATGATCTTGATAGATCTCCTAGATCTCCTTGGATAGTAGTATTTTACCTTTTTGCAGCATGTACACGATATGTAGGCCAGAGAGCCAAATTTTTGTGTGGGACGGGATCCCAAATTTTGTCGTTAGACACAGACTTTATGTATTCAGAAAAAAGATTTTATATGCGATTATATACATGTGAACTTATTTCTATGACCTATTCATTTAAAATCGCTTGTGCATTACTTTATGATGTATTTTTATGTATGGGCTAGATGCCAATCCAAAATGTAGTTAGCTAATGAGTTAGCTTCAAAATTGAATTCTCTTGGTATATGTTGATATGAAATATAATCAAAGAATCATTCCAAGAGGCGTACCCTTCGAAATAAGCGGAGTAATATGGGATCGCGGATAGCGTAGACCTGATTCAAATGGGACACCACGAGTTGGGAGTCAAGCAAAAATGATAAGGAGTTGATTCCAAGGGAAGTGGCTTCAGTTAAGAGTCCAATGACTGCATGGTAATCTGCAATATTGTTGGTTGCAGGGCCCAAGCAAGTGCCTCCTGAAGATACCAACTCGCCAGTAGGAGAATAAATTACCCATGCTGTGGAATTGAGGTTCCAAGTGTGTTGGCTTGCACCATCAACGAATCCATAGTAGGCAGACATCTGTGCATAGAAGCACAAGTCGAGGTAAATGGGGATACATGAAATAAAATCCATGCATACACACACAAAAGAAGAAAATGAACACCAGCTAAGTACATTATGTACAAAGATTCCTCGCACAAGATAGACCTAAGCGTAGAAGCATTTTAGGTACAACACATTGCAGGGCCGTGCCATCGGTGTGCCTTCACAGTCGACAAGTTCATCGGCTCCTTTCTCCAATACACGCTTTACAATGAAGGGGCCATACCACATAGACTCTAGATTTCCTTTTCCTAGTTTGTCATGCATCTAGTCATATGTGAGTATGAGATCAGCTTCATTAAAAATCCGAGGTTGAACAAATTTGTCATACTGTGCTTTGACGTGTTTTTTATGGGCTTCATTGGATAAAGCAGCATCTCGACGGGTTTCATCTAGCTTGGCTAGGTATAGAAACCGTTCCTCTTCAGAGGTGGTATTGGGAAGTAGTTCTATGGCTATATTAAGTGATGGGATTTCACATTCAATCGATAAAATGGCTTCTAGGAAATACACCAATTGGAATGGTGTGAACCCGGTAGCACTTTTCACTGAGGTTCGTTATGCCCATAACGCCGAAAAGAGAGCTAAGTGCCAATTGGACTTATGGGTACCCACAATGCGTTGAATCATGCATTTCAAAACCTTGTTAATGGCTTTGAATTGGCCATTGGCCTATGGGTAGTATGGAGTTGAGTTCTCATGACGAAAACCCAACTTAGCACTCAATTCTTCAATCGCATGGTTCCTAAAGTGGGAACCATGATCGGTCACGATGGACTGCGGGACTCCAAACCTAGCTATGATGTGATTAAATATGAAATGTGCAGTTGTTTTACCGTCCTCAGCATAAGTAGGCATCGCTTTATACCATTTCATGAAATAATCCATAGCTACTATGACATAGCTATGCCCCCCGGCTGAAGTGGGCTTATAGTGCATGAAATCAATAGCCCATTTGGCGAAGGGGCCGATGGAAACTACATGATGGAGTGGAGTGGGATGTGAGCCTGTCTTACTATGGAAGAATTGGCAGGGTGGACATTTCTTGACAGTTTCAATGCAATCCTTGAAAATCGAGGGCCAAAAATATCCCGCTTGTAGTATCTTATGGGTCATAGCCATCCCAGAGAGATGACCACCACATGATCCAGCATGGCAGTCATTAAGAAAGTGTTCATCCTTGTCTAAATTTAAACAACGTCGAAGAGCTGTATCGACACCACGATGATAAAGGGTATCGTTGATGATGAGGTAGTACTTGGCATGGTGTCGGATGCATCGACTTTCATCTCGGTTAAGTTCGGGCCGAAAATGTTGGGTTTGGAGATATAGTAGGATATCCCCATACCACGGGTCGGACGTGCTAATGAGGAACAATGATTCATTGGGAAGAGAATCGATGGGCTCAGGTTGCTCAGTGACACGGGGAAAATTACAAATCAACTCTACAAAGACCAAAGATTTCTTGGATTTGGATTTGGCAAATTCCAAGTCAAATTCTTGTAGGATAACAATCCAACGGGAGTATTTGCCCCCAAGCACTTGACATGTGAGGATGTAGTACATTGCATTGAAATCCGCTATGATAGTGGTCTAGCGGAGTAGAATGTAGTGGCGGAACCTCTGGACAACAAAAAATGTAGCCAGAGCTAGTTTTTCAACATGTGAGTAGCGAGTTTCGAAGTCAAGGAGACTCTTACTAAGATAATATACGACATGTTCTATTCCATTGGTATCTTCTTGAACTAACACCATGCCGATGGTGGAAGTCGAAGCTGTGAGATATAAAAAGTAATCCAGTGTGTAATTGGGGGATTGAATTATGGGATCTTTAGTTAAGGTTGCCTTTAGATTATTGAAGGAGCATTGGGCATCATCGTCCCAAAAGAAGGGGGTGTTCTTCTTTAGAAGCATCATGTAGCCTTTTGTTATCTCGGCAAAGTTGCATATGAAACGACATAGAAAGTTTGCATGCCCTTGCAAACTTTGAAGTTCTGGTATGTTCATGGAGGAAGGCAGGGATAAAATAGCTTCTACCATCGCTGGGTCCAATTGTATACCGTCTTTGGAGATTATGAATCCCAAAAAAAATTCGGCTTCAATGCAAAAAACGCACTTATTTGGATTCAAACGAATGTTGTAGTGATTACACGTAGCAAAGATGGCGCCTAAGTGATCAGGGTGATCTTTCCGAGTTTGAGAATGAGGAGGAAGGTCATCAAGATACAGTTCTACAATATGTTTTATATCGTGAAATGCATACGACATCGCTCGTTGGAAAGTTGCCCCAGCATTTTTTAGGCCAAAAGGTAACTTTCAATATGCAAAGGTCCCCCATGGGCAGATAAAGGTTGTTTTATGCTGGTCCCCTGGGAGTATCTCAATCTGATTATGGCCAGAAAAGCCATCCATGAATGAAAAGATGACACTCTCGGTGCAGTTATCAATGATCTGTTCAATGAATGGAGTTGGGTAGTTGTCCTTTGGGCAAGCTTTGTTCAAGTCACGGTAATCGACATAGACTCTAATCGTATCCTATTTCTAGGCTACGGGAACAATATTAGACACCCATTCTGTCAACGGGACAAGATAGATAAAACCAGCACACAAAAAATTTTCAACTTCATCTTTGATAGCGGTTTCCTTACGGGGTTGGACAAGTCAGAGTTTCTGCCGAACTGGTCGGGCACCAGGAAAGGTTGGAATCTCGTGGACCATAATAGAAGGATCTATTCCTAGCATTTCTTCATAACTCCAAGAGAAAACGTCGCGGAATGTTTTAAAGTAGGCACTATAGAACTCCATCTCGGTGCGAGTACAGGTCTTTCCTATATGAATGTTTTCCACGACACCGGGCTTCACTGAAATGTCAATGGGAGTGGTTTCCATGAGACTATCCAAGTTTCCTTCAGAAAATATTTCATTGAATGAAGTGGGAAACTTGGTTTGAACCATTCTGAGTTAAGTGCTGGGTTTAGTATCTGGCTCAACCTCCTAGATAGAGGTAAAAGAAGACCAATGATGGAAATCTCCCCAGGGTGGTTCATCACCGCACATAACCTCCATAATCGATTCCTCAGTAGGAAAAATCAATGTGAGAGGATCAATAAGTGGCGATGATGAACTAGCCTCAAATGAGAGATGTGCCGTGGCGTGATACGTAGTAGGATTGACCCAATCTGTGGCTGATTGGATCGCCTTATAGGTTACGAGGTTCCTGTTTAATAGCATGGAGTTGTCATAGTTTTTAATCTTAGTAGGACTCGGTATCACCCAAGAATCATTGGATGTAGTGATATTTGATGATATCATGTTGACGGACTATATGGGGGATCTGAGCTCTAGGAAAACTCTGATGAGGGAGGAATGCTTCATAAGACCAACACCAACATCTTGGAAATGGTACCGGGACTGATCCAATAATGGAATAGTGTTGTTGGAGTTCGAATGAGAGTCTAGGATACAGTAGTCTAACTGATCTATAGTAACAATCTTTCCTTTGTGAGGAAATTGTAATAGTCTAAAGACAGTAGATGCAATGGCAGTCATGGCGTAGAACCAATTTTGTCCAATTAGGAGATTATAATCTAACAGCACATCTACAACTTCGATGTGTATAGATATTTTTTTGCCCCCCAGTTCAACGCCAATCGCAGGAATAATTCCGTACGGCTGAAAGCCATGTCTGTCAAACGCTCTGAGAGTATTGGGAGAAGTTGTAACTTCAGGTGAGCCTAAGGCTCTCCAACAATTCAAAGACATGATTGACATGGAAGCACCCTCGTCTAAGACAGTGCGATGAATGGTGTTTCCACGGATGTTTGTGTGAACCTAGAAGGCTAACTGGTGAGAAATCCAAGGTTTACAATACTCCAAGTTAAACATAATTGTCTTTGAAGTATCCGAGTCCACTGCCCCCAGTGCTGAAAGTAAGGTTCTATGCTGCGTAGGGCAGTGTTGGAGAACCTCGAGAGTCGACATCGCACATGGTGCTTGAGCTAGATCCTCAACAATATTGTAATTCTAGGCTGCTCGCGCATTAGGATTAAATGTCGCTTTTCGTATGGTGCCCTTAGGTGAGCGTAGCACTGTGTCTGTAACAGGTCTCTCAACATGGAGATGGCTATTAGGGGGAGGGATCAAAGAAGGATCTTTAGAAGGAGACTTGCCAATGGCTGTCTCCTATTTGTTTAAACTTGGAGGGTTATCGTACGTCTTTGAACGAGTGGTGATATGAATATCCTCATTACTCGTCATCAGAATTTCGCGGTTTGTGGACGTCTCTCCGTGAGGTGGCTTGTTGGGATTGCCCCCTTGTGGGGGATCGTTTGGAACCATTTGTTGTTGTTGATGGGGGAAAGGGTCAGTTAACACTGTTGGGCGGGAGGATCCTTTGAAAAATTTGTTGACTTCATCCTTGTAGGGACAGTCATGTGTGTAGTGATCTTCCTAGAAAATTAGGCAAGGAAACTTTGCTTTCCGACGTGGTTTGGGATCATTATTGGTAGGTTGGGGCTTGGGGTTCTCCTGTTGATTATAAGTTTTCTTGGATTTCCCATAGTTGTTCTTCTTCTTTCCTCCTAATGGTTGGGATGTGGATTGAACCGCGTTCACTTCATAGGAAGGACCAGGAGAGGGAGAAGCTTTAGGGGTAGCCTGAGGTTGGGAGGGGGTAACATTGGTTTGTTTCCCACTCGGTTTGGTGGCAGGCTGAGCCTTAATTGAACCGACGATGCCGTCAATGGGAGGTTTAGTGGTAGTCTTGGTTGGATCAGTCGTGGTGCGGGTGGCATGGGGAATAAGCTCGTATAAAGTTCCGGATTGGGTATATACCAAGTCCATATACTGAGCATAAGAAATTGCTTGTTCCTCCGTGACCAGTCCGCGCATGGCAATATCCCTAGCGATGGGAGGCACAAATGACTTTGTGAACCAGTCAGCGAGTAACTGGTCTGGAATGGGTTCCTTGATTAACCTACGGCGTCGATGCCACTCATGAATATGGTTCGAGATGTGCATAGAAGTGGTTTGACGTAGTGAGGTTAACAGTTCTGTTCCAGTCTCGCATCGAATGGGTAGCTGGGAATGTGTTAAAAACTGCATACCGAGGGTATTGAAATAGTGAAAGGAGTGTTGTGGCAGCTCGATATACCATTTTGTTGCCGTACCGGTGAGTGTACGCTGGAAGAGTCGTAATCGAATGGAGTCATCCATCAATGAGTTCAAAGAACACCAAAGATGGAAGGTCATTACATGGTTTTTGGGGTCTTCCCTGGGTTTGGCATCGAACTTAGGAATGTCCAATGGTAGTTTGGCTGGGATGGGTGGCCACTGTGGCTCATTCCATATGGGATCATTGATAAGCCGCAACAAATTGGGTAAGTCTAGCATAGCCAGGAAAGGAAGTTGACAGTTGGGTTGCGGGTATGAGTAGTAATTGTATGGTGTAGGGATTCGCGTAGGGCCCCGCACAACATAATGCTGCGTGTTGTACCCATACATGTTTCCCACAGGGTACTGTTGGAAATTGTATGGATAGTAAACCATCTAGCTAACTGGTTGTGTGTTCGAAATCAAGAGGTTGACCGTTTGATTCAAAATCACATTAGCAGCCGGTTGTTGAATGTTTTGTTGAGTAGGGATGACTAGGATGGTAGCCTGGGGTTGCTGTGTCCCAGGAATGTTTCCTGTTCCTTGTTGAGGTATAGTTCCCTGGGATTGTTGCGTCTCGGGAATGTTTCCAGCACCTTGATTGGGTGGAGGGTTTCCCATACTAGGGTTAGGGGCTTCCTGCAAAAATGGTGTCCATGGAATATGGGTTCAACCCTCATGAAGAGGTGGGGGTTGAAGGGATGGGTTCCATGGATTATTTGCGGCTGAAGGATAAGGAAAGCCGGAATTCAAGTTGGGTGGTATGAAAGGTTGAGAAGGTTTCCCCCCACCTTGATTCCAATTCCCAAACAAAGAGTATCCCCCACTTTGTGGGTTTTGGGATCCCCAAGAAGGAAATGTACTTGACGCGGGATGTTGGAAATAGGATTCGGTTGGGATACCGGCATGAGGTTGTCTGCTGCCAGGATTATACGTGCCTAACTGAGCAGAAGTTGTTGATTGAGAGGGTTGTTGGATTGTGCCAATGGGGGAGTTAACAAGTGGTCCTCCTCCAATAAAATGGCTCTGTTGAGTCAATGGAAAAGAAGGAGGTGGTTGTTGAGTGGCCCCACTTTGAATGGTACCAAGGGGTTTCCATCCAGCATGTGGGTTAGATGGTCCAGTGGGAAGAGGTTGGTGACTCGGACCAGTGTTCCCAAAAGATGGTTGTCCTCTAATAGGTGGGTTGGATGGTCCACCTGGGGGAGGTTGGTTGTTGGGATCAATGGTTCCAATAGTCAGTACTCTGCCTCCGAAAATGGTGTAGATGGTGGCCAAAGACGAACCTTTGGTCAACATGGATGATCTAGCAGTATGACTAGATGTTCTTCCAATACTAGAAAGGTAGGGTATGGTTGTTTGGCCGATGACGCCAAAGGTGACGATTTGTGTGGGGGGTCTTCCATACGTTATAAGCGGGGATGGAGAGAAAACTGGGTTATCCCTCATAAGCGGTGTGTCCCTTGAAGATACGCCAAACATGTTGGACGGTAGAAAATGTGGGGAATTTAACCGAGGGGTATCAGGAGTCACGTCCATGGGGTCTTGAAAAATAGGAGGACCATCGAGGGCTTGGCCCAGACTTGTATCTCGTGAGGGGTCAGAAATGCGAGCTATCTATTCAGGATCCAGAAAATAATGAGGTGAGATAAAATATGAAGGTCTGGAGCCGTCAACATAGGAGTGATGAAACTCTATGCTAGACAGAACGTTGGGAGCTCATTAACCAGCAAGACGGGTGGCAAGGGGATATCGAGAAGCCGTTGAGAGCATTTGCTCTGTATCATGTTTGAATTGTTCCGACACTAAAGGGGATTTAGCGAGACTAACCATGCTAGATTGGATCGACGCCATGATTTCTTGTCCTAAGGGGAGATGAAGGAGGGTTACAGTAAATGGCATGTTACTAGAAGAACCGGTTTCCTGAGTGTGAACACCTGACGGCATAGAGGTGGTAGGCGGAGGTTCCACCTCGGAAGTAAGAAAGTCAAACTCAGGTTCAAAAGGTGTGTTAGTTAGTTTGATTTCTTCAATAATTTCGATGTATCCATCCGAGACTGCAATCAGCTCAGACACATCTTCATCAGATCCTTCGATGGTTCCAACAGATCCTTCAGGAACATCATAGAAAGTGTCTGTTGGGAGGATAGTGCTAACATCTGGGAGGGTGATAGCCTCCGGTCTAGTATCGTGTGCAGTACTAACTTTTATGACAGATGTGAGATCTTTTATGGGCCTTGTTGGTTACTATAGGAGGTTTATTGAAGGATTATCCAAGGTTGCAAACCCGATCACTTCTTTGCAAAAGAAGGGGATAAAATTTGAATGGTCACCAAGATGTGAGGAAATTTTTCGATGGTTGAAAATTCTTCTTACGAGTGCACCGATTTTGAAGATTGCAGACCTAGAAAAAGACTTTGTGGTGTGTACCAATGCATGCAATCAAGGACTTGGAGGAGTTCTTATGCAAGACAACCATGTGATAAGCTATGAGTCAAGAAAGTTGAAGGAGCATGAGAAGAACTACGCTACTCATGATATAGAACTTGCAGCCATAGTACATGCTTTAAAGATGTGGAGGCATTACTTAATGGGAAGGAAATTTGAGCTAAGGCCAGACCATTGTGGTCTGAAATACTTGTTCGATCAGCCAACTCTAAATGCTAGGCAAGCTAGATGGTTGGAATTTTTGTGTGAATTTGATTTTGAAATCAAACAAATAAAGGGGAAAGAAAACAAGGTGGCTGATGCACTGAGTAGGAAAGTACATGAAATGCATATGGCAGTGCTTAGTACTTGCCAACCAGATTTGAGATAGCAGATTGTTAACCACATTGCTGAGGATGAAGTGTATGTGCAGATTAAAGACAAATTGCAGTAGCAAGACCTTGAAAAGAAGTATGAAGGCTATCATTTGGAAGAAGACGGACTTCTTACTTATAAGAATAGAGTCTATATTCCAAATATGAAAGATTTGAGGAGGATTGTTATGGATCAAATCCATAAAGCCCCGTACTCTGGTCACCCAGGATATAATAAAACAATTGCTACAGCAAGAAAATATTATTTCTGGCCAGGGATGAAGAAGGATGTCATTGAATACATTTCTAACCGCATGGAATGTCAGCAGGTGAAGAGTGAACACCAACACCAAGCAGGTTTATTTCTCCCAGTGCCAATTCCAGAATGGAAATGGGAAGTAATATCCATGGACTTTATTACAGGATTGCCAATGACTATGAGACAACATGATTCCATCATGGTTGTGGTGGACAAGTTAACAAAGGAAGCATATTTTATACCGGTTAAGTCCACACATAAAGCCAATGTCATTGCAAATATTTTCATGAAGGAAATCTTCAGATTACATGGGTTGCCTAAGGCAATAATTTCTGACATGGATACCAAGTTCACTTCCAATTTTTGGAAGGGTCTCTTTGCAGATTTGGGTACACACTTGAGCTTTAGTACTGCATACCATCCTCAAACAGATGGGAAAACAGAAAGAGTAAATCGGGTGCTTGAAGACATGCTCCGCATGTATGTAATGGACAAAACATCCAAGTGGGAGGATTATCTACACTTGGTAGAATTTGCATATAACAATGGGCAACAAGCATCGTTGGCAACGAGTCCATATGAGACTTTGTATGGAAGAAGGTGTAGGACACCAGTGACTTGGGACAATCCAGTGAACAGAATTGTACTTGGGCTAGAACTGCTTAAGGAGATGGAACAAGAGGTTTCCAAGATCAGATAGAATTTAAAAGCAGCCCAGGATAGATAGAAAAGCTATGCAAATAAGCATAGAGTGCATGGGGAATTCAATGATGGGGATCATGTGTATCTTAGAGTGAGGTCAAGGAAGAGTTCCTTGAAGCTTGGGAGTTGTGCCAAGCTATCACCTAGATATTGTGGGCCATTTGAAGTGCTTGAAAGAATAGGCCCAGTTGCATATACACTTGCATTGCCTGCTAGCACTAAAGCTCATAATGTTTTTCATGTCTCTCTGCTTAAGAAATATGTACATGATCCTAACCATGTGATTAATTGGGATGTGATCCAGGTGGAACCCGAGGGAGAGTTCCAAATCGATCCATTGTGCATCCTAGAGAAGAAGGTAACATTGCTCTGGAACCGATCCATTGGATAGGTAAAGGTGCAATGGAAGCACTACGGTCCCGATGAGGTTACATGGGAGCTGAAGGATGCCATGAGGGTGGCATATCCATTTTTGTTCAATTTTGATGAGCACTGAGGACAGTGCTAATGTAAGGGGAGGGGAATGTAATGTCCCCATCTTGACCCTATTGCATTAAGATTGTAAATGATGTAAATATTGTTATTTAATCATGGTGAGGAGCTCAAGGACAAGGCCCCACCATTGATTTAGCATTTTATGTATCAACAATTAAAAATAGATGCCTATGGTTCTTGTGCTAGATAGGCACAATGTAAATTAAGACATCATGTAAATACGAATTTTAATGAAATACCCACAACTAGCTATGCAATGCAACAAGAGATTGTTGATGTATATGTAACTTCGGAATGTATTTCACATATATGTATATTGTATTCCTATAGAGATGTTATTATTCCTCTATACGAAAGTGTCGTTATTTATATTGTAAGTGTCGTAACTTATACTTGGGTTATTAGACCACCTTGTTTGGGGTCGGCCCTGTATAAGTCATGTGGGTCAAAGGGTTATTAGACCACCCTATTGGGGGTCGGCCATGTGGGTCTAAGGGTTATTAGACCACCCTATTGGGGGTCGGCCCAGTCAGCATTATGTTATTTGGTTAAGTTCGAGCCTACATGAGTTAGGTAAAAAGGCAAGTCAAGTCAAGTATAAATAGAGTGCGGGAGGCACTCTATTTGTTCACTCACTTCTCACTCATGCACTCAAGGAGGAGTGGCGCACTTATGGAGGAGGAGGATCTGCTGCTAGGTTGTGTCTATCTCTTATGGTTGGTTGTATCATTGCTCTATCTATCTCTGAGGAAGTTATTGGGGTTTTTCACCTTTATGGTTTTCCCCAAGTAAATCTTTGTGTCTCTTGTGTGCTTGCATTATTGTCTCCATGATTGATATGCTATAGATATGCTGTACATGTTGTTCTCTCAGTTAAGATCCTAGATCAGATTGAAGTAAATTCTGAAAATTTAACATGGTATCAGAGCTAGCCTGAAAGAAGGCATGATATGGCATGTATGACACTTGTTGCACTTACGATGCTAGGGCTTGATATAGCAAAAACCAGTCATCGTAGCACTTTCGCTATAAATCCGTTTTGGAAAATTTTTCGAATCTGAAATTGTTACAGGACGAATATTAAATCTCCAGGTACCTTGTGTCCAAAGGACAACCTCTAATTCGTTGTACTTTGTGATTTATGATCTGTACAATATAGGGTTTCTGCCTCTTCCAGATCTGAGTCAAAATCAGGTGACCTCATAACTTGGGCTAGGAAGCTCCAAATGAAATTTCGTGAAAAGTGACAGGTAGTACACAGACCTTACTATCTCAGAAAACTTTTTCAGAGGCCGAAGTTGAACCAGTGACACGTGGAACTCCGTACAAGTGAGCTCTCCTGTATTATCCCATAAACAGGTCACGTTGCGACATTTGGTATAAATCTCTCTCAGAGAGTCCAATTGAGGTCATACCTATCAGGATGGAAAGGTAACAGGAATAGCTATCTCAGGAAACATTTTCAGAGGCGGAAGTTGAAACAGTGACACGTGGCACTCCGTACAAGTTCACTCTCCTGTATTATCCCAAAACAGGTCATGTTGCGACATTTGGCATAACTCTCTCTCAGAGAATCCAATTGAGGTCAGACCTGTCAGGATGGAAAGATAACAGGTCATTCTATCTCATAAAACGTTTTCAGACCCTGTGGATCGAAAAGTTTGGAGTTACACCAGAAACAATCAGGTACATATTTCTGTCAAAACAGAATTATTTTTGAGTACCTTCATTCATGGCTTCCGGAATTTAGGGCTTCGTAGAAAGTTGGAATTTTTGTAATCCGAGACCATGGCTGGATGCTACTCATCAAAATAGAAATTTAGATACCAAGATCAGAATTTTTGGTTGGGCAGAAGGCCGGGCTTGATTAGACCCTAGTTCGGGACTTTGATCAGAAAAGTGGAAAATTAGGGCTTCTGTAAAAATGGGAATTTTTGAAATCTGTGACCACGGCTGGAAGCTCCTCAGAAAAATAGAAGCTTAGAGCTTTGGATCAAAAATTTTGATTGGGCAGAAGAGTGGGCTTCATCAAACCCCAGTTCAGGGTCACGTCCAGTGAATCCGAAATTTTCAAAGGCAAAATTGAGGAGTGAAACTTTGTAGTTTTCAAATTCTAAATATACCAGTTTGATCAGCTCATCAAGGCGCATATTTCTATCCTTTCGAAAGTTTGAAATTCAAAGTTTGAATTTTTGGGGTTTCTCTGACAAACCCATATCCAGCTCCAGGTCCAGTTCTTGCAAATCAAGTGGATAGGGTTAATCCTAGAAGAAGATGGATTGGTCGCCTGCATAAGTGAAGGAGTTCCTGTTTCAGAGGGAGATAAGGCTAAGGCCTTACATAAGAAGATTACAAGCGATCTCGACATGTATGACTCATCGAGGTATGTTTTGAGATTTGTTCATGATTAAGTTTATGGTGTTGTATGAGGTTTATGTTGTCTACTAACATGAAAGGTACACCAAGAAAGACAAATCATGTTCCAGTTCAAGAACATATGATCATGATGACATGAGGATAAAGACTCATCCATTGTCATGGATCTCATAGAAGATCCATTTACAAGGTATGTATAACTTGATTTTGTAATAGTTAACCTATGAGATATACAGGTTACTAGCACAAGTCATTGAAGAAGAACAAGAAGACATCATGTGAGTATGTTAGACATAAATAGCTAGCATGATAATCCAGGTATGTTTTTCCTATATCAAGCTAGAATCCTACCTTGTGTTAGGATCTTATATTGTTGTTGATAATGATTATTCCTGAAGAGTCATAAGTTTGAATAATCATGGTTGTATGCATATTATGTTTCTTGCCATCATTGATGATATGACTAACCAGAAGAATCATGAAGGTATAGGTTTGAATAGTCATGGTTTTATGCATATTATATCTCTTCTCTTGATTGATGATATGACTAACCGGAAGAGTCACAGGTTTGAGTAATTATAGGTTTAGACATGTTATGTTTCTTATGATTTGAATAACCATAAGAATCCTACATAAACCTTGAATGCTAATGCTTATTATTTCTGTTTGAAATGATCATGACTATACATGCTTGAGATTAATGTATTTTTGTTAGAACATTTTTCCACCTATGTACATTAATCATTTATTAATGATGATTAATTAGCCCAAGTGATTAATGATTACATCCCTAAGTTGATTAGCTACTAAATGGTCAATTATCATGAACTAGATGGCAAATGTGAACAAGTGCTGAGTCAAACCAGCTAAGTGGAGCGCTCCCCAGGGCAATTAATGCACTCAGCATGCCTAGAGTGCCCTCCTCAGGTCATTTAATGCACTCAGCATGCTTCTCTTCTACCTAGGGCGCATTTGCTCTCTTTGTGGACAATCTTGCCTTGTTTTGTCACATTTTTGACCAATTTTAGACTCCAAACCTCTAACCAACCAGTTTCTTCACATGTGTGAGGTCACATGGGCCTGTCCAGTCATTCCCAGCATTCACACTACAGATTCGAACCAGTTTGGGATGGTTTGGGATATTTTGGTCAACCTAGGGGGGTTTGAGCTTTTTCTAAGCTAGATCAGTGTGAACACTCCAGATGGATTCGAATTCTTCCAGATTTGTATATATGGGTGTTCTTAACCTTTGTTAAGGTTGGACAGTTAATAATATTGACATTATTCACCATTTCATGTGTATTGTTCTTCATTCATTTAAATTTTTTATGCCATTCTTGCAAATGTTGTGCAATCTTTCACCAGTGAGGAATCCACAGTAGCTAGATTCAGTTGTGCTTGAGATTTTACATGGTATCAGAGCTCTTGGAGCTAGAATTCGAACCAGCAGACTGTTGTAGTGGATTGCCAGAAACAGTGGAGAAACCACATAATTCCTGAGGCCATTGCCTTGAGCTTACTGGAGAAATCTAGTGGCTCCTCTCAGGTGTGATGCTCTCCCGAATGCACCCACTATCCATACAGGGTTCGAATCTATGAGTGTAGATCCCTCCAGAGTGATTTGAGAGTTGTTTGCAGGTATTGGAGTTCAGCATTGTCAGCAAGTGTGAATTGCAGCAGAGGAGAATGGAGCCATCTCACCCAAACGTGCTCACACCCTTCAACTATTTCGATTGGAAGGCAGAAATGGTGATTTTGCTGAGATCCAAGGGTCTCTACAGAATCACGATGGGCACTGAGGTTGAGCCAAACTCAGCTGTGGAGAAATCCAAGTTTTTTAACAGAATGGATGAGGCATTTGGCCTCCTTTGTCTCAGCATTTCGAGAGACCTCCTGTTTCATGTAGAAAGTCTAGCAACTCCAAATGAAGTGTGGCTCAAGCTTGAGACACTGTTTGGAAAGACTGATGAGATGAGAGGCCACCAGCTCGAAAATGAGCTTGTCTCACTGAGCCCAGGGAATTTCGATTCCATCCAGGACTTCTTCACCAAGTTCAAGAACTTGGTCTTGCAGATCAGATAATGTGGCATAGAGAAGAAAGAAGAACAGTTGGTGTTGTCCATTCTCTCCAAATTGGGTTCTGAATACTCAGTTTTTGTGTCTTCCTTCAACTCCACAAGGCTCACAGTCAGAGGTTGGAAGATGCCATCCTTGGCTGACTTCATGGAGATGCTAACTCAAGAGCAAGACAAGCTGGTCTTGATGTGCTCCATCAAACAAAAAGATCAAGTTCTTGCAGCTGGAGATTCGAAATGTGGAAGAAGCAAGCAAAAACCCAGGGTTTCGAAACCTCAAGAGAAGAAGAGAAAGGATGAGAGGCCCAAATCCTCTGAGGGGGTTTCGAATCCTGTCAAGAACAAGGGAAAGAAGTCTGAGAAGACAAAATGTAGCTACTGTCAAAGAGGTTTTCATCCAGAGAGCTCATGCATGAAGAAAACCATAGACACCATGACACATCTCCTACAGAAAAATAATATTCTTCTTCCTGAAAGTTCCAAGAAGAAGGAGTGCGTTTCTGAAGACAAGGAGAGCTGCCATGCTTTGGTGGCTAGCTCATCTCATTCACCTTTGTTTATCATTGATTCAGGTGCCTCAAGGCACATGGCTTCCTCAAGAGACTCGTTTTCTGAACTTGCTCCCTACAGTGGCCTCTCAATTCGAATGGGAGATGACTCAGAAATCCCTGCTCATGGCATTGGGAAAATCTCTATGGAGAATGGCTTCTTCTCCAATGTGCTGTATGTACCAAATCTTGCAGCAAACTTGCTCTCTGTGTATCAAATGACACATACTGGAGCAGCAAAGAAGGTGGTCTTCACTCAGGATGAAGTGGAGATATCAGAAGTTTCCACCGGGAAAATTGTTGCAAAGGGTGTTGCAGACCATGACATGAAGATGTACATGTTCTCCCACTTCCTCGAATTTTCTTCACCAAGTGTGCTGCTGTCACATGGGAATGAGACCAACAAGCTATGGCATCAAAGGTATGGGCACCTAAACTACAGATATCTTCAAGTTTTAAGCAAATAAAATATGGTAGAAGGGCTGCCCCAAATCAGATTTTCGAGTGGAACATGCAAGGGTTGCATGATTGGGAAACATCCTGAAAGGAAGTATGACAAAGGGAAGGCTAGGAGGGCTGATCAACCTCTTGGGATAGTACATTCTGATCTCATAGGGCCACTCCCCACACCCTCCTATGGCTGCAGCAAATATGTGCTCACCTTCATCGATGACTACTCAAGGTACTGCTGGTTATTTTTCCTTAAGCAAAAATCTGAAGTCTTTGATTGTTTCAAGATTTTTAAGAGCATGGTTGAGAACTTCAGTGGGAAGGCCATGAAGATTTTGAGGACTGATAATGGTAGAGAGTATGTCAACAACAATTTGCAGCAGCTCTGTCAAGAGCATGGCATTCAGATGCAACACTCAGTGCCCTACACACCTCAGCAAAATGGTGTTGCAGAGCGCAAAAATAGAGCACTGAAAGAGATGGCAACTTGCATGTTGCAAGCAAGGGATTTGTCTCCTAAATTATGGGCTGAAGCTATGAATTGTGCAGCATATGTTCAGAACAGGGCACCACACAAAGCATTGCAAGGAATCACTCCATTTGAAGCTTGGATGGGCCACAAGCCAAATGTCTCACATTTCAGAATTTTTGGCTCAAGGGCTTGGGCCTGAATTCCACCGGAGAAGAGAAAGGAATTGCAGCCCCAAAGCAAGGAGTCAATCATGGTTGGGTATGCAGAGGATTCCAAGGGCTACAAGCTCTTTGATCCATCCACTCACAAAACTTTCATTGAAAGAAGTGTCAAATTCGAAGAGGAAGAATTTTTGCAAGCTAGTGAACAAGGTGATGGGGAATGCTCATTCCCTCGTCTTGATGATGAAGTAAGTAGTGATTCATTCTCTGATATTTCTGATTCTGATATTGCTGAAGATGATGTTGATATGGATTCTGAACATATCCCTCCCTCAAGGCCCAAGTGGGTAGAGAAAACAATTCAAAGTGCCGGAGAGCTAGTGGGAGATCCCCAAGATGCTAGGAAAACTAGATCTCAATTTCACAATTCCTTTGCATATAATAATTCTGATCTGAGTGAGGCATGTTATTTGATGGTTGGATCTGATCCAATGTCATATTCAGAAGCATGTACAGACCCAAGGTGGCAATCAGCCATGCAAGAGGAGATGAACTCACTCCATGAGAACAAAACTTGGGATTTGGTCCCTCTTCCTCCCAAGAGGAAACTAGTGCAATGCAAGTGGATTTATAGAACCAAAATTGGATCTGATTAATCTGATCTGAAGTATAAGGCCAGGTTGGTGGCTAAGGGTTACTCTCAGGTCCAAGGAGTGGACTATACAGAGACATTTGCACCGGTGGCAAAGATGGACTCCATAAGACTAGTTTTGGCAATTGGGGCTTCCAAGCGATGGGAGATTCATCACATGGATGTAAAAAGTGCCTTTCTTCATGGGGATCTGAATGAGGAGATTTATATGCAGCAGCCTGAAGGTTTTATCTCTGATCATACACTTGTTTGCAGGTTGAACAAATCACTCTACGGGCTCAAGCAAGCTCCTAGAGCATGGTATGCAAAAATGGACAATTTTCTGCTATCTTTGGGGTTTGAGAGGTGTAAGTTTGATCCAAATGTGTATATGCAGCATGTTAGTGATATGATATTGATTATTGTACTATATGTTGATGATCTTTTGATCACTGGTAGCTGCACCAAAGAACTTGACTCAGTTAAGAGAGCATTGCACAGTGCATTCTCCATGACCGATCTAGGATTGCTAAAACAATTTCTGGGTTTGGAGATTGATCAATCTGTGAATGGAATTTCTGTATGTCAGTCAAGGTATGCTTCAGATTTGCTGCAGAAATTTAAGATGGCTGAATGTAAGTCTGCAAAATTTCCATTTCTTTCAGGAGTTAAGCTTACAGAATGGGGTTCTTCACCACTAGTTGACAGTTCGTTGTATAGACAACTAGTTGGGAGTTTGTTGTATCTTACACACTCTCGACCAGATTTGTCTTATGCTGTTGGGGCTGTTGCAAGGCACATGAAAGAGCCTCATGAGATCCATTGGAAGGCAGCCAAGAGGATCCTTCATTATGTTCAGGGTACTAAGTCCTTTGGTATCCATTATGCTGCTGGTTCATCCCTTGAACTAGTAGGATTTACAGATTCTGATTGGGCCGGTGATTGTATTGATCGGAAGTCAACTTCCGGTTATGTCTTTATGCTTGCACATGGACCTATATGCTGGTAAAGCAAGAAACAAAGCACTATTTCCTTATCTTCAGCTGAGGCCGAGTACAGGGGAGCAGTCAATGCAGCCACACAATGTGTTTGGTTGCAAGGTATTCTTGCAGAGTTCGGGATTGTCTTTGATTCACCCACTATTCTTTGGTGTGATAATCAAAGTACAATCAAGATTTCTACCGATCCAGTACATAGGCAGAGGACCAAGCACATAGAGATACACATGCATTACATTCGGGGTTTGGTGCATGACCGGATCATAGCATTGCAGTATTGCCCATCCAGTGAGCAAACTGCTGATATCTTCACCAAGTGTTTTACCGAGAAGACCTTCACTCACCTTAGATCTTTGCTTGGGGTGAGTGATGCATGGTGATGATTGGTGTATTTTGATATATGCCACATGTCCATTTTAGAGGGGAGGTTTTATTTCCCATGTGGTTTTCCTCCTTACCTTGGTTACATGGACAAATAAATTTTATGATGTAAAAGGTGACTTGAGCCTAGTTGCCAAGGCCTTAATTTTTGATATTGCACTAAGTCTAGCTTAAGGGGGGGTGTTAGAACATTTTTCCACCTATGTACATTAATCATTTATTAATGATGATTAATTAGCCCAAGTGATTAATGATTACATCCCTAAGTTGATTAGCTACTAAATGGTCAATTATCATGAACTAGATGGCAAATGTGAACAAGTGCTGAGTCAAACCAGCTAAGTGGAGCGCTCCCCAGGGAAATTAATGCACTCAGCATGCCTAGAGTGCCCTCCTCAGGTCATTTAATGCACTCAGCATGCTTCTCTTCTACCTAGGGCGCATTTGCTCTCTTTGTGGACAATCTTGCCTTGTTTTGTCACATTTTTGACCAATTTTAGACTCCAAACCTCTAACCAACCAGTTTCTTCACATGTGTGAGGTCACATGGGCCTGTCCAATCATTCCCAGCATTCACACTGCAGATTCGAACCAGTTTGGGATGGTTTGGGATATTTTGGTCAACCTAGGGGGGTTTGAGCTTTTTCTAAGCTAGATCAGTGTGAACACTCCAGATGGATTCGAATTCTTCCAGATTTGTATATATGGGTGTTCTTAACCTTTGTTAAGGTTGGACAGTTAATAATATTGACATTATTCACCATTTCATGTGTATTGTTCTTCATTCATTTAAATTTTTTATGCCATTCTTGCAAATGTTGTGCAATCTTTCACCAGTGAGGAATCCACAGTAGCTAGATTCAGCTGTGCTTGATATTTTACAATTTTTAATAGTATACTAATGAATGTATGATTTTATATGAGATCACAAGGATAACACATTCATGATACTAATAAGCATGCATAGGGACCAAGGATGAATATGAGATTCAAGAATAGGTAATCCAGGAAGCAAAGATCAAGAGGGAGTACACTCTAGTGGTTTATGAAAGGATGCAGATATTCAGAGGGAGTTGACCATCTCTCTTCATTCCACAACAGAAAGTTGTAGAAGAAGCTACTGCAGATCAGGACTCCAGTAGCTCCTGCAAGAAAGCGAAGACTCAGAGGGATTCCACCCAACGAACAAACAAAGATAAGTATTTTAATTATCATTTCTTGCATATATGTTTGTTTAAATAAAAATTTTCAATGACGTATATGCTCATGTTCCTAGACTTAGGATATGTATTGTGCATATTAGAATAGTTGCATTGATGAACAGTATACTACTAATATACATGGGTAAGTGGCCTATGGCACTGTACAACATTCCATTGCTACTTATCTAGAATGAAACCTCTTTGCTGACATGTTGGGAGTTGTGCACACTCTTAACAATTTTCTGGTAGAGATTGGAAGGCATATAGAAAGTTACGGGATATGGATAAATGTTGTATTGAAGCATTGGCAAAGATAATTGCATGACTGTATGACATATTTCTTTATGTGTAAGAATTTGTTCTGAAAACTGTGAGATGTTTTCTAATCATGCAATTTAACTTGTTGTGTAGGAAAGATCCTATGCCATCTCCTACCAAAGAAGAACTACAACATTTGTTCAGCAACAAAATTATCTATTGAAGATATTGAAGTTCCCAGGATGAAGAAATGGAATGCCATGATCTGTTGATCATGAAGGATGATGTTTGGGATGTAATCCCAAGACCTGAAGGGAAGTTTGTTATGACTTCCATATGGATCTATCAAGATAAAGCATGTTGCAGATGGCAACATAGAGAAATATGAAAGTGATGAAATAGAAGATACACTAGATGGATTTCAAGACAGCTTTCTTGAATAGTTGTATGTGGATGACCTATTTGTAACAAGAGATGATAGATTGATTGCCGACACGCAGGGGAAGCTTGCTGCTAAGTTCGAGTTGAAGAACTTGGGGATGATGCACTATTTGTTTTGGCACGGAGGTGTGGCAGAGTGCAGATGGAATCTTCCTTGGACAAAGGAAGTATGTAGTAGAGATCCTGAAGAGGTACGGGATGATGGACTGCAAGGATATGGCCACACCTATGGCATCGAATCTGAAGCTTCTATGTGATGCTTCATCTGAGCCAGTTGATGTCTCCATGTATCGTCAGATGATTGGGTCCTTGATGTACCTGACGAACACGAGACCAGACATTTGCTTTGTTGTGAACACAGTGGGCTAGTTCCTGACGGATCCGAGAAGTGTTCACCTGGTTGCTGTAAAGCATGTTCTGAGGTACCTGAAGGGTATAGTGGATTATGAGCTCAAGTATGAAGCGAATCAAAAGTTTAACCTGCAGGGTTATGTTGATTCAGATTGGGCTGGCAGTGCTACAGATAGGAAGAGCACATCTGGGTGTTGCTTCAGTATGGGATCAGGTGTGATCTCTTGGTTTAGCAGGAAGCAGTCCTGCGTAGCACTAAGTACAGCTGAGGCTGAGTATGTTGCAGCATGTTCAGCTAGTTGTGAGGCAGTATGGCTACGGAAGCTACTATCTGAGTTATTTGATCTCCCGTTGGAGGCTACTGGTATCTTCTGTGATAACCAGAGTTGTGTGAAGCTTTCCGAGAACCTAGTGTTTCATGACAGGTCGAAACAAATAGAGATCAAATATCACTATATCAGGGATATGGTGCAGAGAGGACCTGTGAAGCTTCTGTATGTTGCGATGGATGAGCAGATTGCAGATGTGCTGACGAAGCCACTAACCAGAGTGAAGTTCGAGTACTTCAGAGAGAGGCTTGGCGTTCTTCAGATCGAGGACACTTCGAGGAAGAAGTGATGGACACATTTGCTGAAGCCATTCCAAGCATGTTGGAAGGGGGATCCTTCACATGGCTGTGGATGTAAGCGCTGGATGATGAGCATAAGGATGATGTTCTAGTTTCTGCTTGGATATGATCAGTTGGATCATTATATGTATGTATGTATGCATCATGTAGGATGCTGGATATGATCAGTTGGATCATTATATGTATGTATGTATGCATCATGTTGGATGCTGGATATGATCGGATGGATCATGTGTATGTATTTTGTATGTACGCATCATGTTGGATGCTGATGGATACATTGTGTGGATCATGTATCTTTGTATGATCAGGCAGATCATGTATGTTGATGGATACATTGTGTGGATCATGTATCTTTGTATGATCAGGTAGATCATGTATGTTGATGGATACATTGTGTGGATCATGTATCTTTGTATGATCAGGTAGATCATGTATGCTGATGGATACATTGTGTGGATCATGTATCTATGTATGTATCAGGTGGATACTTGGTGTGCATCAGATGGATGCATTGTATGATCAGGATGATCGTGGATGACGAGCTTCTCCAGATGACATGCAGCAGGATGTTGCAGTGATGATGATCAGGATGATCATGTGTACATTTGGATGATGTTTGATGAGTATCAGATGATACTTTGTGGCCGTGGATCAGGTTGTGCAGGAAAGCATGTAATTTGTGCCTTGGTAGATTTGCAGATGGTATTTCGAGGTTTTGCCTATGGCATGTAATTCGGTGCCCTGGGACATCTGGAAAATGCTCTTGCGAGGTTTTGCTTGGGAGGACTTGTAATTTGTGCCCTGGGAGATCTGCAGATAGTCTTTCGAGGTTTTGCCTATGGCATGTAATTCGGTGCCCTGGGATATCTGGAAGATGCTCTTGCAAGGTTTTGTCCTATGGCATGTAATTTGCTCCTGGGAGATCTGGATAGGATGAAAAAGGCCTCAGATGCTTCAACCAGGTTTTTCCATGACCACATGTAATTTGCTCCTGGGAGATCTGGACAGGATGAAAAAGGCCTCAGATGCTTCAGCCAGGTTTTGTGGTGGACCACATGTAATGTGCTCCTGGGAGATCCGACAGGTAGAGCTGTGTGCTCGTAACAGCCTGGGATGCTTCAGCCAGGTTTTGTGGTGAGATCACATGTAATGTGCTCCTGGGAGATCCGACAGGTAGAGCCGTGTGCTCGTAATAGCCTGGGATGCTTCAGCCAGGTTTTGTGATGGGTCACATGTAATGTGCTCCTGGGAGATCCTACAGGTAGAGATGTGTGCTCGTAATAGCCTAGGATGCTGCAGCCAGGTTTTGTGACGCACGTAATAAGTCCTGAGGATTCCACAGTATGGCCAGTGATGATGAAGACCTGCAGGTGGTGGGCCTACATCCAGTATGAAAAAGGACTGGCTCTGTAGAACTTCCTATGACGAGTAGATTCAGAGATTGATTGAGATAGCAGCAGCAGTGATGATGATGATGACTCGATGACGATTATCCAAGGATGATGATCCAGAGAAGATGACTTGTGCTAGAAGAACTGTGCTGAGAAATACCTTCCTAGTTAAGAGGGAGTGTTGATGTATATGTAACTTCGGAATGTATTTCACATATATGTATATTGTATTCCTATAGAGATGTTATTATTCCTCTATACGAAAGTGTCGTTATTTATATTGTAAGTGTCGTAACTTATACTTGATGGGTTATTAGACCACCTTGTTTGGGGTCGGCCCTGTATAAGTCATATGGGTCAAAGGGTTATTAGACCACCCTATTGGGGGTCGGCCATGTGGGTCTAAGGGTTATTAGACCACCCTATTGGGGGTCGGCCCAGTCAGCATTATGTTATGTGGTTAAGTTCGAGCCTACATGAGTTAGGTAAAAAGGCAAGTCAAGTCAAGTATAAATAGAGTGCGGGAGGCACTCTATTTGTTCACTCACTTCTCACTCATGCACTCAAGGAGGAGTGGCGCACTTATCGAGGAGGAGGATCTGCTACTAGGTTGTGTCTATCTCTTATGGTTGGTTGTATCATTGCTCTATCTATCTCTGAGGAAGTTATTGGGGTTTTTCACCTTTATGGTTTTCCCCAAGTAAATCTTTGTGTCTCTTGTGTGATTGCATTATTGTCTCCATGATTGATATGCTATAGATATGCTGTACATGTTGTTCTCTCATTTAAGATCCTAGATCAGATTGAAGTAAATTCTGAAAATTTAACAGAGATGGGGGCATGATTCTACAAGGAATAGAGAGGGAATTTATTCAAACCCTTGAACCAATGGTGATAAGCCAAATGTCAATGAATGAACCCCAACTACCCATTCTGACTTATGCACCCAATCATTTAATTCTTCCAGGAGTTGGTTGAGGCAGTTAATGCCTTGGGAATGAGGAGGTATGGAAGCCAATTTCGTGCATGGGAAAGCCATCAACCTGGAAAAATGTACTTTTGCTTCTGGGGCAAGAAAACACCCACAAAATTGTGCCCAAAGCCATTGTTCACCCATGATATTTCCTCTCTCACACAGTCTGAGCTAGCTGGGTCTTTTCCTTCATGTTTTCTACCATTTTCATGTATTTTTCATGGCTAGGAGCTCATTTTTGGTTAGCACAGTGGCCGGGAGAAGAGAAGCACAAATTGGGGGTTTGATGGAGGTCGTTTTTTTCTCCTGGGTTGTCCAAAAATGCTTTCTGAAAACGAATTTGCTTTCCCAGGGTTTATTCCCCATCTACCAATTCGTTTTGGTTGCCCACATTTCTCAGTACTTGTGTTTTTGTTATTGGGTGCATCCCTGTGTTGGTTTGAAATTGTGAGCAAGAATTAGGAGTGGAAGTGGACCAAAATTGGCTTGATAAACCTAGTGAGGAGGTAACCTCTCAAGAGCATCAAAAGGGCTAGTTGCTCTTCTATGAACACCTTGAAGAACACTAGAATGGAAGGTATGGCCTGAGGGACTGTGTATTAGTGAAGGGAATACTTCCTTGTGCCAGGTGTGTAGGTATTGTGGCGACCAACCTAGATAGATCTTGCAGAGTGTGTCCATAGCTCTGGGGTTGAGCTCACTAGCTTAGCAATTCTCCCTTTTCCATTGCCTTAGCAGCCTGATAAACCCAACTGTAGGTTGGCTTGGATGATTTTGCTGTATCTTTGGGCTATGTGTGAGTTTGATATTCCCTTTTTCCTTGTAGAGATCATTCCCAGCTCGGGGGTGGCAGTGTGTTGAGATATTGATCATCACAACTGGCCTATGGTTGGGTGGAACGTTGCAGTTGCATAGCCAGTTGCTCGGGACTACTTTGTTTTAAGATAAGTACTCTCTTGTGATAACTCTGTATTGTTTCAATTGATGAATGGCATGAATATCTTGAATGTATGATAGATGTGTAGTTGAGTTTACTTTCGTTGTGTTTCTTAGATTTATACATCTACATGCATCCTTTTATATTATGAGAATGTCAATTTAGTAAGCATGGGGCCAACTGCCCAGTTTTAGCATCATGTTCTCTCCGTCGCCTTGGTAGGATGGGAGGGACCTCATTTTGACCCTTGTAATATTTTGGGCTATAATGTAAATAATGTATGCATATTATGTATGATTCCTAGCGTGGAGCTCAAGACTGTTAGAAAAACAGGATCGCAGAGCAATAACAATAAACAAAAATGCAAATATAATCACACATACAAATTACAAGAGAGACACAGATATATTTTGGTTCACCCAACTTGGGCTATGTCCACACTGAAGTTGCCAGTCCTTATTATTATTCCATTCAGCAAAGTGAAGGGATACAACCGCTGCACTTCCTCTTCACTGTCTCATAGTCTCTCTTCACCGATATCAGAGATATTTACAATGCATAAAACCTAATACATCATTAACCCTAGCCGTGATACAATGTCTTTCTTTTATAAGGGAAATACAATGGGAAAATACCACGAGTTACCCAAAACCATGGGCCCGAAAACTGGTGGTGAAAACAACCCCAAAAATTTTCTTCGGGGGCGTTGCGCCCAAACCCCCTTTTTCGAGGGCCCACTGGCCCCCGGACACCCTAAGCATCGGGTCAGGATCATAACATAACCTGGGGTATGGACACAACTAAATTATCATCTATGAGACTGGAATATCTAGCTCCACAACCAACAATCTCCCACTTGGAGATTGATCAGAACAATTCCACCACTGATGTACTTGCTGGACCTTGGACTTGGAAACTTTCTCATCTTCACCTTCATGCTAGAAGGCCAACTGAAACCGAGTAGGAACTCAGTTTCTCTCTAGTCACTACCTTTGTGAACATGTCTGCAAGATTCTGGCTAGTATATATCTTTTCCAGCTTCAACAGTGTTGATGTATATGTAACTTCGGAATGTATTTCACCCATGTATTTCATATATGTATTTTGTACTCCTTTAGAGATGGTATTATTCCTCTATACGAAAGTGTTTGTATTCCTATAGAGATGTTATTATTCCTTTATACGGAAGTGTCATCATTTATATTGTAAGTGTCGTAACTTATACTTGATTGGTTATTAGACAACCTTGTTGGGGTCGGCCCTGTATAAGTCATGTGGGTCAAAGGGTTATTAGACCACCCTGTTGGGGGTCATCCATGTGGTTCAAAGGGTTATTAGACCACCCTAGTGAGGGTTGGCCCAGTCAGCATTATGTTAAGTGGTTAAGTTGAGGCCGACCTAGTTGAGTAAAGGTCAAGTCAAGTTAGTGTATAAATAGAGAGTATGTCTCTCTCATTTTACACATTCTATTCTCTCACTCACACTTGGGAGAGTGGCGCACTTGTGGAGGAGGAGGCTCTGCTGCTAGGAGAAGACTATCTTTTGTATTCTGGTTGTATCATTTCTCTATCTATCTCTGAGGAAGTTATTGGGGTTTTTCACCTTTATGGTTTTCCCCAAGTAAACTCTGTGTCTCTTGTGTGCTTGCATTATTGTGTCCATGATTGATATGTTGTAGATTTGCTGTACATGTTGTTCTCTCAGTTAAGATCCTAGATCAGATTGAAGTAAATTCTAAAAATTTAACATGGTATCAGAGCTAGCCTGAAAGAAGGCATGATATGGCATGTATGACACTTGTTGCACTTATGATGCTAGGGCTTGATATAGCAAAAACCAGTCATCGTAGCACTTTCACTATAAATCCATTTTGGCAAATTTTTCGGATCTGAAACTTTTACAGGTCGAATATCAGATCCCCATGTACTTTTTTTCCAAAGGAAAACCTCTAATTCATTGTACTTTGTGATTTATTATCTGTACAATATAGGGTTTCTGCCTCTTCCATATCTGAGTAAAAATCAAGTGACCTTGGGAAAAAGGTCATAACTTGGGCTAGGAAGCTCCAAATTAAATTTAGTAAAACGTGACAGGTAGTAGACAGACTGTACTATCTCAAGAAAATGTTTCAGAGGCCGAAGTTGAACCAGTGACACGTGGAATGTCGTACAAGTTCGCTCTCCTGTATTATCCCATAAACAGGTCATGTTGCGACACTGGGCATAAATCTCTCTCAGAGAATCCAATTGAGGTAAGACCTATCAAGATGGAAAGATAACAAGTCAGGCTATCTCAGGAAAAAAAATTCATAGGCCGAAGTTGCACCAGTGACACATGGCACACAGTACAAGTTTGCTCTCCTGTATTATCCCATAAACAGGTCACGTTGCGACACTTGGCATAACTCTCTCTCAAAGAATCCAATTGAGGTCAGACCTATTGGGATGGAAAGAAAACAGGTTGGGATATCTCAAAAAAAATTTACAGACCCCGTCGATCAAAAAGTTTAGAATTACACCAGAAACAATTAGGTACATATTTCTCTCAAAACAGAATTATTTTTTAGCACCTTCATTCATGGCTTCCGGAATTTAGGGCTTCGGAGAAAGTTGGAATTTTTGTAATCGGAGATCACAGCTATATGATACTCATCAAAATAAAAATTTAGAGACCAAGATCAGTTTTTTTGGTTGGGCAGAAGGCCGGGCTTGATCAAACCCCAATTTGGGACTTTGATTGAAAAGATGGAAAATTAGGGCTTCTGCAAAACTTGGAATTTTGGAAATCTGTGACCATGGATGGAAGCTCCTCAGAAAAATCGAAGCTTAGAGATTTGAATCAAATATTTTGGTTGAGTGAAGCTCCGGGAAACCCAAACCCTAATTCAGGGTCCTCCCTAGTGAATCCAAAAATCTAAAAGGCAATTTCGAGGGGTGAAACTTTGCAGTTTTCAAATTATGAATATACTAATTTGATCAGCTCATCAAGGTGCATATTTCTATCCTTTCAGAAGTTTGAAATTCAAAGTTTGAATTTTTGGGGTTTCTTTGACAAACCCTAATCCAGCTCCAGCTCCAGTTCTTGCAAATCAAGTGGATTGGGTTAATCCTAGAATAAGAAGGATTGGTCACCTGCATAAGTGAAGAAGTTCTTGTTTTAGAGGGAGATGAGGCTAAGGCCTTTCATAAGAAGATTACAAGCAATCTTGATAGGTATGTTTCGTGGTTAAGTTTATCATATGTTTGTCTTCATATCATTACAGTACAATCTTGATTAATTACTAGACTTGCCGTATCACCTTAATAGAAGATATTCATTGATTAAGGTTTTGACACTTATGAATTTTCTAATGCATTGTGATGTTGTATGAGGTTTATGTTGTTCGCTAACATAAAGGTACACCAAGAAAAACAAATCATGTTCTACTTCAAGAACATATGATCATGGTGACATGAAGACAAAGATTCATCCATTGTCATGGATCACATATAAGATCTAATTTCGAGGTATGTATAACCTGGTCCTAAAATGGTTGACCTATGAGACATGCAGGTTACTAGCACAAGTCACTGAAGAGAACCAGAAGACATTATGCGGGTATGTTAGACATAACTAGCTAGCATGCTAATCCAGGTATGTTTTTCCTATATCAAGCTAGAATCCTACCTTGTGTTAGGATCTTATACTGTTTCGTTGTTGATAATGATTATTCATGAAGTCATAGGTTTGAATAGTCATGGTTGTATGCATATTATGTTTCTTACCATAATTGATGATATGACTAACCAGAAGAATCATGAAGGTATAAGTTTGAGTAATCACGGGTTTTATGAATATTATATCTCTTATCTTGATTGATGATTTAACTAACCAGAAGAGTTCTATGATCAAATAAGAATATGCATGAGTAAAAGAAGACTTCCCTGAAACCTTGAATACTAATGCTTATTATTTCTGTTTGAAATGATCATGACTATACATGCTTAAGATTATTGTGTTTTGATAGTATTAAGATTATACTAATAAATGTGTGATTATGTATAAGTCCTCAAGGATAACACAATGATGATACTAACAAGCATGCATAGGGATCGAGAATGAATATAAGTTCAAGAATAGGTAATCCAGGAATCAAAGATCAAGAGGGAGGACACTCCAGTAGTTTCTGCAAGGATGCAGATATTCAAAGGGAGTTGACCACTTCTCACAATCCACATCAGAATGGAGTTGCAGAAAAAGAAGCAAAGACTAACAGGGAGTCAACCCAACAATCAAACAAAGATAAGTATTTTTATTATCATTTCTTGCATATTTGTTTGTTTAAATAAAATTGTTCAATGATGTATATGCTCATGTTCCTAGACTTAGGATATGTATTGTGCATATTAGAATGATTGCATTAATGAATAGTATACTACTAATATGCATGTGATGGGTAAGTGGCCTATGGCACTGTACAACATTCCAGTGCTACTTATCTAGAATGAAACCTCTTTGCTGACATGTTGGGAGTAGTACAAACTCTTAACAATGTTCTGGTAGAGACTGGAAGGCATCTAGAAAGTTGTGGAACATGGATGAATGTTGTATTGAAGCATTGGCTAAGATAATTGCATGACTGTATGACATATTTCTTTATGTGTAAGAATTTGTCTGAAAATTATGAGATGTTTCTAATCATGCAATTTAACTTGTTTTGTAGGAAAGACCATATACCTTCACCTACAAAAGAAGGACTACAACATTTGTTCAAGCAACAAAATTATCTATTGAAGATATTAAAGTTCCCAGGATATGGGAAGAATGCCATGATCCGTCGATCATGAAAAACGATGTTTGGTATGTGTTCCCAAGAGCTAAAGGGAAGTCTGTTGTGACTTCCAAATGGAGCTATCAGATCAAGCATGCTGCAGATGGCAGCATAGAGAAATATAAAAGTGATGAAATAGAAGATACACCAGATGGATTTCAAGATAGCTTTCTTGAATGGTGTAGTCATATATGTGTGCAGAACTTGGGGATGATGCACTATTTGTTTTTGGCATGAAGGTGTGGCAGAGTGCAGATGGAATCTTCCTTGGACAAGGGAAGTATGCAGTAGAGATCCTGAAGAGGTTCAGGATGATGGACTACAAGGCTATGGCCATACCTATGGAATCGAACCTGAAGCTTCTGTGTGATGCTCCATCTAATCCGGTTGATTATGGGCTCAATTACGATGCAAATCAAAAGTTTAACCTGCATGGTTATGTTGATTCAGATTGGGCATGCAATGCTACAGATAGGAATAGCACTTCTGGGTGTTGCTTCAGTATGGGATCAAGTGTGATCTCTTGGTTTAGCGGGAAGCAGTCCCGCGTAGCACTGAGTACAGCCGAAGCAGAGTATGTTGTGATGGATGAGTAGGTTGCAGATGTATTGACCAAGACATTGGCTAGAGTGCAGTTTGAGTACTTCAGAGAGAGGCTTAGTTCACTTCAGATCAAGGTTCCTTCCAAAGGGAAGTGATGAGTCCGGAAGATGCAGATGCACATGAGCTTTTCTGACATGGTTGATATGTTCTCCCTTGGTCATGAAGTAATTGCTGAGCCATTTTTCACATGGTGGTAGATGTGTTCTCCCATGGTGAAAAAGTAAGGGTTGGAGCCTTCCCTGAATGGTGGTAGATGTGTTCTCCCATGTCGGTGGTGTAAGTGCTGGATGATGTGCATCTAGGTTGTGCTTCGTGGACGATGAGATGATCTGAAGAGGACGATGCTATGGTGATCAGGAGGATCATGGATGATGAGCATCAGGACGATGCTCCAGTTACTACTCTGTATATGTATATATGCATCATGTTGGATGCTTGTTATCATCAGTTGGATCATTTATATATATATGCATCATGTTGGATGTCGGATATGATCAGTTGAATCATTTATGTATGTATGCATCATGTTGGATGCTGGATATGATCAGTTGGATCATTTGTATGTATTTTGTATATGCATCATGTTGGATGCTTGGACCATGTACATGTATATGTATCAGGTGGATACTGAGATCATGTATGATGATATATATCAGGTAGATACTTGGTATGCATCAGGTGGATGCATTGTATGATCAGGATGATCATGGATGACGAGCTTCTCCAGATGACATGCAGCAGGATGTTGCAGTGATGATGATCAGGATGATCATGTGTACATCAGGATGATGTATGGTGAGTATCAGGATGATACTTTGTGGCCGTGGATCAGGTTGTGCAGATGAGCATGTCTGGGAGATCCTATAGGTCGGAGTTGTGTACCCGTAACAGCCTGGGATTCTCTTTCGAGACATTGCTATGGGAGGACATGTAATTTGTGCCCTAGGAGATCTTCAAGTCGGAGTTGTGTACCCGTAACATCCTGAGATGCTCTTGTGACTATTTGTCCTATGGCATGTAATTTTCTCCTGGGAGATCTGGACAGGATGAAAAAGGCCTCAGATGCTTCAACCAGGTTTTACCATGACCACATGTAATTTGCTCCTGGGAGATCTGGATAGGATGAAAAAGGCCTCAGATGCTTCAGCCAGGTTTTGTGGTGGACCACATGTAATGTGCTCATGGGAGATCTAACAGGTAGAGCTGTGTGCTCGTAACAGCCTGGGATTATTCAACCAAGTTTTGTGGTGATATCACTTGTAATGTGCTCCTGGGAGATCTGACAGGTAGAGCTGTGAGCTCATAACAGCCTGGGATGCTTCAGCCAGGTTTTGTGATGGATCACATGTAATGTGCTCCTAGGAGATCCGACAGGTAGAGCTGTGTGTTCGTAATAGCCTAGGATGCTGCAGCCAGGTTTTGTGACACACATAATAAGTCCTAAGGATTCCACAGTATGGCAAGTGATGACAAAGACCTGCAGGTGGTGGGCCTACATCCAGTATGAAAAAGGACTGGCTCTGTAGAACTTCCTATGACGAGTAGATTCAGATTTTGATTGAGATAGCAGCAGTAGTGACGATGATGATGACTCGATGATGATTATCCAGTGACAATGATCCAGAGAAGATGACTTGTGCTAGAAGACCTATGTCGAGAAATACCTTCCTAGTTAAGAGGGAGTGTTGATGTATATGTAACTTCGGAATGTATTTCACCCATGTATTTCATATATGTATTTTGTAATCCTATAGAGATGGTATTATTCCTCTATATGAAAGTGTTTGTATTCCTATAGAGATGTTATTATTCCTCTATACAGAAGTGTTGTCATTTATATTGTAAGTGCCGTAACTTATACTTGATGGGTTATTAGACCACCTTGTTGGGGTCGGCCCTATTAAGTCATGTGGGTCAAAGGGTTATTAGACCACCCTATTGGGGGTCTTCCATGTGGGTCAAAGGGTTATTAGACCACCCTAGTGGGGGTTGGCCCAGTCAGCATTATGTTAAGTGGTTAAGTTGAGGCCGACCTAGTTGAGTAAAGGTCAAGTCAAGTTAGTGTATAAATAGAGAGTGTGTCTCTCTCATTTTACACATTCTATTCTCTCACTCACACTTGGTAGAGTGGTGCACTTGTGGAGGAGGAGGCACTGCTGCTAGGAGAAGACTATCTTTTGTATTCTGGTTGTATCATTGCTCTATCTATCTCTGAGGAAGTTATTGGGGTTTTTCACCTTTATGGTTTTCCCCAAGTAAACTCTGTGTCTCTTGTGTGCTTGCATTATTCTGTCCATGATTGATATGATGTAGATTTGTTGTACATGTTGTTCTCTCAGTTAAGATCCTAGATCAGATTGAAGTAAATTCTAAAAATTTAACAAACAGTTCATCTTCCAGAATAGAGCGTATGAAATGGTACTTGAGTTGTATATGTTTAGTCCTGGAATGGAATGTTGAGTTCCTTGCAAGATGAATGGCACTCTAGCTGTCACTATACAACCTGCTATCCTTCTTCTTCTTACCCACTTCCTCCATAAACTTCTGCAACCAAGTCATCTCTTTACTAGCCTCTGTAATAGCGACATACTCTGCTTTCATTGTTGAAAGTGCAACAACTTTTTGAAGTTTCGAAATCCATCTTATTGATGTTCCACCTACAGTAAACACATACCTGTGGTGCTCCTCATGTTATCCTTATCACCTGCCATATCTGCATCAACATATCCCTGTAGAACAGTGTCTGAACCTCCAAAATATAATGCCCGAGTGGTGGTACCTCTCAAATACCTGAGAATCCACTGTACTGCCCTCCAATGTTCTTTAGTTGGATTGTTCATATATCTGCTCACAACTCCCACTGCTTGTGTAATATCTGGTCTTGTGCACACCATGGCATGCATCAAGCTACCAACTGCTGATTGATAAGGAATCTTGGACATGTAATCTATCTCTTCCTGTGTCTTGGGACACATTTCCTTACTTAGACTGAAATGGCTGGCCAAAGGTGTACTTACTGGTTTTGCATTCTACATTCTGAACCTCTCCAACACCTTTTGTATGTACTCTCTCTGAGACAGTGTCAATTTGCGATTTTTCTTGTCTCTTGTTATTCTCATACCAAGGATTTGCTTTGCAGCACCCAAATCCTTCATCGCAAATGAATTAGCTAGCTTCCTTTTGAGTACATTAATATTCTGCATGTTAGACCCTGCAACAAGCCACATACAGCAACAAGATAATATATATTTCATTATCTAGCTTCTTGAAATAAACACAGTGGTCAGAATGAAATCTACCATAACCTTGTTCTGTCATAAACCTGCCAAATTTTAAATACCACTGCCTTGGAGCTTGATTCAAACCATACAAACTCTTTTTCAACCTGCATACCAAGTTCTCCTTACCTTTGACCTCATACCCTTGTGGTTGCCGCATATATATCTCTTCCTCCAAATCCCCATGGAGAAAGGTTGTTTTTACATCTAACTGTTCAAGATGCAAATCTTCTACCGCCACTAGACTTAAGATAGTCCTAATTGAAGTCATCTTAAAAATAGGAGAAAATATTTCATGAAAATATATACCTTTCTTCTGTGCAAACCCCTTTACAACAAGTCTGGCCTTGTACCGCTTCTTACCTCCTTCTTCTTTCAACCTGTAAATCCATTTGTTCTACAATGCTCTTTTACCAGCAGGCAACTGAACCAAATCCCAAGTCTGGTTTCCTACCAATGAGTCCATCTCCTCATTCATGCCTTGCTCCCACTTCTTTCTAGTTTCCACCTACATTGCTTCTTCATAACATTCTAGTTCACCAGAATCAGTCATCAATAAATAATACATTGAAGGAAAGTATCGTTCAGGGAGTCTACTTAACCTGTTAGATCTTCTTACAGTTGCAGGAGTTTCAAGTACTTGTTGTTGTTCTTGATTTTCTGGCACCTTTGGAACTTCATTTTCTTCAATTTCATCAAGTACTGTCTACTCTGTGTTTTCCTTTTCCTGTTTCTTTCCCTGCAACTGATCTTTATACATTACATTTTCATTGAATATTACATCTCTACTCCTGATGATTTTGTTATTTTCATAATCCCATAAACGATAACTAAATTCATCAACCCCATATCCAATAAAGGTAAATTTCTTGGATTTAGCTTCAAGCTTTGTTTTATTTTCTTTATCAATATGGACAAATGCTTCACAACAAAACGTTCTCAGAAATGAGTAGTTTACCTTTTTATCTGTCCATGCCTCCTCTGGAATACCACCATCCAAATCACTTGAAGGTCCTCTGTTTATTAAATAAATAGTAGTATTTACAGCATCCACCCAAACTATAAGGGCAACCCTGCATGCAGTCTCATACACCTTGCACGGTCCATGATCATTCTGTTCATCCTTTCTGACACACCATTTTCTTGTGGTATTCCTAGGACTATCTTCTCTCTACGAATCCCATGGTATGAACAGTAACTATCAAACTCCTTGCCGCAGTACTCACCTCCATTATCATATCTGAGACACTTCAACCTTTTCCCTGTCTCATTCTCAACCAAAGCTTTCCACTTCTTAAAAGTAGAAAACACATCAGATTTATGTCTAATGCAATAAACCCAAGTTTTCCTAGTTGCATTATCAATAAATGTAACATAATAATGAGAGCCACCAAGAGATTGTACCTGAGTCGGTCCCCATACATCTATATGCACTAGCTCTAACTTTTCATTCTTCTTCTGTTTCCCAACTCTGTGAAATCTAACTCTCTTATGTTTTCCATAAACACAGTTCTCATATAATTCCAAACTTACCTGCTTCAATTCTGGCAGCAACTTCCTTGAGTGGAGAATCTGCATCCCCTTCTCACTCATGTGGCTAAGCCTATGATGCCACAATGTTGTATATGTTCCTGTGGAAGCTAAAAAGATAGAATGGTGAGTATTATGAGGACATAAATACAACGTACCTATCCTGTCTCCTTTTGCTATCACCATTGATCCTTTAGTGATCTTCCACCACTTTTCTCCAAATGTAGATAGACAACCCAACTGCCCTGTTGAGATCAGATTTCTTTTCATAGCAGGAATATGCCTAACATCTTTCAACAACCAATCAGTTCCATTCTTAACTTTTATCCATACCTTACCCATTCAAACAATTTTACATGGCTCATCATCACCCAATAAAACATGTCCAAAATCGCCTGGAACATAATCACGAAAATATTTCCTATGGGGTGTAGCATGACATGAAGCCCCTGAATCTGCTACCCAATAATCACTAGTATTATTGTTAACACCCAAAAAGTGCTCACTAGCTCATTTCCCTATTCACATGACCCATTTATCCACTTTTTCACCATCAGAGCCTCTAAAACCAACAAAAGGTCACCAAAAGACCTGAGTACACCCCTTTTTCCATTAAAAAAGATTATTTTTCCCAAAAAAGCATAAAAAACCCTCAAAAAGGGTCCAAATTCCCAAAAATATTAAAAAGGGAATTAAAATATTATTTTTATTCAAAAAAGGAAAAAGGAGGGAAAAGTACCTAAACCATGTTGGTCAATACCATTTGGTTTCCACAAAACCACAAATGGTATTTCCCACCACCAAAACCTATAAAAAGGTGGTAGGGGCTCCTCATTTCACATCCATCCATTATCTCATCCTTATGCTGCTGAAATCTCTCTTGAGCATTTTAGCCATTGCAAACCACATTGGAGAAGAGACCATTGGATATTGGAGTTGCTCATCCTTGGAGCCATTCAACCTCACCATTAGAGGTATTGATTCCGCAAGCACTTGCTTGCCCCATTCTTTCAATACAAATTCATTATTCTACATTGTCTTGTTCTTGATTTTAAATTATTTTTGTTATTTGCTTAATATCTTTGCTTAGATCCATGAATAGTCTTGTTTAATTAGTTTCTTGTTATTTATTTCCATTGAAACTGCTGCTACTAGTTAGCAGGTGCCCATAGCACTAAGCCTGGTTGTAAAACCGGGCCAACAGTTTTTGGCGACTCTGCTTTGGTTTGAACTATAGATCTCTATTTTTTGCCTTTAATCTTAGTTTTTTATGAGTTTTTAACCTTTCGATCCATAGATCTGCCATCTTAGACAGCAGATCCATTGCTGCTCTGAGTTTTGGCCCCATTAACAGCCCGAAATTCTTGATTTTCGGGTTCATTTCTCGGTTTCCGTGCACGGCTTCCGCCTCGCGGTTTTTTGCCAGACAGTCGCGCGGTCCATCACGACTTTTCTGCGTTTTTCCGCGCGGTCCATCGCGGTTTTTTCCCAGACAGTCGCGCGGTCCATCGCGACTTTTCTGTGTTTTTCCGCGCTGCACACCGCGGCTTCACGGCCAATTTCCGCGCTGCCCATCGCGACTGTGCGGACAAAACCCGCGCGGTCCATCGCGACTGTGCGGCCAAAACCCGCGCGGTCCATCGCGACTGTGCGACAGAAACCCGCGCAGTCCATCGCGGCTTTTCTGTCAAAACCCGCGCGGCTGAATTTTTCATTCGGCCATCCTGATTTTGAAAAAATTTGTTACTGTACTTTCTGCCCATAGCACATTTTTTACAGTATTAAATTCTGCATATTTTACAGCTTTGAAAAAAAATTTACTATTTAAAAAGCATATCTAGAAGTCTTGTTAAAAATTTTCAAAAAAGTGAAAGAAAGACTCATTTTGCATTTTTATCTAGATTAAAAAAAATTTCCTGTTTACTTCTTTAAAATCTTGCCCTCAGCAATTTACTTGAAAAAAGAAATCCATTTATTTCTTTTAAAGAAGTCTATTATTTGCTTTCAGAAATCAAAAGATCCATTATTTTTTGAGTTAGTATTTGCAAAGCAATTTAAATCCCATTTATTTGAAAAAGTCATTTGCTTTTTTATTTTTTCAAAGCTCCTTTGTTTTGTGAAAATTTCCTATAAAGCATTTACATTTTTTCCAGTTCAGTCTACAACACCTCACGTGCACTCACACGATCACTTAATTGAACTAAGCCTTAAAACGAACCCTAATTTGAACACACTTTTAACCCCACTTGGGGAACACTAAAAGAATTCTTGTAGCTAGGTAGTATTGGGGGGATAGGTGTTCCAATAACACCCCTCAGTTCTTACATCTGAGACATAGAAGTTGTCCAATTAGGGAGCTAAAATCTCTTAGTACTTTTTGGCGCGGTCACAACCGGTTTGTGGGAAGGCCTCTCCCTTAGGAGGGTTGAAGTCGCGAGGATGGTTCCGGAAGCCTGAGTGGAATACCGAAATCCATTCAGTAACCGAAGGGCTACCATTCGCAGTTCTCGGGATATCCCTGTATTGGGATATTGCGATCAAAGGACCAAACGGCAGATTTACCTTTTCTCAACGCGTCATGAACGGAGTATCCTAGTAGCCTGTCTTTAGGATTGATTACCCGGTGTCCCTCCCGGTAGGGGGATATCTAGCCGTTGTCTCAACATTCATATTGTCTGACTTGGATTTCATCACCTTGCAGAGGATATCGTCTGTTTGAGTCACAATACTTTTAGATTAGGTGTTTGCATGATTTCAACCTACCTGTGGTCTAGTTACACCTATTTGTTCTAGGAGCCGTTTGCATGTTGGTATTCTGACCAGTTGTTGCATTCCTCCACTTATTGTAGCACAGCTGCTAGAATAAGTGCCCTTTTTGAGGATTGATTTTTTGGCCTGAGAGCCTTCTTTTTTCACTCCCCTTCTTGCACCCTTGGTTGCATTAGGGTTTTTGAGTCTTTTATATATATATATCACCACCTGATACTTAAACAAATTTTTTACCCAAACACATATTCTCACCATTGAGAATTTTAGACGCTCTCGTCGTCTACAGGGCGAACTCCCAGAGTTTAGTCCACTTGGCTCTCCACGTCACGGACGCAGAGCCTTATCCCTTGATTCGACACATCGTCAATCAATTAGACAGTCATCCGATTCTGACATACCTCACTTCACCTTTGATTTGGAGGTAGAATCCGAAAACCCCACAGAGTTACCACCAACCACCATTATGTCTGGAACACCATTTGATCCACTATTTACAACTACCATAGGTCAGACATCCGCAGACCCTTCTGCTGTAGTATCATCCACGGCAACAACCACCCCCCTGGGTATGCCCAATATGGGTAACACTCCACATTTAGGAATGCCTAACACAGGGCCACCACCTGTCATGGGTATACCCAACATGGGGGTCATACCCCCTTTGGTTTCCACAAACCCCATCCCAGGAATCCCTAGTACGATTCCCAACCCAAGTGCAACCCATGTTGCACTTGGGAGTGCTATCCCAGGAATCCCTAGTACGATTCCCAACCCAAGTGCAACCCATGTTGCACTTGGGAGTGCTATCCCAGGAATCCCTAGCGCTATTCGTAACCCAAGTGCAACCCATGTTGCACTTGGAGGCGCTGGCCCATACCAGACTACACCTATTGGAGGGAACATACCCTCCATACCTAACATACCCTTAGGCACTACTGGACCCCTACACCATACCACAATGGCTAGGCATGTCCCTGCTCCAGTTACCACACCTGCTAGCCTACCATACATGGCGAGTCTGAACCTGCCAGACTTAGCTAGGCTAACAAATGACCCCATCAGACACGATCCTGCGTGGCCCCATATGCCCACTAAACTTCCCTCTGACATCCCTAAGTTTGAGGGTAAGGCAGGGGAAGACCCCCAGAACCATATCATGTCCTTCCATTTATGGTGTTCCTCCAACTCCATAGTGGACGACTCAATCCACCTTCGGCTCTTACAACGCACCTTCACTGGCTCTACAGCCAAGTGGTATATCGAGCAACCCCATGGGACGCATGCCACCTTTACCTCCCTTGCCTCGACCTTCCTCCAGTTTTTTCAGTTACCTGTCCGCTATGATGCGGGCGTTGAGATCCTACTGTCTTGCAGACAAACCACGGCCACCCACATCACTGACCATATTCATGAGTGGCGTCGACGCAGAAGCCTCTGCAAAATTAAATTAGACGACCGTATCTTTTTAGATTGGTTTCTAAAATCCCTCCTCCCTCTTATTGCGAAGGATGTGGCATCTGAAAGACCCCAGTCTGAAGAAGAGGCCATCCTCAAAGCCCAACAGTTTGATCTCATCTACGCCCAATCGGGTTATCTATACACAATCATACCTGACGCCCCACGAGGTGACTCTTCACGTGGGGATGCACCGGGGGCATCACATGCCGCTGATGGCATCATTGGCCAAATCACCCCGCAACCTAAACCTTTCAGCATGGTGAGCACCATGCCCGCCCCAGACCTCTCTAGGGCTACATCCAGTTCCGGAGCAACAACTTCTTATGCTCCAACAAACCAGACCCATCACATTCATGGACCCTCTTGTCCACAACATTGTTATGGGAAAACGCCATCAGCGTATGTACCTCCTACATACTATGCTCAACCTACTACACAGAACCCCATTCAGTTCTCACCACAACTGTTGCAGTACCCACAACAAACTGCACCAGCTAATCTACCACATCCAATAGCTCAGGGGTACCAACAACCCCAACAGGCAACTGGACCACCTCCAGCTCCACCTGCATACTACCCACCGCAACCTGCTCCCGCACCTGCGGCTCCCCAAAATCCCCCCAATGCTCAAGGGCATGTGTACGCACAACAACAACAACCCCAATACCAAAATAACCAACGCAACCAGGGTGGGCAACCAAACCGCGGAAGAGGACGTAACCGTGGAAACAACCAAAACCATAACCAAGCTCCACAACCTACCCATCCTCCGCAAAACAATAACGCGGCGCCTGCTCATCAAAATCCTGATCGGCCACCTAAGCAAGCCAAAAATGCTAATTTACGAACAAACCATCCTTGTTCCATTTGCGGTGTCTATGGCCACTATACCCACGCTTGCCCACATCTGGAGCGAGCTCGACAATTATGGACAGATGACGCCCATCGTCAAGGGCAGGCGGCTCCTCAGCCGCCACCCAACCCTCCACCACCTCCACAACAACCTTTGGTGCTACAAAACCCTTTTCCAACACAAGGAGTGGTGAACACTCAGCCGTTAGCCCCCCCACAGGGCAACGTGCAACCACAACAAATCACTTACGCCGCTCCTGATCAACCCATGTTTGATTCAGGCACTCACCACTTATTGATGATGTCCACTGCCGACGTCAATATCCAAACCCGTCGGAACCAATATGGCTCCACCTCTGAAGCCCCTCTTGCCGACAAAAACACTAACGTTAATCCCGCAGATCAAACATTATGTATACCTCCAGCTCCACTTGATGGTGCTTCCAAAGCACCTCGCTTACCACTTTGTCGCATCAACAGTAATCCCAATGCTCGCGCTGCGTCGAATTACAACATTGTCGACGACTTAGCCCAGTCTCCTGCAGCCATGTCTGCTTTAGAAGTTTTGAAAAACTGTCCTTCGCAGTGCAAAACTTTGCTCTCTACCATTGGCGCCATTGACCCCAATGATTCACAGCTGATCGCATTTGATTCAGACCAGTCTGAACCACGACTACCTTCCTCTTTAGCATTCCAAGTTTTCGTTTCTGTTCGGAATCTTGTCATCCATCGTTGCATTATCGATGAAGGGGCCTCCACATGCGTCATGTCCACATTCATTTGGCAGAAGTTGGGATCCCCTACTCTCCAGCAGTCCACCACTGCATTACGAGCCTACGACGGCCGTTCGGCTCAACCCCAAGGTCTTTTAGCCAATGTCCCTGTCTAGCTGGCGGGTAAAACCATGCTCATTGACATTGAGGTCATCAATGCCCAACTAGACTATAACCTTTTACTTGGTCGCAACTACATGTATGCCATGCAGGCTGTTGCCTCATCCGTATTTCGCACCATGCAGTTCCCCCATGAGGGACGCATGGTCAAGGTCGACCAGCTCACCTATTACGATCCCAAGGCCCCCGCCACACCTGAAAATGTTCTCCCCATGGTTGAACAACCTGTTTGTGGTGCGACTACCTCATTCATTTCCTCAATAGGACCTGGACTTTACTCCGAGGAGCCGATGACCTCTACTTTCCAGGCCATTCCACCACTGTCACCGGAGACCCACGTCGCGAACCTCTGTACTCTTTCACAGAATACACAACCACCCGGTAATCAACCACCTTTGTTCCCTAAACCACCATTGGTCCCTAGTCACATAGGGGTTACACCCATCCACACAATCCCCTTTCTATTTCCTCCTTCGGGTGTAGTAAGCACCCCGGTTATGGCTACCCTCAGCCTCCCCGGGTTAACATTGGGATTACCCGTGTGGTATATTTCGCCTCCCGTTCCCCCGCCGACACCAAATGTCATCCTGCAGCCGGTGCAACCCATCGTCACTTCTACCCAACCACCTCCCGGTATCACTACTCCTTCGTCATCGACGAATCCACCTCCACTCATCAGGCCCACTGGGGGCAGAGGCCCACAACCATACACTGTGTTACCCCCACCCAAGGCGGTTAAACCTCCCCCCGTATTCCGTGCTCCTCCAAAATGATCGCTGTGTGATGAGTTAGGCCATCCAACTCATCAATGTCCACAGTTACCTGCATTGCAGGAACACATGCAAATGTTGGACGATGACCCCAACATCCCGGTGGTCAAACTAGATCCAAACCCTATGCCTCATGATAAATCACTGCGTACCAACCACCCATGTGCGATATGCGGTATTTACGGCCACTACTCCCACAACTGTCCTGACATCCCAGACTATAGAGCAGCTCTCTACGAGATGAACAATTTGGACCTAGAGACGGCACCCCCTACTATCGAGGAGATCTACCCTCCCGCATCATCCTCATCCGGAGAGATTAACACCATCTACATGATCTCTTCGACTACCACTACCTCATCACTCGATTTGACCACTCAAAGCTCCCGCAATGATGAAGAGGTTCTCGAGACTCCTACTACCTTTGATTATCCCAGGGAAGATATGCACCATCATCCATACTTCCTCCTGGAAGAGACTTCATCCACCACCGCTACCCAATCCGCGGTTGAGTCCAAGGATTTCCTTCCTACTAAAATCGACTGGTTAACGGATCCCATGGCCGATATTTCTCCCGTCATCCACATTGACATCTCTGACCCACTTGGTGCCCTTCATACCATCACATTAGGAACCTCCCACAGTGAGCATGAGATCAGAGAATACCAACAACTGTTCCAAGAATTCACTGATGTCTTTACTTGGTCAGATAACGAAATGCCTAGCATTGACCCCGCCATTTATATGATCTCCACTGGATACCCATCTGTCAGGTCGGCCCCTTCCATTGATCCCTTTGACACACAGGTTCAACCCTTTCAAATTAACCAGGAAACCACATGTCCACAACATGGGGGCAGGCCCAAAACCTTGCCTACTCATCATCATCGTGATCCTTGTCGGAGATACTGGGGGCATCCACCCCACAAAGGCAATCCCCCATCATCATATCATCACTTCAGTATGCCACCACAACCCACAGCCTCATGGTATAACACCCCGTCAACAGTTGCTCAATGCCCTATTGATCTCTCTCTGAGACAACATCTGCACCACATTGACACCTCTGAGTTAGGGGGCATAATAGATTACCTCGACCCCGGGATAGGGGGCATGATCAATCATTTGGAACCTTCCCCATCATCTCTATCTCAACACCTCAATGAGCCCATCGTTCAAACCAACACATATGTGATCCACAATCACAAACCCCATGCACATAGCATGGGGGCAGGTCGTTAACCCTGCTCACTTTTTCATATTCGTGATCTCAACCATTTTTGAGGTCACGTGTCACTCGTATATTTCAGTTGATTTGATACACCTAGTATTTTGCCCCCACGGGTCATCATTTCCCCCCACCACTGCATCATTGGCTGGGTGGGCTCACCTTTATTTGTAGCAATTTTTTAACCTAGTTATTTGCTTTGAGCATTCCAAAGTCCTTATGACCTCCGTTTTTCGCACCATTTGCACTGCCGGATTCATATTTCCGTGCCCGTGATGTGCTTGAGATCAGTTCTCGCTCTCACCAGGACCAATATCAACATTGTGTCTCGACACCTTGTCGCCCCAGTTTGCGTACCACTTCGGCTGCTCTCCATTTTTGATATATTTGATATCATCGGATTCAGTTTTCCAGCCCGTGATAATGCTTGAGATCATTTCTCGCTCTCACCTTTAGATTTTTTGGGCATTTTTTCCATGCCCCCTCGTCACCTCGGTTTGCGTGCCACATCGGCCGTTCTCCGTTTTCGATGTGTCTTATATCGTCGGATTCAGTTTTCCGCGCTCGAAATGATGCTTGAGAAAATTTCTCGCTGTCACGTCCTGATTTTCAGGGCATTTTTCTGCCCCCCACATAACCTCGGTTTGCGTGCCACATCGGCCGTTCTCCGTTTTCGACAATCCTTATGTCACCGGAACCAGTTTTCCGCACTGATGACGATGCTTGAGACCTTTTCTCGACCTCATCAGTCCATGTTTGTTCGATATAATTTTACCCCTTTTTCGGGCCGAGCAATCCCTTTTTACGAAAAAGGCACTTAGGGAGTTTCTGTTAAGCTCTTTTCTGACTCCTAAAACAATGAAAAGATCGCCGAGCAATCTTGCTTCCTTTCATGCTCGCTAAACGTATCTGAAAGGGCGTCTACCTGGTATAAGTTTACCCCTTTTCTGGACCTCGTAGACTAATTACGAAAAAGGTATACTCTAGTCACATCGGCTAGAAGAGTTCTCCATCCGCATCATTTTATGCTTTTTCGGGCCTTGGAGACTAAACTTACGAAAAAGAAACACCAATAGAGTCCACTTACCGCTTTCAGACTCTCTAAACATGAAAGCAACCATGAGCATGAGCCGTCCTGGGATCGCAAAATCCACAGGACCGCACCATTTCAGGGCACACTTTTATCCCTTCTTGGAGCTCATTAAAATTACGAAGAAGGAATCAATGGTGCCTCTTGGCGCCACAACAGATCATATCTACTCATTAGGCAGCTTCCCCATTTCGGTCGCCTTTGTTCAGAGTATTCTGCAGTATGTCACCTTGATAATTCCTCGACGACACCTCTCAGCTCGTCCTCCCCCCCCAGAGTCAATATATACCAATCAGTCAAAGCAATGATCCCCACACCTACAAGTCAGTTCCCTACGCTGCCAGGTCAACCATGTCATCATGCTCTGAAAAAAGGAAGTTTGAGTCTACCCATTTTTTGACCCAGTTATTTCCCATCCCCACAAGTATGTCAGCCCTACCATCAGTACTACATCACTTCAGTTCTACACCTCGTGCTCCTATCAAGGAAACATCATTGCCTTGTTAGTTGCTGGTCTCCCTCTGTCGACGACAACCACATTGATTCCAGAGGATAGACCTAGAGGTCCCTGTGTCTTGGACTCATTACCATTTATGATGAGTGCCTACGAATCATTTCGAGAGGAATCCTCAGTGCCTCTCCGAATGGTTGTTTCTCACATGCTCGACTTCAACACCTTGATCTCATCGTTGAGACTCGCACAGGGTATTGGTCCGTTCAGTTATTAGTCGAAGACCCCGGATACCACCTGACTCCTCCACATTTGAGAGTCTACCTATGGATACAACCAGTTACATTTTTTCTATAGATATCCGGGTTGCGTATGGCGACAGTATTCCAGATGGCTCACAGTCATTGAGTCCATACAGATGTTGGACACCTTCAGATTCAGCAGTTCAACAGTTATTCCAGTGTATCAGTTATTGAGATCAGCCATGATCATGAGTATATCCCACAATAATGTCCCCTCTGGACCATTATGATGTACCAGTATATTTCTTTACGTATTAGATCCCCCTTCTTGGGACTAATTGTTTTGTATATGTCTTGATACGAGCATGGGAATGCCCGCCTCGTCCTTTATCAGAGATTATACCTCATTCATATTGAGGCCATGTAATATTTTTTGTTTTTGCAGCTTCCAAGGGCCGTGGCTCCAGTCTCCAACCGGTCTCTTCTCTCCCCTAAAACCCCAGAAAAAGACAAATGAACTATGATGTCTATCGGCCATACAATGAGCTCCTACCCTCACACATCAGGGGGCAATCTGTTAACACCCAAAAAGTGCTCACTAGCTCATTTCCCTATTCACATGACCCATTTATCCACTTTTTCACCATCAGAGCCTCTAAAACCAACAAAAGGTCACCAAAAGACCTGAGTACACCCCTTTTTCCATTAAAAAAGATTATTTTTCCCAAAAAAGCATAAAAAACCCTCAAAAAGGGTCCAAATTCCCAAAAATATTAAAAAGGGAATTAACATATTATTTTTATTCAAAAAAGGAAAAAGGAGGGAAAAGTACCTAAACCATGTTGGTCAATACCATTTGGTTTCCACAAAACCACAAATGGTATTTCCCACCACCAAAACCTATAAAAAGGTGGTAGGGGCTCCTCATTTCACATCCATCCATTATCTCATCCTTATGCTGCTGAAATCTCTCTTGAGCATTTTAGCCATTGCAAACCACATTGGAGAAGAGACCATTGGAGATTGGAGTTGCTCATCCTTGGAGCCATTCAACCTCACCATTAGAGGTATTGATTCCACAAGCACTTGCTTGCCCCATTCTTTCAATACAAATTCATTATTCTACATTGTCTTGTTCTTGATTTTAAATTATTTTTGTTATTTGCTTAATATCTTTGCTTAGATCCATGAATAGTCTTGTTTAATTAGTTTCTTGTTATTTATTTCCATTGAAACTGCTGCTACTAGTTAGCAGGTGCCCATAGCACTAAGCCTGGTTGTAAAACCGGGCCAACAGTTATCTAATGCAATAATCAAAGTGTCTTGTAACACATCACCTACTACATTTGCTTGCTGGGTAGTTTCCTTCTATGCATCTCCTTTCATCTTTAGATATCTACAGTCTTTCTTCAGATGCCTTTCCACAGTTCCAGCACTCTATTTTTCCCAGTCTAGACTTGGATCTGCCCGTTTTAGACTTGCCACGATTAACTTGGATCTTTCCTCTCTCTTTTTGTCTTCCCCTACTCTCCATGGTCAACGCATTACCTGATGTCTCATCTGTGTTTTTTCTTCGCATTTCCTCGCTAAGAATAACACCAATAACATCATCAAATTTCAAGGTGTTTGAACCTAAGACAGAGTTACTTACAGCCATGACCAAGCTATTCCAGCTTTCTGGCAATGAACACAAGATTAGAAGAGCCCTAACCTCATCATCAAAGTTCACACTTACAGAACTTAGTTGATTTGTAACCGTATTAAACTCATTTAAATGATCAGTAACAGATCCACCTCCAGACATATTCATATTAAATAAATGCTTCATTAGAAATACCTTGTTGGAGGCCGAGGGTTTTTCATACAACTTACCCAGTGCACTCATCAAACCCTCCGCTTTCATTTCATTTGATATATTGAAAGCCACTGATGAAGCCAGGCTCGGCCGTATTGTTCCGAGAGCCTTTCTGTCAAGAACCTCCCATTCTTCATTCTTCATAGCTGCCGAATGCTTTGCTCTTCCTCCCAATGGCAAGAATAGATCCTTCTGGTACAGATAGTCCTCCATTTGCATCTTCCATAACTGGAAGTTTTTGCCATTAAACTTCTTGACCTTAAACTTTCTTTCTTCCGCCATTGCTACCACTCGAACCAGAAACCCTAGCTTCCTGCGGGTTTATCTGCCAAATAGACCTTCGGCTCTGATACCAATTGTTAGAAAAACAGGATCGTAGAGCAATAACAATAAATAGAAATTAAAATATAATCACACACACATTACAAGAGAGACACAGATATATCGTGGTTCACCCCAACTTGGGCTACGTCCAAACTGAAGTTGCCAATCCTTATTATTATTCTGTCCAGCAAAGTGAAGGGATACAACCTGCAGCACAACCGCTGCACTTCCTCTTCACTGTCTCACAATCTCTCTTCACCGATCTTAGAGATCTTTACAATGCATAAAACCTAATACATCATTAACCCTAGCCGTGTTACAATGTCTTTCTTTTATAAGGGAAATACAATGTGAAAATACCACGGGTTACCCGAAACCATGGGCTCAAAAACTGGTGGCGGGATCATAACCAAACCTGGGGTACGGACAAGGTTGAATCATCATCTATGAGACTGGAATATCTGGTTCCACAACCAACAAAGGCCAAGGCCCCGCTAGTGAAGCTCGATCTCGAAGAGGCAAATATTTGATATTATGCTTCCCATGTGCTAGTGAACCATGGGAATTGTAAATATGCATTTTAATATAAAAGCCCACAACTAGCTATGCAATGCAACAAGAGATGGGGGCATGATGTTACGAGGAAATTGGGAGGGAAATATTCAAACCCTTGAGCCAATAAAGTCAAGCCAAGTGTCAATGAGAGAACCCATGAACCCTCAATTACCCATGTTGACTTTTGTACCCAATCGTTCATTTCTCCCAAGAGTTGGTTGAGGTAGTTAATGCCTTGGGGAATGAGAGGTATGGCTATCCAAATTCGGGTATGGGAAAGCCACCCTGCATGGGAAATCGTGTTTTGCTTCTTGGGCAAGAAAAGAACCATGAATTTCTCCCCAAGCCATTATCCATTAACCAGTTGCTCTCCCTCACGAGTGGGGAGATACCTGGGCGTTTTCCTCCATGGTTTTGTTGTGTTTTCCTTCATTCTCCTAGCTAGAGAAGGGCATTTTTGTGTTGCATACCAGTGGGGAAGAAGGGGAATCGAATTTGGGTTCCATAGAGACCGTTTTTGCTATTAAATTCTTAGAGAGTTGGGGAGAAAACGTTTTTCCTACCTGTGAAGGTTTTTCCCCATCCTACAATTCGTTCTTGGATGGAAACGATTTGGGGAAAACCCATGGCCATCCTATTGGTAAATCTGTTACTTTGGCTTGAGCTTGAGGAAAAGCATCCATGTTCAAATGTAGCCTGATAAACCCAGCTGTGGACTGGCTTGGCTCAAATGAAATGATTAATTGGTTGTGAATGAGTGAATGTCCCCTTTTCCTTGTAAAAATCATGCCCAGCTCAGGAGTGGTCTCTAAGTGCTGAAATAATACAAGCTAGGCAGAGACCTATGGTTGGGTGGAACGTTGCAGCGACATAGCTAGTTGTTTGGGACAATTGCACAATAAAGATAAGTGTTTTTCTGTCTATGTATTTACTTCTGCAATGTTTAAATTGATTACTATTTTGACATGCTGTATGCATATGATATGTGTGTGGATGAGTTTCAATTCCATTGTGCATAATTGATTTGTTTGCATCTTCACACCTTTGAATTTATGTGTATGAATCTAATGAATCTAATGAATGGGTTGAGTTTTATGAAAATCCCCATTGATTGTTCGCATGTTCCCTTCCTCGAATTGGGTCCGCGGGAGGGTACATTACAATTGGGATCAATGGTTCCAATAGTCGGTACTCCGCCTCTGGAAATGGTGTAGATGGTGGCCGAAGATGAACCTCTGGTCAACATGGATGATCCAAAAATATGACTAGATGTTCTTCCAATACTAGAAAAGTGGGGTATGCTTGTTTGGCTGATGGCACCAAAGGTGTCGATTTGTGGGGGGGGTCTTCCATACGTTATAAGCGGGGATGGAGAGAAAACTGGGTTATCCCTCATAAGTGGTGTGTCCCTTGAAGATATGCCAAATGTGTTGGATGGTAGCAAATGTGGGGAATTTAACCGAGGGGTATCAGGAGTCATGTCCATGGGGTCTTGAAAAATAGGAGGAACATCGAGGGCTTGGCCCAGACTTGTATCCTTTGAGGGGTTGAAAATGCGAGCTGTCTATTCGGGATCCAGAAAATAATGAGGTGAGATAAAATCTGAAGGTCCAGAGCCGTCAGCATAGGAGTGATGAAACTCTATGCTAAACGGAATGTTGGGAGCTCAATAACCAGGAGGACGGGTGGCAGGGGGATATCGAGAAGCCATTGAGATAATTTGCTCTGTATCACGTTTGAATTGTTCTGACGCTAAAGGGGATTTAGCGAGACTAACCATGCTAGATTGGATCGACGCCATGATTTCTTGTTTTGAGGGGATATTAGGGAGGGATACAGTAAATGGCATGTTACTAGAAGAACCGATTTCCTGAGTGTGAACACCTGACAGCGTAGAGGTGGTAGGCGGAGGTTCCACCTCGGAAGTAAGAAATTCAAACTCGAGTTCAAAAGGTGTGTTACATAGTTCGATTTCTTCAATAATTTCGATGTATCCGTCCGGGACTGCAGTCAGCTCAGACACATCTTCATCAGATCCTTTGATGGTTCCAATAGATCCTTCAGGAACATCATAGAAATTGTTTGTTGGGAGGGTAGTGCTAACATCTGGGAGAGTGATAGCCTCCAGTCTAGTATCGTGTGCAGTACTAACTTCAGCAGCTGTGGTGTTTTCCACTATGAGAGGTATGTCTAGAATAATAGTGGGTTGAGTGGCAGCCGGAATCTCAGGTGTGGTACTAGTTGCAGAAACTACAAGAGGTGTTGAGACCATGCTGTGAATTACAGTTACAGGAGGAAATGAAGATGTAGTGTGGATGGGTGGTGGAACATTCCCTCGGCTAGTGCCGCGGCCAGCAGGGGCAGGAATACATGATGTAGGTGGACCAGAAGTCCATGGTGGTGGTGGTGGGATTCATCCCTGTATTCTCTGTGATCTCTGTGGATCATACATAATGATAGGAATACAAGTTCCGGGGACAGTCTCATAAAAAAAAGAAATCAAAAACCCTAATGCAGTCGAGTGTGCAAAAGGGGAGCTAGGAAAAGGAAAGGCTCACAGGACAAAAAGAAAGCTCTAACAACTATACTTAGACCGACGTCACAGTAAGTGAGCTCAAACAAAAATGGCCAGACTTCCAACAAGCAATCACTAGAAAGAAAAATGACCCTCTAAGAAGATGAAATAGCAAGCAAAACCTCCTAACTAAGAGCTGGAGACCTCAACAAGTTGTATCCTTCGCAAAGTGATGAAATCCAAGTCGAACAATACAAAATGAGAGACCAATAATGGAAGGATATCCCCCCCTATACTGAAAGGGATCCTGGGTAAAAGAGCCCTAGTAGAAAAGTCACTAAGCTACCTCGTTCATGACACATTGGAAAAGGTTTTCATTGCTTCTTCCTTATCACCCTTGTATCACCAGTATGGTGGCTAGAGAATACAAGGAAGACAATGATCGATGTTGCCTTAGGGCTAAGTGTAGTACGGCATTCCACAGAGTCCATCTGGTTCTCTATCTCGTGGCGGTTTAACCCCTGAAACAACAGGAGACCCCTCCACAAACTGGTGTATAACCGTGTTAACAAGTACAAGAGGATTTTAGTACCCTAGAGGACAACAACTATGTCTCAGATGAAGATGAAAAGGGGGAATTATTTGGATGCCTATCCCCGATGTCCTACCTAACTAACAAGTTCTTTTTCTCCTCAAGTGAGGTTATGATGTGTTGAGTTAGAGGGTGTAAATTTTAGTGGTTGTATTACTCAATCGGGTAAATGGAAGCGAAACTTGTGATGTTGTGACAACTCAAACCATGCAAATGAGAATGAATCGAAATGAGCCTTTCTATTCGATGAAATCTAGCTAGAGTAAAGAGAGAGTTCTTCAATCACAATGCATGAATTTTTCAAAGGAATGAAAAGAACAGTGCTCCAAAAACAACATTTTGTTTCTTTTTCAAATAAGCCAAACTGAATAAACACGACTTTCAAATGTAACTGATCTACAACTATAGTGCTTCAGAGTGAGAATTTATGTGGCAAACAGAGATGAATTATTCACTTCCTAATGTGCAAAAGTATGACTGGATCTTTTCAAATAAAAGAAAGACAATGTTCTCAAAAGATAATTTACAATGTTGATTTTGATAACAGTAATGGAAAAGATATTTCTTATAAGAACGATGTAATCTTTAAGAGTTATATAATCAAGGGAAGGAAAATAGTGACAAAAACTTCATGGTGATGAAAGGATCAAGCCAATGCAAAGATAATGAAGGGGTGATCAATATGAATATGATGCCACTAACTCAAAAAATTCAAGCTCAAACCAAAAATACAAACAAACCAAAAAAAACTTGCAGCTTGCTAACAGTGATAGAGTATATAGACAAGAAGCAATTGGAAATAAAGAAGTAGATATGGTGATAATTGATGACCATGAACCCAAAGTTTTGAAGTTGTCTACAAGGTTTTAAACAATGAAGTGGAAGCACTGTGTTGTGGCTAAGCAAGTTGCAAAGTTCTAGTGAGCAACAGAAAAATCAACCAAAGGCAGAGAAGGTCACAACTGACCTGTAGGAACGAAACAAACTAAGACACAAAATTATTTACAGGAATTATCGCATGCCTGACATAACCCCAAGCATGGTATTGGTGTATTACCGTGTTCTATACAGTGTGAAGGGAGTAGTACTTCCGCTCTGTATGCAGTAACGAGGGCGTGGTAATTCTGAAAAAGATGGATAGGGCACGAATTTAAGAAAAAATTTTGACTTTTCAAAGGTGTGCAGACCCAGAGGACTTACTAATAGATAACGGAGATCAGATGCAGAGGAGAGGGGGTGAACCGAGGTCAAAGAGACCAACCTTCACTACTAGTTTGAAGGAAGAGAAAAATCATAATCAAGGATGACTAAAAGTGAAAGAACTCAATCAAAGAGGGTTCAAACCAGTGGAGTTGCCAGTTTTTGTTACAGATATTTCTCCCTACGGATAAAGAGAAATTCTCTTAGGTTAGAGAGGTATGGATAAAATCTAGACTAATACAAAAAGGAAACAAATGCTACCTTATTCCCTAGATCTTAAACTAGTGTTTCCAACCTTGATATCTGAAAGATGAGAAAGAAGATAACTGACCTTCAGTTTCGATGTTTATCCAATCGAGTCTTTAATCTTGAAGCTATTGCGATGAACCTATGAGGATCAAAACAACAAACAATTGCACAATATCTTCCAAATGATTGAATCACAAGTTAGATCTATATTCTACTGAATACAATTTATGTAAATGAATCATGATCAGAACACATAAATAGGGAAACAAGACAAGTTATACTTTTATTTAGAACTCAAGAGTGCTTACAAAATAGTTGCTTGATGTCCAAGCCAACTCCAACTCCAAGTTCTTCCACCTCTAGGTATCTCTGCAAAAGGATTATTACCATATTTTTGACTCCCCAAAAGTCCTCCTCTTGGCTCATGGAAGGCTCCTCTCTTATATCATATGGGAGAGTTAACCAACAAGAGAATGATATAGATCTATGGAGTATTTAGTGGATCAAAGCCACCAAACAGAGATAGGATTTGAGATCGCAAGGAAGCTGGCAATCCCAAAGATACCTCTCGAAAATCAAGATCCCAAAATCTAAGGAAAAGGATAAAAATGGATTACCACACCCTCAGAACTGAGCATAATGTGGTAGTACCGCTCCCTAGGGTAAGAGCAGAATGCGGTAACCCTAAGTATCGCACTCTAGTAGATGTGCAAAGCGAGGTAATCTCTTCAGATGGGGTTTGTCTGGGTGACATGTGGCAAGTGAGATGCTTGCTTTCAGTGTTCAGTCAATTTTTTTCACTCTGGATGTTCAGATGACCTTTAAGGAGAAGTGTCGTTTAGGTCGCTGATGCAAGGATGCGATACTGGAATGTAATGTGTAATATTAAGGTATAACACCATTGTTGCGGTTATCTATGCATAACCCTTTATAAACTTCCTGTAATAGCCAGTATGCCCCAAAGTAGTGCGCAACTGCTTTACTGAATTGGGTGTCAGCAAGTTTACAATGACTGCGATCTTCGCAGGATCAACCATCAAGCCCTATTTACAGACAATGTGTCCTAGTAGAATTCCATAGGGAACACAGAAAACACATTTCTTCAGATTCAAAGAGATATGATGTTGTCTACACTTTTCCAACATCATTCTCAAGTTCGCGCAATGGTTCTTCAGCAACCCGAACACTGTCCAATAATCAAAGTAAGCTTCTAAAAATTTATGCATGAAATATTTTAATGTTGCAACCACAACTCTGGAAAAGATGGCAGGCGCAGTCTTCAGTCCAAATGGCATGACAGTGTATTGGAACGACCCCCATTCTGTAGCAAAAGTAGTTTTGTGTATATCCGTTGGATCAATCCTGATCTGATGATATCCGAAAAATCCATCCGTAAAAGAGTATGCCTCATTTCCTCCAACATTATCAAGTACCTCATCAGTAAAGGGAGTTGGAAATGGGTCATGCATTGAAGCATCATTTAACTTTCTGAGATCCAAACAAATCCTGATCTCACCTTTTATTTTCTTATCTTGGACAACCATATGGCTTATCCACTCAGATTCTTCGATTGGCTCGATGATCCCTGCATCAAGCATTTTATCAAGTTTTGCCCTGACTCATGCTTTCTATCTTGGGTTCAGTCTACAGGGCCTCTACTTAACAGGTTTCGCACCTGGTTTAAAAGGTATCTTCATAACCCCTAAATCTTCCAAGATGCCCTTCATCTCCATAAAATTTGTTGGGAATAACTCCTGATACTCATATAAGACGTCCGTGATCTCTATGACCATCTTATCGTCTCAGTCGTCTCCTATAGTCATGAACGTTGGCTCTTCACTGGTATCAATGTTCACCTTCCGTGTTTTCACAGTTCTACTCATATATGGGATTTCCAGCGGAGGTCCTTCTACCTCACACGCACCTTCTGACTCAGGTATCTTAATGTTGCATGGGTCCTCCTCGTCACTGTTTTCTTTTTCTTCAGATTCCTTGGCTAGATTGTAACATTCCATTGCATTTTCTTCTTGTTTGGTCCATTCCTACTGTAAGCTTGTAGGTACACCGTCAGTTCCAAAGAACTCCTCCAATGTCATGTTCTTATATAGACACTCTAGCCTGAATATTCTTTCCTTAATAATATGCAGCGCATCATTTATGCCAGGGTTCTCATATTCAAAACTGAAATCCTTCTGGAAGTTGGCAGTGAGGGTAGGCCAATCTGTAGTCTCCCTACACAACTCCATGTCTAGGTACCATTTCTTTGGGATTTCTTCCTCCAGGCTATGCACAAACAGATGCACCCATTCTGTCTTTGGTCTTTCCTCCCATGCTTGTGAACAGACCTCAATATGTTGTCTTGGATCTGTCTATCCATTGTACTTCTTGAATGATAGGGTAACTTTGTCAGCAAACCTGATCTGCATCTTAATTTTGCATTGATCCCATGTGGTCAATGTCTGCTTATGCGCATCCCACCATCTAGCAGGTGTCTCGCGTAGTGCCATGTCTAATTCTAGTAGGTGATGCTCATCTACAATTGCTGCAGTATAATCTTTGATAAATTACTAGACGTTAGATGAACCATCATATGTAGGGATTGGGCTCACCTCCTTTCCAATCTAGTGCAGTCACTTTGTAACCTATGCGCATCTCCTCGCAGATACTTCATGCATGTGACTTTGCCAATTCTCCAGTCCTGCATTAGAGTCTGAAATGCAAGATCTGTCGCATCTCCGGCTGAGTGTTCCATGCGTAGTAGGATTAATGTAATGTTCTTGGTTCGCAGTCATTTGGTACAATCGGTCCAAATCTTGAGCTCTGGATTCTTCCTAAATTGGCTCGCTGTATATGTCTCCATCAGCAAGGTCCAATGGTGTGATGACCCTGATATGCTTTCCTTCAAATATCATATTCTTTGTTTTCAAGTTGATGATGGCGAGGTTATCGATAGCCCAGTCAATTCCCAGCAACGGAAGGAAAGGCTGACTATCATCGACAATCTCAATAACCTCGAAATCTGTGTGACTCTGTACTCCATCAATGTCAACAATTACGTTGGCTACCCATCCAAAGGGTATGACTTTTTCCTGGTTCGCCATTCTCAACTAGATAGGTGACCATGACAACTTTGGTCTCCCCATCTACTGCCATGTCTGCTTGTTTAAGACATTTACTTCTGATCTCATCCATTTCATAATCTCCTATCTATGCACTAAGTCTCATTTCTCTGCCCGTTCTCTTGTGTTTCTTGATGTGATGACCTGCACTGTCAGTAGTTTTATTCTCACTGCATGGTTCATACTAGTCTACCAAATTCTGCAATTCCTCTATAGCATTTGGACTCTTCAACAACTTCATGCTGCTCCTGAAGAACTGCGCAACAAAGGTGCATGTCTCTGCTGCAATGCTCGTTCTGTCATACGCAGCTGGCATATCCTCCATATGCAGTATTTCGCTGCGCAATGGGATTCTCGACGATCTTGATTCTGATTCTTTGAAGATATCCTACGCTTCTTCAAATGTTTCTTTTTTTTTCTTCAAGTCAAAGAGAGGTGCTTTCCCAGCAGCTTTCCTTATCCAAATCGTTTCTAAAGGAGTCTGCTTAGTATTGAAATATCCAGAAGTCGAAGCTTCTGCTCCTCTGTCTCTTCCTGTTGTAGTGCCACTTCGCGTTACTATGTTAATACTTGGATCTATAGGTCTCCTTTCTGCTACGATCAACTGGATGTTTGGTGTCAGCGCCTCTAGCCATTTTCTTTTCTGCATTTCTACCTCTAATACTGGACAGTATTCAATAACATGGTCAAATGATTGACAATAACTGCAAGTAGTGCATGGGTTGATACAATATCTAGATACATGGCCTGCTTGGCCACAATTGTAACAGATTACTTGACCTCGGCTCCGTCCTTGTGCTAGGCCATTATTCCTTCCTCTCCCGCGGTATCCTCCACGGCCTTTGTATGCTCCCTGATCTTGCATTGCATTTTCTTGTTTATGCGGAGTCTCTCCTTGGACTCTATACATTCCTCCATACATATGCTCAAGATCTTTCTTTCTTACTAACATGAGCTCATATGCATGGCAATTGGACTCGTCATGCCCTACTAACTTACAAAAATTATGTTAGGAACCTATGTCAACCCTTCTCTTTACTATGTTAGTATATTGTTGTTGGACGCACATGCTTTGTAAGTCATCCCGTAGTACTTGTTGATCCATAGTTTATGTTATCCCATAGTATTGACCCATAGTATTGGACGCATATGCTTTGTAAGTCGTCTCGTATTATTATATGTCCCATGGTTTTGACTCATAGTATTGGGCATAGACTTAGTATATAAGTGTGTGTTGAGGTCATTGAAGGCACCATGAAGTTAATTGTATTGAGCTTGCTCAAAGGAGGTTTCCCCCTCGAAGTGGACCGTGATCAATATAAAAGTGATTCTGAGTTCTGTCATTTTTTCTATTTCGCAAATTCTTATTAATTAATTGTTGCAGGTGCATCACATCTGGTATCAGAGCACTTTCTTGGGCTCGTTGGGTGGAATTTCTGCCAAAAAAAATTTCACATTTGTTGCAGCTTCGGATTTGGGAATAATCCCTATCTGCTTAACTGTGGGAAGTACTTGGGAATAAGCCCTAAAACTCATCGTGAGGAGTACCACAGGAACCCCAAAGTAGCTGGCCCATTGAGAGGACCTGTCAGCGAAAAGGGCAACGACCCCTACCTGATTGACTAGTTCCCACCCGTGAGGTAAACCAAGAGATGTCGTTTGTGGCAAAGCGGTTATCAGTTTTACCTGAGCCATGGAGTGAGGGGTACTTCCCCAATACGCAAGCCGTCAGACAGCATTGGTGGCCGAGTGAAACACCTAAACTATTAGGAAGCCGTACATACCTGGGGTCCATATCTATTTTCAGTTGAACTGTTGCCGGTCACTTCCACTCCAGATCCAGCCGTTCCAGATCTATTCTGAAAGTCGTTCAAGATCCAGTCACCGTTTCAGATCCAGCCATTTTTTAGCCCTTCCATGCCGTTGCGCCGCTATTGTCGATCCATTTCTGAAAAAATAAAAATTTTAAATAAAATTTAAAATTTAAAATTTAAAAAAAAAAATCAGTTTTTTCTCCATATCTCCCTTGTTTTCACTTGGTTTCCCTTGAAATTTTCGAGGAACCCCTGTCATCCCATTCTGCATCTTTCATTCCCGAGGACCCTATCCCCAATTCCCCTTCCCAAAGCTCGAAATCCCACATTTGTCTATTTTTAGGGTTTGCCATAACTTCCTCATATATCACCCAATCACCTTCAAATTTTACCACAAAGTTCCTTTTTGAATTCTGCTTCTTTGTCCCTCTCTGCCAAATTTTCTCATTCTATCACCCCGCTTCTTAAATCCCCCATTTTGCTTTCTTGTCCTTTCGACAGTGCCCAAAATCTAGTCAAATCCCAATTACCCATCAGATTGTTTCCCCAATCCAAATTTCCCTTTACTAAATCAACTTTTGTTTGTGTTTTTCTACCCATTCCACCAAAAAAAAAAAACCTAGTTATGGTTGTCACCCGTGCAGGAGCACACACCATGGAGGAAGCACTTGCAACTATCCAAACCAAACTCCAAGATCTGAATGAAAAATTTCTCAGCCTCCATCTTCAGCATTCAGCCATGAACAATACCAGACAGCCAGAATCTTTTGCAGCCACCGGGTTCTCTTCTTCTAGCAATTTTCGTGGGCCGAAGCTTGATTTTCCTCGCTTCAATGGTACTGATCCGACTGGATGGATATACCGAGCAAAACAATATTTTAGTCTGCATAATACTTTTGATGTTCAGAAAGTTCCACTTGTATCCTTTCATTTGGAACAGGAAGCCCTTCAATGGTACCGTTGGTACATCAAAGCTCATCCCGAGCCAAACTGGACAGATTTTTGCCAACTCATTTTGCCACGATTTGGTCCTAGTGCTTTTGACGACTTCACAGGAGCACTCACTAAACTTCACCAAACTGGCACAGTGAGAGAGTATCAGACGGAATTTGAGAAACTAGCCAATCACACAGAAGGATTGTCTGATGAATTCTATAGGAGTTGTTTTATCAGTGGTCTCAAGGATGAAATCCGCTCAGAGGTCAAAATGTTTTGTCCCAACACAATGATGGAAATCCTATGGTTGGCTAAGCTGGCCGAGGACAAGATCGCAGCTCAACAACGCTCCAAACCCACCTTTGTTCCCTTCATAAATATGGGTTCCCAACGACCTCCCATCACGCCTGCTCCTCAACCAACTCCTACCAAGCATTTGTCTGAAATAGAAATGCAAGCACGCCGAGAAAAAGGGCTTTGCTATAATTGTGATGAGAAATTCACTCGGGGACATAGATGTGTTCAACAAAAGCTCTATCTCTTGGATGTGGATTCTCCGCCTGCCTTAGAACTTGGTGAGGAAGGTACAGATACAGTGGATGATCAGGTTGACATTCAACACCCTCCTGTTGACACCCCATCTCAGGAGGACCCACCTGAGATATCTCTCCATGCTGTAACCAACGTCACCACCCCACAAACAATGCGGGTCAGGGGATACTTCAAGAAGCTCCCTCTTACCATACTCATTGATTTTGGTAGCACTCATAACTTCATTGACCCTCGGATTGCCAAACAGGTTGATTGTTTTGTCCATCCTTGCTCCAACTTTGAAGTCATGGTTGCCAATGGGGGCACCTTACCTTGCAAGGGGAAGTGTCACAATGTGTTTCTCTCTATGGGAGATTATAACCTACGCTCTGACATGTTTGCCTTGTCCTTAGGCAGATGTGATGTGGTTTTGGGCGTTCAATGGTTATGCACACTTGGCCCCATCTTATGGGATTTTGCTGAACTTTGGATGCAGTTTAAAGTCAATGGGGCACAACACAAATTTATGGGCTTACAACCAAGGTCTCTGCATCATCAGTTCACATCACCTGGAAAAAATCCTTAAGAAGAATTCACATGGTGTCATCGCTCAGCTTAATTCCATTCAGATGCACCCATCAACAGTCTCCACTACTTCCTTGGATAGATATGCAGGTATATTTGTTGAACCAATGCGCTTGCTGCCTTCAAGAGACCTTTCCGGTAAGAATTTAGCCCCATATACCTCTCAGCAAGAAATGATGGCTATTTTGCATGCAGTACAGAAGTGGCAACCATACCTATTAGGGAATTCTTTCTGCATCAAGACTGATCTCCAGAGTCTGGAAAATTTTCTGGAACAATGGGTCTCCTCCCCAACACACCTGAAATGGGTTATCCAACTCATGGGTTATCCCTATGTGATCACTTCCAAGAAGGGTAAGGACAATATGGTGGAAGATGCTCCTTCTCGCACAATTGATGACCTAGTTTCTCTTACAGCTCTTTCTCTGCTTGTTCCAAATTGGTTGCAATATTTTCAACAGGGCTATCTCTTCTATGAACTCCATGCTTCTTCATCAACAGGACACTCTGGGTTCTGCAAAATGTATGACCGGGTACAATGTAACTTCTTTTGGAAGGGACTAAAAATGACAATTCAACAGATGGTGGCTGACGATGATACTTTCCAAGTCAACAAGGGTGAAACGACACTCCTTTCGGGATTGCTCAAACCCTTGCCCATCCCTACACAGCTTTGGCCAACTATTTATATGGATTTCCTAGCAGCGCTCTGGTGGTACAACACCACATCTCAAAGGACACCATATGAAGCAGTCTATGGAAAAACACCTCCAGTTCTTCTTCCATACAACCTTATCATCCCCCTAGTTCAGGAAATTGACTCGGTTCTTCGAAACCGCGATCAAATTCTTCTCATTCTGCAGGACAATCTTCACATGGCCAGAATTCGCCTGAAACAACAAGCCGATCAGCACCGTTCTGAGCGCATTTTCCACGCAGCTGACAGGGTTCTTCTTCATCTACAGCCTTCCAAGCAATCCTCCTTGACACTCCAAAGGCGTCAGTGGCCCGAAATGCAACCCGAGGATGCTACTAGGGAACCACTCCTTCAGATTCTGCAGCAATTTCTCCAACCAAAGCTTTTTCTAAGGGAGAGGGGATGTTAGGAACCTATGTCAACCCTTCTCTTTACTATGTTAGTATATTGTTGTTGGACGCATATGCTTTGTAAGTCATCCCGTAGTATTTGTTGATCCGTAGTTTATATTAGCCCATAGTATTGGATGCATATGCTTTGTAAGTCGTCCCATAGTATTATATGTCCCATGGTTTTGACTTATAGTATTGGGCATATACTTAGTATATAAGTGTGTGTTGAGGTCATTGAAGGCACTGTGAAGTTAATTGTATTGAGCTTTCTCAAAGGATGTTGCCCCCTCGAAGTGGCCCGTGATCAATATAAAAGTGATTCTGAGTTCTGTCATTTCTGCTATTTCACATATTCTTATTAATTAATTGTTGCAGGTGCATCTCAAATTACAGTATAATTTTTTTGGTGTTCTTACGTATTTTTGTATCATGTGGAAGACTTCTGGCCGATGTCCTCTAGTTCTGCAAATTTCACACCATGGCCCTGGGTGCAAATTTAATGGGTTTGGTCCACCCATGTTAAGGAACTCTTGGAATAAAGGACAATTATCCTTAGTGTGTCCTTCTCCCTTACAGCCTGTACACCAGACTTCCCCTCTTTCTTTCTTTCCCAGCTTGATATCTTGCAGCTACAGTGTAAGGGTAGCTAATTGGTTCTGGATCTGCGACATGCCAGTGCTAGTTTCTCCCATGGGTGAAGTTTCCAGCTTCATCATGATCTCTAAGGCGTCTTCCTATGAAGCCACTTTCTGTTGCATCGATGGCTATCTGATAGGGGGCAACAACAGGGCTATAAACCATTCATTGTGCTGTTGTGGGGCTATAACGAAACTTACTTGGTCAACCAGTGTCTTAAATTTCTGATCAAACTCCCAAACTGTCTCATTAGATCTCTGTTTGATCTCTTTCAACTCTGTGATGCACTGTGACTCTGATTTTGGCTTCTTAAATTTGGCTAGGAGTGCAGCCTTGATTTATACCAGGGTTCTCGGTTGTCCCTGTGAATATTTCATGAACTAATGCAAGGCTTTGTCTCTAAAGGTGGTGATGAGCTATTATTTCTTAACAAGATCGTCCTATACTTGTTTAACACTCCAAATAGATTCACATAGAAACCAGTGTTGATCAGGGTCTTCTATACCCATTCCTTTGAATATCGGCAGCTTAATATCCTCGGTCATGCTTCTTCTAGGTGGTGGAGGATTCTGTCCAGGATGTTGAGCAGAAAAGATAAACAGAATGGGATGACTGCTAGGGATATTAGCAATAGGGGGGTTCTGGACTGGTTGAGTTTGTGCAATGGAAGGCACAGTGTTCCCACTCGGTGGACTCTACGGAGTAATAGGATGATAGGTGGAAGATAGGGGTGCAACTTGGTTATCAACTTCGTCTTCTGAATCAATATCTACACGGAGTCCAGGTCCACTAGCAATCTTCTTAGGTGTATATTTATACCTTTTCCCACTTCTTAGACTATGTGTCTCTTCTTCTAACTCACTAAAAATGCTATTGACCATTACTGATGCAAAACTTTTATTACATTCTAAAAACACCTTTCTCGGCTAAAAGCAATTTAATATATAGACTAAGGTTGTTCAAATACTTACCTTTGATTCCCTTGAAAAATTCTCGCTCGGCTGCGCTATAGGATTTTAGCATGTCCACAACGAACTGCATCACAAAATGTTGTAATGTACTGTCGACCCAGAAGTCGACTGCTCATAAGAATGGACTATCTAGTGCTTTGAGTTGTTCAATCAGCTCTGGTGGGGCCACTCGGTCAGTGCACTTCACGGGGAATAGTTTATGTGTTCTACTAGCCTTGACAACTACTTGTGTAGCTCGTTCCCAAAAAATGCCCAGAAAAATTCATGCACATCTTTCAACAGGTATTTATTCAACCACTGAATGTCAGAGAGATGTGGGTTTTTGTTTTATTTACCTGCGAAATCTCTCTCTGTCTTGTCACACCATGCCTAGATTTCTTTCTTGTCTGGATACCAGAAGTCGATGCCCAGCTCAACTTCTTCTACTTCACACATCACAACTTCAACTCATTACGGATTCTTAGCCTAGCAATGGAACCATTTGTTGGCTTAAGTACTGATCTAGAGGTTTCCAATGTAGACCCAGGTTCTTCGCAGTTTCAAGCAACCAACAAAACCACTTCTCAGCGACCCTTATGGCAACAGCCTGCGAACAGGATGAGGTCTCACCCGAGGTGTAGCTATGGGGGCACTACGGAATCAGGTTTCCACAGTGAAGTGATGAGTTTTTCGGACAGGACTACTGCGCAATGCACTATCAGACCTGCACTACGAGCTGAGGACTGTGCGACGATAGATTGCATCTTGGTCCGCGCTTCCAAGAACTAACCGTTGCACAACCAGTGCACCCAAGGGCCGTGCGGTTCAGGAAGGATGCAATTAAAGGGACAATGCAATAGATTTATGCGCTTCCTCTTCCAAACTGAACCACTCAATACTTTACTTAACACTTAATCAGTCATCTACTGTCTTAGATTAGTTATCCTTGTAACGAATGCAAGTCGACGAAACATGTAGTGTTGCGCGTTGAAGAGTTATACAATCTAAACTCTACATACACATGTGATCATTCAACGAACTTATGCTACTTTCACAGACATGGATTACTGAACATTCAACATTCATCCTGTAAGAAAGAAGAATGGTGAGATTAGACTCTCTATAGATTATAGGAACCTGAACAGAGCTTCACTAAAAGATAATTAACCCCTGCCTAAAATGGAGCATATCTTACAAAAGGTAGTAGGGGCAGAAAGGATCTCTACTATGGATGGTTTCTCCGGATACAATCAAATCAAGGTCTTCCCTGAAGACCAAGAGAAGACTGCTTTTACCACTCCTTGGGGTACTTTCATGTATGCAAAGATGCCTTTTGGGTTGATGAATGCAGGAGCTACTGTCCAGCAGGCGATGGATATAGCATTCACTGAGGAGAAGGATAAGTTCGTGGTTGTATACATGGATGACATAACAGTCTTTTCAAAATCTGATTAAGAGCACCTGAAGCATTTGGAACAAGTTTTTAAGAAATGTATAAAGTATGGTATTTCCCTTAACCCTAAGAAATCACATTTTGCATTAGAAGAAGCTAAGCTCTTGGGTCATATTATTTCCAAGGAAGGTATCAAGATCGACCCTGAGAGAGTTAGTGCCATTCAAAAAGTTGGGGAGCCAAGAAGCAAAAAGGAGGTGCAGTCTTTCATCGGGCAAGTGGGTTTTCTGAGAAGGTTCATTCCCAGTTTTGAAGAACTTATGATGAATATCACCAATATGTTAAGAAAGGAAAATCAGGTAAAGTGGACTGAGGAAGCAAGAGATTCATTCAAGGGAATTAAGAATGCTATCACTAAAGCCCTGGTATTAGCCAATCAATATTTTTCTAAAGAGTTTTTTATTTTTTCTTACACTTCAGAGCATACAGTAGCAGGAGTGTTGTTACAAAAAAATGCCCAGAACATTGAACAGCCAATTGCTTTTTTCAACAGGGTGCTGAGAGGTGCAGAGATAAAATATGATATCATGGAAAAGTAGGCTTATTCCTTAATCAAGTCACTGAAATATTTCAAGGTTTACATCCTCCATTCACACATCATTACTCATGTCCCAAATAGTGTTGTGAAGGGTATCCTCACCCAAGCAGACCCGGAAGGAAGAAGAGACAAATGGATTGTTGTATTGCTAGAGTACGACCTAGAGATAAAACCTACCAAACTGATAAACGGACAAGGGTTAACAAAATGAATGACCAAGGCCAACTGTGATTCTTTGCAACTGAACTTCTTACAAGATTATTCAAATCAGCTGGATGTAGTAATACGGGTGAGGCCAGAATTCTCTGCATCCCCTTGGTATGCTGACATTGTGTATGTATTACAAAACTTACAAGCTCCTCCAGGGTTAAGCAAGAGTAGGGCCAGACTTGTGAAGCTAAACGCTACGAAGTATTGTATTATGAATCAATTTTTGTATTGGAAAGATCCTGGAGGTGTGTTGCTGAATTGCTTGCTAGAGGAAGAGAATAAACACACAAAGGAAGAATTCTACAAGGGAGACTGTGGTGGACATCATTCCTGGGAGGTAACAGTCAACAAAATCTTGAGGGTTGGATTCTACTCGCCTACCATGTTTTTAGATGTATATAAAGAAACTGTTGCTCGTCACCAGTGTCATATTTTGGAAGGAAAAAGAAAATTTGTTTCACTTCCCCTTCACCCTGTCATAGTGGACGCACCTTTCCAGCAGTTGGGTTTAGACTTCATTGGAGAGATAAACCCTAACTCCTCAGGGCAGCATAGATGCATATTGACAGCCACTAACTATTTCACTAAGTGTATAGGAGCCATACCAACTAGGAAAGCAACCGAAAGTGTTATCATGGATTTTCTGGAAGATAATATCTTGTCAAGATTTGGGTGTCCTAAAAGAATAGTGACAGACAACGCACTTGCATTTTGTTCGAAGAAAATGATCAATTTTTGTCACAAATACCATATTAGCCTGAACCATTCCACAGCATACTACCCTCGGGGAAATGGACTAGCAAAGTCATCCAACAAAAGCCTAGTAAGAATCATAAAGAAGTTGTTAGAGGACAATAAGAGAGCTTGGCATACAAAACTGAAATATGCTCTATGGGCTAATAGAATAAGTACGAAGAGGGCCATTGGGATGTTTCCTTTCCAACTGGTATATGGAGCTGAGGTAGTTTTTCTGGCATCTCTAGGGTTGTCGGTTATGAGGTTGCTGCAGGGGATAGAAGAAGAACTAAACCACATGTAGAGAAGGGTAAATCAGATAGTCGAGTTGAATGAACTAAGAACTAAAGAAAAGTACAGGGGCATCAGGAAAAGATAAAAGAAGCCTTCGACAGGAAAGCCAAAGAAGATGAATTCCGGGTGAATGATTTTGTCCTGAAGTGGGACGCCCCTAGGGAGGATAAACTATTAAATTTTCAGAATTTACTTCAATCTGATCTAGGATCTTAACTGAGAGAACAACATGTACAGCATATCTACAGCATATCAATGATGGAGACAATAATGCAAGCACACAAGAGACACAAAGATTTACTTTGGGAAAACCATAAAGGTGAAACCTCAGAGATAGATAGAGCAATGATACAACCAACCATAATAGATAGACACAACCTAGCAGCAGATCCTCCTCCTCCATAAGTGTGCCACTCCTCCTTGAGTGCATGAGTGAGAAGTGAGTGAGTAAATAGAGTGCCTCCTGCACTCTATTTATACTTGACTTGACTTGCCTTTTTACCTAACTCATGTAGGGTCGAACTTAACCACATAACATAATGCTGACTGGGTCGACCCCCAATAGGGTGGTCTAATAACCCTTTGACCCACATGGCCGACCCCCAATAGGGTGGTCTAATAACCCTTTGACTCACATGACTTATACAGGGCCGACCCCAAACAAGGTGGTCTAATAACCCATCAAGTATAAGTTACGACACTTACAATATAAATGACGACACCTCCGTATAGAGGAATAATAACATCTCTATAGGAATACAATATACATATATGTGAAATACATTCCGAAGTTACATATACATCAACACTCCCTCTTAACTAGGAAGGTATTTCTCAACACAGTTCTTCTAGCACAAGTCATCTTCTCTAGATCATCGTCACTGGATAATCGTCATCGAGTCATCATCAGCATCACTGCTGCTGCTATCTCAATCAATCTCTGAATCTACTCGTCATAGGAAGTTCTACAGAGCCAGTCCTTTTTCATATTAGATGTAGTCCCACCACCTGCAGGTCTTCATCATCACTGGCCATACTGTGGAATCCTCAGGACTTATTACGTGCGTCACAAAAACTGGCTGCAGCATCCCAGGTTATTACGAGCACACAGCTCTACCTGTAGAATCTCCCAGGAGCACATTACATGTGACCCATCACAAAACCTATCTGAAGCATCCCAGGCTGTTACGAGCACGTGGCTCTACCTGTCGGATCTCCCAAGAGCACATTACATGTGATCTCACCACAAAACCTGGCTGAAGCATCCCAGGCTATTACGAGCACACAGCTCTACCTGTCGGATCTCCCAGGAGCACATTACATGTGGTCCACCACAAAACCTGGCTGAAGCATCTAAGGCCTTTTTCATCCTGTCCAGATCTCCCAGGAGCGAATTACATGTGGTCCACCACAAAACCTAGCTGAAGCATCTAAGTCCTTTTTCATCCTGTCCAGATCTCCCAAGAGAAAATTACATGTGGTCATGGCAAAACCTGGCTGAAGCATCTGAGGCCTTTTTCATCCTGTCCAGATCTACCAGGAGCAAATTACATGCCATAGGACAAAACCTCGCAAGAGCATCTACCAGATATCCCAGGGCACCGAATTACATGCCATAGGAAAAACCTCGAAAGACTATCTGCAGATCTCCCAGGGCACAAATTACATGTCCTCCCAAGCAAAACCTCGAAAGAGCATTTTCCATATGTCCTAGGGCACCGAATTACATGCCATAGGCAAAACCTCGAAATAACATCTGCAAATCTCCCAGGGCACAAATTACATGCTTACCTGCACAACCTGATCCACGACCACAAAGTATCATCTGATACTCATCAAACATCATCGTGATGTACACATGATCATCCTGATCATTATCACTGCAACATCCTGCTGCATGTCATCTGGATAAGCTCGTCATCCATGATCATCCTGATCATACAATGCATTCATCTGATGCACACCAAGTATCCACCTGATACATACATAGATACATGATCCACACAATGTATCCATCATCATACATACATGATCCACACAATGTATCCATCAATCATACATGATCTACCTGAACATACAAAGATACATGATCCACATAATGTATCCATCAGCATACATGATCTACCTGATCATACAAAGATACATGATCCACATAATATATCCATCAGCATACATGATCTATCTGATCATACAAAGATACATGATCCACACAATGTATCCATCAGCATCCAACATGATGCGTACATACATAAATGATCCATCTGATCATATCCAGCATCCAACATGATGCATACATACATAAATGATCCAACTGATCATATCCAGCATCCAACATGATGCATACATATATACATATAATGATCCAACTGATCATATCCAAGCAGAAACCAGAACATCATCTTGATGCTCATCATCCAACGCTTACATCCACAGCCATGTGAAGGATCCCCCTTCCAACATGCTTGGAATGGCTTTAGCAAATGTGTCCATCACTTCTTCCTTGAAGTGTCTTCGATCTAAAGAACACCAAGCCTCTCTCTGAAGTACTCGAACTTCACCCTAGCTAGTGGCTTCATCAGTACATCTACAATCTGCTCGTCTGTCGCAACATACATGAGCTTCACAGCGCCTCTCTGCACCATATCCCTGATATAGTGATATTTGATCTCTATGTGTTTCGACCTGTCATGAAACACTGGGTTCTCGGACAGTTTCACACAACTTTGGTTATCACAGAAGATACCAGTAGCATCCAACGGGAGATCAAATAACTCAGACAGTAGCTTCCGTAGCCATACTTCCTCACAACTAGATGAACAGGCTGCAACATACTCTGCCTCAGCTGTACTCAGTGCTACACAGGACTACTTCCTGCTAAACCAAGAGACCACACTTGATCCCATACTGAAGCAACACCCAGATGTGCTCTTCCTATATGCAGCACTGCCTGCCCAATCTAAATCAACATAACCCTGCAGGTTAAACTTTTGATTCGCTTCATACTTGAGCCCAAAATCCACTGTACCCTTCAGGTACCTCAGAACATGCTTTACAGCAACCAGGTGAACACTCCTCGGATCCGTCAGGAACTAGCTCAATGTGTTCACAGCAAAGCAAATATTTGGTCTTGTGTTCGTCAAGTACATCAAGGACCCAATCATCTGATGATACATAGAGACATCAACTAGCTCAGATGAAGCATCACCAAGAAGCTTCAGATTCGATGCCATAGGTGTGGCCATGGCCTTGCAATCCATCATCCTGAACCTCTTCAGGATCTCTACTGCATACTTCCCTTGTCCAAGGAAGATTCCATCTACACTCTGCCACACCTCCATGCCAAAAACAAATAGTGCATCATCCCCAAGTTCTTCATCTCGAACTCGGCAGTAAGCTTCCGCTGCATGTCGGTAATCAATCTATCTTCACCTGTAACAAACAGGTTATCCACATACAAAAGTAGTATCACTGGATCGCCTTCCTCAACCTTGCAGTAAAGGTTGGAATCCGCTTTACTCTTGGTAAAGCCCAAACTGGATAGAAAGCTGTCTATCCTACCATACTAAGTTCTGCACACATATATGACTACACCATGTTGTCTTGAAATCCATCTAGTGCATCTTCTATTTCATCACTTTTATATTTCTCAATGCTGCCATCTGCAACATGCTTGATCTGATAGATCCATTTGGAAGTCATAACAAACTTCCCTTCACTTCTTGGGACTACATCCCAAACATCATTCTTCATGATCGACGGATCATGGCATTCTTCCCGTATCCTGAGAACTTCAATATCTTCAATAGATAATTTTGTTGATGAACAAATGTTGTAGTTCTTCTTCTGTAGGAGATGGCATACGATCTTTCCTACACAACAAGTTAAATTGCATGATTAGAAAACATCTCACAGTTTTTAGAACAAATTCTTACACATAAAGAAATATGTCATACAGTCATGCAATTATCTTAGCCAATGCTTCAATACAACATGTATCCATATCCCGTAACTTTCTAGATGCCTTCCAATCTCTACCAGAACATTGTTAAGAGTGTGCACAACTCCCAACATGTCAGCAAAGAGGTTTCATTCTAGATAAGTAGCAATGGAATGTTGTACAGTGCCATAGGCCACTTACCCATGTATATTAGTATTATACTGTTCATTAATGCAACTATTCTACTATGCACAATACATATCCTAAGTCTAGGAACATGAGCATATACATCATTGAACAATTTTATTTAAACAAACAAATATGCATGAAATGATAATTAAAATACTTATCTTTGTCTGTTCGTTGGGTGGACTCCCTCTGAGTCTTTTCTTCCTTGTAGGAGTTGTTGGAGTCCTTCTACACCTTCTTGTTGTGGAATGTAGAGAGATGGACAACTCCCTCTGAATATCTGCACCCTTGCAGAAACCACTGGAGTGTGCTCCTTTGCTTTCTTGCAGGAGCAACTGGAGTGTGCTCCCTCTTGATCTTGGCTTCCTGAATTACCTGTTCTTGAACTCATATTCATCCTTGGTCCCTATGCATGCTTATTAGAATCATGATTGTGTTATCCTTGTGGTCTCATATAAAATCATACATTCATTAGTATACTATTAAAACACAATAATCTCAAGCATGTATAGTGATGATCATTTCAAATAGAAATAATAAGCATTAGCATTCAAGGTTTATATAGGATTCTTATGGTTAGTCAAATAATAAGAAACATAACATGTCTAAACTTATAATTACTCAAACATATGACTCTTCGAGTTAGTCATATCATTAATGCATATACCCATGATTATTCAAACTTATGACTTCATGAATAATCATTATCAACAACACAACAGTATAAGATCCTAACACAAGGTAGGATTCTAGCTTGATATAGGAAAAACATACCTGGATTAGCATGCTAGCTATTTATGTCTAACATACCCGCATAATTTCTTCTTGTTCTTTGTCAATGACTTGTGCTAGTAACCTGTATATCTCATAGGTTAACCATTATAAAACCAAGTTATACATACCTTGTAAATGGATCTTCTATGAGATCCATGACAATGGATGAATCTTTGTCCTCATGTCATCATGATCATATGTTCTTGAGCCAGAACATGATTTGTCTTTCTTGGTGTACCTTTCATGTTAGTAGACAACATAAACCTCATACAACACCATAATGCATTAGTACAATCATAAGTGTCAACACCCTAATCAATGAATATTTTTATCGTGCATTCATAGTTTTATTAAGGTGATATGACAAGTCTAAAATCAAGATTGTACTAACCGTAATAACATGAAGACAAACATACCATAAAATTAATCATGAACAAATATCGAAACATACCTTGATGAGTCATACATGTCGAGATCGCTAGCAATCTTCTTATGTAAGGCCTTAGCCTCATCTCCCTCTAAAACAGAAACTTCTTCACTTATGCAAGTGACCAATCCATCTTCTTCTAGGATTAGCCCAATCCACTTGATTTGCAAGAACTGGACCTGGAGCTGGATATGGGTTTGTCAGAGAAACCCCAAAAATTCAAACTTTGAATTTCAAACTTTCGAAAGGATAGAAATATGCGCCTTGATGAGCTGATCAAACTGGTATATTCAGAATTTGAAAACTACAATGTTTCACTCCTCAATTTTGCCTTTGAAGCTTCCAGATTCACTGGACGAGACCCTAAACTGGGGTTTGATGAATCCCACTCTTCTTCCCAATCAAAAGGTTTGACCCAAATCTCTAAGCTTCTATTTTTCTGAGGAGCTTCCAGCCGCGGTCACAGATTTCAAAATTTTCCATTTTTACAGAAGCCCTAATTTTCCACTTTTCTGATCAAAGTCCCGAACTAGGGTCTGATCAATCCCGGCCTTCTTCCCAACCAAAAATTCTGATCTTGGTCTATAAATTTTTATTTTGATGAGTAGCATTCATTCGTGGTCTCCGATTACAAAAATTCCAACTTTCTCCAAAGCCCTAAATTCCGGAAGCCATGAATGAAGGTACTCAAAAATAATTCTGTTTTGACATAAATATGTACCTGATTGTTTCTGGTGTACCTCCAAATTTTTTGATCCACAGGGTTTGAAAAAGTTTTCTGAGATAGCCTGACCTGTTATCTTTCCATCCTGACAGGTCTGACCTCAATTGGATTCTCTGAGAGAGAGTTATGCCGAATGTTGCAACGTGACCTGTTTTGGGATAATACAGGAGAGCGAACTTGTACGGCATGCCACGTGTCACTGTTTCAACTTCGGCCTCTGAAAACGTTTTTTGAGATAGCTAGGCCTGTCATCTTTCCATCCTGATAGGTATGGCCTCAATTGGACTCTCTGAGAGAGAGTTATGCCAAGTGTCACAACGTGACCTGTTTATGGGATAATACAGGAGAGCGAACTTTTACAACATGCCACGTGTCACTGGTTCAACTTCGGCCTCTACAAATTTTTTTTGAGATAGTACAGTCTATGTACTACCTGTCACTTTTACGAAATTTCATTTGGAGCTTCCTAGCCCAAGTTATGACCTTTTTCCCAAGGTCACCTGATTTTGACTCAGATCTGGAAGAGGCCGAAACCCTATATTGTACAGATCATAAATCACAAAGTACAACGAATTAGAGGTTTTCCTTTGGACACAAGATACCTGGAGATTTAATCTTCAACCTGTAAATATTTTAGATCCGAAAACTTCGCCAAAATGGATTTATAGCGAAAGTGCTACGATGACTGGTTTTTTCTATATCAAGTCCTAGCATCGTAAGTGCAACAAGTGTCATACATGCCATATCATGCCTTCTTTCAGGCTAGCTCTGATACCATGTTAAATTTTGTAATGTCCCTTATTAGGAATTTTATTAAAATGGCAATTTTTCACTTTTTCTCCCTAGTTCGACCTTTGACTAGTTTTGATCTCTAGGTCCCAAATTTGCCCCAAATGATCCCAAATCTTCTAAGAAGGTATATGAATGATATTAGAACATAAATATGTGTTTCAGGGATGCCTTTGGACCTTTGAAATACTTCTGCAAATCCTCTTTCAATTCTGGTCAATGTAGGTAACTTTACTAGTGATTTTCCTTTGACTAGTATTGGCCTCTAGGTCTCAAATTGACTCCAAATGCCTTCAAATCTTCAAGGAATATGTATGAATGATATTAGAACTTGAATATGATGTTTATGGATGACATATGTCCACCAAAAGACCTCTGCAAACTCTCTTTATATTCTGGACCAATTATGCAATTTTACTAGTGATTTGGGGTTCAAATCCCCCTGGGGTAAGTACTGAAAATGGCTTCCCAAATGCCTCCAAACCCACTCAAATTTATGAACAGAGGTATGTAATGTGTTAATTATTTTATTAAAGTCTCATATGCACCATTAATGGATTATTACAACTTTTCTCACCCTCCCCCATTCAACTGCAAAAATCCCCAATTCGACCCTTGGGGAAATGGCACTATTTCACCTCCCAATACAACTAAACTGAGTAAAAATGCTTCAAATGCTCAAGTACAGTACATGAAACTTGTATAAGACATCCATGGCAATATATTGATCACAAATATATCATAGAATCATCCATTCATTCGAAATCATCATCAATACATTGGTTCACAACAAGGTAGTGGGGAAATGGCATTGTTCTTCCATTAAAAATGAGATTTATACATTTCTACTTGGAATTTAGACCTGAAACTTTTTGGAGATGAAGAACAGAGTATTTACTTCAGATTAAAAAAGAAATGGGGCATTAAAATCTTCCCCAAAGATTACAATAGCTCACCAAAAACGCCCTCCCTCAAGGATCAAGAATATGCCATCAAAACTGGAAATGGTTGAAGGAGTGAGATGCAATAGAAGAAACCATGAGCTTCCCTGTAGCTTACACCTGTAAATAAAGACTCCATTAAATCTCCAAATGAAAGGTCTGAATGGCCTTTCCAATTACCAACTTGGATGGGAATCTTTCACCCTCGAAATTGGCTAAGGCAAGAAACTAGTCATCCACTAGCTCTCCCTCTTCACAAATGCAATTGCAAATTCTACAAATGATCAAAAGATGCTTTCATTCTTTGTTATTGACATTTATAAAGTTCTAATGTCCTCCATGGGTCGAATTCCTTCCAAGAGACTCATGCCAACTCAAGTTGGGAAGAGATTCCAAAGAACGCCACTTGTACAACAATTCCTAGTTTCCCACTTCCACCAAATCACATGTGGAAGCATCTTAGCTTCCCTAACACCCTTGGGCGCCCTCTTGGAGTCTATTTTTAGCCCTGACATGTCATATATGTCATATGTCAGCCTTCAGGTCTGATTTGTGTCATAGGTGTCATAGCATCTTCATCATTGTTGTCATAGAGCTAGGGAATCTAGCCCAAGTGTCTCACTAACTCCAAATTGCCTCTTCCTCTTCCATGGGAGTTACTCTTCCTCTATATTTCGACCTTGGATGAGTCATGCCATGAATAATACCTTTTGGACTCCCCCAAGTATGTTACCATTCACCTTGAATTCGAATTGGTGAGAGAATGATGCCAAGTGTAGTGGGGAAATCTAGCCATATGTGGGTCCCACTTCCTCCATGTGTCTTCATGATCAAATGCCACTTTGATTTTCACTTGTATATATTTATTTAGATCCTTTATTAAATATTTATGCCACTCTAATGTTCAAACATCATTTATTATCCCCATTATTCCAAATCCCAAAGCTTCCACCCCAAACCTAGGAAACTAGTAATTTTCCTCCTTGGCAATTATTTGACCTTTAACATCAATTTTACAAACTCTAATGAATATGGCTAATGTGATTAGGACATTGTGACCCAATTCCAAATTTGGGACATGAAAAATTTTTAGAATTTACTTCAATCTGATCTAGGATCTTAACTGAGAGAACAACATGTACAGCATATCTACAGCATATCAATCATGGAGACAATAATGCAATCACACAAGAGACACAAAGATTTACTTGGGGAAAACCATAAAGGTGAAACCTCAAAGATAGATAGAGCAATGATACAACCAACCATAATAGATAGACACAACCTAGCAGCAGATCCTCCTCCTCCATAAGTGCACCACTCCTCCTTGAGTGCATGAGTGAGAAGTGAGTGAGTAAATAGAGTGCCTCCCGCACTCTATTTATACTTGACTTGACTTGCCTTTTTACCTAACTCATGTAGTCTCGAACTTAACCACATAACATAATGCTGACTGGGCCGACCCCCAATAGGGTGGTCTAATAACCCTTTGACCCACATGGCCGACCCCCAATAGGGTGGTCTAATAACCCTTTGACCCACATGACTTATACAGGGCCGACCCCAAACAAGGTGGTTTAATAACCCATCAAGTATAAGTTACGACACTTACAATATAAATGACGACACCTCCGTATAGAGGAATAATAACATCTCTATAGGAATACAATATACATATATGTGAAATACATTCCGAAGTTACATATACATCAACATAAACATGGGAAATTTGACCATATGTGGATGGGGCCATATATTATTGCAGCAAACCAAGGGATAAACTCCTTCATCCTTGAACACCAAGATGGATATGCCTGGTCAGGAGGTCCGGTCAATGGAAGATTTTTAAAGCATTACCTATCCTAGAGGAACCATGTACCTCATGTACCATAGCGTGTACATATTTTCATTTTTCACAGTTGTTTTGAAGTTTTTAACGGCAAACCAGGAAGACTTGAAGCTCGAAGTGAAGGCCCTAAGGTCTGAAAGGGGAAGCCATGTTTTTATTTTTTTAATTTTCAGCCTAGATATGAAAGTAGGTGCAGTTTCAATTTCAGTTTCTAGAGAAATTTTTCAGTCTACGGTTTGAAAAATCTTCCCAATGGATTAGGCACTTAGTCTACGGAGTTCTTTTCTACCTCACTGGGAGGATCGCATCCCCGGTTGGAGCTAGTTGTTAGCACCTATTTATTTTTTGCAGCATAAAAACTGAATGTGAAAGGTGGAGGGTTAAGCAACTACCTGATGGAAGCTTGAAGTAATCTCCATCCTCGATGGCTAGGTGATAAGACCAGAAAAGAAGAGGTTTAGAAGGACCCAATCCAATAAAAATGGAATAATTTCGAAGTATGGGTATTAATATGCAAGTGAAATCGAGTAATGGGATAAAAAGACCCTAAGTCCTATAGTCCACATATAAATAATGAAGAGGTTAAGTGCCATGCAGGTAGGCACTGTCGATCAAGCGTAGGCGCGAGATCAACGGATCATGTTGATAGTCGCATGGCCGATTTGCAAGGAAGAAAAGTATTAAGCAGATGCGATGGGATTTTCCCTCCGGACAGATGTCAACTCTGGAAAGGCGTCGCAAGGAGGCAAAGTGGTAAAAAGGGCTATTTCAAGCCCATGCGATGCCGCGATGGTGGGACAGGACATTAAAGATCTACGATGGAGAATCCCTCCCCTCCAATCGGACGGTACGCAACATATGTGGTTCGCCAATATATAGGTCCCCCCAGATCAATGGTTAAAATGACAAGGAGAGCCACATCAACGACTAGTGGAGATTGGAAGTGCACAGAAGATAATAGGGAGGACCCCACCAGCAGACGGATGATTTAGGAGTTAAATGGAGAGTAAAGCCTCACCATGGATGCACGTTTGAGAAGAGATGATGGTTCTCATAAATAGTCGCATCAAGAAATAGCACACTAGATAGACGAAAGGCCAATGCGATGGAATTTTCTTGCCAGGCAGGTGTCAACCCCAGCACCTGTTGCACGGTGAAACGGCGGTATAGGAAACCATTTTGGATGTATGCGATACCACCTCGAAGATGCATACGGATAAGATGAACATCCTAGATGAGAACTAGAAAGATGATCTGACGGTGGAGATAGAAGGGTTGTCAAATCAGTAGGTAAAGGGAACCCAGATCCGACAGTGGAAACTGAGCACGTGGGAGATCAATGGTTGAGATTGAAAGACAGTTGGCCAAGGAAGCCGAAGGTTATGGAAATACGGTTATATATATTAGAACGCCCATAAAAGTTGACATTTGTTTCGAATCCTATCGAAGTCATAAAAGTCTCTGGGCGTGTGGTAGACGACGAAGACGATAGAACCTTTGATAGGGTGCGTTCAGAGCTTCCAAAGTGACAGGTAGGACCGTGTAACCGCCTTTCTCTGAAAATTTAAGTCTTTTATAGTCATAAGATGGGGCAAAAGCATGTTTCTACCAGTTCTAGGGTTAAGGTATCCATGGAATATAGGGATGGTGATGTGTTTGACACATACATTCGGCTCCCTGTCCCAGAGATCAAGAGAACATTGGAGGCCTTACATTAGAAAGGTCTGGATATACATGGGGTTTTTAGGTCATCATTTGTTTCCTTTTTCCTTGACCAGGTAGCATCTTTCCCTTAATTTGTATCATGGTGTTCCTTGAATTAATCAGAACCCTAGAGGATACTTATGGATGCCCATCAGTCTAGAGTCGTCTGTGTTATAGGTTCGTCGGTTATTAGGAATTATTTTTTCATCTCTGAGTCACCGAACCTTGAGTTGGAAAGTTTTTCTGAAGAGTCTGTTGTTGCCTTGTTTCGCCAAATTACCCTCGAAATCCATCAAGCTTTTTTAGCTACATGCCTAAAACCCAGCTCATAAATTGCAGAAAAACCGTACCCCTTGAATGTCAGCCTTTTTTATGACAATTCACAGTTGGTTCTTTCCTTGGTGGCTCAATTTTTAGGATTAGATACAGATCTGTGGGTAACCAAAGTCCAGTTGTGTTTACTTTTTAGGATTAGCATTAGTTTGGCAAGGTCTGAAAATGGGCTCATCCCATCCCTTAAGTTTGATGAATTTTTGGTAGAAATAATACATGTACAGTTGAGCAGCTTCCCAAATGCTAGGTTTTTCAGGTACCAGACACAGCTTATGAAAATGATTATGTACAGCAGCGCAAAAAGCCTGCATTTTTCCCCACTGCTTGAAGCAAATGCTTTGATAGACAATGTCTTTAACTATTTAAATTATATCTTACCTCTTATTTACAAAGTCATCTTTGGGGAAGAATTGCCTAGGGTATTTCCCGAGATGAAAACAATGATGCAGTTGAAGAGCGAACTGGCTATCGGTGACTGGTTTCTATTGAAGGATGTTACAGTCATTAGGTTGTATGGTTTTGTGCAAGAGCCCTATGTTTTTCCTGCTTTTCTGACATTGCGAATCTTCACTCTTGAGTTTATCAAGCATAAACTGATTCTGGAAGAGGAGCAGTTCCTGAAATTTAAGAAGAGCGTTGATGTAAAATACCCTTGGAAGGTGGGTTCTTTCGTGGTAAAAGGCAAGGAAGCTCTGCAGGATGTAGAAGAGGTATTGAAACCTCTGGGGTTCAAGAAAGATGTGGCAGTTGAATACGACCCCTTGCACATCATTTTGAAGAGAAGGAAAGGATGTAATCTAAGTGCTTTTGAACATAAGGAGCCAGAAGGGGCATTAATGGGGTGGAATTTGTTACACTGGGAACCCGAGGCGGAGGAGGTTATGGAGTTGCGGGAAGGAGATCTAATGCTATCCGATTTTATAATGGACATAGATCAAGTGCCGAACACTGTGGAAGTGGGCCGAAAAAGAGACTTGGAGGAAGTTCGAGATATTGATACTGAAGTGGGAAGTGGAGACAAGCGGCTTAAAGTGGAAACACAAGTTGAAGTAGTTGTTGCAACCACCCAAGCCGAGTCAGTTGTTTCTCCCACTAAAGAAGAGTTGGTCGTTGTAGTGGCTCAAGAAGAATTGACTGTTCCGATGGGTGGTGAGAGAGAAGATAATGAGGGATCTTCAGCTCCTAGGGTCCAGATTAAAGAATATATTTTTCAGGATGGTAGCGAGGGTGATGAAACGAGCAAATTTCGGTCCAAAGCCAACCTGTGCAAACAATATGGACAAAATAAACAGGCCTCGGCCCAAAGGCTATTTGATTTGATGTCAAGGGCTAGGAATTTGTCTAGTACCGAAGCCTCCTTAATGACCAGCAGATACATGAGGGATAACACTTTTAACCTGGCAGTGTTGACAGTGGACAAAGTGACTGAGATGAGGGTCAATTGGGAAAAGATACCGGTGCCGGATAAAATCCAGTTCCACAAGCAGACTGTGGATTTTATATATGAAGATTTTATAAGAGCGGCATTGAAGGGTGACAACTTGGAAGTTACTATGAGAAAGTTAGAGAGCCAATTGAACAAAGAAAAAAGTGAAAACCGAGCTCTTCAACAGCAGGTCAAGAAGATGCAATTTGACATAGTTATAAGTGACAGTGGAGGCAAAACCATGAACAAGCTATTGGCTGAGAAAGATAAGCTAATTCTAAAACTGCAGAAAAAGGAGAAAGTTCATAATATCCGGCTAATCGAAGCTCCCGAAGAAACAAACTTTGAAATGTAAAAGGAAGCCTTGTCTAAAGAATTAAGTAATTGTAAAGCAGAGTTGCTAAAATTTGCAGGGAAGGAAGATAATTGGAAAAAGGAGAAAATGAGCCCAGAAAAGTAGCTTGATGACTTAAAAAGTAACTTGTCCAAATTGGACATGCGTTCTACCAATATGAACCAAAATGGAGATAATAGTAGTACTGACATCCTTGTGCAGGCTATGTCTCACATTAGCCTGGAGGATGTGGAAATCAAGGAGCTGAAGGAAAAAGCTCAGAGGTTGGAGGAGGAGAATGAAAAGAAGGAAGAAGAAGCAAAGACCCTCCGAGATAAGCATAATGAATTAGTTGATATCAATAAGAATCTCACCCACCAAGTTACAGGACAAGCAGTTTTGCAAGGTTGCAAACATTTAGTATGGGATCGAATTATTAAAGAAGCTGAAAGTTTTAGACCATACCTGGAAATTATAAGAGTAAAGGAGAAAACAATCAGTGATCTTTTCACAGGTTGTGCGGCTGCAAGAGAAACTCTTATCCGGAAGCCCAAGGAAACAGCATTGAATGCTATTACTTTTTTTAATAGTTTATTAGAGGAGGAAAGGATCAACTTGAATATTGGAAACCAGATCATGGCAATTGCAGCAGCACGGAGAGTTCTGGGGAAGTATGCATAGGTTCAGGGCGTGGAAACTAGAGTAAAGGAAATGAAGAGACAGGTAGCGGATTTCAAAAGATCGTTTGATAAGCTGGTTGAGATGGGGCTACCATCGTTCTGGGGTAATAATCAAGATTTAATCTCCCAAACTGGTTATAAAAACTTTCTCTAGAACATAAGGATGGATCACACCAAGTTCAAAAATCGAAACCAGCTGTTTATTGGTAGAACTTTGATGGAAAAGATCTCTGAAGATTTTGAAATCTTGAACCGGTTGGTCACCATTGGTGAAAGAATCCCTCTAATTTTCCTTGCAGAGCACATTAAGATCCGATTTATGGTAAAGGAGATGACGAATTATGACCTCCCTTCTGCTGAGCTATGGACTACTGTGGAAAGATACAGAAAAATGAAATACACTCTCTGCCCTCCACAATAGTTGTTGGCTTTTAAATAGTTGTTGTTTATTTGAAAATCAAAGATTCCTAAGATACTTTTATTTTTAAATGCAATTTGTAATATTTTTTTAGGTGACTATGAAAATAGTCAGCTGGAACAATCACTTCGTTATCTTTTATCTTTGTAGTTGAAAGTAAATATAATGTGGTAAAAATACCGGTAGAGATGAAAAGCAGTTAGACTGGTTCTACCCGTTTCTGTTTTTGTAGAGATAAGTGACAAATAAATCCTGATGAAGTGTCACTCAGTTGCAACAGTTTTCAGTTTTCATGGATCGAGTATAAGGCTCAGGTCATCTATATATGTGATGTAATCGAATGAAAAAGGGTTGAAAATCTTATTTGAAAACTTTTTGGAATTTTGAAAATCAGTCTGTAAGACATTTTGAGCTGTTTAATCAAGTTTGCAGAGTCGAGCCTGCGTTTTTCAGGGATTCTTGTGTAATTGGTCTAGTAGTCTGTCTTTCTTTTTCCTATGTTAATTGTGCTTCTTTCATCGTTACTCCATGTATGTAATATTTCTTCATGCTTGGTGCATTGTAGTAGTTAAGTGGAATTCATAGAAATTATGCTCTACTTAATCTCATTCCAAGTATTTCACCATTTATTCTCTACTAAAGTTGGTGCAGGATTCATCATCGTATGGCTTACATCAATGGATTGTTCTTTTCTCTTCTGTTTCACCAATTAAAATCTCTTTGACTACTAGCTTCTTACTACCTCGCCCTTGCGTGAATGCATTCACAAAGCCTTTGTGAATAATTTTGAAGGTTTGTTTAATGCGACTCCATTGCCCAAATAGAGATTCATATGTTTCATCCAAACAACGTTTAAATCATTTTTTGTTCCAACAGAAATCTGATATTCTGTGTATGTTGTAATTGAATATTTTAAATGATGAATACTGGTGTACATTTTCATTGTTGACACCTTTTATTATTACAGCTTTTCATGATCTTATAGAGAGAGCCCTCTCTGTTTGTGTTGGGTCAGTAGCACAAGCTAAAGATTGGTTAGTGGTTACCCTGAATTGCCTTCTCTCACAACCTTGGGGGTTAACTTGGGTGTTAACAAATTGGCACCATTGTCGGGGACGTGATTGTTTTATTATCCCTGGGAGAACGACAAAGGATTCTAAAGATTCAAAGAAAGGATAGATCCCTAAGGGAAAATAGAGATTTCCATATTTTTAGACGGTTGTGCATTTTTTCCCTGACGACTCCACTCGTAAAGATTTACATTCAAGAAAGACTCCACTGGGGAAGATCGACGAGCCAAGTTCATTTCTAAAGAAAATCTCAAAAAGGCATCCTATCCTCAAGAAAGATCCATACGAGAGGTAATCCTATTTCCAAAATTCTGTTGAGTGTGGAAATTCCAGAAATATTACTTAGACATAAGACCGAAAAAGATAAAGCTAGTACTTCTAGCATTGAAAGAATTGGATTCAAGGAAGAACTACCTGTTCTTCAAGAGTTGGGTATAGAGATAGATATTGGGAAGCCTTTCCCAAGATCAAGATCTGATTCTTATCTAAGCCTAGGTGAAGAAGGTCTGAATGCACCTGAGTCCTATTTGTTAGATCCTGTCTGGCTTAAGCTGCAGAATATTATCAAAGCCGAAAGAGCTAGACCTGGTTTTCAGATCCCTCAATCTCATACCACAATCCCTGCAAGTAATCCTGCCCAGAATATCCATCCCCAAGCTCTAAATCCAGCTAGAACCATGGCTGCTAGATTCACACCATTGGCCCTACTAGTTGTTTTGCATGACCTCCCACAGAACTACGCCCGGAAAATCGTCTCTTATGATGGAGAGGGAGGTTTTTCTGCCAAACAACATGTAGACAGATTTGAGGATTTTATTGATTTGGAGGAAGTAGATCATGATGATTCTAAGATGAGGTTGTTTGCTCAGAGTTTATTTGGAGAGTCCAATAAATCGTTCAGGCAATTGCCGAATGCTTCTATCAATGATTTTGCAGCCTTTAATACATTGTTCTTAGAGTGGTGGGAAACGATAGGGAGTCCTGCCCTAGTCTTGTCCCAATACAACCATTTGAAGAAAGGAGGTTTTGAATATGTTCATGAGTTTTCTGCTAGTTTTATGAGGGCCTATAATTCTATTCGAGATGACCTAAGACCCTCAGTAGGCACTGCAAAGCTCCATTACGCAAATTCCTTTGATGGAGATTTCTCATGTACATTAAGAGAGAGAAAATCTGCCACCCTGCTCGCTATGCTAAAGAATGCCATAGAGGTGGAAGCCAACATGATGGCTTTAGGGAAAATAAAGGGAAAAACAAAAGCAGATAAAAAGAAGAAAGAAGTCCAAGCCTCTACCTCCTCCTCTTCTAGTGATGCCAAGTTTGATAATATGATGAAAACCATGGAAAAAATGATGGATAGGTTAGCCATGGAAAATAAACCTCCTGCTAGAGAGCATCCTGAAAATCAAATAAAAAATCCTAACTTTAGAAGGCCACCCCCTCCAAGCAATCCAAGAAATCAAGAAGGCCACCAGATAAGTCCTCCCGTCCCTGAAAATTTGGTGGATGAAGAAGGACCTGAAGACCCTTCTAGAGACTAGATCCATCTCTTTGACACCCTAGACCATGAAGTACATTTGACGCAAAGGGAACATGACTTTTTCACGATGGGGAATGCTAGCAAAACTGTTGAATTTGATTCTGAGCAGTACCAAATGGGTTACATGAATGTTGTAGATGACATCCAAAGAAAGATGAAGTTAAGGAGCAGGGAGATACCAATAAGTGAAGGGAAGTCTTCCCATATTCAGCTCTCCAAGACTCGGTAGAATATGGAGAAGCTAAAAGAAAAACAACCAGAGGTTTTTGCACAGAAAACCTCAGAAGATAAGGGGCAGCATTCTAAAGAAGGTAGGAAACCAGAAGTTGTTGAAGTAGTGAGGCCAACTTCAACGTTCAGTCTGAAGGATGAACTATCCAAGGTGAAGATCTCTATCCCCTTAAATGAGCTGTTAAGAAATAATGAATATAGGGAAGAGATAACTAGCATGGTAAAAGGACAGGCAGATGGTCCACAGGACATGTTGGAAGTAACAGATGATGCCCCCACTATAATTTTTGGTTCCAAGCTAGAAGAACCAGATGATGAAGAAGTCCCTCCCTTTTATTTGAGTTTGAATATCCATGATAAGGTATTACACAATGCCCTAATAGATTATGTGGCTTCACACAACCTAATGCCAAAATCAGTGGTGGATCAGTTGGGGTTACAAGTCACCAGACCCTACAAAGACCTATATTCTTTTGATTCCAGAAAGGTACTATGTTTGGGTTTGATTAAAGATGTAGTAGTGACCCTTGCCCAAATTCCATCTAAGAGCATTATGATGGATGTAGTAGTGGCTAAGGTGCCTGCTACGTTTGGGATGTTGTTGTCAAGGTCCTGGGTAAAAACGTTGAAGGGACCCATGAAAATGGACTTATCTTATGCCACTATACCACTTTTTGGAGGCAATAGAAGGCTATATAGAGAGAAAAGAATGGCCTATGTGGTTAGTAGTGACGACAAACCTTAAAATCACCCCATATACATTGTAGACACAGACATAGGTTCCTCTATTTTCTTCAATGATGGTCCACATACTGACCCTGTGCCCCCATTTTTCCACGAAGTCAAGGAAGACAGGGAGTTTGCAGCAAGGTATGAGGCCTTAAAGAGGCAGAAAAATAAGGAAGGGATGTGGAAGATGTACTTTGATGGATCACTGAGCAAGAATGGTGTTGGTGCAGGGGTTTGGATCATACCTCCCGACCAAGAGTCCAGAGCCCTATCATACAACCTAACTTTTGAGTGTACTAATAATGTGGCTGAGTATGAAGCTCTGCTCCTGGGACTAAGAGCTTTGAAAGATTTGGGAGCAAAAAGGATACATGTTTTTGGAGATTCAGAATTGGTGGTCAATCAAGTAAATGACAGCTATCAGGCAAAACACCCCCGGATGAGGGCCTATAGAAATGAAGTCTGGGATATGTTTGGGAACTTTTTACCGAACACAAAATCTGGGGGATCCCGAGATTTGAAAATAAGGTGGCAGACTCTTTGGCCACTACTGCTGGTGGTTTTAAGACTCCTATCTTTTCTCGGGAGAAATATGAGGTGGAGTTGGTGAACAGGCCATCTATTCCAGATAATTCTAAATACTGTAAGGTATTTGATGATGATTTACAGATTAAGAGGTTCTTGGAGTTGTCTGATGAGTTTGCAAATGTTCAGATTGATATTGAAAATGAAAACTTGGAAGGTCATGTGGACCAGGAGCAGTCAGAAGATGAAAAGAATGAAATCAAAGGGTGGAAAAACATGCTTGGTGGGAAAGATATTGTTCAATTAAAGAGTAATTATATCCCCAAGGGATTGATACCCCTGGAGAGGTTGTTTGACCAGAATGATGTAGCAAAAAACTCGAAGTTTGAACCTCCCAGAGATGCGGTAGAAGACCAGAACTTGTGTACGAAAGAAGAGCCTCAAATGGTAAACCTGTCTAAGAAGCTACATGCTAAAAAGAAGGAGCGATATGTAGAGTTGATGAAAAAATATGCTACCGCGTTTTACGTGGAGTTATGAAGAATTAAAAGAATATGATACCTCTATAATATAGCATTCTATTCCAATCAGACCGGGAGAGAAACCTTTCAAGCAAAAGTTAAGGAGGATAAACCCTAAACTGGTGCCTGTGATAGAAAAAGAGACCAGAAGATTATTTAATGCAAAAATCATTGTCACTTTGAGATTCTCTCAGTGGATAGAAAATCTGGTTCCTGTAAGAAAGAAGAATGGTGAGATTAGAATCTATATAGATTTCAGGAACCTGAACAGAGCTTCACTAAAAGATAATTAGCCCCTGCCTGAAATGGAGCATATATTACAAAAGGTAGTAGGGGCAAAAAGGATCTCTACTATGGATGGTTTCTTCAGATACAATCAAATCAAGGTCTACCCTGAAAACCAAGAGAAGACTGCTTTTACCACTCCTTGGGGTACTTTCAAGTATGCGAAGATGCCTTTTGGGCTGATGAATGCAGGAGCTACTTTCCAATGGGAGATGGATATAGCATTCGCTGAGGAGAAGGATAAGTTCGTGGTTGTATACATGGATGACATAACAGTATTTTCAAAATCTGATGAAGAGCACTTGAAGCATTTGGAACAAGTTTTTAAGAAATGTATAAAGTATGGTATTTCCCTTAACACTAAGAAATCACATTTTGCATTAGAAGAAGCTACGCTCTTGGGTCATATTATTTCCAAGGAAGGTATGAAAATCGACCCTGAGAGGGTTAGTGCCATTTAGAAAGTTGGGAAGCCAAGAAGAAAAAAGAAGGTGCAGTCTTTCGTCAAGCAAGTGGGTTTTCTGAGAAGGTTCATTCCTAGTTTTGCAAAAATTATGATGAATATCACCAATATGTTAAGAAAGGAAAATCAGGTAAAGTGGACTGAGGAAGCAAGAAATTCATTCAAGGGAATTAAGAATGCTATCACTGAAGCCCTGGTATTAGAGAGTCCATATTTGTCTAAATATTTTTTGATTTTTTCTTACGCTTCAGAGCATACAGTAGCAGGAGTGCTGTTACAAAAAAATGCCCAAAACGTTGAGCAGCCAATTGCTTTTTTCAGCAGGGTGCTGAGAGATGCAGAACTAAAATATGATATCATGGAAAAGCAAGCTTATGCCTTAATCAAGTCACTGAAATATTTCAGGGTTTACATCCTCCATTCACACATCATTGTCCCAAACAGTGTTGTGAAGGGTATCCTCACCCGAGCAAACCTCGAAGGAAGAAGAGCCAAATGGATTGTTGTATTGCTAGAGTACGACCTAGAGATAAAACCTACCAAACTGATAAAGGGGCAAGGGTTAGAAAAATTAATGACCAAGGCCAACTGTGATTCTTTGCAACTGAACTTCTTACAAGATTATTCAAATCAGCTGGATGTAGTAATATAGGTGAGGCCAAAATTCACTGCATTCCCTTGGTATGCTAACATTGTGTATGTATTACAAAACTTACAAGCTCCTCCAGGGTTAAGCAAGAGCAGGGGCAAAGCTGTGAAACGAAAGGATACGAAGTATTGTATTATGAATCAATTTTTGTATTGGAAAGATCCTGGAGGTGTGTTGCTGAATTGCTTGCTAGAGGAAGAGGATAAACACACAACGGAAGAATTCTACAAGGGAGACTATGGTGGACATCATTCGTGGAAGGTAACAGTTAACAAAATCTTGAGGGCTCGTTTCTACTGGCCTTCCATGTTTTCAGATGTATATAAAGAAACTGTTTCTTGTCACCAGTGTCAGATTTTTGAAGGAAAAAGAAAAGTTGTTTCACTTCCCCTTCACCCTGTCATAGTGGAGGCACCTTTCCAGCAATGGGGCTTAGACTTCATTAGATAAACCCTAACTCCTCAGGGCAGCATAGATGCATATTGACAGCCACTTACTATTTAACTAAGTGTATAGAAGCCATACTAACTAGGAAAGCAACCGAAAGTGTTATCATGGATTTTCTGGAAGATAATATCCTGTCAAGATTTGGGTGTCCTAAAAGAATAGTGACAAACAACGCACCTGCATTTTACTCTAAGAAAATGATAACTTTTTGTCACAAATACCATATCAGCCTGAACCATGCCACGACATACTACCCTCAGGGAAATGGACTAGCAGATTCATCCAACAAAAGCCTAGTAAGAATCATAAAGAAGTTGTTAGAGGAAAATAAGAGAGCTTGGCACACAAAACTGAAATATGCTCTATGGGCTATTAGAATAAGTACAAAGAGGGCCATTGGGATGTCTCCTTTCCAACTAGTATATGGAGCTGAGGTAGTTTTTATGGCATCTCTAGGGTTGTCGGTTATGAGGTTGTTGCAGGGGATAGAAGAAGAACCAATCCACATGTAGAGAAGGGTAAATCAGATAGTCGAGCTGAATGAACTAAGAACTAAAGCATATGACAAAGTACATGGGCATCAGGAAAAGATAAAAGAAGCTTTCGACAGGAAAGCCAAAGAAGATGAATTTCAGGTGAATGATTTGGTCCTGAAGTGGGACACCCCTAGGGAGGATAAACATGGGAAATTTGACCATATGTGGATGGGGCCATATATTATTACAGCAAACCGAGGGATAAATTCCATCATCCTGGAACACCAAGATGGATCTGCTTGGTCAAGAGGTCCAGTCAATGGAAGATTTTTAAAGCATTACCTATCCTAGAGGAAGCAGGTAACTCATGTACCATAGCCTGTACATATTTTCATTTTTCATAGTTTTTTTGAAGTTTTTAATGGCGAACCAGGAAGACATGATTCCCGAAGTGAAGGCCCTAAGGTCTGAAAGGGGAAGCCATGTTTTTATTTTTTGAATTTTCAACATAGATATGAAAGCAAGTGCAGTTTTTCAGTTTCAATTTCTAGAGAAATTTTTTAGTCTAGGGTTTGAAAAATCTGCCCAATGGATTAGGCATTTAGTCTACAGAGTTCTTTTCTACCTCACTGGGAAGATAGCATCCCCGGTTGGAGCCAGTTGTTAGCACCTAATTATTTTTTGCAACATAAAAACTAAATGTGAAAGGTGGAGGGTTAAGAAACTACCTGATAGAATCTTGAAGTAGTCTCCATCCTCGATGGCCAGGTGCTAAGACAAGAAAAGAAGAGGCTTAGAAGGACCCAATGCAATAAAAATGGAATAATTTCGAAGTATGGGTATTAAAATGCAAGTGAAATCGAGTAATGGGATTAAAAAGACCCTAAGTCCTATAGTCCGCATATAAATAATGAAGAGGTTAAGTGCCATGCAGGTAGGCATCGTCGATCGATGGGCTTTTCCCGCCTGTATTGGAGAAAACTCACTATGGCTTGGGAATACCACAACAGACACATGACTACCAGAAATCTACTCAATTCTCAAAACAATGCTATTATAAATGACAATGTTAAAACAATGGAGAAATGTAACCAACCTCGATCCAACGTTTGATGTAGATCCCCATTGGAGCTTTCAATCCGCGCACATCCAAGCACTTGTAATCTGCAAATTAGTCTTGACAACCAATATTTAACAAGTACATGTGATATATATATGACATTAACATTATCAATAACAATGATCCATAATATCATAAGCAAATGTAACCCAATGTATAATAAACGACATTCACACCATGAATGGACGAGAATATGAGTATTTCTATTAATGAACAAGAAGAAGTACAAAGTGATACGACCTCTTGCCGGCAACCAATCTGAACCAAGATCTAGATCAATCCACTTGTGCCTCCACCACTTCAATCCTCCATGAAAGGCAAACTCAAACTAGCAAGGAGTTTTGAAGGTGAACGTAATTGGTTCACAACTACAAGGATCAATGAGTGCAAACTCAAGATAGGGAAAAAATCCACTAGAGTGCCTTTACTATTCTCTTCTTCCTCCCTTCCATAAGCCATATGTGTTCAATATATAGTCCTCTCAAAGGTAGGTGAAAGGACTCATCGAGACGTTACTTGGGAAAATGGAGATCCAAAGGTCACCCAATGACCACTTTTGGGGAGTAAAAAGTAATAAGATAGTGGTTTTTACCATTTTACTTGATACCCGCGGGCTATAGGGATGCAACTCATGGATACGCATGCTATAGTGATGCAACATGCGGGTAGGAACAAAAATAGGATAGACTGGTATCACTGAAGGATGAAAATGGATCTGAGTCACTGAAATGGATCCTACAGGCCAGAGAATGTTGATGCTCATAGGGTGGAAGATTTCTGTGTAACAGATGCCCCCTAATGTGTGAGGTCAGAGACTGAAATGTGCTACGATGGCCGAAATACATTATAAAACTCAGAAGTGGAGTGATGGAGACACAAGTGGAAAGAACGGCTCACTCGTCATAATACAATAGTATCTCAGAATACATGTCGTTATAGTACAACAATCTGATACAATGGCCATGAATAGGCAGTACATAATGGATATATGTCATAAGTGATCATAGCCATGATCCCTCTATAGTAAGATATGGTCTTCCGCTGAAAAGAAGACAACTGGTGCAAACTGGAGGTACAAACTGTTGAAATCTGAGAGGTGATAGCTCAGATGTAAAGTCAAAGTCATATGTAGCATACTGAATGCCACAATTGCTAGGGGTCTTCTACACAAGTCTTCGATGGTGCAAGTCCCATCAAGTGAATAAAGGAGTTGGGGTCGAACCTGATGAGACATCGTCTGATTACCGGTCATTGATGTATACCGTTAACAGATGCAAGATGACCCACCGATAATGAAAATGGGCATCAAGGCACAGAGTACAATCATTAGAGTGTGAATAAATGGGTTGAAGTCAAACACTAGGATGAATCCATCGATCAGGGGACAGTGATGTATTCCCAAAACTGTCGATGGTGAGAGAACCGGCCACTAATGACTGCAAGCCTCAAGGTACTCAATCGAACTCTAAGCCTGATGTCCTGGAATAAATGAGTTGAAGTCGACGGAATGAGACTCGTTGGAAGGAGGGCATTAAGGCATCCCCCATCAACCAGCACGAGGTACTAGCAATGCTGAAAGATTTGGAAGATCTCAGGTGAAACGGACTGACTCAATAAGGATGGCCGATATGCAATAGTCAAGATATCTAAGGAGTGGCTGACACTGGTTTCAAGACTTCCTTTGAAAAACAGCATGAGCAGATGGATAGACTCAGGCAACATAGACTTGACATAAACTGTGCAATGCAAGAGGCATTACAAAGGGATCCATAATGACTGGAAGCTTAACCAATCGGTGGAGAAAACTGAAAAACAAGTACAACTCCTAAGGCCCAACTATAGTCCCAACTCATAATGTACGAAGTGGAATGAATGCTCTGTTCAAAGGAGACACCATAATCCCATCCGGATTTTTGGAATATTTGAATTTTTTTGTCTTTTTCATATTTGGGAAAAGCTTGAAAAAGAATAAAATTGCTTATAGTACAACAAGTGAGGGAACGAGTGTCAAATAGCTAGCAGACTAGTCCCAAGTAGTGGAACATACCTATGCTCAATGCAAGGAAGTGCATGCAGGATGTGGATACTTGGGGGGGGTGTTCTCTCAAGGTCAAAGGGTCATCAAATTGTGAAGGGAAAATATATAAGCTCTGCAGGGCTCGACAAGGAAAGTGCTCAGGCACCATGCTAACAATTGAGTAAGCGGGAGCCGGCACAAGGCTCAAGCGGCAAGCAGGATGATGCAATGCAATCACAACATAAGTGAAGGGAGTCCTTAAGGGAAATGGCCAGCATAAGACAAAGTAGACTATGAGTCTTCATCGCAATGTCATGGCGTGACTACAAAGGACTCCCAATCCTGAGGATAGACAACGGCATGGGCACCAAAAGCATAATGGGGTTCTAACTAGGGTACCCATGTTCGGGAAATCCCTACCGCCACATGATGACATTTCTATAACAGTGTGAAGGTTCTGTGTCATTCACGAAGCGGGGTCGCACCTAGGGTTTATGAAAAGTGGTCAAAGGTCAAATGCATAATGCATGTGGAAATGGCATCTAACCTATATGCCAGGTGTGAAACGTACCTGTCGTAGGTGTGAAATGGATCAGAACAACTCTTGTCGAGGAAATCTATTGAAAAAACACTACTCCATGACACGATATTAGTTCACAAGGGCTCAAAATGGCAAAAACTATAGAAAAGTGGGTCTACAAAATTATAAATAGCAATAAAATTTAATAATTTTCGATTCATTTGCACTATTCACCATTTTGGAGTTAAGTGGTAAGTTTGCACCTGAAACTTCAAGTGTCGATCGTGGGAGCTACGAGCAACCTTTCAGCGAACCATCTGGAGAAGGTTAGTGGTCACTGCCATACCTTTCATTTAAGTGTTTTTATTTCAATTTTGGTTGGTGGGATTTTTTGTTTGGCCAAGCCCTAAATGGCTTCGGCGCTACCCGTGGGCTGTAAGAATGCGAGTCGCGGGTAGGGCATCAAACGCGCAGTCAAAAAACTGACTACCCGCGTCTACCCGCACCTGTCTACAATATAGCCCGCGGGTACGGCCGTGAAGAATTTTTTAAGCATGAAACTGACTAAAAATCTCTTGCTTTGCACTCCATAATGGTTCTACAGTGGAGGGAGAGAGAGCATGACCAGGTAGATGAGGCCGTGTGCAACGATTTGCAAGCATGTAGCTTATATAAATACAGGAGTCTCAGGGGCTTAAGGGCCCAAAACCTACTATTCCGTCATCTGATCAACTACTGGGATGTGGATGCTCAACACTTCATCCTCAACGGGAAAACACTAACACTAGATGTAGAGGATATCTATTTCATTACAAGTTTGTCCCGTAGAGAGGAAGTGGCTAGTCCTCGATCACGGACCGTGGGTGGTGGGATCACTGTGCAAGACTACATAGTACGGTATTGGCCTGCCAACACATGACCAGTGGGAAGTCAAGTGCCAGTCAACCTCATAGCGGATCTGAGTACAAAGATCATTGTGGCTACTTTGGTGCGGATTACGGGATCCAAAGCACTACATCAGGCATCTAGACCAGTGATGTTCTATGCATCACAATGCTTGCAGCCTACTATATTCGACTGGTGTACTACTTTGCTAGTGTCTATGAAGACACAACTGACAGAATGCAAAGAGGGGAAGGCCAAAAACTTTGGGTATGGTAGCATCCTCTGCAGTCTCTTCTTTGAGAGGGTTCCGGGACTTAGCCCGAGGGTGGATGTCCCTCCTCACAGTCTCTGAGATCCAGCCCTGACCCGGTGGGCTGAGATATTGACACGACAGGGTGGTGGCCGTCTGGCGTCACCATATACTGAGGAGTTCTTCCACTGGTGGAACCGGCAGGTGATTGCTATCGAGGACTACCCGTATGCGGGGATCGACTTCAGACAAGACCGTGACATGTCGCTCCCACCAGGCGCAGCTTTCAGAGACATCGGTGAGTACTCTTTTGGTTTTGTGTTTTTAAATTTTTATGGATTTTTTTATTATAGTTGAAATGCAAAAAATATTTTTGGTGGTAATATCATGTGCTAATGGGTGACTGTTTGCTCGCAGACAAAGGCCCAGTGAGACCCGAGGGCTTCCTGAGACATGGTCGTCAGGGTAGAGATGAGGTGGCAGCAGATGCTACAACAGGGCGCACACTCCAGACGTTGCGGTGCAACATATCACGGATGGTTTCCTGCCCGAATACCACTGATAGAGGTAGCCCGACTACCTGAGTCTATGCAGCGCCAGGTAGTGGGTGTTCCTAGTGAGTGGGTGCGGCTACTGCAATGGATGGCCAACATAGTACAATACTACTATGAGACACATCCCGTTGAGTCGGCAGCTAGACCTCCTCGGAGGGAGTAGATATCCCAGGGTCTCATCATTTTTGTATCAATATGTATATTTTTTAGGGCTACGGGCTCCAGTCTTGTATGACACTACCATTTTGGACATATTTATATATATATACAACTTTGGTTCTCGGTTCTACTACATGTGTGTATGGTACAAATGTATGAATGTCTTTGTATTTATGTGCTTCATGATGAATGTGACAAATGCCAATCTAATACATAGTTAGCATATGCATCAGATATATAATTATGACTTCTCTGAATGTGAATATATGTAATGGAAACAAAATGTCTCTCCAAGAGTCGTACCTTAAGGAATATCCGTAGTAATGTAGGGTCTCGTACACGGTACTGCCCATTTAGCTGAGACACAACTAGTTGTGAATCCCGACGGACTTCTAAAGACTGGATGTCATGTGAAATGGCATCCCGAAGTAGCTCAACAACGGCACTATACTCAGCCACATTGTTAGATGTAGGACCAAGACAAGCACCTCCTGAGGACACAACTAGATGGTTAGGTGAAAAGATAACCCAGGCAACAGAGGCAAGTTACTACATATGTCGGCTAGGACCATCCATGAAACCTAAGAATGCAGGACATCCCGCTGATATCTGTCGATCAAACAGAGGATAATCAGCAGACCCGACAACCAAAATGCAACCTAAACTATGTACAAAATAACTATACAATAGTGTACAAAAGTATCAGCCTGAACCAAAAGTTCAAGCGTAATGCCGCTTGAGGTAGAGACCATTTCTAGGCTCCTTCAAGACAACTCCCTCGTAATCTTCTAACTCATAAGCTCCTTTTTCAAGGACACACCTCACAATGTAAGGACCGTGCCACATGGGATTGAACTTGCCTGCCCCCAGGGGTTCTTTAGCTTGGTCATACAAGAGTACCAAGTCACCTTCAGCATATTGTCGCGGACGGACAGACCTATCATATTGAACCTTGACATGACGCTTGTTAACATCAATGGCCACAGTGGCATCTCGACGGTGTTCGTCAAGTTGCTTGAGGTGTACTAAATGTTGCTCAATCTCTGTCGTATCAGGGAGGAGTTCTATGGCTAGCTTGAGCGAAGGGATCTCGCATTCAATTGGTAAAAGTGACTCCACACCATGAACTAACTGGAACGGTGAGAACCTAGTGGCAGTCTTAACTGTGGTTCGATACGCCCACAAAGCAGGATATAACATGATATGCCAATTGGTCTTGCTTTGTTGGATGGTACGTTGGAGAATGTTCTTCAAAGACTTATTTACTGCTTCAACCTGACCATTCTCTTGAGGATAGTAGGAAGACGAGTGTTCCTGATGAAACCCAAGCTTGAGAGACAAATCCTCCATCATCTTGTTTTGAAAGTGACTACCATGGTCAATGACAATCTCTTTCGGGATACCGAATCGAGTGATAACCTGGTTGAACACGAAATGGGCTGCAGTAGCACCATCGGCTTTAACATAGGCATGGCCTCAGCCCATTTGGAAAAATAATCCACAGCCACAATAATATGATGATGCCCCCCAGCCGAAGCTGGTTTGCAATCCATGAAATCTACCCCCCACTTAGTGAAGGGACCGACAGTGATGACTGGATGGAGGGGCGTTGGATGCGAGTGTTTGTTCCGAGAAAACACCTGGAAAGGGTGACATCTCTTCATGGCGTTAATACCATCTTTAAAGATAGTAGGCCAAAAATAACCCGCTCGCATAATACGTTGGGCTGTAGCAAGCTTGGATAAGTGACTGCCACACGCCCTTGCATGGCAATCATTAAGTACCCATTCCACTTCTTTGTGAGTCAAGCAACGACGGAGAATGGAATCCTTTCCTCGGCGATACAAAGTGTCACCGACAATAGTATAATCTTTAGCGTGATGTCTCACACGTCGTCGCTCATCTCGTGAATAATGCGGAGGAAACTTCAAAGTTTGGAGATATCTAATTACATCCCCATACCAAGGGTCCTCAGTCGAGATAAGAAATAAATGTTCATCCACAAAGGAATCTTCATGAATGACATCCTCATCAAGTCATGGAAGGTCCGACATAAGCTCAGTGAACACCAATGATTTCACCAATTTTGCAGAATCAAACTCGAGATCAAATTCCTAAAGGATCACAAACTATTTATTATACTTACCCTCGATAAGGCGTCGTGATAGCACAAACTGAAACGGATTGATATGAGCTACAACAGTGGTTGTTCGAAGCAAAATGTAATGTCGTAACCGCTGGACTGCGTGAACAATCGCAAGTGCTAGCTTTTCTACGTGGGTGTATCTTAGTTCAACGTCTACTAAGTTTCGACTAAGATAATAGATAACATGCTCGACGAGCGCATCATCTACCTGAACCAAGACCATGCCAATAGTCTCTTGAGATGCGGCCACATAAAGAATGAAATCTCTTGTAAAGTCCAGTGGACTAAGCACAGGGGTCGATACCAAAGCTTTCTTAATGGCATCGAAAGACTGCTGGGCTCGCTCATCCCAAATAAAAGGCGTGTCTTTCTTCAATAGGCGTGTGAAACATTTCGTAATATTGGCATAGTTAACTATAAACCGACGCAGAAAAGTAGCTCTCCCTTGGAGGCTTTGAAGTTGAAATAGATTACGCGGAGGAGGCAACTGAAGTATTGCCTCAACTTTGAGAGGATTGACTCTAATACCCTCTTTCGAAACTATGAATCCTAGAAGGTGACCACTCCTAACAGCGAAGATGCATTTGTTCGGATTCAATCGAATTTTGTAGTGGATACATCGTTCGAGAATCATACGGAGGTGCTTGGGGTGGTCCACTCTCTTGCGAGAATGGCCAGCAAGATCATCCAAGAAAACTTCCATAATCTTCTTAAGATCGTGAAAGGCATAGGTCATGGCTCGTTGAAAAGTAGCTCCAGCGTTCTTGAGGCTGAAGGGCATTTTCCGGTATGGAAAAGTTCCCCATGGACAAATAAATGTCATTTTATGTTGGTCCATGGGTTTGATTTGAATCTGATTATAACCCGAGAATCAGTCCATGAATGAAAAAATCTCACTTCCCGCACAAGCATCCAATATTTGATCAATGAATGGCATGGGGAAATTATCTTTCGGACATGCACAGTTCAAATCTCTGAAATCAGTGCATACACAGATCGTTCCCTGCTTCTTATCCACATGAACAGGGTTTGACACCCATTCGGTAAGAGGAACGGGGTAGATGAAACCAACTTTGAGCAGTTTCTCCACCTCTGCTTGAATAGCAGCTGCCTTCCTAGGGTTTACAGCACATAAGCGTTGTCGAACCAGTTTAGCATCAGGATACGTTTTAATCTCATGTTCAACAATGCGGGGGTCTATTCCTGGCATCTCCTCATATGACCAGGCGAAAGCTTCCCGGAGTTCAGTAAACAAATTAGTGTAAATAGCAATCTCCTCAGGAGTGCAATCGGCACCAACGTAAACATTTTCAATCTTTCCGGGAGTGCGGGATATGTTGATCGAAGTGGTTGGGGAAATATTCGCCATATTCCCCTCCAAGAAAACATCATACGACTGCAAAAAATCCATAAGGTGACCAACCATCTCAGCTAGAGTCATCCCAAACTCCTCCTGCTCAATGAGCTCAAGGTTGGGAAGGAAATAAGATCGATGGTGCATATCTTCCCAAGGCCTCTCACTACCACACATGGCTTCAAGGATAGCTTCATCCGATGGCAAAGTATCATCGAGGCAATCGTGATAGCAAGATGAGTTGGCTGCCCAAACTAGCAGCGTAACGAGATCTTCTTCAACTATCTGGGGAGAAGACAGATCTGGATCTGCAGCGGTTTGTTAGATGTGATCGTAAGTGAGCTCCGCTATAGATAAGGGCATAGACATCCCGACGTGCATAATGTTTCCAGACATAGAATCCACAGATGGAAAAATCCATGGATCATCACAATAGGACGTCCGGAATGGCATACTATTCGTCGGAGGTGGCGCACTGTCAGAAATGGTTCCAATAAAATTCACAGGTGCAGAATGGTTAAAAGTTCCCATCAACGAGGGGTACATTCCAACACCTATGTTCCCAGTTACCGACTGAGAATTAGAAACTTGCGGGACTACTGATCCCGTGGATGCTGTGGAAGGAGTGCCAACATAATCCAACTGATCGATCGTCATGATCTTGCCTTCATGAGGAAAGCAAATAACTCGAAATATAGTAGACGCGACAACCTTCATAGCGTACATCCAGTTCCGACCCAGTAAAAGGTTGTAGTCGATGGGCGCATCAACCACTTCGACTTCAATAGGCATGGACTTACCTCCCAAGGAGACAACAAGGGAAGCGATAATTCTGTGTGGCGTAAAATATCTACCATCGAATGCAGTGAGTGTAGTTCTATACGCGAGTAAGGGAGGAGATCCAAGAGCTTTCCAACAAGTTAGCGACATTACTAACGCAGAGGCACCTTCATCAACCATAGTATGTTTGACGAAGCTCTTAAGGAAAACCACTTGGATTTGAAAAGCCACGTGGTAAGGCAAGCGAGGCTGGACATCAGTAGTATCGAACTTGATAACACTAGGACTTCCCCCATCCTGAACTCCTAACGCACTCAAAAGGGCATGCTTCTAAGAAGGACAAGCTTGCAAAACTTCAAGAGCCGACATGGCACACGGAGTTTGGCCCAAATCTTCTACAATGGAGTAGTTATGGGTGGCTCGAGTATTAGGATTATGCTTGGAGTGCTTGAGAACACCTTTCGGTATCCGTGGCATAATAGAAGGCTTCTCAATATGCAAGGAATTATCAGGAGGAGGGAGAGGCTCATTCCACAAATTCGGTTGTGGTGCACCATAATCACGTTGACGAGTAGCAACACAAACCTCTGACTGAACCATATTCATGCATCCATAACCACTGGTATTGGAAGAAGACTTTGTCGTTTCATTAGTACCATAACCAGTGGTGGGAGCATGCGAAGCCATATTTTGATGATGAGGAAGGGGATCCTTTAGCACAGCTAGGCTCTGTGCCAAATGCTTCGATGCTTCTTCAATACGAGGACATAAGTGAGTAAGATGATCCTCCCCACAAAGCTTGCAAGGGAATTTCACCTTACGCCTAGGCTTACGATCCTCGCCAGCATTACCACCTTCCCAAGGAGTGTTGGCATTCTCTTTACGAGGAGTATTACGATTGCTATTGTTGTTACTTCCATTGTTTCCACTCCTACGATTATTTCTCCCCTTTTTCTTACCACCAGGTTGCTGGTTACCCGATGGTTTCGTTGATTGCACATTGTGTACATCAGACGACGGAGTGGAAGTGGACAAGGTGTGAACCTGTCTGGGTGCAGACTGGTTAAGTGACAAATTTTGCATTTGATTAGCTACCAAGTCTATAGGGTGAGTGCATGCAGACCCCATGATGCCATCGACATGTGGTCCAGGAACTGACGTGGGCTCATGTCTTGTTCTCGGTGCATCGGGAATAATGTCATACAAAATGCCAGACTGAGAATAAAGTAGATCTAACTGCTGGACTTTCAAGATAGCTTGTTCCTCAGTCACAATGTTTAACATCGAAACATCCTTAGCAATGTATGGAAGTAAAGACTTAAGGAACCATTCCAACAGGAACTCTGGAGGAATGTTGGCTTTCACTAATCTCTTCCGCCGATGCCACTCTTGAACGTGGTCAGAAATATGTGTGGCCTTATTCTGACGGAAGGTGGACAACAACTCAGTACCAGTATCATAATGAACTGGCAACTAGAAATGGTTTAAGAAAACCAAAGCAATCTCGTTGAATCCCCTATAGGTGTTTCCGAGAAACTCCACATACCACTTAGCGGTTTCCCCCATGAGGGTGCGTTGAAATAGTCGTAATCGGATGGAATCATGATTCAAAGAGTTAGAGGGGCACCAAAGGTGAAATGTCATGACATGATCTCCCGGGTCCTCACCACCTTTCCCCTCAAACTTTGGAATGTACGAAGGGATCTTGGTAGGGACCGAGGGCCAAGTAGGGTCGTGACACACCAGATCATTCGTGAGATTCGAAAGATCTAAGAGATTCAAGCGTGCAAGGAACGGGAGCTGCGGCTGGAAAGCTTGATTATAAGCTCCCATAAAAGGTTGATTGAACAGAACTGTGTTATACGGTGGACCAAAAGCTTGACCATGAGGGTTAAACTGTTGATAATGAGGACCTGACGACCCGTAAGCTTTCCCATGGCCATAAGATGGATAACCTCCCCCTTCCTGACCCATTTGAGAGTAAGCAGGTATATGTGCGTTTTGAGCACCATATTGGGGTGGTGGGTGATACTGGTGGCCAACACCGACTATGTTGTAGTAAGGGTTGCCACCATGGGTATGGGGCATGTATGTACTATTCATAGTGGGAACCGTGTTGTATTGACCGTAATGGTATGGTATGTTCCCACCCCCAATATTAGGATTAGCTTGAGCAGCCGTGTGATGACCATAAACATGAGAAGTATTCCCAGGTCCAATATGGGTGTGACCAGTAGCAGGGTTGGTGGTGTGATGTCCATGCGGATAGGAAATATTCCCACCCCCTACATTACTATTACTAGCGGTGGCAATGGACGCAAAAGTATGCGGTATGTTTCCACCCCCGTGGTTGGAAGGAACGGTATCATGTGCAAAAGTAGTCCTGGGTTGACGAGTAGCGACATGTGTATTAGGTAGTGGATGGCGAGTCGTGTTTCGGACATCATTCCGACTAGGTTGGGTATTCCTAGGAGGTGGTCGCGTTCCAACATTAGCATGGTTAGGAATCTGACTAGTCTCCATACTATGTGAGTGGGTGGATAACGTAATGCCCCCAGTGGGTATAGTATGGCTAACACTTTGACTAGTGCCAGCATGAGTACCAACCATAGTGGAAGGTTCGACAGTATTGTGACTAGGCATACCAAAAGAGAGTGCGGTGGGGTTGACCATAGGGTCGGAATCATCATGACTCTCAGGCCTCCTATATCTAGAATCGCGTGGAAACGAAGGAATGAAAGGCTCGTCATGTTCTTCCTCCTCGGGTAAGTCGGGCATCCCGTAAAGATAATTATTCAGAGTCGAAGGATCAAACGGATCTCGGTCAAGTGGATTAGGCCAAATAGAACCAGGTTGAGTCGCAGGTGGATGATCTATTCCAAGACTCTAAACCTATGCTAGTTGGTGTACCCTATAAATAAAATAAGTCTAATCAATTTTATGATTAAGCATTAATTCTAGTGGCTGTGATTACTCAAGAGATATGGTCGTGAAACTAGTGATGTGTGGACTCAATAGTATACAACATCACCCAATCCTAGACTCATCTATCCAATAAATGAATGTCACTAATATGCAAAGTCAATCAACAATTCTGAAATAAATATGCAAACTTTTATCTTTTCAATGCACAAGCAGAACCTAAAATGAAGGCAACAAGCACTCAATGCAAAATGCAGTACATGGAAATAAAATATTTTGTATTTTCTCTTATAAACAGAAAGGAAAATGCAAAAACTAAATGAATATTTTTGTATTTTTTCAATATATATGGAATGAAAAAATGCAAGCAAAATCCTACTATTCAGTCACTGAAGTGCCGAGAAGATCACTAAGACAACCCAGCAGATCCTAAACAGCAAGACTCAACTAAAGGAATGAGCTCAACAGGAAAAAACCAAGAGGTTAAAACCAAAGATTGGTAAAAAACCAAGAAGGCTCAACCAAGAGAAACGAAGAGATCTGGTCACAACCAAGGCATGAAACAGTCAAGAAAGAGGCCAGCAAAGACTCGGGAATCAACCAAACTCACCCAGCAACAACCAATAGCCATAAACCAACAAAAGTCAGAGTTACACGCTACTGTCGAAGGAATACTTGCGGGTACCCGTGAACAGTAGTGTAAACAGAGGCGGGTATATGCGGGCAGAACTAAGCTAGCCCGCGGGTGAGGAAAAGCAAATGGTCAAATAAAGAGTCCAGAGGCTCAGAAAAAGCAGGTTTTCTATAGTGTATCTTAATGGCCAATCAGTGACACAAAGCTTCGATAAACAACAACTCTAATTATGGACCAACGCTCAAAAAATTTCCCAAACATGGATGTTTTCCCCAGCGGAGTCGCCATTTCTGTATTGGAGAAAACTCACTATGGCTTGGGAATACCGCAACAGACACATGACTACCAGAAATCTACTCAATTCTCAAAACAAGGCTATTATAAATGACAATGTTAAAACAATGGAGAAATGTAACCAACCTCGATCCAACGTTTGATGTAGATCCCCGTTGGAGCTTTCAATCCGTGCACATCCAAGCACTTGTAATCTGCAAATTAGTCTTGACAACCAATATCTAACAAGTACATGTGATATATAAATGACATTAACATTATCAATAACAATGGTCCATAATATCATAAGCAAATGTAACCCAATGTATAATAAACGACATTCACACCATGAATGGACGAGAATATGAGTATTTCTATTAATGAACAAGAAGAAGTACAAAGTGATACGACCTCTTGTCGGCAACCAATCTGAACCAAGATCTAGATCAATCCACTTGTTCCTCCACCACTTCAATCCTCCATGAAAGGAAAACTCAAACTAGCAAGGAGTTTGGAAGGTGAACATAACTGGTTCACAACTACAAGGATCAATGAGTGCAGACTCAAGATAGGGAAAAAATCCACTAGAGTGCCTTTACTATTCTCTTCTTCCTCCCTTCCATAAGCCATATGTGCTCAATATATAGTCCTCTCAAAGGTAGGTGAAAGGACTCATCGAGACGTTACTTGGGAAAATGGAGAGCCAAAGGTCACCCAATGACCGCTTTTTGGGAGTAAAAAGTAATAAGATAGTGGTTTTTACCATTTTACTTAATACCCATGGGCAATATGGATGCAACTCGCGGGTGCGCATGCTATAGTGATGCAACATGCGGGTAGGAACAAAAATAGGATAGATTGGTATCACTGAAGGATGAAAATGGATATGAGTCACTGAAATGGATCGTACAGGCCAAAGAATGTTGATGCTCACAGGGTGGAAGATTTCTGTGTAACACTGTTGGACAGATGTCAACTCTGGAAAGGCGTCGCAAGGAGGCAAAGCGGTAAAAAGGGTTATTTGAAGCCCATGCGATGCCGCGATGGTGGAACAGGACATTAAAGATCTACGGAAGAGAATCCCTCGCCTCCAATTGGACGGTGCGTGACATATGTGGTTTGCCAATATATAGGTCCCCCCAGATCGATGGTTCGGATGACAAGGAGAGCCACATCAACGACTAGTGGAGATTGGAAGCGCACGGAAGATAATAGGGAGGACCCCACCAACAGATGGATGATTTAAGGGTTAAATGGAGCGTAAAGCCTCACCATGGATGCATGTTTGAGAAGAGATGAATGGTTCTCATAGATAGTTGCATCAAGAAATAGCATGTTGGATAGCCACAAGACAGATGCAATGGACTTTTCTCGCCAGACAGGTGTCAACCCCGGAACCTGTCACATGGTGAAAAGGCAATATAGAAAACCATTTTGGGTGTATGCGATACCACCTTGAAGATGCATGCGGATAAGATGAACAGCCCAGATGAGAACTAGCAAGATGATCCGACGGTGGAGATAGATGAGTTGTCAATTCAGTAGGTAAAGGGAAGCCAAATCCGACGGCGAAAACGGAGCACGTGGGAGATCAATGGTTGAGATTGAAAGACAGTTGGCCAAGGAAGCCGGAGGTTATGGAAACATGATTATATATATAAGAACGCACGTAAAAGTTGACATTTGTTTCGAAGCCTGTTGAAGTCAGAAAAGTCTCTCGGCATGTGGCACACGACGAAGATGACAGAACCTTCGACAGGGTGTGTTCAGAGCTTCCAAAGTGACAGATAGGATTGTATAACCTCCTTTCTCTAAAAATTTAAGTCTTTTATAGTCATAAGATGGGGGAAGAGCAGGTTCCTACCAGTTCCAGGGTTAAGGTCTCCCTGGAATATAGGGACGCCGATGTGTTTGACACATACATTCCGCTCCCTATCCCGGAGATCAAGAGAATATTGGAGGCCTTACATGAACAAGGTCTGGATATACATGGGGTTTTCAGGTCGTCATTTCTTTCCTTTTGCCTTGACAGGTAGCGTCTTTCCCTGAATTTGTATCATGGTATTCCTTGAATTACTCAGAACCCCAGAGGATAATTATGGATGACCATCCATCTAGAGTCGTCTGTGTTATAGGTGCATCGGTTATTAGGAATTATTTTTTCGTCTCTGAGTCACCAAACCTTGAGTTGGAAAGTTTTTCTGAAGAGTCTGTGGTTGCCCTGTTTCGCTAGATTACCCTCGAAAGCCGTCAAGCTTTTTTAGCTACATGCCTAAAACCCAGCGCATAAATTGCAGAAAAACCGTACCCCTTGAATGTCAGCCTTTTTTATGACAATTCACAGTTGGTTCTTTCTTTGGTGGCTCAATTTTTAGGATTAGATACAGATCTGTGGATAACCAAAGTCCAGTTGAGTTTACTTTTCAGGATTAGCATTAGTTTGGAAAGGTCTGAAAATGGGCTCATCCCATCCCTTAAGTTCGATGAAGTTTTGGCAGAAAGAATACATGTACAGTTGAGCAGGTTCCCAAATGCTAGGTTTCTCAGGTACCAAACACAGCTTATGAAAATTATTATGTACAGCAGCGTAGAAAGCCCGCATTTTTCCCCACTGCTTGAAGCAGATGCTTTGATAGACAATGTCTTTAACTATTTAAACTATATCTGACCTCCTGTTTACAAAGTCATCTTTGGGGAAGAATTTCCTAGGGTATTTCCCGAGATGAAAACAATGATGTAGTTAAAGAGAAAACTACCTGTCGGTGACTAGTTTTTATTGAAGGATGCTACAGTCATTAGGCTGTATGGTTTTGTACAAGAACCCTATGTTTTGCTCGCTTTTCTGACATTGTGAATCTTCGCTCTTGAGTTTATCAAACATAAACTGATTCTGGAAGAGGAGCAGTTCCTTAAATTTAAGAAGGGCGTTGATGTAAAATACCCTTGGAAGGTGGGTCCTTTCATGGTAAAAAGCAAGGAAGCTCTACAGGATGTAGAAGAGTTATTGAAACCTCTAGGGTTCAAGAAAGATGTGGCAGTTGAATATGACCCCTTGCACATCATTTCAAAGAGAGGGAAAGATTGTAATCTAAGTGCTTTTGAACATAAGGAGCCAGAAGGGGCATTAAAGGGGCGTAATTTGTTACACTGGGAACCCGAGCTGGAAGAGGTTACGGAGTTGTGGGAAGGAGATCTAATGCTGTCCAATTTTATAATGGACATAGATCAGGTGCCAGAAATTGTGGAAGTGGGATGAAAAAGAGACTTGGAGGAAGTTCGAGATATGGATACTTAAGTGGGAAGTGGATACAAGCGGCTTAAAGTGGAAACACAAGTTGAAGTAGTTTTTGCAACCACCCAAGCCGAGTGAGTTGTTTCTCCCACTAAAGAAGATTTGGTCATTGCAGTGGCTCAAGAAGAATTGACTGTTCCGATGGGTGGAGAGAGAGAAGATAATGAGGGATCTTCAGCTCCTAGGGTCCAGATTAAAGAATATAGTTTTCAGGATGGTAGCGAGGGTGATGAAACGAGCAAATTTCGGTCCAAAGCCGACCTGTGTGAACAATATGGACAGAATAAACAGGCCTTGGCCCAAAGGCTATTTGATTTGATGTCAAGGGCTAGGAATTTGTCTAGTACCAAAGCCTCCTTAATGACCAGCAAAGACATGAGGGATAACACTTTGAACCTGGCAATATTGACAGGGGAAGAAGAGACTGAGATGAGGGTCGATTAGGAAAAGATATCGGTGCCAGATAAAATCCAGTTCCACAAGCAGATTGGGGATTTTATATATGAAGATTTTATAAGAGCAGCATTGAAGGGTGAAAACTTGGAAGTTACCGTGAGAAAGTTAGAGAGCCAATTGAAGCAAGAAAAAAGTGAAAACCGAGCTCTTCAATAGCAGGTCAAGCAAATACAATTTGACCTAGTTATAAGTGACGGTGTAGGCAAAACCATGAACAAGCTATTGGCTGAGAAAGATAAGATGATTTTGAAACTGTAGAAAAAGGAGAAAGTTCCTAATATCCGGCTAATCGAAGCTCCCGAAGAAACAAACTTTGAAATGCAAAAGGAAGCCTTGTCTAAAGAATTAAGTGATTGTAAAGCATATTTGTTAAAATTTGTAGGGAAGGAAGATAATTGGAAAAAGGAGAAAATGAGCCTAGAAAAGCAGCTTGATGACTTAAAAAGTAACTTGTCCAAATTGGACATGCGGCCTACCAATATGAACCAAAATGGAGATAACAGTAGTACTGACAACCTTGTGCAGGCTATGTCTCACATTAGCCTGAAGGATGTGGAAATCAAGGAGTTGAAGGAAAAAGCTCAGAGATTGGAGGAGGAGAACAAAAAGAAGGAAGAAGAAGCAAAGACCCTCCGAGATAAGCATAATGAATTAGTTGATATCAATAAGAAGCTCACCTGCCAAGTTACAGGACAAGCAGCTTTGCAGGGTTGCAAACATTTAGTATGGGATCGAATTATTAAAGAACCTGAAAGTTTCAGACCATACCTGGAATTTATAAGGGTAAAGGATAAAACAATCAGTGATGTTTTCACAGGTTGTGCGGCCGCGAGAGAAACTCTTATCCGGAAGCCCAAGGAAACAACATTGAATGTTATTACTTTTTTGAATAGTTTAATAGAGGAGGAAACGATCAACTTGAATATTGGAAACCAGATCATGGCAATTGCAGCAGCACGGAGAGTTCTAGGGAAGTATACACAACAAGTAGTGCACAAGGGTTTGACCACGGGCTTGCTTGGTAGAATTTATTCAATATATGTGGATGATGTTGAGCATTTCAAGTGATGTTTGGTGGCATTCAATGTTCACTTGGGATTTGGTGAGTACGATTGGGTTTGATACATGAAAAAACAAAAACATATTTTTTTCAAAATTTATTAAAATATAAAACTCATTATAATCAAAATGGTCTTTTAACAAACTTGGAAAAATTGATAAAAGGTAAAAGAACTAAGACAAGGTCATTTTAACATTTTGAAAAGGAAACAAAGAACATAGAATAGACCTTAAATTGGACAATGAAAGACAACGATGTTTTACAAAACTTCACCAAATTTCAAGTGGGATTTCACTACAGAATCACGAAATTCTTCCATATCATTCACTAGATTGAGATTGAGACGAAAGAAAATCAAGAAAATTTTACACAAATTTGGTAGAGGTTCGAAAATTTTTACAAGTAAGTTTTAGTTCTAACAACAGGAAATCTCTCGTCGTGTCACAACGGCTACCAAGTCGTTGTAGGCTCCAGATCATATATATGTATGTGGTGTTATATCTTATATTTAAAGCAAAGAATGGAATTGTATCCTAAGGTTAGTGTGTAGTGACATCTACCGACAACCTCTATACGTAAGCATATGTATGGGGAATTTTGGTTCAATTGAAAAGAAAGACTAGAGAAAGTAATCTCACTAACTCTACTTGAAGTTTGGTTATATTGAGCATGCAGAGGGTGTGGTATATTTTTTTTGATATGTGAAATAGAGTGGAATTTATCTTTTTGTTGAGCATTGACCTTGGTCGATGGCACCAAACAAACCAAATGACCAACTTGTGAACTAAATCTGAAGACAATTAAATTGCGATCGAAGAGGTTTGATCTCAGTTTCCCGCGAAATGCAAAAACACCAAAAATTTAATTACTTTTTATTTTTTTAACATTATATAACATTATGTGACAACATCTCCCCCATATTGGGTTGTATAGCACCTCACTACCTTCGGTGCAAAGACCTAAGGGCCATTGATGCACAAATTCAACATGAAAATTGAAACTTGAAGGAGAAAATATAGAGGTTTGGCAAGAAGATAGCAGACCTAGAAGATAGTTATGCATATTCCATTTGGAAAAAGTTGACAAGTAACCCAGTTGTGATCATGGTTGAATCCCACTAACAAGTAACTATGCTACTTATCTCACTTATTTATTAAAATATTCGCCAAGACCTTACAAAGTTTTCTAATTTAATGAATGTTTTAGAATTTAGAATTTACAAAGTTTCAAGGTCTAATTCTTTGAAGGGTGCTAGCTCAATGGAAGAAAACCTGCTCTACAAGCAGGAGGTTGGTGGTTCGATTCCATCCTTCCCTAATATTCATAGCGAATGGTGATGATCGCTATTCATTCCTAAATATGTATCAATATTGAAGGTCGCTAAAAAGGCATCATCAAAATTCATTTTTTATATATGAAATGGTGATGGTCAACGAATGTCTCCATATATATGCATCAATAGTGAGGGCCATGAAAGGTCCATCACCATAAATCACGGTTCTTCATAAATGGTGATGGTCACTATCTATCATTATAATCATCATTTGTGACGGACCTTGAATGTCACCACATCACCTATACTTTTGGTGACATGGCATTTGGTGACGTTCAATTTTTGGTGACGGAAGCTCTTTTGACCATCACTAATGAGATTATGGTGACATTTTTCAACCCTCACCAAAATATGCAATGGTGATGGTCAACGAGCGTTACCATAACAATAGTGAGGGCCATGAAAGGTCCATCACCATAAATCATAGTTGTTCATACGAAATGGTGGTGGTCACGATCCTTCATTATAATCATTATTCGTGATGGACCTTGATGGTCACCACATCACCTATACTTTTGGTGACGAGGCCTTTGGTGACATTCAGTTTTGGGTGACGAACACTCTTTTGACCCTCACCAATGAGCTTATGGTGACCTTTTTCGACCCTTGCCAATGACCTTTTTTCTTGTAGTGCCAGTGATATTTTGTCTCCTGAGGTATTCGAGCTGCATTGGTGACAGTGTTTGGAAGCCCTCCAGTTACATGCTTCCTTATGTATCCAGTTCATATGCAGTTCATTGTACCAGTTAGATTCAGACACTCATTTCTTTAAGTCATTACAGATGTTGGACCCCTTCATATCCAATAGTGCATCAATTATTGAGATTCAGCATTCCATGAGAATGACATTTTTCCTATTCCAACTCTTCAAATCAGCCTTGGTTTGAGCATGATTACATTCCACATTTGAGTCCATCTTGGATATCTATGATGCACGCAGCAATTTATTTATGTATTCATTAGGCCCCCTTTGGGCCTCCATCCAATTTTTAATTCGAAACATTGATACGAGCATAGGAATTCCCGCCTCATTCATATATTTGAGATTATATGCACCTAATTCATATTGAGTATTATATCTACAAGTAAGGGCCCCTGTAGTCTCGTTGAATGGTGAGCTTCTCTTAAACAATCATGATACTGCATGGCACCGTCACACTGGAATAGAATATCCTATGATGTATGTTGTCCATACGATGAGCTCCTGACCTCACACATCAAGGGGCAATCTATTAACACCTAATTTTTTTCTGCCTACCTTGTAATTATACCAATCACACTTATACATCATTACCACATTCCATTTCCACTATTTTTACCTTGGAAAAACCAAAAAACCAAAGTCTCACATAAAAGGGCCATTTTACAAAATTAATTTGCTCAATTATCTCAAAAATTAGCAACTTACACCCTTACTTGTGTTTTGGTTGTTTCTCCTTTTTATCACTCAACAAAAAGAAGAAAGGATTTTAGGTTTCCGTGGTTTGCAGAGTTCAAATGGGTTTCAGGATAATCTACGATTGGCATTTTAGTTTTCGTCGACATTTCGAATCCTAAGTTGGATTCATCTTTAGGACAAAAAATGTCCTGAAGATGAATCTAGCTTAGGATTCGAAACGCCAATGACAACTAAAATGCCAACCGTGGATTATCCCGAAACCCATTCGAAAAAGAAGAAACCTGGCATGACACCTTTGATAGCCCAATTTGGAAAAACGATAAAAAAGTGAAATGCAAAAAATCAAAGGCAAAATCCAAAAGCTAAGAGCCAAAAATTAAAAAATCAAAAGCTAGAAACAAAAAATAAAAAATAAAAGCCTTATCATTATCCTAGATCTATCTGTCCCACCTATAAATGAACCATAAAGGTCCATCACTCAACACCCATTCTCCATACATGACACAAGCCGTTACTCTTTGAAAATATCCCTAAGACCAGAAATCCCTTTGTGTTCCATTCTCAACCTTCCAGAGCTTGTGTACGTAATGTGTGTCCAAAGAACCGTGGATTGCAAGGAGACCAAGCGAACCCTCCCTCAGACAGCTACAAGGGCTTCTCCTACTGTAACCCAGAGTTGATATTAAATCCTTGTAAATGCCATTTTTTACATAATTAAAGAGCATTATTTATTCTTTAAAAGATGTTTCTATCTTTTTGCTTGATAAAAAGTGCAAAAAATATTAATTTATATTTATTTTAATACAGTTTGCATGTTTGATTAGTTTAGTTGTTTAATTTATGTTCTGTTTATTTTCTTTTCCATTGCGACTCTACTATGTTTAGCACAACCCTTAGTAGGTTCATCTTTGCACGTGCTAGTGTGAAAACACCAGCAACAAGACTCATCTCTCATAGTAACCATCCCATCGATCTTTGATATGGGGGAGGGACTTAGGGAGCGCAAAGGTGATCTTTTTGCTGTCAGAAAATTTTGATCAAAGAAGTAACCCTCTAATAGACTTAACCATTTCTGCAAAGCATTTGCATATATCTAGCCTACAATTAAGGGAATTTCAAAGTTAACTTGTGCCTTGAAGGGATTCGCACCTCCAAAATGGTTTCTCATTGAAGGTGCATCCGCCGCCATCAACATTTGTCGGAGGATCTGGGCGAAATTATACATCATATTGTTCCTCTATCGTGTGAGGGCTTTCTCAAGGAACAACTTAATAGGATCTCCTGATCCATCATCTAGATTTTCCTCTCCCTCCATGTGAGGATGATTGGACCGACATGGGTGGTTTTCCCCAAGCTCAGCTAATTCGAGACCCAACTCTCGATATTCAAATCTCATTGGGGACATGCCCTAAGACACAATAAGAGAAAATTGCTTTGATATCACTGATATGGATTATTTGGAGAACGAAATGAAGGCAATGATATAAAACAAAAATACACATGAATATTTTGCAGAAAACATAGTAAGTACAGTAAAACCCAAATTCTATTAATGAATGGATTGGAAAAACACTATAAACTGTAAAGCAATACAAACTAGCTCTAGATGGTGGTAGATTATCTCTAAAAATAGATTTGTTGGATAGGGTATTTTTTAAGGGTTGTAATATTATACTTAAGTATAGTATTCTAGGTGATTATTTTGGATTGAAAAAAACATATATATAGATAGGTAGGCGAATATCAAATATTAAACATACAATTTACTACTGAAACTTGTAAATTTTGGCGAATATTATGGTAAAAAAACATATATTGTGTATATATAGGCGATATTAGAGACTAAAAATGACAAAATAGCAAATTTACTTTTTGAAAAAAAGCCTAAAAAATAGCCAATTGGCGAAATTTCGCCCCTAAATATTACCCTGGTGTCGGATACGCTCATCCGCAAGAACTAGCTTGCAACGAGGAGAGAAAGGCCTTTTTAACATAAAGCATAAATGAGAAAAACCTAAACATCAAAAACCCTAACCTCAAGAGATGAAATGCCAAGAGGTTTGTGTGCCCCGATGTGGTTAGTTGATATGTCAACTTCCTAGGGGCACAACTTTTACATACAATCTCTCTTTGGGGCGCTTGGTATCCCATTGGAAAGGTCTAGCCGAGAAGGACTTTGTGTTGTCGTCCCAAAAAATGCCTTTGGTTATCGTCTAGGTGCTACTGTGGAAAAAAAACGTCGTTTAGGGCCTCAAAATGGCCCCAGAAGATCAAGACCTACAAAACCATAAAAAACTGCCGAGATGGAAAACTTTGTCTTTGAGTTAGTGGACTAGGTGGGTGGCCACCAATGTCCATCTAGATCAATCTAACGCTAGTATTAACTACATTTTGGGTGAGAATTTCTTCTCTTTTGAAAATATCAAAAATGCGAGTGCATCTAGACTATAGCGGGCCTTTTTTGGCTCCTCTATAGAACCTTGGTCTTAAGATTTGCACGAGCAATCCCTTTGCTCTTCTTTCATCCAATTCATGAGGTGTCACCCTTGTAGGATGAGTGAGGCTAGGAGTGGGAACATTTCCTTCTTTGTAGGTGTTAGTGGCAACCTTTCTAGTAATCATATTTCAACTTTCAAACAGATTCGAATAGATGTACCCCTGCCAAACTAAATCATTATCTGATTAGTTAGGTTCGAATAGATGTACCTCCTATTGAATTCTCTCCTTTAAAGTGTCCATAAAGAGATCCAACAAATTATTCTATAAAAAAGTTTTCACTCTAAGACTCAACTTTTGAAAGTTCTTAACGTGATATGTAATTTGACCTCTTTGCTTAAGATTTATCAATTGGATTAAAAAGGTTTTGTTCTTAATATCACCATAATATGTTGTCAATTCATTTGTAAATGCATATGCTAGGATAGACTATAGTCACTTTTACAATCATGAAGCCACTGATACCACAAAAATTGATCATGTTATAAATATAAGGATTCAATAGATACATTTTTTTAAGTCATCACTTGGTGCAAATAAAAAAATTGCTCCATTTGGAATATCCATGTTATCAGATAATTACCATCAAACTTTCTCATATCAATCTTGGGAATCAAGTAGTTCCTTGGTCCCAAGTTGAACCCATAATGATGTGGACCTTGGAGTGGTGAATGATGAAGTGTTGGGAACTCATACCTCCTATTCTCCAATTATGTTTCATTTTTCTCAATATATGGCTAATACTTAACCCTCTTTTTCCCCTTATTCTCTTCTTGAGGGGGTGAATTAAGGAGGAGTCTTAGCTCATTCAAAAATCACCCATCCATATCTTTGAGATCATCTTTGCTGGCCATATTTTTTTTTAAACGTTTTTTAACTCTTCAAAATGTTGTTTTACTATAACTACAATGCCAAGCTTTTGTACTATGTTTCCTTTCAAGTTTTTTGTTTTCTCTTCTATCTTGTACAATCTAAAATTCATCTCTTGATTTTTGTCTGGTGTCAATAATGAGCTCCGAGGAGGTTTCATGGGTGTACAATTTTACATAATCATTTTCCATGTGATTGAAAAATAATATTTACTTTAATTATCCTCTTTTTTTCTTTATCACACCTTTTAAATCACCCAAAACAGATCTTCTAATAAACAATTATGCAAATTTCAAGTTAGCGTGCCTTTAAAATCCCTGGTTTGTGGACTATCTTGTTACTTGACTTTTGTCCTAGAGTAATACATAATTTGGCCCCTATAAGTTTGAAAATTTGATCTACAATATCCTAATGTGTCTCCTCTTCAATGCCATAGGTTTAGCCAAATTCGAATGTTCCAATAGAAATTTATTGTAACTCTGCCATAACTACCTGTTTTTTTCCCTTTACGAGAATGAGTTTTCACGACCTCTCATATAATGCCCCTCCTTGCCTATTTTTGTTTGGCATAGAATAAGGAGGCTAAACCTATATTAGTTGATGTGTTTTGGGGGTATAGATTTGTTCATTTATCTATATAGATAGGTTAAATATTTATACTTGCAACATGTGGAATGTTTTCTAAGGATGATTTGATATTCTTGCTTGTTGAGTAGGTAGTTGTTCGTCATGATGATGATCTGATTGTTTGCTATGTTTAGTTAATCAACGATAGATTGGATTATTTGAGGTCATTAATCATATACTGATAAATGATTATTAATTCTAGTAACAAGTATGAATTGTGTCTAGGTGGACAGGATTCGTAGGGCTCCTGAGTGGAGTTGAATTCATAAAAAGGGAAGGGTTGTGGAAGTCTACCTGCATGTTGTGGAAGCATAATTAAACTAGCCAAGTTTTATTTGACAATCCTTGGATGATGTATAATATTTAGGTATATATATTTAATATGATTTCACTAAGTTTAGTGATACAAGCAACATGGAATGAGATCAAGACAGGTAGGGAGAACTTTAAGGTGGAGTTCGACAACAAGATCCATGGAGGGTAAATCATGATACAAACACTAAAATTTGATTATGAATAATATTCTAATTAATATATTTGATATATGTGGATGTATTCGTGTGCAGGGCATAGGGTGAAGATTGGTCAAATTGCCAAAACATCAAGGTGTGGGTAATAACTAGTGAATCCTTAATAGACGCGTGGAGTCTCAGCAGAGGTGTGGAGTCCTAATAAAGGCATGGAGTCTCCCTTTGCAGAATATATGGGATGGTTATGATTGGGGGGCACGTAGTAAGATGTGATTATCTTACTTCCTAGTAGCCTCTCCTTCTAGATGCAGAACTAAGCTAAGGAAACCTAAAAAGACCCCATGGATGTATGAATTAACAAGATAAGTACCCACTTTTGGGGGGGCTCTTTGATAAATTATTATTTAATGAATAAATGAAATTAGTGAATTATGAAAAATTATAATAAGGATTTATTTCCAAGTGACACCTTAGTGGGGTGACTATTCAACTATTTAATAATTCAAATAAAAAGGAAATTAGTGGGAGAAACACCTAAGGAAGGGTGATGAATATTAGGTAACTTCTAAATAAGGAAATTAATTAAATTTTGCATGGAGGGGTGAGGTGGCTAGCCTCACTAGGCCTATAAATAGATGAGGACTCCATGGGTTTAGGGGGAAACCAGAGAGAGTGCTAAAATGATGTAGAAATTATGCTAGAAACTAAATAATAGTAAGTTGATCTCCTGTCATGTGGGATATGAAGGTAATATATGAGAGAAACCTCTTTTCAGAGGCGCATTTGATTGGCTTGACAAGTCCGGCTAGTGGAAAACCAACCATTGAAATATATTATGCATTAGAAACTCATTATGAGCCCACACAACTTGGGGTCTTAGAGAAATAATTTTTCCCTGAGTATGGTTGGGAGGAGACCGATTGCCACCATATGAGTTGGCCATGGCAAGGAGGGGCATTACATCTGACATGTCCATTTTTTCGTTCTACTTCCTAAATTTTCAAAAAAAAACCCATGGTATGTCTTATTTATGTTGCAACTAGTGGCACTCAATTTGGAGTTTGCAAGCTTCATATATAAACGTTTTATCCAAAACACCTATTTGAGACTAGTTTACTTCCACATATTGTAACTCCGCACTTATAGAGAACCAAAACTTGAAATTTTTGTCAATGGTAATTCATTATGTCTCTTAAGTATTCTAAAAATTTTGATGTCTAAAACTTTCCCAAAAAATGTTATTATGAAACTAGCAAGTTGACTCATTTTGAAGGATCCAAGTCAAGGACTGTATGCTCTAATACCAAATGTTATGCTCCATTTTCACTAAAGTAGCATAAAAATAGAAAGAAGAAACTCCAAGCCTTGGTAATTAAATAAAGAGAATGGATAAGAAGCCTCTTCAAAGGGGAAACCTCATTTTTACAATATATCAAATACAAAAATGAGATGAACTCTAAAACTATGTCTAACTAGTATATATGAGACAAATGATGCAATTACAATTACAATTAGGGTCCTAATCGACCAATAAAGACAACACTAATATAATAATAGAAATGTGTTCTCACAATATCTAGGGCTTAAAACCTTTTGAGAAAGTAATTCTTGATATCTCTAGTTTTGTGTCTTGTTGACAAAACCCATATCTTAGAATTTTAAAATTCACCTCCCTTTGCCCACATAGAATTACTATTATGATCATCCACAATGGTGTATTGGGGGAGAAGGGCCCATGAAAGTAAAATACAAGAGATCATTTAATGCAACGCTTGTTAATATTAATAAAGCTCAATATAGTTGTTAGTATTGAATAAATGTAATAAGACCTCATTAAAAAAGATCCAATAAGTATTTAGGAGGTTGTTATGGTTATAATTATCTTCTTACCTTTAAACAAACATGCAGTCCTCCTTTGAAGGGTGTGAAAGAATACTCCATATGTAGATTAGGTCATTGAGAGGTTGCACAACTTTAAGACACAGTGAGTGGACTCCTTCATAAAAGTATTAATTGTAAAGTGTTTCCCTATCTCAAAGGCTTTGATATTAATAAAGTGTGGTCATTCTTCATATTTTGTATGATATTTTATGTTCAAATCTAAGGTACTTAACATTTGTGATGCAGTTTATGGGTTAAGGATCACTTATTATATTATATTTATACTTTCTTAGAAGCATTATTAACCAATTATGCTAAGTACCCTTTATTATTATATTATTTCTTCTAAGTATTTGATGGGCCTATTTATTAGCAACAACTACAAAGTGTACATATTCCATAATTATTGCCACATTGCATACATTATCTCCCTATGTATCCCATATTATCTTGGATAAAAATATTAACCACTAACCATTATCTATAACATATTTTAATTAGATTAAAGATTTTTTCTTACCAATACAACATACCCCACAACAATAATAAAATATAACATGGTAAAATCAAATTCTATTAAGGTATTGCATGGTGCACAAAATTACCATTTCATATTATTTTTATAATAAATCATGGTGATTTTTTTATAATTTTATGTTTAGAGAACTCCAATCTAAAACGAGACACTGTAACTCAAAATCCCATGTTGTTAAATGCTTAGATTAATACATAAAACCCCCTCAATTTGTCTTAAACGTTTGGATAATATAACCTATCAATTAAAACACTTAAAAGTTTATTTCAGATAGCCTTTGCATCCATAATAAATAAATAAAAAATCATGGGTATAGGGATTTAGATTTTCCTCGTCGACAGATATTAGCGAGTAGCATTAGAATACGGCCATTAATCACAAATCCTGGCCACATTCCATTAACTTCAAGTTTCAGGAGTTGTATAAGGGCTAACCAAAACTTTGTTGGAATCTGTTAAAGTAATTTTATCCAAAATCGTCATTTGGAGTGTTCAAATCGCAATTTCGAGGATCTGGGTAATTTTAAAATTGGACAATTAATCTAGTACAGACAATTCCAATTACAAAAATTACGAAAATAACAATTTCCAGCAAAAAATGTAACCGGTTTTTATCCCAAAATCGCCCAAAGAAAAGGGCTTTTTGGTTGTCCCAAAATCGCCCAAAAAGAGGGGCGTTTTGGTTATCCCAAAATCACCCAAAGAGATGGGTGTTTTGGTTGTCTTTTATCCTACGGGCAAGTTCCATTGTTAGCACTATCGGTCCTATCTCAAAATCTAAGCTAAATGGGCGAGAATAGTTCTGTTAAATGGGTAACAGCTAAGACTATCCAGAAGTCTAAGCCAACTGTATAGTGTTTTTTTGTTATATTTGTAAAAGCAGGGCGTTTTGATTGTCTTTTATTTTATTTTATTGGTGCAATTGCATCTAATCCTCAAAACGATGAGTGAAGATCAATGTCGTATTGTGACAGAGTTTAAAATTCTGTGTGTTGATATTACGTTGCTGTGAAGTTATTGTTATAAAGCTTCGTGGCAAAAAACAAAACCTTAATTTATTTTTTTTCAAAATTTTGAATTGTAAATTTGGGTGATCAATATTACTGAGTAGATTGTTTTCCAAATTGATAACAGTAGGGACAAGCAACTAACCAAGGGTAGTTGGAAAGCAAGTCACTAAATGATAAATACAAAACTAAGAACTTATTCCAGCGTATGTACAATTATTGCAGAGTAGTGGATAAAAAATTACATATATTGGTTTTCATAAACTATTAGGGGAGGGATGCCAGTTGTTGGACACCCCACGTGGCTCCCTCCCCCATGCCACGCTGGAGAGTCGACACGACCTCAGCCCGGGCCCAGATGGCACCGCCACCTGTCGTGGTGGGTGCGATAATTAAAGCGGCCTTTATGGCACGCTTTTTCCCGCTTTCCCGGCGCTTTTCCCGCACACTCTCCATCCTCCCGTGTATTGTTGCTCGGGTCCTGTCTGTGAACGCTCCGCCACCCCAGTTCCTGTTCACGGCCCGGTCTGGTTCTGCACCACCCCCGGTCTGGTTCTGCACCACCCCCAGCTCTGGTTCTGCACCATGGGCGCTCCCGTTCTGCGTTCGTCGTCCCGTTATACTGTGTTGCAGCGGGCGCTTGTTGCCTTACCTCCCGACGAGTGGCGTTCGCCGCTGCTGTTTGTTCTGTCTGCTACCTCGCCCGACGTTGACCCTCGCTCCATGGCCATAGCGCACCACAGGCGCTCGAAGTTGTCTGCGGCGGACCCCGTTGGAGGTTTTCATCGGTTCGGTGGTTGTGTTGTTGGGTTGCCGCTCGGCTGGTTTCGCTGGTGGCGATGGTGGCTTCCATCAGGCTGTTCCTGCTCACGGCGGTGGCGTTGGCTGTTCCTGCTCACGGCGGTGGCGTTGGCTGTTCCTGCGTTGGCTGTTCCTGCGTTGGTTGTTCCTGCGTTGGCTGTTCCTGCTCGCGGCGGTGGCTCGTCCCTTAACGCTTCTTCGGTTTCGGTGGTAGGTTTCCTACCAGCCATTCTCTGCAGTGTTTGTCAACACTCTCAACTTTCTGGGGATTTCGTGGACCATTTCTGCTGCTTTTAAAGGTTTAAGTCTGGTTTTCTGGGTTGTGAATTTGTGCATTTATGTTGGTGAAATGGTTTGGTGCCCTCCTGCTCGCACTTTGAATTGTGTATGGTGGTTTCGTGGACCATTTCGTTTATGCTGCAGCAGGGTTTTGTAATTAAGGTTCTGTGGTTAATGTTGAAGCTGCGTTTAAATTTTTTTAGGGTGTATGAATTATGGTTTTGTAATTAACGTTCTGTGGTTCATGTTGAAGCTGCGTGTAATTTTTTTTAGGGTGTATGAATTAGGGTTCTGTATTTAAGGTTCAGTGGTTAATGTTGAAGCTGCGTTTCAATTTTTTTAGGGTGTATGAATTAGGGTTTTGTAATTAAGGTTCAGTGGTTAATGTTGAAGCTGCATTGTAATTTTTTTTAGGGTGTATGAATTAGGTTTCTGTAATTAAGGTTCAGTGGTTAATGTTGAAGCTGCGTATAAATTTTTTTAGGGTGTATGAATTAGGGTTTTGTAATTAAGGTTCAGTGGTTAATGTTGAAGCTGCATTTAAATTTTTACAGGGTGTATGAATTACGGTTTTGTAATTAAGGTTCTGTGGTGAATGTTGAAGCTGCGTTTCAATTTTTACAGGGTGTATGAATTAGGGTTTTGTAATTAAGGTTCACTGGTTAATGTTGAAGCTGTGTTTCAATTTTTACAGGGTGTATGAATTAGGGTTTTGTAATGTAGGTTCAGTGGTTAATGTTGAAGCTGCGTTTCAATTTTTATAGGGTGTATGAATAAGGGTTTTGTAAATAAGGTTCAGTGGTTAATGTTGAAGCTGCGTTTCAATTTTTATAGGGTGTATGAATTAGTGTTTTGTAATTAAGGTTCAGTGGTTAATGTTGAAGCTGCGTTTCAATTTTTACAGGGTGTATGAATTAGGGTTTTGTAATGTAGGTTCAGTGGTTAATGCTGAAGCTGCGTTTCGATTTTTATAGGGTGTATGAATAAGGGTTTTGTAAATAAGGTTCAGTGGTTAATGTTGAAGCTGCGTTTCAATTTTTATAGGGTGTATGAATTAGTGTTTTGTAATTAAGGTTCTGTGGTTAATGTTGAAGCTGCGTTTCAATTTTTATAGGGTGTATGAATTAGTGTTTTGTAATTAAGGTTCAGTGGTTAATGTTGAAGCTGCGTTTCAATTTTTATAGGGTGTATGAATTAGGGTTTTGTAATTAAGGTTCAGTGGTTAATGTTGAAGCTGCGTTTAAATTTTTATAGGGTGTATGAATTAGAACTAGTGTTTATGAATTTAGTTTGTTGTCTGTTAATGTTGCATCATAGTTTGGGCTGAATTATTGAAGGCTCTATGGTTTATGATTTTGGTATGTGCTGGTTTATGTTGCAGCAGTGTCCCTAAATTTTATCTGGTTTATGAATTTAGTTTGTTGTTGGTTTATGTTGTTGGTTTTTGTCGCAGTGGAATGGTAATAGTTAAAAGGCAAAACTGCATCATACAGGGGATGGGATGGCAGTTGACAACAATGACTTCTCCATTGTCTCATCTAATTGGAAGAATACCCATAATTCAGTTTTTGATATCAGCAAGTTTGCCAAATTGGCTATTGTTGATGCATTTTACAAGCGATCTGCTCCACCTTATCATCTGCTGTTGTTATTGCAGTTTACAAGTTGCATGCTATTGTTAATTTATAAGTGTATGATGCAGTTTTTACTTTTACCTATTAACATGAAGTGATCTGCTGCATCTTATCTGCTGTTGTATGATCTAATTTAGGCCTGTTATGTTGATTAGTATGATACTGTATTAAGTTGTAATAAGTCATGCATGACAGCCCTCCATGGAACATTCCTTATAGAAGCATTTTAATAATAGGAGAGAGATAGGCACCATGTTGCAGTACAGTTAGCATCGAATGGATGGGTATGACACCCATGCAATGGTTCAACCCCCATTCCTAGCTGCTAGTTTAAGGAAAATATAGGGGTCAAGGACCCTGCCACATTAACCACAGAACCTTAATTACAAAACCCTAATTCATACACCCTATAAAAAATTAAACACTACCCTTTGTAATTAAGGTTCTGGCCCTGCAATTCTGACTAAGTTGTATGCCACCCTTTCTAGTGCATATGAGAACCATGGGTATGCTCCAGACATTTATGGAACTGTGATGAAACACGGCCAAACTCTAGAACATACACCATAGAAGATGGACCCTAATTCATTACACCCTGTAAAAATTGAAACGCAGCTTCAAACATTAACCACTGAACCTTAATTACAAAACCGAGGAAACTTGAACTCCAGGATTTAAAGCCATGGACCTTAAGCTGCAGCATAAGCCATGGACCCTGCTGCAGCATAAACCCTAGAACCTTCAATAATTCAGCCGGATACCGGCAGAACGAGAGCGCCCATGGTGCAGAACCTGGGAGGGGGTGGTGCAGAACCAGAGCGGGCTTGAACAGGAACTGGGGTGGCGGAGCGTTCACAGACAGGACCCGAGCAACAATACACGGGAGGAAGGAGAGTTTGCCGGAAAAGCGCCGGAAAAGCGGGAAAAAGTGTGCCATAGAGGCCGCTTTAATTATACCACCCACCACGACAAGTGGCGGTGCCATCTGGGCCCGGGCTGAGGTCGTGTCGACTCTCCAGCGTGGCATGGGGGAGGGAGCCACGTGGGGTGTCCAACAACTGGCATCCCTCCCTTATAAGTTTTTTGGGTTGTAGGTGCATAAACCAACAATTCATCCCAAACATAAATTGAAACATAAACCAACAACAAACTAAATTCATAATCCCTAAAAAATGTTAATGAAATGTTTAATCAGAGTACATTACAGCTTGCTCTTGAAATGATGAAATTGTATATTAAACCTTATGATAAACCCCTGATTACAACCCCGCAAACATCAGGGAACGATATGACCTAGGATTATACCCAAAAATGTATAGGATTGTATACAAAATGGCCATTTTGCAGTAGTTAGACCCAGTGATTACAAAATCCACAATGCAATGTGGTCACAACAAAAAAATTGGCATCCCTACATGACACTCCTATGCTTGATGTCGTCCAAGATCTTCACTTCCCAAGCATGTTGAGTTTCCTGCTTGAGCCAGGTTGGTTGGCATACCTACCAATGGCTGATTAGGTTGTGGCTGGTTGCCTCCATATGTTATCCAATTTGCTTCCTGCAGCCATGGAGGAATTGAGTAGCCACAGTGGACACTAGTGATACTAACCCCTGCATTGGTTTGACCCCCCCGATATTCATACATCTGTCTGACACCTGCACTGGTAGGAGGGAATAAAGTGGGCATGCGCACTTGTTGATAGCGGGGGACTTGGATGTTTAGGAGGTCTTGGAAACATGGAGTATTATCTGCAAGATGTTCCAATGTGTTTGGCATCATCCTACTCCCCTCCACTATGTTTTCATCAATGGCAGAACTATTAGCCACCCCTTGTTCTTTTTGAAGCAATTGTTGAGCCTTTCTCAATTCCTTTTCATGCCTTGCCATTTGTTTTTGATGAGCCTTTTCTTGTCTTTCTTTCTCTCTGTCAAGCCTCTCCTGTGCTCGAATTTCTGCTGCAGCAATCCTTGCAGCCTTCTTTTCTTTAGCTAAGTCCCTCTTTTTCTGCTTTAAATCCTGGAGTTCAAGTTTCCTATGCTCAGACTCAACCAATAGTTTTATATAGTCCTCTGATGTGAGTAACTGTGAACTTCGGCATAGACGAAGATTGTCTGCTGTCAAGTGCCTTCTTTTTGCTGACACTCTCTCTACCGGTAGCTTTAGAAACCGACCAAGCAACTGGCTCTTCGTTGGCACTTGTTGCTCCTTGCTTGACTCAATATTTGGGTCAATGTTCTCCTGCTCTGTCTGAACCATATTGTCCTCTTCAGCTGGAACCTCGTTCTGGACACTATCTTCTACCAGGTTTCCATTGTCCACAAAATAATGAACAATTTCTTCTTCCAATTCTCTGGGCTGTGAAGGCATGTTCATGCTTTCTTCATTTGTCCTTGACACAATATTTTTGTCCAAATTCATCATGGCTTCTACCAGCCATGATTGTGGGGTAACCTGGCTTGGCAAAGTCAATTCTCCATTGCTGCTTCCTGGTGCATGGTCAACGTTTTCATTGACATGAACAGAAGCAGAAGTTGCAACTGTTTCTTGCATAGAGACATGAACAGAAGCAGAATTTGCTGCTGTCTCAGTTGGTGTATGTACCTCTATGTTACTGTCAATTGGTTCATTGTTATACTGTGTTTCACTTACCTGTTCTTCTTCATCACCACAGTATGGTTCTCCTTGAGAGAGGGATATCATATGATCAGCAGCAACAATGTCTTCCTCTACCTCCACATCTTCTTGGCCAGCAACATGTGCTTGGACATCCCCTTCTTCCTGACCATTCAGATCAAATGCCAGGCTACAACTAGTATCATGAATGAGAGCCTCAGAATTCAGTGGCCAGATTCCAGTCCTCCTAAACCCAGCCTTGATATTCGAAGGTGTGAGAGCCCTTTTAAAGGCTTTACTTGCAAGCTCGGCTAGCTCAAACCTTTTTACCTCCACCCCTGGATTCTGTGCCATCCATGAAGCTCGCTCACCCCTGAAATAGTTCTTGAAAGGCCCGAACACACTGACATCTAGGGGTTGCAATCTGTGAGTGGTATGAGCAGGCAGTGTCAACAGGTCGATGCCCAAATTGTTAGCCTCCTCGATTGTTTGCACAGCAATGTGGCTTCCATGACCATCTAAAACCAGCAGGTGTCTATTTACAGGTGAGACACCGCCTGGTATAGATGCAGCAAAGTGAGTAAGCCAGTTCAAAAAGAGTTCTTTGGTCATCCAAGCATGGGGATGTGCAGCCATGCATGCACCTGGTTCACAATTCTGTATATAGTTTTTGAGTTGAGTTTTACCTTTAAATAGATAAAATCCTGGGATTGAAGCACCAATTGCATTGACACAACATAGAATAGTGATCCACTCCCTGCTCCTAGGCAAAATCTTTGGCACATTACGACTCCCTCTCTTGGCAATTACACGCATGCCACAGTTCCTTCCTGCCTGTAAACCTGTTTCATCACAGTTCCAAATATGGTCTGGAGCATACCCATGGTTCTCATATGCACTAGAAAGGGTGGCATAGAACTTAGTCAGAATTGCAGGGCGTAGATTGAGAGCCCTGTCTCTATCTAGGCCCTCAGCTGTACGCAACACAAGGTCTGGATGCCTTTTTTTAAACCCAAACCACCATGACTTACCAGGAAACCCATCTTTGAAGGGGTTTGGCCTCCCTTGACAGATTTGAGCTACTGTGGATTTTAGCTGTATCAGTTCTAGCCCATGTCCCATTTCAGCCATCTCCTTACACCACTGAACCACCTCGGCCTCCTCCTCTTCAGTCATAACTGTAACAGGCCCTCTGCGCTTTGTATCTGTGAGTCCATTTATCCAATAATGTACTGAAGAGATAGCAACTCCATGTTTTTTAGCAGCAGCACGAATGGAATATCCATTGAACTCTATATCATCAATAGCAGCTAGCATGTCTTCTTTTGTCCAACCTCTTATTGCACTGATTTTGGTGACTGAACTTGTTCCTTGAACTGTGGTTGGAATTGACTGTGTGGTTGGTGGTGGGACAACAATGTCCTCTTCCACCACATTGTCATTCTCAACAACATTGCTGGGAGCATTGTTGGCATTTGTATCATTGGGCCTCTCCTCATCCGATGAGGTGCAGCGTAGCTGGGCACCCCTACTCAGTCGACGACTTGTTCTCCTTGCAGTGCTGACTCTTGCCATGCCTACAAGAACCTGCACATTTAACAGTAACCTAAATCTACATAAATAATATGAATAACCTGCACATTTAACAGTAACCTAAGTAATCTAAATCTACAAGAACCTGCACATAAATCAGATGAATAACCTAAATCACAGTAACAGTAACCTGAATCTACATAAATAATATGAATAACAGAAACATAAATAACAAAATTAACATGAATAACATAACTGGAAATAACATAAACAGAAACTTAAATCACAGTAACAGTAACCTGCCTCCACTGTGCACACACTTCTGCTGGTATGCCTCCACTGTGCACACACTCTGTTGTTCAAATTTCTGAAATGCAACTGTGCACACACTCTGCAGGTCGAATTTATGAAATGCATCTTCATAAGGGTTGTGGTTCATTTATAGTTGTTTGCTATTGAATTGGGTTGGTAAGAAGGTTGCACATGGATTGCAATCTCTGAAATTTCAATGTGTGTTGTGGATTGATTTGAAAGTGATCCAATGGTTGGGAGCTTGTCATTGTGGATCCCTGTGCCTTCATCTGTTTCATGATCTGTGTGCTTCCATCTGTTTAATGGGTGCATTTAATGGGTAGGTGTCATTTATTGAATACAGAGGGTTGGAATGTTGAACAATCCTGCAGTTATGGCTGACACTAAGTTTTCTGATGCTTGAACAGGTATGCATGAATGTTTGGACAGGTTTCAATGAATGCTGGGATATTTAGGCTCCATTAGAAATTCGTGGGTCCTCCTTTGATAGGTACCTTGCAGTAGGTGGCAAAAACGAGTTGGGATATTTAGCTGTTTATGTACTTCTGGATATTTGAGCAGATCTGTACTTTGTTGGGACAAGATGTTTTGTACAGTTTGTCATATCAAGACTATTTATTGACAGCTATTGGCCCAGTCAGTTAATGGGCAATTTTTGGACATAATTTAAATACTTTCTGCACTTAATATGAAATGTGTGTGTTTAACTTATGGGTTTATTTGTGTCAAGATATGGTGGTTATGTGGGACCAGTACTATGTCAACTACTGGTCCCTGTTCAACATTAGACATCTCTCCCCTAGATAGAGAAGCTGCTGAAATGATATTTAATTACGTTTCTCTATATATCCCTATCAAATGTACGTTTTCCCATTTTAGGGATGTCTAAATTTTTGTATTTCAAAATTAATTATCACCGTCAACTTTCAAGGCCGGTGGGACGTCAAATTCCAGTTCACTTATGATTCTGGATACAATTCATTTAATTTTAGGTCTACAGCCTGCAGGGTACTATCTGTTCGGCTCTTGGTTTTTACTATCAAGCAGATTTGCAGAAGATGAGTCACAAAAGGACATTCACATATCTGTACTGTGCCCTTCATTTCTGTTACCGAGAAGGCATACTGAAGTTTCGAGGTGTGAATGCAGGGTTTGCTGTACGTTGTGTAGCAGATAGACTCCTGAGTCCTACTCATGAGGCCTGCCCCACTTTCTGTTTTTTCCCCGTATTTTACGGTTTAGGTCTGCACACTATAGTAAAAAATGACGCCTAAATTGACATCATTTTTTATATTTTTAATAGAGCTATTTAAATAAAATGATAACGATAATTTATATTTGGTTGGCGATAGAAATAAATTCAACATTATAAAAATACAGGGAAGGAGCATCCAAAATTTCAGAGTTTGAGAATAATAATCAATTAGTATTTTTTCAAAATCATGTTGAAAAAATAAAATTTTCTTTTTTTAGACTAAATGGTTTATATTTTTAATCAGGTTCTTCTAATAACAACAATTTTTTTATATTTTTAACAAAGTTTTAAATAATAAAAATAATAATAATCTATTGGTAAAATTACAATTAAATTGATATCAAAATTATATTTTTAACAGAGTATTAATTTTATTAGTTTTAATAATAATAATAATACAATTTTTTTATATTTTTAACAAAGTTTTAAATAATAAAAATAATAATAATCTATTGGTAAAATTACAATTAAATTGATATCAAAATTATATTTTTAACAGAGTATTAATTTTATTAGTTTTAATAATAATAATAATAAATCAGAGCTCAATTTAGTATGAAATTCCTTTATTTATAAAACAAAGGATCCCTCACAAACTATATATATTGATGGAAGGCCGAGGGTTTGAGAGTCGTATCAAGCAAAGCTTGGCAGCCATGGATCCTTCCCCTTTTCTCCGGGAGCTCCTATCTTGCATGGCCGATTGGAGGCGGATATGGACAGTTCTCTGCGAGCGGAGTGGTGGTGGAGCCTTCCCGCGGTGACCCATTGCGTAGCGGGCTCCTCCTGCTTACTAGTAGCAGCAGCGGCGGCGGATTCTGGGCTGAGGAGTGCTGCAGGGAAGTGCATCCACCACGAGGGCATCGGCAGTAGATAGACGGCGGTGGAGATCCTCTCAAACGCGGGCTTCGGTTTCCTTTTGGCGGTGGTGGCAGCTTCATTGTCAAGGCTAACAATGGCTGGATGTTCTCGATGCAGTGTGAACCTTTCTTGGCGGCGCTGTGACTACCTGGTTGACGGTGGTTTTAGTCTTCAGATGTCGATGGCTCTGCAAACCTTCTGTTGCGTTCTGGTTTCCGTTTTATGTTTTGCATCTGTCGACATCACATTTGGCTCCTTTCTTTATTGTTTTTTCATCTCCTAATGAGATGGTTCTTCATTGTACATGAGTCAATCTTGGCTGCTCTGATCTAGAGTTTATTAGATTTATGGTGATGCTTTGGTACCAAAATTATTTTCTATGAAGTTGAAAAGCTGGAAAGGGTTCTTAGAAACCTTTTTGCAATATGTAATTTGATTATTCTTAATGAAATTATACTTTTTTTTCTTGAAAAAAAAAACACAAAAATTATCTCTAAAAATATATTTAAATGTTTAATAAACAAATATATTTAATATAATGTAAAAAATAAATATTCTAATATAGTGCTAATGCCAATGAATAGAAATAAGCATTTGGAGTCCGAGCCACTTGAATAACTTGTTTAGATTAATTTGTTTACTTGCCAATACTTTAAAGGGTAGGGTAGGTCGATGCCTTTATCCATTTTTTTACCATATATTCGAGCTAATTTTCTACTAAACCTTTTAAATCAGAGTTGTATATCAATTAGACTACATATTTATATGGAGAAAAACCAACTACTTACCCAAAAAAACATTTCAAGTTTAAATAAATGAATCTTAGTATATTAGTTAGACACAATTCTGTATTAACATTATATAAGTTGGATTACTATAAAGGAAGAGAGAATCGATGGCTTGAATTCAATCTGGTTTCTTCATTCATGGAAGAACTTACTAGATCGAGAATAGATTGAAAGATTCAGAGACCTTAGGCTCTGTGACCATGGAAGTTGAGAAGTCAAATCAATCTTTTTCATAAGAAGAATTACAAAACTTGAAGAGAGTTTAATGGAATTGAGCTGTTTACATTAATGGGACATTATCTTGATTTTTAAGATTTAGAGATATTTGATAAGAGTGAAAGATTCTCATTTAAATTATTAACAAATCAGGTTAAGTGATTTGGTTTTTTTTAATAACTTATCAAGTCACATTTGTATGATAACAACTCTTTACTTTAAATAACTGTACTCACTAATTTTAACAGCTAGCTCAATTGGTTGGGCCTCAGCCATCAAGCAGCTGCAGGCTAAAGGCAGGTGAGGCCACTTCCAATGGGTCCCTAACTGCTATTAGTTGATAAAAAAAATAACTATCCTCACTGTTCATTTACAACTAAAATTACTAAAAGAAATTGTCAGCAGCAGATTTTTTGTATTGCGCTATCTTAAAAGTAGATTGTAGATTGATTTGAAATGTTAAAAAACTTTTAACAACACTCATGAGTGAAGGACAGTAATGAGATATAGTCGCTATGAAATCTTATATTGACAGAGAATTTGAAACCAAATTTCAACCCTGCTTGCTAATTAGTATCAATGGCGGCGAAAAATCATACAAATCGTTTTGTTGACATGGCATGGCGGTGCGTCAAATCGCAGAAGTCCGCCAGTAACAGAGAAGAAGGTGCTTACAATAAAATCGACACCCGATACGGCACGGCACGGCGGATGTCAATTCTATCGCTCATCATTCATATGAAGATGAAAGCCGCTGTCACTGCACGAATATCATGTCGGGCACCCCGCCGTGCTGCTTCAATGGCGACCCCACCGCAAAGAACAAAAAGCTAAACGAGTAGGGCAGGCCGCAGAGCCAATCACTAAACAAAGCAGCGGCCATTGATTTCGCCGGGGATTCCAATTCACGACTTTGCCGGACATATCTCGAAGTCTCATACATATCCATCTACGGGATGCAGCGTCTCAGGGGAGTAAATCATGTAACTTACAGTTATGGTTAAAGCGAACACAATTCAACCGGTTGTAGGCTCTGCAGTGGGTCTGTTGATCATTTGGAGTAAATCATGTAATTTACAATCGTTGTTAAGGTGAACACTATTCAGCCTGCTGCAGCGCTGGGTTTGTTGATCGTTGGATCTTAATAGCTTCTGAGTTTGTTGATCGTTGGATCTTAATAGCTTAAGATCAACTATCAACAGGCCCACTGCAGCCGCATTAAATGAGCTGCAGCAGGGTGAATAGTGTTAGCCCATCGTTAAAGCCTTTCTTGATGGATTCAGCCAAGATTTTTCTCGAATACAGTTTTGCAGAATATGGATATTATGTGATTTTTGGTTTTTGAAGGCGCTAAATCCATTTCTATATTTAAAATCAAAATTTAAACAACACAAAATTCAAATTTGTTAAAAAAAATAGCAAAATTTAAAAGCATTTCATTTTTCTCAAAACTACATTTATGTCTAAGAAAATTCATGTCTATTTACAAAATAAAATAGGATTATTTTCTTAGTTTCAATGACTTTGCACATCCTATTCTTACTCCACCTGAAAATAAGGAAACGTCGCTTTTGTAGACTTGTAGTTGCAAAACATAATTTGATATTAGGTATATGTTTCAGGTCATGTTTTGTACCTGGCTGTGTAGCGCCCACATCACAGCCCATCACCTTCATGCATTTATTTGTTTGCCAATGCAATGGTTGAACTGAAAAGAACAAACTCGAGCGAGAGATTTGGTAAAATGAATGTGCGTACGAAGGTGTTCAAATGTACGTAACGAGAGTGACGGCCCAGCCGATACTACTGACTGTCCTGCCTGCCTTAGGGTGACTCATTATTGTTATTGTTATTTTTATTTTGAGAGGTAAATGCCGCTTTTATGATCTCATATTCATATAGAGTGGAGTAATGGAGCTGGCTGGGCATGTGATTTGTACAGTCTACATACAGGCAGAGGGCCCCACCGTCACTAATCGTTTGATGCAAGGTCGTTTCCGATTTCCCAGAAGGTTCTGTGAGCACAGAGAGAATGGTACTCCCTCTGATGTTGTTTGTTCATTTAATTTAATTAATGTGGAAGGTACTAGGACTTTTTCAATTACTTTGGTAGTATATTGGGGCCAGTGATAAGTGGCACTCAAATCGCCCCTTGTTGGTAATGGAAAATTTTCCGGCGAGGCATAGTTCCACTCTTTCTCGTTATATTTTTGGAATTTTGACGATCTGGGTCCTTTTAAAAATGGGCCAAAATCCTTGGGGGCACAGTTGTATGGCATAGTTTCGCAGTAAATGGGGTGGAACTACGATTCCGCCGGTTTTTATAACCAGATCTAGGGACCAAATCACCGGAAAAGCGGGGCGATTTGAGTGCCAGTTATCCCACGCCGTAGACAACCAAAACGTCCACCTTTTTGGGATAAAAACCGGTTAAAATTCTTGCTCGAAATTGTTATTTTCACAATTTTGTAATTTTAGCAATTGGGATTGCCTATTCTAGACTAATTGCCCAATTTTTAAACTACCTAGACCGCCTAAATTGTGATTTGAGCACTCCAAATTACGATTTTTGCAAGAATTGCTCTGTCAGATTTCGATGAGTTGAGGGCGTTTTAGTTAGCCCTTGTACAATTCCGTCCTCCCTCGAGTGAAAGTATCACCAACACTCCAGTTTGCATCAATGCGTGTCTGACAATTTGATTCCCACAATGAAACTTACTATTTTCTCCTCCAGTGGAGTTCATGGCCCTTGGAAGGATGTCGAGGCTTCAATCGGAATGAAGTGTTTGAGCGGTCTTTATCATTCTGGAGGTAACCAACATTGGCTTCATTTCTTGAACGACCTGGCGAGACGCTATAATGTTCAATGCAAGTGAAATCACAATTCTTTGGTTCATTTCCTAATCCGAACTCTAAGTTGGCTTTTTTCAGGGGCAATGATGGTTAGAGTGAAGAGGACTAAGCGCAAGCACTCTGTTATCATTTGTTGCTCTCAAATGTCGCGAGTAATGGAAGAACAAGAAAAAGCTAAAGCCAATTTTTCTGGCGTGGTTCATCTAAAGGCTCATTGTCGTCTTAGTGCGATGGAGGCTCGTCTGCAGAGCAATCTCAACTGTCCTAATCTCGAAGAATTCATAGCTAATATGGGACAACTCTTTGAGGACCATGTCTCCATCCATTCATGGGAAACTTGTTATATTAAGACCCTCACTCTTCTCCGGTATATGAAGACTTTACTGGGTCAAGCTAACACAGAGAGCACAACAGGAAAGCTCCTAGAAGATAATCGGAGTATTAGCCTAGCAGATAGAATGGACTGTTTAGAGGGTTGGACTCATCGCTTGGAGAAAGCTTAGATGGATTTTAATGCCAAACTCAATGCTCTCGCTCATGTGCTTACTAGCAAAGTTTTCAACGAACCCTCCACCACCATGCTTCATTATGGCCTCATCTTTCGTCGACAACTAATTATCCATTCTCAAGGCGTACCATCAAGACTGAAAGTGGAACGTGACTTAGCTACTGGATTGCGACTATGCCGATTGATATATTTGATGATGAATACCCCACTTGCGGATTCTCCTCGATATCGGGTCTCATGCTCTCTTCTTGGCCTTCTAGTTACTTTGTCGTGCCCCAATTGGCTTTCCGTGGCCATAAACCCCAGCCTGTAGGGGTAAACATTCTAGATTGTAGTTTTTAAAACTCTCATCTTTGGTCTAGTTTTTAGCTTTTATCATGCAACTCTCTAGAAAACAGTTTGCTCATCCCTTTGCGCTGAGTGGCTTGGTGACATTTGTACTTCTTTTAAATTTTTTTAATAATATTGCTTCAAATCTTTTAAAAAATGATATAAAAATGGTTTTCAATGACAAATAAAAAGTAACGTAAGAATATTTTAGAATTGTAAAAATAATTTTATAACATCTTAAAATACGTATTAAATTTTAAATGAACTTAACAATAAAGGCTATAATTGCCCGTGGGGGGCATCTCAAGTGGTAAAGATGAGAAGTTGTAATCGGTTGTAAATGGAAGGTCACATGTTCGAATCCCAAAAACTTACCCATGAGTCATGGTTCGGACCCTATGGATACACCTAGGGCATAGTGGTAGCGAGATTGCAGCCTAGTCCTTCTTGTTAATTCCCCTAATTCAAAAAAATAATAATATTTTATTAGAATAGAATATATTTAAGTAAAAAAAATTATTTTCAATATTATTATAAATTTGTATTGAATAATATTTTTTATACATTTACACAAACATCTATTTAAAAATAAATATTTACACCACAATCCATCAAAACATCATATTTTCCACTCCGCCTTTAATCCTATAAAAATCAAGTGAGAAAACACATTTCTATTGATTTCATAGGCTTTTTGAAATTATTGTTGGATAATGTATGTCATTTTCCATTGAAATTATTTTTGCAATATTCCTTTTACCTAAAATTGTGTTGTATGTGATGTTAAGTGAATGTGGATGTGTATGTTTTGCTTGGGTGGTAAGTTATAGTTACATTTGCATGGAGGTTTGTATGCAAATCTTTACATCTATTGTAGAGGTAAAGATTTTGGTTTTCAATGCAAGCTAAACCTTACCAAAGAAACAATAGAGCATTGTATCATTTTGTAAGTTAAAAAGTTTAAATAATGCTACTATACCATTTTATGTGATGGGTTGGTTGGGACAGTCAATTGGAACCATTCCCACCTAGGTTCGAACTCAAGGGCACTTACATGATGCCCTTGGGACATTTGGACTTTTATGTATGAAAAAAATGTCATTTTATATGAATATTAATACAAAGTTCATTTGGGATGGCTCATTAAAAGTATGAGAGGACTATGATATGAATATTAGAAATATGAATAAGTCTATTACATTGTATGGTGTCATGTATGTGTAATTAGGTGTATGTGCATCGTATTCTATAGCATAGGTACATGGTAACCATGTGAAAATATATCAAGTGCGTGAAAAGATATCAAGTGCATGCAAGAATGAAGCATATATATTGATATGGTAAGATAATAGGAGTCGTACATATTATGTTAACAATGATCAAATTGTTGGAGCAATTATGAAATCCACTCTGAGGTTTGTTGTCTAAGTTAAAGTTAATCACCAGAGTTCAAGGTTAAGTGAGCATACTTGCCTTCAAGCACATAACCCAAGAATTGATGAGTGACTATAGAGGGTGATCAATGTCATTATCAAAGATGATCATTGAACTACTTACCTATATATAATGCACGCCCCTTCTATGTTGAGAGTATTTTAAACATATTTGTGAGGATGAATGAGTACATGAGGTTTATAGTTGTTGGGAAGAGGCGTTTCCATACAAACAACCTAGGTTCAAACTTTGGTGGGTGTAGAACCTTCATGTGTGTGTGAGAGTAGGAAGGTGTTTGACCTCCAAAAGTTGGTTTCCCTCCTTCATCCAAGGGGCTTAACACATAATTGATAAGTCAAAATGGTTTAAGTGGACATTGTAGGGACCCTCTGAGGGCCCAGCTAAATCCGATATGCACATACATGTAATCACAAAATTGATCTAAAATTGAATCTAACAAATATTTTTTTTAACATATAACAGATAACAAATCTATATAACCTTTTCATATAACCAACAGATCCAACTTTCAGCATTAAAATTAAGCCAATTCCATTCTAATGCACAACTAATAACAAAAAAAATGACTGTAAAATACTTGTCAAATCCCATAGATATCAAAGGTTGAAGTAAATGTCGAAGGTTGACGCAATAACTGAAGATCCGTTGTGAGTCCTGTCGTCAAATTGTCAATCACAAATGTTCCACCAAATTCCACCCTACCATACCCAATGGGTACTCTTCTTCCCCTGGGACCCCCTAGCTGTGACAGGGATGATGATACACTGCTAGCAATGATCTTTGATACTAGATTGCTTCTACGAGTCTCCCAACCCCTCTCATATCGAAGCGAACCACACTCTCCAACAATCACCTATGGTAGGATCAACAACCCAAGTTGTTGTACAAAACTATTGTAGGAGAAGATCAAATCTTCATTCTCTTTTTTCTTCTTAATAACCTCCATAAATCCATGCATCCTCATGCATCACTTTTCAAATTAATTTCTTTCTTTTTAATTTTTATTCACTCGCCCAGTTTTAGTTAACTTAGCTTTTCTTATTCTTTTATTTTTATAATTATTATTATTATTTTTTAACTCAGATTTGTTTTAGTTAGCTTTCTTAATTTGCTCTTAAAAAGATTTACTCTATCTTTTTATTTTCAATTAACTGAATGTAGTTGGTCAAGTTTCTATTAATAAATTTCATCATTAAGATTAACCAATAAACAATTTATTTTCCCTATATTAACTCACTAAATATTTTCTAACTCTCTTTCAAGTACTTTTATTATTCCCCCCATTTATAATTAATGTAATTAACCATCACATTTTCTACGTGACTAGGGATATCAAGGCACCATGCTTCCTGCATGCCCTTTAGATATTTCCCTCAGGTGGGGATATGGTATGACAATTGAGGCCATGTTGACTCAATTCATCTACCCTGTTGAGGGACTAGTGGTTCCTGGGGAATAAGGACGAGTCTTTAATGTGGGCCCCCTAGTACATGCCTTGTGAGTGATCGACCTATGGCCTACCCTCACGGCACACGCATCTAATGAGTTGGCGCTTCTCTCGCTCTATTCAAAGCTCATCGCACCGACAACTTGCTAGTTTTACATTGTATCATATTCCAACCTCGTTACCCGATGTGGACCGATTGGCAATCGCAATCCAACACTTGCACATTAAACATCAAGCGCATCAAATATTTAAAACAAGATTTCAAACATAAACATAAATATCAAATTGAAATCACCTGTCAATGCTACCCGACTCAACTAGAGTCTTTGTGCTATCGATGCCTTCTCGCGTCACATCTACCTACCTTTCCTATCACACTCGACAACCCATCAGAGTACATGATAGATATAATCATGAGCAACCATCAACATGTATTCATTATTGACATCATTTTCACATTGCATATACATTTGATCACTATCGAATCATGATAACATCATATAAGCATTTCAATCACAATTGAAATTATAACAAGATTACATAAGCATTTTCGATCAACATCAACATCATATCATAATCACATGAATTTTAGATCAACATATAAATCATAGTATAATCACAGGAACTTTCGATCAAAATCAAAATCTGTAATGTCCCCTCCCTGAGGACTTCATGGTCATCCTTCTACCTTATCAATCCCTATAGGTTTTGGCAAAAAATCAATAAAGTGCGGGGGTTAATTTTGAATGCATTAATTGTCAAGTTTAATTAAATTCAAAACTTAGGAGAGTGTGTAATGCATAAATTGTAAATATTTTATTATTATTTAATTGTGTGATGAGTGGATATGCTTAGGTGGCCCAGGAGGGCACATAAGAGATCTTGTGAACCCTATGAGCTGTCATCCACAATGGAAACTGGATGAAAAGCATAGAAAAGCAATAAATCCATTAAAAAGATGGAAGGCAGCATAAAATCAAGAAAACTTAGAAAAGCAGAAAGTAGTAGAAAAGAAGGATAGCTCATAAATGCATAAAGAAGCAGAAAGGAAGGAAAAGCACTGGAAAAGAAGAGGAAATCCAAGAAAAGAAATATGTTTCCAAAAGTAGGAAAAGCAGACCAAAGTAGAAAGGCAACAAAGCAAGGAAAAATAAAGGTAAAAGATGCAAGTTCAAAATTAGTCAAGGAGAGTGCATTGGTTGAGGTGGATGACCACATTCAATGTATCTTGAGACCAATTCATATTATTAAAGAGGGAGGAGCACACCCTCTCACATATTTTGGTCATTTTGAGAAGTTGTCTTGAGAGCTCTGCATCTCAGAGGCTTGGGTGATGTGCCCCTGGCCAGCATTGGGTGATGTGCCCAATTGCAAACCTTGATCTAGTTGATATATTGAGAGGTATTCGGTTGGATGCTTTAGGAAGAGGATGTCCAATCTTCTTCATAGAGTCTAATGTAGCCATGAAGTGTTATTTGCAGATCTGATCCATCCCATAGCATGAAGTGTTTGAATCCCAAGAGATTGTGAAGAGATAGTTGCAATAGTGTTTTGATTGTGATATGTTTTGGCCATATAAGAGGGTAATTTGAGCATTTGCGCCACCTATGAGTTGTTGCAGTTGTTCATGTGCCTTCAATGAGATGTAATATGGTCCCTTCCTACCCATGGTACTGATCCAGTGGTGAAATTCCTTTCTTTTATTCTTAGATACTATATTCCTGCTTCAACGTTGTAAGATCTTAAGGATTATCGACATTATTTAATTTTGGCTTCAATAGATTCTCAATTGTTGCTCTAAATGTCTGATTAAAGTCTGATATAGTTCAAACACATGACGTTAGCTTCATCCATGATGTGTATTGTAGAATTTGTGATCATTTATTGTTGTTTGTAATTCATTGTTTTCAAGGTTTGCACCCTAGTAAGGAAAATTTGACTAGTTTCTGGTTTTGAAGATTTTAACTATCAAGTGTTGTACTAATCTCTGATCTAAAGGTCCTGTTAGTCAATTCATATGCTTTAGAGTCCATCCACTCCTCCAGAACAGAAATTAGGAAGCCTTTGTGTCCATTCAAATTCACGTGGAAACCTTCACCTCCATTAGTCCAAGTCTCTCACTTTTGCAATTAGATGAAATTTTCATTGTAGGCCTTTATTGTCAAGTCACTATGAGTCCATTTTAGGTTGGGGATAGTCAATTTAGCTTATGCAAGGTTTGATTACCTCCAAACTGCACCAGAATTAGTGGAGTTTCCACATAAATCCTGGGGCCATTGTCTTGAATCCTTTGTCCTAGCCAAAGGAGTCTACCCAGGCGTGACGTACTACCAAAAGTGAAATTGTTGAAATATTGTCCTTGATGCTACCTTATTTGCAGCCTTGTAAGTGTGTCAACCCTACCATTTGTGTGTCCGAGTTGTATATTTGAGTTAGTGTGCCTAATAGGTGGTTTGGGTACATTACAGTGGTATCAGAGCATGGTCCTCTGAACCTGCTCGTGATTATCCTTGATGATTCCTAAGAGAAAACCATCTCCTAAATGGAAAGATCCAGGAGAACCTTTTGTTGAAGAGGAGGTTGAATCCACTGAAGGCGAGCTTCAAGGAGTAAAATACATGTCTAACATGGATGAAATCCAAGAGTTCTGATATTTTGTTCAGAGCATGCTAAAGGGAATGCAAGACATATCCTAGAACATCATCAAGTTGGGTCAAGAGACTCGAGAATTCCTTGCCAAGCCGTTGGTGAACAAAGATGGAGAAGGGGGCAACAACAGCTCTCAGCACGAAGGAAATAAGGTATTTGGTGAGACTCTCTATTCAAAAATAGGGCCTCACAATCAGCCTCATGAGTTCAAGAGTGAGATCAAGAGTTAGCCACTACCTACCATCCCAATTTTACCTAAGAGAATAAAGAGGAACCAAAAGTGCATAATGGATCCATTGCTACATGGGAGGATCGTTATGTAGAGTACCAGACTCTAAGTGAAGATTGTAGGAGAGCATTTCAGTTCAATTACTTCTGTGGATCACAATACCAATTCCATCCAAGAGGGAGCAACGAGATTCCTACACAAATTTTCGAGATGAAGAATGGCATTGGTAAGAACTCGCTCCCATATTTTGATGGTTCTTCCAAGTGTACTGCAAGTGCATGGATCCAAAAATTGGATAAATATTTTCAATTGAAACCCATTGCTGAAAGGGATGCTATCAAAATGGATACCCTGCATCTTGATAAAGAGGCCAATGACCGATGGTTCCATGGCATGAAGACCTTGGGGCATGACCAAGTGTCAACTTATGAAGAGTTCACTAGAAGATTGGTTGAAAGGTTTGATCGGAAGCATCTTTATATATCCTTTAGGGATCTTGCACATCTAAGACAGACAGGAACTATTGAGGCTTATATTTCCGATTTCCAGAAGCTAGCTATAATGGTCACTAGTATATCTAAAGCTCACTTGATCCTTTTAGTCCTAGAAGGGTTAGTAGAGCCATTGAAGGGGTTGGTTAAATCTTATAGGACATCTAGTCTGCAGGATACAATGAGCAGAACAACAGATCTGCAAGATGCCATACCAAGAACAAGGTTCCCACCAAGAGCCAATAATCTGACTAAAGTCATGGACAAGAAACCTTCCCAAAGAGATTCAATAGATAATTTCAAGAAGGAGGTCACTTTCATAGACCGAGATGAATTAAGAAGGAGAAAGCTATGCTTCTCTTGCCAGGAACCATGGGCTTCGAGCCACAAGTGTGCTAAGTGTAAGGCACATTACATTGAGGTATTTTCAGAGAGTGCAGTTGAGGAAGTACTGGTTGAAGAAGATGGTGGTTATGAGATAGCATATGAAAAACACCTACTACCTGTAAGTGGAAAGATTGAAGTCATGATAGGAGTACCTCACTTCCATGCTCTCAAATTCAAGGGAGTGGTGCAGGGGCAGAGACTTACAATTTTTGTTGATGGAGGTGCTACTCATAATTTCATTGAATCAAACTTGGTGGAAAGAAGGAAGCTTCCTACTGAAACCTTTGAAGGCTTCATAGTCATCATACCAAGTAATAACTCCATGGATTGTACTAAATGGATTCCAAATATGCAAGTAACCATAGGATATTATACCTTAACAAATAGTTTTTATGTTTTTAATGTTGGTGACACTAACTTGGCGTTAGGAGTACAATGGTTGTACTCTATTGGAGAGCATTCCATGAATTACCAGGTGCCTCAAATAAGTTTAAAATATTCTGATGGGAAGCAAATAATCTTGCAAGGAATCAACACCTATCCTAGTCAAGTGGTGTCTTCACATAGTATGAGAGCAGTGTTGAGACATGTAGACATTGAATGGGTTGTTGAATTCCTTAACACCACTCAAGGAACCACCATAGATGTTTCCCAACACCCTGAAGACATCAAGGAATTGCTTCGAAAGCATGCGAAGGATTTTGGAGAACTCCCACAGGGCAGGCCATCTGATAAAGGATTAACTTACATTCATGGAATATTTGATGCAACAACGCAAGAAAGATATCTGAAGGCACAAGAGAAGATCTAAATATTTTTGGATCAAATGGAAAGTATTCTTAGAGGCATTGGTAGTGATGCACTATCAATATTTTTATGGGATCCTGGCATCCTTTGGAATGAAAAGTTGTTCCAAAGGACCAAAATGTTGAGAGGGATGCAACAGGATCAATGGGATCTTGGAGGACGAGTTAACCTTAAATTTCAGAAGTCTATCCAATGGAAGTAGTGGTATGGTTTCCTACGTAGGAACTTATTTGATGGATGGACACACTATGTTTATGCTTGGTGTTTTGTGAGTCTTCAAAAGTCTCTTTGTGTTGGAAATAATCGAAGTGGAAGAAGGTGGTATGGGAAGGCTTTTGCGAACCTTCCTCCTGGTATACCACTAGAAAAAATAATTCAGCAACTTTTGCAGATCCAGAACCACAATTGCTTGAGGACAAGAAATATTGGGCGGCGAGGATTGTAATTTCCCCTCCCCGAGGAATCCATCATCATCCTTCTACCTTATCAATCCATATAGGTTATGGAAAAAATTCAATAAAGTGAGGGGTTAATTTTGAATGCATTAATTGTCAAGTTTAATTAAATTCGAAACTTAGGAGAGTGTGTAATGCATAAACTGTAAATATTTTATTATTATTTAATTGTGTGATGAGTGGATATGCTTAGGTGTTTCAGGAGGGCACATAAGAGATCTTGTGGACCTTATGAGTTGTCTTCCACAATGGAAACTGGATGAAAAGCAGATAAAATAAATAAATCCACTAAAAAGATGGAAGGCAGCATAAAAGTAGGAAAACTCAGAAAAGCAGGAAAACTCATAAAAGCATAAAGAAGCAAAAAGCAGGAAAAGCATTGGAAAATCAAAGGAAATCCAGGAAAATCAAGATGTTTCCAAAAGCAAGAAAAGTAGACCGAATCAAAAAGGAAACAAAGCAAGGAAAAATAAAGGTAAAAGTTGCAGGTTCAAAATTAATCAAGGAGGGTGCATTGGTTGAGGTGCATGACCACATTAAATGTACCGTGAGACCAATTCATCTTATAAAAGAGGGAGCGCACCCTCTCACATATTTTTGTCATTTTGAGAATTTTTCTTGAGAGCTCTGCATATTAGAGGCTTGGGTGATGCGCCCCTGGCTGGCATTGGGTGATGTGCCCCATTGCAAACCTTGATCCAACTGATAGATTGAGAGGTCTTATGTTGGATGCTTAAGGAAGGGGATGTCTAGTCTTCTTCACAGAGTCTAATGCATCCATGAGATTTTTATTTGTAGATCTCATCCATCCCATAGCATGAAGTGTTTGAATATCAAGAGACTGTGAAGAGATAGTTGCAACCGTGTTTTGATTGTGATATGTTTTGGCTAGAGAAGAGGGTAATTTGAGCATTTGTGCCCCATGTGGGTTGTTGCAACTATTCATGTGCCTTCAATGAGCTATAATATGGTCCCTTCCTACCCATGGTACTGATCTAGTGGTGAAATTCGTTTCGTTTATTCTAGATATTATATTCCTCCTTCAATGTTGTAAGATCTTAAGGATTATGGACATTATGTAATTTTGAATTCAATAGACTGCCAAATGCTACTCTAAATGTTTGATTAAAGTCTGATATAGTTCAAAGGCATGTTGTTATCTTTATTCGTGATGTGTATTGTAGTATTTGTGATCATTTACTATTGTTTGTAATCCATTGTTTTCAAGGTTTGCGCCCTACTAAGGAAAATTTGACTAGTTTCTTGTTTTGAAGATTTTAACTGTCATGTGTTCTACTAATCTCTTATCTAAAGGTCCTATTAGTCAATTCACATGCTTTAGAGTCCATCCAAACCTCAAGAACAGAAATGAGCAAGCCTTTTTGGCCATTGGAATTCATCAGGAAACCTTCACCTCCATTAGTCTAAGTCTCTCCATTTTGCAATTAGATGAAATTTTCACTGTAGGCCTTTATTGTCAAGTCAATGAGTCCATTTCAGGTTGGGGACAGTCAGTTTAGCTTACCTAATGTTTGATTAATTCCATAATACACTAGAAGAAGTGGAGTTTCCATAGAATTTCTGGGGCCGGTGCCTTGAAGCCTTTGGCCTATCCAAAGGAGTCTACCTAGGTGTGAAGTACTCCCGAAATTGAAACTGTCGAAGTATTGACCTTGATGCCACCTTATTTGCAGCCTTTTAAGTGTGTCAATGCTACCATCTATGTGTCCAAGCTATAGATTTGATTTAGTGCGCCTAATAGGGGGTTTGATTACATTACAAAATCTTAACATACTCACGTGAACTTTCGATCAACATCGAAATCCTAACATAATCACATGAAATCATCATTAACAACACAACAGACAGTTCCCAAACAATTATTTTTTATAAGAAAATACTAGTTCCACACATAGCTGGGTCATTCAAAACCAAATTCCCTCAAAGAATAAGACGACACATAGTATAGGACTGAATCCACACATAACCAGGTCATTCACAATCGAGTGCCCTCAAAGAATACATGTGTAACCAAGGTCAACAATGACAAAATGGGGCACTACAGACATTAATGTGATAATTTATCATTTTTTTTAATAACACATGATAATATTGTATAAGATATTGGTTTTTTAATGAAGGATTAGAATATTTGATCCTTAGGGCATGAATATAGAGAGAAAAAACATCATTATGTCATAAATATATACCTTGTTGTGTTGGAGAAACAGGGAATCATATTAGTGAATAACAACGAATTCCAAGGGATGGGTGTGGTGTCCAAAAACACCATTACAATAATGAAGCATAAATGAGAATATTTTGTTATCCATAGGATCATATCTATATATAACCGAAAGTGTAACTAGATTCCAAAAACTGAGGATGGCTTAATACAGTAAGCACTTTGATCACCTTAGTAATTCCTAAGAATGGCTAGAAGATCCACTTTTTATGCCTTCACTTATGTACTAGTTGACCTATTTGATACCTTTCTTAGTACATCCAACTAACAACTGGATAAACTGATCAACTTCTCTAGAGAAAAATCCATTGACTCGTGACAAACTCCAAAGTTGGGAAGATCGTGTTGTTGTAACACTCCCTCATCAAAGAAACTCTCTGTTGGAACAAAACTGGATGAGACCAAGGTTCTTGTGTAGGTCCCAAAAAAGGAGGCCATTGTAATCTAGAGTGTTGGAATTTTTTATCCTCCCGAGGGAAGAAAGTCTTACCCGAAGCACTTCCTAGACCTGTGTATGATAAGGAGGGTTGGCTTCAAGGGTTTATGAGGAGAGACCTATCCATAATGCTCACTGGAACAACTTTGCACGATATACATTTACCATATTAATTAGTTATTCAAAATCTTATCTCAACAGAGTTGTGCATTGAGCATATAAATAATAAATAGGAAACATGAACATCAGATAAGCATGCACAACATTTATATCATACACACACAAAAATGGGGGGGGGACAAACATTTCCACCTTTCTTTATTCAAAACAATAGATCTCATACATGGAAATCTCAAAGCCATTCAATCCTCATATCCTAACCCATGGAACATAATTCATTGCATATCCAGTTAAAGTACATAAGGAAAACCCATAGAACCCATAAAACCTTATTACAAAACACAACAAATGTAATTCACTAAGTCCCACGACCCAAAAATAACAACAATGCCAATGACAACGACAACAACAAAAACAACATTTTCTCTGGCTTTCCTGAGGCATTTATGCTTAGTAGAGCAGTTATTTCTGACTATGTCAATATGGTTATAGATCAATGATTTCTGAGTTGACACCGTTATTATGCACTTATCCTTATGCCACGTCTACTTTCATGACTTCCATGTCATTGACTATATCTATCTTCCATGGCTTGGTTTTACCAAAAATGAAGGAGCCAACAAGCCTCGAACACAACTATTTAATCTTCGTCTTTTCAAACCTACTTTGATTTTCTCTCTACTCCTCCTATGATCCTTCAAACAAAGGATTCAACTCTAGGACATCAGCAACAAATCGACTGCAAAATTATTCAAACTGTTGTACTTGGCTCATCCATTTTCCCATCAAAAGGTTGGAACCTTCAATAAAATATTGTGCCTTATCACTATCAAATACAACGGGCTTTTTTTGCTTTAATTGTTTCCACACAAAATCGACAAACAAATTGAGTTGTTCAAGTTACAGGTAGGTTGTATGGGCTGCATGGTGAAGTTATCAAATATTTTTCTTAGCATTCACAACCATATCATGGAGTGCATCTAGTTTATCATCAAGAGATTGAAGCTCTTCATACTTAAGTTTTTTTCCAAAGGATTAAAGATGGTTTGTGCATCTTGATGCATCTTTTTAAGCTCCTCGCACAAAGCCTCAACTGGCGTTTTACGTTCCTCCACCCAGAAAACCCGATCCTTCAAGGAAGAGAAGATGTTCTATTTTTCCTATGTGACCTACTGGAGACGTGAGTGAGTAGCGAAAAATTTTGCAACCAGTGTGGGAACTTGAGCCATCAACTCTTGTTGTTGAGTGTTCTCTTGATTTTGCACAGTAGCCACTTGTTCCTGCAATTCCAATGTTTTCACTTTCAACTATTGTCAAGATTCACATAATAGTTGAAGGCTCGCCTATGGAGTTTTGAGTGAAATATACTTGGAGACAACAGGTTCATGCTAGTGGACATCTATTGTAGTTCTTCATATAAGTGTGAATGGTTTGTTCTGCAGTTAGGCGTGCTTGTTGCTTAGTGTCCCTTTTTACAATAGTATCCACTAGCTACACCTAGATTTCTTCATAGTCCTATTGTAGGGCATAGTGATCATTCTTATTTCTAACCAATCGATGTTCTACTTTTGCAGTAGAGGCCCTCATCTAATTAAATAGGTTTTGTGTAGACCATCCAGAAATATCAGTGTCTGCAGTTCCTAGAGGAAACACACTAAGAGGATGACCACTAGTGATTCAGGGTACCAATCGATTGCATGTCTGGGCCTCATACTCTGTTTGATGTCTTACAGGTTAATGAAGCTACACAATACAGTTCTGAGTGTCATCGGTCAAATACAACATGATATTAGTATGCTCTTGGAAGATGTGGAGCATAACTCGACAATGTTCTCAGTCCTACGCCAATTGATGTAGTTTTGTAGTGACATAAAGGCTATTTAATGAAGAAGAAGGGGGGGGGGTCATTATAGAGGGTTGCTCAAGAGGATCGTCCCCGCACACTTCTTCCATTGGGACATATTCAATTAGGGGCATATCAGTCTCACAACCAGATGGTAACTATGGAGTCTATTGCGGATCTTCATCATCACCACCATTGCCACCTATAAGAACTTTCATTTGCATTTTCTATTGTGACTGTGTGGTATACAATGCTTCAATGGAATATGCAAGCATTATCATTGGTTTTGTTTGGGATGGATTCTGAGATTCATTTTCCTTGTATTCATGTTGTACAAGAACACCAAGGGTGTCGCAGATGGAAGGGATAAGCTTATCGAGTATGGTAATGAAAGGGGTAGTTGATGAAGACTTCTCAAAGTCTTGGATGGACTTGAGAGTTTCATTGGCATAGCCCAAGTCTTTCTCTGATGGAGGAATGGACTTGATGGGAGGGACTAATGAGAAGTAAGGTATTTGAGGATCATCTGCAATAGAGGCGATGACCCCTAGCGCAGGGCTACCCACAAGCAAGTGACGAGGATATAACACAATGAGTTTTACAACCCTCAGCCATTTCTGAGAAGGATCTTGAAGAAGTGTAACACATTCTTTGAGATCCTTACTTGAAATCTATGTCGATTCTGGGACATTGGCAGTAAGGGATGGAGGAAGGGTAGAGGGAGGGGTGGTTGATGCAAATTCGATGGTGGGGCCTAAGATGGATTCTTTGTTGACATAGTTATTTCGGCAGGGGTTCACTTCGCACTGTTGTCAACAAACACCAACTAGAAACCCTTAAGCATCAGCCCAGAAAGGTTTTACCCTTTCCAGCAACACCCACAGAGCGAGTGAGGTCTCACCTGAAATGTCTAAGGGAGGTTGCAGGAACCAAGTTTCCGCAGTAGGGATAAGACATGTGTTAACTCTTACTCAATTGCTGCAGAAACTAGAGATCTATCTTCACATTATACTAGCAATTCGAATGTGCAATATAACTCATATTACCAATTAACAAAACAACAAAATCATAAGATAACATTCATAACATCACGAAAAATGGAAAGCACCGAGTATAACTGATGTCGACAAATAGAAAACATAGAATAGAGACATAGCTAAACATCCTCATTCATTAACTCATCAAAAAGGACTGCGGAATGAACTTTGCAGATAACAATTTCAAGCAACTTAACACAGATTCATATGTTTCGAGCAAAACTACTGAAGGTAGACCAAATACATCAACTTATCCCTTGATTCTTCAACCTTACTTCGATGCCTATCTATTACAATTGTGTTTATATTTATAGACGCTTATGGCGGTTACAAAATGGTCCAAATCACTAATTCTAACTAACATGGACCAAAACTTTCGCTTTCGTCGGCTTCTTATCCTTCGTGAATGGTGCTTTTCCTTCATTGATGACCCCTTCGTCGCTGTCGGCTCCATGTCTTCTACGCTCTAACCCTGTGCCAACAAGCCCCCAACCCAAACTTGTGGCTCACCATCGAGCCACCTCATTTGGACACCTCTAGTGCATTTACCCGGGACTTGAAGTCATCGTATGCAATTTGAATCTGGTCGACAGCTTCCTTTGCTAATACTTTTAGTACTGCATAGTATTCTACTTGTTGTTCTGTTGGGTGATCTCCACTCATATGTTGCGCCTTTTCCAGATCTTTCTTGACCTGCTCCATCCATGCCATTTCCTACATGGCCAACTATTCTACCTTCTTTTGTAACTCATCTAGATGTGTTGTTCTCCTTTGTTTCCTTTCCCTTGCCTTATTCACTCGATGTTGTAGTTCTTTCAGCTTCGTAGCCTTTGTCATTTGCATGAGTAGGGGCATCACCTTAAGCGATCCCCTCAGCGATTCCAGTTATGTGTTTTCCTTGCTGAGTTGCGTGTTCAATTGGTGCAACTACTCATCTTGTACTAAACTTCCCCAAAACTCGATGACATCTTCAGCAATTTTCTGGGCTTTCTTTTCCATCTCTGCGATCTCCGTCGCAGCCTCTTCTATCGCATCCTGTCAATTCTGGATTTTTTCTGGTGGCGTTCTAGGAATTGCCCTTTCCTGCAGTGCTTCATTTTCTTTTTGCAGATCTACGATAACTACTCCTAACAGGATGGCTTTCGCTTCTGGTATCATATCCTGGTCTACTTCAGGGGCTTCCTTGCATGCCTTGGATATTGCATTCTCCAATCTCTTTCTGTCTTCCATGGCCTTTGATTTTTCATCCAAGGTTTTGGATTTCTCTTCTTGGAGACGGCATGCCCCCGCCTCACTGTTCCATGCCTGTTGTTTGTATCTTACCATCTGGTCATGTATTGTGGCTTCACGCTCGCTGACTTCTTCATTTGTTGCAGTGTGAATTTGATGCAGTGACAGTATCGGCAGTATATTGAAATCTACCTTGATTTGATCATGCTTTCTTAATTCTGCGTCCAACTCTTCATTACCTGTTGTCATTGCATTTGCCAATATTTGTACTAACCTTTGTTTTGTTCCTATCTCTACCTCGATCCTTCTTGTCGATAGACTGGGTATGACTTCCCCCTATGACAATCTTGTCTCTATGACTGCATTTCTTAATGTTGATAGTAGTTGTGTTACCTGGCGGAAATACTATGTCACATGTTGTGTTACCTTTGCACGGTTGTCTTCTGCCACCGTTGTTATCTTCTCCATGAGCTTGTTAATTTTCTCATCAGGAAGACCACCACTTGTGCTTCCTTCTTCGCGATCCATCCTATGCTTATTTCTTGTATCTTCCCATTGTGCTTCTAGATCTCAATCCGTGGGAGTTGTCGATGAGGCCCCATCGTGACTCAGTGTGTGCAACTATTCTCTTGTGGGGTCGCCTTGTCCTGCATCCTCTTGTCCACTATCTGAGTCCTTATCTTCCTCTGGTGGCTTTGGTCCAGTTTTCAACTGCCCATTCCCCGGATCCGACAGGTCCTCCTCCACTGCTGGAATTTTCCATTCCACTGGCCATCCTTCAATGACGTCATCCAGTTCCTCCTCGGTGAGTTTGTATTGTGTTGGCAGCCACTGCCTCTGCTTATCTTCCCATGCACGAATATATATTGTTTGATATTCAATCGATAATCTTGCAATCTACCGATACTTCTTTGCTACATGTTCGGTTATCCTTGGTCTCGCTTGCACATCTATCCGCATCATATATAGGAAAGGATAGAATTGAATAATGTTAAAATTTTGGCGTTCCTTGTCATTTATTGCCCACAAGTTTTGGTATTGTGCTCCTTCACGTATCTTGGCGTCTGCTGTTTCCATGCCTTGGTAATGCGACGGTTCCCTCCATCCTAATAGGGCGACGAGCATCAAGAGCCACGAATACGTAAATGCTTTCCCTTTTTCCTACGCTGTAACGACGTCCTCCGTCAATTCATTTAATAGGAAGAGTTACCAGTTCATTTGCACTCCTACGACACATTGTTCTGCGGATGCAATGATGTCAGATGTGCATTCTTTCAGTCTGTTCTTCTACACTAACTTGAATGCTAATATCTTCGCTGCTACTCTAACAGCTTGGTCCTTGATACTGTCAATTAAGTATCCTCTGGAGTTTTTCTCCACTCCATACTTCGTCTTCAGCCTCATAGCAATATTTTTGTCATTTTCCTTCCCCTAAAAGAACTTGGAAGGTACTACCCCAGCCTTGGGTAGTCCAACAATTCTTGAAATCAAATCAAATGTAACCAGGATCTTTTCATGCAGCCATAAATACCTGCCATGAAAACAAGATAGTAATTTCTTGACACACGCGTTCGCTTGCGCCGATCTCCCAAAGTGCGGCATGTGGGTGATGCCCAATAGTCATGATCGGTCAAATCCCAATGCCCACTGTGATGGTTATTTCGTGATCAGGCCTCCTTCTCCATGTGATACATTGACGTAGGTGTCTTCTGTGCATTCTGGGTATGCCATGAGGTCATGGTCGCTATACTGTAGCTTTTGCAGGTTCTCCACAATATTCCTAGCATGAGGAACTCCTTTTGGTATTGTCGTCACCTTGATTACATATCTTGCATTCTTGCCCACCTAAATTGCTGGTGTCCCTTCCTTACTTGGTGGCACATACCCTGGTATGTTCGCCATAGTTGGGCCAGTGTGCCCTCCCCGCAATGTTGCTTCCCTTCTAGCAGTGCTCGATGTGCCTGCTTCTCCTACTGTAGGTCATGTGGAAGTCCAGGTATCCCTCTTTGGCTTTCGGCCTATGTCTGCAAGCCGACTGGAAATCCTTTTCTTCCTGAAAGTCCGTTTTGACGCGATCTTTGGTTGCTCAGGCATGATTAGTGTTGGATGTGGTATCTCTTCGGTGCTTGTGCTAGAGATGAAATGTGCCATGTGCTCTCTATTCGTCTTTGTGACTTCTTGGCTACCTTGCTTAATACAACAAACAAACTGCCATGGCACTTAACGTAGAAGAGGCAAAGTATATGGCAGCCAATACTACTAGTTGTGAAACCATCAGGCTTCACAAGTTGCTTGCAGGATATTCAAGACATTCAGGTGGAATACTTGAAGAAGAAGAAGAAGGTGAACTAAGATCAATGACAGAACTGGAAGGACTAATCGAGATAGGAGTAACAGGTGATAAGGGAATATTCAGAGTAACATGAGGTTTGACAGACTTAGGTGGTGGAGAGACTTCAATAAATTGAACATCTCTTCAAATGATGACACTTTGATTAGAATTATCAAACAAACCATAAGCCTTAGAATCCTTAGAATAACCAATGAATAAACATTTGTGAGACTTGGGTTCTAACTTTTTCCATTTTTCATCAAGAATATGAGCCCAACATTCACAACCAAACACTTTAAAGTTACTAATATCTGGTTTCTTACCATTCCATTTTTCCTCAAGGGTAACATGCTTAACATCTTTTGTAGGGGCTCTATTTAAAATAAAGTTAGCACAACTTATGGCTTCGACCCAAAATTTCTTATGTAATCCTTTAGAATAAAGCATACATCTAGCCATTTCAACTAAAGTTCTGTTTTTCCTTTCAGCAACACCACTTTGTTGAGGTGTGTAAGGAACAATCTTTTGATGTTGAATTCCATGTTTAGATAAAAATACTTCAAATTATTTCTTCATGAATTCCCCCCCATTATCAATTCTTAAAGTCTTTATCTTTTTACTAGATTCTTTTTCAACCAAGGATTTAAATATTTGAAATTTAGAAAAAGTTTCACTTTTATGTTTCAAAAAATAAACCCATGATTTTCTACTAAAGTCGTCAATTAAGGTAAGAAAATAGACTGCATGTGATATAGAAGGAACTTCAAGAGGACCACAAATGTCACTATGAATTAATTTCAAAGGTTCTTTAGCACGCCAAGCTTTACCATTATCAAACATTTCTCTATGATGTTTACCAAGAACACAACCTTCACAAACACTGTTAGTAGACGAAATATGAGGCAAGCCAAGTACCATTTTAGTTAACATTTGCATTTTACCATAATTCAAATGACCTAATCTTTCATGTCATAATTTACTTAGTTCATCAACATGAGTAACATAGGAATAAAAAGGTTGTCTTTTAGTTGAATGAAAACCAACAAATTTATATAAACCAATAGTATGATCAACAGGACCAAAAGAAACTACTTTGAAATTTTGATTGATATCTTTAAGAACATATTTATCAGGCCAAGCTTCAAATTTAAATCTTTTTTGACATGCACGATAAATAGAAAGCAAATTGATAGGCATATTTTCAACATGAAAAACATCTTCCAATTGACCATTAGCAATATTAACATTACCAGAACCAATTACGGAAAGTTGTTTACCATCACCTATAGAGACTTTTTGAGATGTGTGTTTATTATTGTCATAAGATGAAAATAAAGAAGCATTACTAGTCATATGTTTAGAAGCACCAGAATCCATTATCCATTCCACATTAGAAGAAGAATTACTAGAAGAAACAACAGAAGCACACAAAGGTACATGTGATTCATCAGATTACAACGATTGGATGTTGTTGGTCAGGTACATGTAAGTATGTGGAGATATGCACTCGCCGCAAATTATATATAGCTAATAAACATTAAAAGTAAGGGAGTGACTATCTATATTGATGGAAGGCATAAAGCTTCCAGCAATATCGCAGGGTTTATAAACAGCGCACGCCCCAAGACAACAAACAAGCAACCAAATTGCATATATGAGGGATGCGAAGGAAATCAGGTAGTCATGGGAGCAATAAAAAAGATAGCTCCCCAGGAAGATTTATTAGTGGATTACCATTTGAATCGAGTAGATACATCGACTAATATTGTGCGGGTACTTATGCAACACCTATTTAACCAACCTCTACTTATTGCATTATATTTTTTATCTTTAATAATGTTTTAAATATTTCATGGTTCTAATTTTAATGTAATGTGGCAAGTTGATTGTGGAAAAGGAATAGCCTCGTAAGAGGTAAAAAATTAACAATTTTGATTTACATTTAATGTCAATTTTATTATTTGTTTATATAATTTTATTTGTGTGATCGTCAATTTTTGTATCTTTAACAAATTTTTAAATATTTTGTGGTTCTAATTATATTGTAAGGTGGCAGGATGATTGTGGAAAAGGAATAGCTCGGAACACGTAAACAATTAACCATTTTTATTTACATTTAATGTGGATTTTATTAATTGTTTATATAATTTTATTTGTGCGTCAATCAGTTTTTTTATCTTTAACAAATTTTTAAATATTTTGTGGTTCTAATTATATTATAATGTGGCAGGATGATTGTGGAAAAGGGGAAGCCGTAGAACATGTAAATGAGTAACAATTTCGACTTACATTTAACATGAATTTTATTATTTGTTTATATAATTTTATTTGTGTGGAAATTAGTTATTTTAATTTTTTACATAACTGAAATAACATTTATTTTGTTGAAATATGTAGTTTGGGCCATGATGCTCATGATTCACTCGGCCAAGTATATTTGTACTCATCCCCCAACCCGGTGGTATTAATAGATAAAAATATCAATAAAGTAAACAAGGAACTTGATCACTTGTTAGACATTGTAGGTCAAACTCCTGAAATCGAAGAAAGGATCTTTCAAGTTATGACACAACTTAACACATATAAGGTAATAACCATAATTTAAAGTGATATTTTTATTTTTATGTCATAAGGTCAATTATGAAAGAAAAAAAAACTTTTAGATTATCTAAACGAAGAAACATTTTCTTTCTTATATAGATATTTTCGCAACCTGTTGACCCCGGCATGCATGGTCTCGATAGTAGTGGGACTGCACAAATGCCACAGATTCCCGATGCAGGCACTTGTATACCTACCATCCTATTTAGTGATCCACCTTCCACACTTGTAGTTGGGAGCCATGACACACATCACAAGGAAGCCACGCAACCAAGTTCTAGAGGTGTTGACGGAGATGAGGCTGATAATTTGGCCGATTATATAGTTTCATTTCTGGGAGCGAGATGTGTTACCTCCACGAGGACCCTTGTGTGCACATTTATGGTCAACAATGAAGGACTTCCATTAAAGCAAGTAAAACTACCAGGTAATTTTTTATATTTTACCGGTTTCATGTTGTCTATCTCAAACATAAATAGATTATTATTTTTAAATTAATGATCATATATTTTTGTGTGTAGGAAACAACAATTTTTATAGGCACTTGGAGACCAAGGTGTTGGTGATTTTTGGGCCCACCATATGCACGAGGTGGAATTCACAGAATTCCAACCTCACAAAAGAACTTTGGGTTATCTTGAAGGCCTCTTTAGGGTAGACACGTTTAATAAAATCAGGGTTGCCTCCGCAGCTGGCCAACATTTAAAATATGCGCACGACAATTATAGGTTTCACTTGGAAAAGAAACCTAGGTACGAGCATCCTCACGTTATTCTAGAGAGGGAGTGTAAGGCACTCGTTGAGGATGCAAAAGAGAAGAAATTTAGAAAAGAAGGAAAAACACCACTGGTCCCGCATGGTAAATTACATATTGAATTCAATACGTTAATTTTCTTTAGATCTAAATAAAAGTGTGGTGTATAAAATACTTGAAACTTTTTATGATAGGTTGCCTGACACTTCGAAGGCAACAAAAGAAAGGATTTCCAAACATGGCCAACACAAGCTAGGCCAGGGTGGCTACTTGAAGTTATAGTCACGAATTGTAATTACCCAAATACCTTAACAATATTATTGGTATTGCCTTCCAACTTTCAAGTAATTGCATCCAATAACATCAAAAATACATACTCTTATGCAATGCAGGGAGACGACTTCGGAACTACAACCATGGAGGAAGACCTCAAGCTTGGTTATAGTTTCGACTATCAAGCTGTCATTGAATGACGAAAAATCTTGGGAAAGATCCCAAGCCTTCCAGTATGCAGGATAAGGTAAATAAAAATCAATCCACATTAACCTTTCATCACTTATAAAAATACATTCATGTTTGATATCATCCATAAATTTAATGTGTTACATCCTTGTTTTAATCAGGGGAGAAGCACTATGAACGAGCCCATAAGTATTGAAGAGCAGTGCGTTGATAGTGGAGTGTCGCCACAAGATAGTGCTCCTGTACATCCCCACAATGGTGCAACGACTGAGGTCCATGACTGTAATATGGTTGGATATTAATCATATACTTAATAATTTTGTAGTTATAGATTTTGTACTTATATTGTTTTTACCTTATACATCTAGGATTGTGTCCTTATAAAGCTTGTGGTTTCAATGGTAGAGAATATTGTACTTGAGGGTCCTATCGATAAAGAGGAGCACATTGCAGCGATTCCAACGATGTCGACCAGTGCACCAGTTAAATAATTACATTGCAGAGGTTTTTTTAATATTATTAAACTACTTCAATGATATTTAAAAACTAGCCATATAAATTTAATATTTTTTTGTTTTTCTAGGTGATGCCTCGTCACAGTGGCCTCCACGCCGTGAGTACTAGACTAGGCATGCTTTGCATGAGAGGCAGGCTGCAAGAAAAAACAGCTTCTGAAGAGCACCCAGAAAATGAAGACGACATGGATGATGATGAATTACTTAAGAACTATAGGAAGAGGGCTAAAAATAAATGATGATGTATAATATTATTATAAGATAGATACATGTACTATACTTGGAACATATTTTGGACGATAAACCTCATTTATAAAAACTATTTTTATGACATATGCCTTTGAATGAGTGCTTGCATACTTTTTGTTGCATTTCCTTTGAATGAGTTATTGCATACTTTTTTGTACTCATGATAGTAAAATATGAAATATAGATGGTTAGTACTTAATTATTTTCAAAGCAAAAGGAAATCAAACAAATTTGTACTTATTTTATTTTAGCTTCTTGCTTAGCTTTACAATCACATTTTATCAATTTTGTATCTTTTTAATGCATATTTTCTAGTAGAATATATATTAGGTATTGGGGAATTGAGAGTGATGTGAGGTGGGGGGAGGGGCCATAAGATATTCCACCTTCACGTGGTTGGCCCTGCTCATTAGAGAATAATTTATTGGAGCCATTCAATCTTGGAGAAAACCTCCCTCGATCCAATGGAGCAACAATAAAGTCAATGTTGACTTCGTTGCTGCTACAGATCAAGGGAGGTTTGCTCTGATATTAGATGGCTCCAATAAATTAGCACAAGGAAAATGGTACTTTGCTACTAAACTGACCGACAAGTTTCCTCACTTAAACGAGCAAACAATGGGGACCATTGTTTCTGAAGGAAGGAGGTCTTATCCACATCGCAGTTGGAATTGTTGTCGAATGCTAACATCGACTACGAAAATTCATCGACTTCGACACAACTTCGACAAGTTCTAAATTAGACACGTCACTTCGACAAACTCAGCAACTTCGACAAGTTCAGCGACCTCAGACAGTTTTGCGATGTCGACATGCAGCATCAACTTGCAACTTGCGACTATCGAACAACGACAGATTGTCTCTTTGTCTTCCAGTTGACTGTAATGATTGACCTTTCGAACTGTTCTAACTTCTCTTGTAACTAAACGTAACGGGAAGACACCCAAGCATCTCAGCATTATATATAAGCATGTATAATATTGTAACATACATGGATCTATCTTTTTTCTAGTAATAGAGAAGATTGGTTCACATTCCAGCATATTGTCTGTGTGTACTTGTGTTTTATCTATGTAGTGTATTCCTGCTTTGCTTATTCTTATTATGCTTCTGTCGTAACAGAACCGACTCATTCAATCGAACTGTTGTTCCCCTCGTGCTCCTAGGCGTGTGCGGACCAAAAATTTACTAAGACTCGAATTGTTCAATCAGATTCGAATTCTCTCCATTGTAACATCATTGTTGACTATACTAGTTATTGGATCATGTGACATTTCTGCTTCCATCCGAGTTCCAATGCATGATTAATTTTACTGCTCTTTTCACTACAATTTTCAATGTAATTCACCTTTTATGATCATTCTTTCACTGTGAGGTATTCTCAGCTCTATGATCTGCTATGACTTATAATTTCACATGGTATCAAATCTTATTGAGCGTAGGTTGAGCAGTTGATTTCAATAGGAATCTAATTGCATTCTTAAGACTCCTTTTTTAGCTAGTTACATCTTAATGTAGAAACTGAGTTTTTTCAGGTACTTACCTCTAAATCCTTGAAAGAAATCTCCTTCTGTTGCGTTGTAGGACTTTAACGTGTCCACGAAAAATTCTGTAACATAGCCTTCCAGTAAGCTATCCAAACAAAAGTATACTGCTCTGGAAATTTGGTTGTCAACTCCTTTAAGCCTCTGAATCAACTTTGGATTCCAAACTGTACGTTCTCCACCCTGGAAACAATTTTTGCGTTCTACTATCCTCAATATCCACTCATGCAACTCAATAGCGAATGATGCAAAGAAAATTTGATGTAGGTTAGTGAATATATACCTCTGCAACCATTGTTCTATGGTTAGACGCGGATGTCTGTTCTCTTTCTTCACAAACTCAAGTTTTGCCTGACTTACCCAATTCTCTATTTCTGTCTTTTCCGAATACCACATAACATACTACCAGTTCTTAGCGCGGAAATGGAACTTGTTCATTGTGCTTTCTTCTTCACGGTCTCATAACATAACAACATAACATATCTCCAGTTCTTTAGCGCGGAAACGAAACCATTTGTTGGCTATCACTCTCCTTTCTCCCTTCCCTTGGGGTCGACATGAGTTCTGCAAGGTTCTCTCTTCGTCTTTGGTCCAACAAAATCCCCTTCAATGGCCCTTTTGGAATCAAATTGCGAGCAGACTGAAGTATCACCCGAAGCGAAGATGGGTGGTTACAAAATCAGGTTTTTGTAACCTGGTGACGCGCGGATATGTTATGCGAACTGATGTGCATAGCTTACTCAACATCTACTTTGCAAATCGTGACCAGCATGTATCTACGCACTTTGTAGATTCCAACAACCTACAAACTTCGTTGAATCGTTGTTACTTTGATTTTATGACTACGCATTTACCATATTTAACACAACTTCACAATGTTCATACATGCATGTTCCACTACTTATCATATCATTCTCATTCGCGTTCATATGAAAACACATATATAAGCATAAACATTCATGAACCTTCAATATAACAGATATTCAAACACATAACACGAGTATTTACGTGGTTCACCTCCCAAATGGGAGATACGTCCATGGGAAATGTTCTTATATTTCTTGCAAGGGGTTAACAGTTCCAGTCTGCGCACTCAGTTGCAAACTCTTCTCTATAATAAATCTTTGCGCACACAGTTGCAGAGTATTTTTCCTTTCTTAGATCTCTCTCAGCATAGATCTAACAACATCTATCTTATCTAAACAATATATCTCTCAAAATATACCCCTTCCTTATACAAAATTGCCCTTTTTATAGACTATGCCCGAAGGTCACATCTTTACAATAACTATGGGCCAATCCCAATAGTATCCTTAAACCCAAAATGGCATGGTTCTCCTATTGACCATGCTTTATCTTTACTTCATTGGAGCTCTGTTGTCCTTTTGCGCCGCTTCCTATGGCTCTGACGCTTCCCTGACAGTTACAATTCTGACCGCGCGGCTCTGACATTATAATGGCGCATCCTTTGCACCATTCCGCTTCTTTACTCTTTGCTTCTGTAGTTGACAGTCTGCCGCTTCATTCATAACTTATCCAACTACTTCTATGGTCCTCATTACTTCGCATTTACTAAGGGTACAAATCCTTTCCTGCCACTTCGCTTTGCTCCATACCCTTCTCCCGGGAATTGCAGAGTTGTTTCTCCCAAAACTGGTTGATGTTAGGCCTCGCCTAACTTATACCTTTGCCATCAAAACTTCTTCCACTTGGGCTACGCCCAACAAAAGTTATGGCATGAGGGACTTTGTAGCAGTGATGGGAATACTTCCTTGTGCCGGATGTGGTAGGTATTGTGAGTGCCAAGACTATCTGAGTGTGAATTGAGAGGCCTGCAACTCTAAGGTTGAGCTCACTGATTTAGCATCCTCCTCCATTGTTCCTAAATGCTTGATAAACCCAACTGTGTGTTGGCTTAGCATGTTTGTGTATGAAGCCATGGATGCGAGTGAGCCTGTTTATCCCTCCTTAGTGGATGCACAACCCAGCTCGGGGGTGGTTTCTAAGCTGAAAGAGTATAGGCTAGACAAATACCTATGGTTGGGTGGAAAGTTGCTCTCACATAGCTAGTTTCAAGGGAAACTTATTTCTAAAGATAAGTGTTCTCTGTGGTGTTAAATGATGTTATTTTCCTATGTGTTTTTATCTGTTATTTCGAGTAAATTGAATGGAATGATAACATGATTTCAGTCAGTAGAAAGTTTGTGTATAAGCTTGAGTATGAGGTTGATTCATGTCTGATGTCTTCACCATTTACTTATGTTAATTATGCTGCTAATCTTGCATTTTGTAGATGCATGGGTTAGATTTAGTTCCATTGTACATGTTTTTTATGCATTAAATCACTTGGACTTGAGGAAGGATTTAGGCAACCCCTATTGTGTTTCATGATCTCTCTATGGGTCATATGAAGGGGGAATCCATGACAGAGTGCAACCAGAACTCCTTGCAGAAGGGTAGATAAGTATTGAGGATGATTGGGGAAATGATTCAGTTGGAAAAGAGGCAAGGTCAGAGTCCTCAGGTGTGGCGGGGGTCCACACCATTTATAGAGCTCTCCAATAGCTTTCCAACGGTATTGATTTTTCCAGAAATGACCTTAGGATAAGAAATTTATCCACCGAGGAAGTTGGAAGTAGCAGGGGTGTGTGATCCCAACCTTCCGAACCCGCAATGCGAATTGTGGATTGCGGAGGTTGGAGGATAAAACCTTCATAATTATATGTTGTGGACCCAACTTTCCAAATTTACAAGGTGGATTGCAGATTGCGAAAATCGGAAGGTGATTTTTCCTCACAGTTGCGAACTGAGTTTCCAACTTCCGATTTCCACAACGCGGATTGCGGAAGTCAGATGAGTGATTTTCTCGGACTCGTGAATTTGGGGTCCCGACTTCTGAGTTCCGCAATGCAGATTGTGGATTGCGGAAGTCAGATAGGTAAATTTCCCGTATTGGTGAATTTTGGAGTTCCAACTTCCGAGTTCCACAAGGAGGATTGCAGATTGCAAAAGTCAGAAGAGCAATTCTTCGGAGTTGAGATTTTGGGGTTCCGACTTCCGACTTCTGCATCGCGAATTGCGGATTGCGGAAGTTGGAGGCATGCTTCGACGAGGTGGATTTTTTGGGTTTTGATTTCCGCACTGCGGATTGCGGAAGTCGGAGGTGCAATTTCGTCGAAGTTGAAACTCACGGTTTCGACTTCCAACTTCCGACTGTGGATTGCAGATTGCGGACGGAAGACAATTGCGGCTGAGTAAGATCAGAGTTGCGGATAAGTTTTGGGGAAACAAATTTATTAGGCTTGTTCCCCCATGACTCAAATGGCACTGAGGGGATCGGGGAGGTGACATTACTCCACCCTATATAAATCCTATTTATGTAAAGGGTTAGGGTTTAGTTTTGTTGGTTGGTTGTGTTTTATTGTGTAAGTTTGTAATGTTTTGAACTCTAATAATAGCACAAGCTTTACACTGATAGTAAGAGATGTTTTTTATGGGATCATGTGTGAATAATGAATTTGACAGTTATGGGAACATATAAGTTGTTGAGTTGAGTTTCTGTAATGTCACAGTGATACTGATTTTTTCCAAGTAATATATTGAAGCTTGTGTTTATGTATACTTTGCTGCAAATTGATTCTAAGAATGAATGTCTGTGAGTTATGTATTTGTTGAATGTATGCGAATTATGGATCTAATGTATGTGTTGAAATGAGTTTCTAAAATGTTGAATAGAAAGAACTTAGTTCCTCCTGTGCAACCCTAATTAAGGTCTCTGTAGCTAGTGTTTTCACACCAACCTGTGCAAATGGGCACCTACTAAGGGTTAGGGAACCCTGAGTAGCAGATTCAAATAAAGATAAAAACACAGAAATTAAAACTACTATTGTATGAGTGCAGATGATAATAGAAAAATAAACCTAACCAATAACAACAGAAAATATAACTGATAGATTAAAACCCATGAAAGATTTTGTATTTTATTGTAAACTAGGGTTTACAAAAATGGTTACCTCCAAAGATGAGGTGATGGGGGCCCTTGCAGCAATACGAGAGTAGTGTGTCGGGTCTCTTGATTTCCTTACTCTTCTCCAAATGCTCAATGGGTTGGCCAAGATCCAACTAGGTGGGCACAAAATCCCTAATGGGTAGGCTAGAGTGTTGTAGGGAATTCAACAACATAAGGGTATGAAAAGTGATCAGTCCTAAAATGGAGGGCCTCCATCACCTTTTTATAGCAATTTTGGGTGGTGGAGCATTGGCCTGTGGTTTTGGGAAACCAGTAGTATTGGATAGAGAGATGATGTAGTGAATTATTTTTAGGTGTTAACATATTTCCCCTTGATGTGTGAGGGCAGGAGCTCATCGTATGGCCGATAGACATCATAAGGTCTGAATTTTTCTAGGGGTGTGAGCATTGTGATGGTGAAGAGCAAAAACTGGTTGGAGACCGGAACATGTTCTCCATACGAACTACAAAGGCTAAAACTGAAAATACATGACCTCAATAATGAATGAGGAATAATCTCAAATATATGGACGAGGAGGGCATACCCATGCTTGTATCAAGATATACAAATAATAATGAGGCCCAAAAGGGGACCTGAACAATACACAGAGAACTGTTGTGTACATCATAATGGTCCATATGGGACACAAATTTAGGACATACTCATGGCCCAACCATGACTGAGTTGAAAAACAAATACATGGAAACAATGGCATTCATCCTGAATGCGATATCAGAATGACTGATGATCTGCTGGATCTGAAGGTGTCCAACAACTGTATGGACTCAATGACTAAGAGTCAGAATCTCAAAGGTACACTGAACTGCATCTGGACTAGATACTATAGGAAGCATATAACTGAATGGCTTTTGAACACTGTCACCAATGTAACCCAGATATCCACGGGAACATACCACTGGGGGGTTCCAAATAGACTCACCAATGGGATAAAGTCGGGGGACATCCGAGGTCTTCGACCAATAACTGAAGGGACCAATACCTTGTAGGAATCTCAATGGTGCGATGATTGAGTTGAAGTCAAGCACGTGAGAAACAACCATTCTAAGAGGCACTAAGGACTCCTCAGATGGTCTCTAGGAACTCACCACTGATGGAGATGAGTCCAAGGTACAGGGACCTTCGGGTCTATCCTCTGGAATAGATGTGTTGGCATCAACAAAGGGAGACCGAAAAATACCAAGGCAATGATGTTTCCTTGATAGGATCGCGAGGTGTACAACCAAGAGGTGATAGCACTGGATGTTATACTGACATACCATGGGGGGGATGCAACGGTCAGGGAGTGATGGGACTCAAACTTACTTTATTCAAAGTATGACGGCAAGGTTGACCTAGAAGCATATGAAATTGTCCTCGGGAAGGGGGATCATAACTTAAGGGACCAGGGATTGTGACTGCAATGGGGCAGACTCAGGGGGGAATACTAATGAGTGATATCAGGAGATTCGAATGGTGACACCTCGCAAAATACTCTGAACAAATGCAACCAAGATGGGGGGATTCCATAATGGTGGGACGATATGTGATCTATCATGGCGTCGAGAGGCACCATTTGGGCCTTCTTCATGGTTTAAAGAGCTGGAAGAAGGGATACAAGTGTGCTCTAAATGGTACTATAATGTGGATTTATCCGAGCCCAAGACAGTGCATGCTCGTGGGTGCTTTCAATTTTAAGGAGTCTGAAAGCGATAAGAAGACTCTGAAATGGTGGAAAGGTGCCATCTTGTGGATTTATACTAGCCCAGGATGGTGAATGATCGTGGTCGCTTTCAATTTTAGAGAGTCTGAAAGAAATAAGAAGACTCCAAGGGGATTCTTTTTCGTGTGTTAGTCCCCAAGGCCCAAAAAATCATAAAAGTATGCAGTGGACAACTCGTCTAGCCAGTGTGACTAGAGTATTCCTTTTTCGTAATTATTCTACCAGGTCCGGAAAAGGGTTAAAATTATACCAGATAGACGCCCTTTCAGATATGTTTAACGAGCATGAAAGGAAGCAAAGTTGCTCGACGATCTTTTCATCCTTTAAGGAGTTAGAAAAGAGCTTAACAGAAACTCCCTAAGTTCCTTTATTGTAAAGGAGATGCTCGGTCCGAAAAAGGGATAAAAGTATACCGAACAGATGTAAGAACCAAGCAAGGAGGAAGTGTTCAATCAAAGAAAAACTATGGGAACTAAGAGAGTGTGGGGTGGGCACACTAATGGGGCCTCCTTGCGGGTAGATGGATGGTGGAAAAATAGTGCAATAACTATAGTATGGAGGGAGTGGAGGGCTCGTCAATAGGTTGCGATAGAAAAAATGACTGCAAACTGTGTGGCACACAAATCGAGGCAGTGAGGGGCATGGAAAAAATGCCCAAATTTTTTTGAGTGAAAGCGAGAAGTGATGTCAAGCATCATCCCAAACACAGAAATATGAATCTGGTGGTGCAAATGGTGCGACAAATGGTGCTTGTATGACCCCGGAATGGTCAAAAAAAAGATTAGGGCAAAATGGCCATAAATAGCAAATAATCCCACTACCACATGTCATTTTCACTGTGCAAATTGGGAGAAGTGTGGAGGGGACCATAAGAGGAAATTCATATTTCGTTCAATCTACCCAGTGAAATCCAGTTATGTGACTTACAGGTAAGTATTTAAGTGATTTTTGACATTTTTTATGCATTTTGAGTTGGATTGGGTCCGCCGAGGAGCCGTGCCAAGCAAGTCTAGGCACCACAGTGTCGGAGAAGGCTTTTCAAGAGAAATAGAGCACTTTAGGCGTGAATATAGGCCTTACAGCCGCGCAGTTGGGGGTTGTGTTTCCTTGATTGACAAGATGTCGAGAGTCAGCTAGCGAGAGCGAGAGCTTGGGAGATTGTGTGATTATATTTTGGATGATGATGATGTCCAAGACACATTGGCACAGTGTGGTTTGCTGAAGTTTGCGAAGGTGCCCCCAATGCATTCAACAAAGTTGTTGTTGAACAAGCTTGTAGATTTTTGGGATGCCAATGTGGGGGAATTCTTGATATAGGGGGAGCGACTAGATATATCGCTCAGAGATGTGTTTTTACTGACAGGGCTAACACGGTTGGGGATGATTGCAGATACCCAGCCAAGGAATCCCAATGATGTGTCGATGGAGGACTTGCTAGATCGCCATTGTTATGCCACAACATATGTGCATGACAATGCTATACTACTTTGTGGCATCGAGAGGATGGATACTCGAGTGATAGTGGCATTGGTGGTGCGAATATTGGGGTCAAAGGCCCCCCACGGGATTTTTGGTGGATAGATGATGATGGTTGAGCAGGCATTAGCAGGTACCTAATTCAGGTGGGGGAAGATGTACCTAACCGTTGTTCGGAAAGAGATGAACAAGGTCAACCGAATAGGAGGGGATTTATGTTTCCCTTCGTTCTTATGCTCGTTCTTCTTTGAGTGAGTGCTGACACTGAGACCCCACCGGGAAGTATGTGATGCTGGACCGACTGAGCCGCGGATGCGACGATGGGGCGAGATTATGACTCACGGTGATGGGGGACTAGTGGGTTGATTTTTCACTCGAGAGTTATTCACACAGTGGCTGCAATTTCCAGTGGTTATTGAGGACTTCCCCTATGTGGGGATGGACTACAGGGGAGATGCAGAGCTACCACGACCTCTTGGCCAGGCATGGGGACCAAATGGTATGTATCTACTCACTTTTCAGTAGCATGTTGTATCTACTCGATAGCATATATGATAGCTAGAGTATTTTTATGATACTGGCACTGATGATGTGCTCTTGTGTGCAGATGTGGGGCTGCGACCGTCGACAGGGTACATAGATCGTAGGGTTCGAGTAGATGGAGTGTACTCTCCCGCGCGTGGACATCATCGACAATGGAGTGGTTCGACGACCCTAGAGATGCTTTGTATAGGGATTGATCACCTACTGGATGGGGTGATCGATGATGGGTGGCAGCATATAGATCAGGACCTGATTGATATTTTCTATGACACTCCACGGGAGTGGAGGCCAATGATGTGGCAGATCATGATGGAGGCCAAGGCGATGAGGGCCATGGCGCAGGGTGATGCCCCCTACGATGATGTAGAGGGGGAGACTGAGTCGGATGAGGAGGAGGAGGAAGAGGAGGAAGAGGAAGAGGAAGAGGAAGAGGAGGAAGAGGAGGAGGAAGAGGAGAAGGAGGAGGAGGAGGAGGTGGAGTAGGAGGAGGAGTATGATGATGATGACAGGGATAACTCAGATTAGACAGTTTGATGGAACTGCCTGCCAATGCGATGAGCATGGGGAATTTTTGTATTCAGCGGTTATTTTTATGATCAGGATGTTGTTGGGGATCCTCAATGTATTGGTGTATATGTTATGACCGGAACACTATGACAACTATTATTATATATATATATATATATATATATATATGCACGTGGATGCAGTTTATGATGATGATGGTCCTCTTTTTGTTTTTTATGATTATGTTGTTGATGAATATGTAACTTCGGAATGTATTTCACCCATGTATTTCATATATGTATTTTGTACTCCTATAGAGATAGTATTATTCCTCTATACAGAAGTGTCATCATTTATATTGTAAGTGTCGTAACTTAAACTTGATGGGTTATTAGACAACCTTGTTGGGGTCGGCCCTGTATAAGTCATGTGGGTCGAAGGGTTATTAGAGCACCCTATTAGGGGTCGACCAGGTGGGTCAAAGGGTTATTAGACCACCAAGTGTGGGTTCGGCCAGGATTAAGTTAACCATGGGTTAAGCTAGACATGTAGGCCCCATTAGTTTATTGGGCAAGACAGGACAAGTATAAATAGAGATCGGGAGATCTCTATTTGATCATTCATTCACACACTTCTCTCATTCGAAAAGTGGCGCACTTGTGAGGAGGAGGATCTGTTGCTAGGAGAAGACTATCTCTTGTATTCTGGTTGTATCATTGCTCTATCTATCTCTGAGGAAGTTATTGGGTTTTTTCACCTTTATGGTTTTCCCCAAGTAAACTCTATGTCTCTTGTGTGCTTGCATTATTGTGTCCATGATTGATATGCCGTGGATTTGCTGTACATGTTGTTATCTCAGTTAAGATCCTAGATCATATTGAAGTCAATTCTGAAAATTTAACATGGTATCAGAGCTAGCCTGAAAGAAGGCATGATATGGCATGTATGACACTTGTTGCACTTACGATGTTAGGGCTTGATATAACAAAAACTAGTCATCATAGCACTTTCTCTATAAATCCATTTTGGAGAATTTTTCGGATATGAAACTTTTACCAGTGGAAGATCCGATCAACATGTACCTTGTGTCCAAAGGAAAACCTCTAATTCGTTGTACTTTGTGATTTATGATCTGTACAATATAGGGTTTCTGCCTCTTCCAGATCTAAGTCAAAAATAGGTAACCTTGGAAAAAAGGTCATAACTTGGTCTAGGAAGATCCAAATGCAATTTTGTAAAAATTGACACGTAGTACACAGATTTTACTATCTCAAGAAACGTTTTCAGAGGCCGAAGTTGAACTAGTGACATGTGGCACGCCGTACAAGTTCGATCTCCTGTTTCATCCCATAAGCAGGTCACGTTGCGACACTTGGAATAATGCTCTCTCAGAGAATCCAATTTTGGTCAGACCTATCAGTATGGAAAGATGACAGGTTAGGTTACCACAGAAAAAAATTTCAAACCCTTTGGATTGAAAAGTGCGGAGTTACACCAGAAACAATCAGGTACATATTTATGTCAAAACAGAATTATTTTTTAGCACCTTCATTCATGGCTTCCGGAATCTAGGGTTTCGGAGAAAGTTGGAATTTTTGTAATTGGAGACTACGGCTGAATGCTACTCATCAAAATTGAAATTTAGAGACCAAGATCAGAATTTTTGGTTGGGCAGAAGGTCGGGCTTGATCAGACCCTAGTTCGGGACTTTGATCAAAAAAGTGGAAAATTAGGGCTTCTGTAAAAATGGGAATTTTTGAAATCTGTGACCACGGCTGGAAGCTCCTCAGAAAAATAGAAGCTTAGATCTTTGGATCAAACCTTTTGATTGGGCAGAAGAGTGGGCTTCATCAAACCCCAGTTCAGGGTCACATCCAGTGAATCCGGAAGTTTCAAAGGCAAAATTGAGGAGTGAAACTTTGCAGTTTTCAAATTCTAAATATACCAGCTTGATCAGCTCATCAAGGCGCATATTTCTATCCTTTTGGAAGTTTGAAATTCAAAGTTTGAATTTCTGGGGTTTCTCTGACAAACCCTAATACAACTCTAGATCCAGTTCCTGCAAATCAAGTGGATTGGTTTAATCCTAGAAGAGGATGGATTGGTCACCTGCATAAGTGAAGAAGTTCCTGTTTCAGAGAGAGATGAGGCTAAGGCCTTACATAAGAAGATTACAAGCAATCTCAACAGGTATGACTCATCCAGGTATGTCTCGAGATTTTTTCATGATTAAGTTTATGATATGTTTGTCTTCATGTTATTACGGTTAGAACAATATTGATTTTAGACTTGACGTATCACCTTAACAAAATTATGAATGCATGCATTAGGGTGTTGACACTTATGATTGTACTAATGCATTATGGTGTTGTATGAGGGTTATGTTGTCCGCTAACATGAAAGGTACACAAAGAAAGACAAATCAGGTTCTAGTTTAAGAACATATGATCATGATGACATGAAGACAAAGATTCATCCATTGCCATGGATCACTTAGAAAATCTACTTACAAGGTATGTATAACTTGGTTCTACAATGGATAACTTATGAGACATGCAGGTTACTAGCACAAGTCATTGAAGAGAACCAGAAGACATTATGCAGGTATGTTAGACATAACTAGCTAGCATGCTAATCTAGGTATGTTTTTCCTATATCAAGCTAGAATCCTACCTTGTGTTAGGATCTTATACTGTTGTGTTGTTGATACTGATTATTCATGAAGTCATAGGTTTGAATAGTCATGGTTGTGTGCATATTATTCCTCTTACCATAATTGATGATATGACTAACCAGAAGAATCATGAAGGTATAGGTTTGAGTAATCACGGGTTTAGGCATATTATGTTTCTTACTTTAATTTATGATATGACTAACCATAAGAGTCCTATATAAACCTTGCAATGCTTATTATTTCTGTTTGAAATGATCATGACTATACATGCTTAAGATTATTGTGTTTTGATAGTATTAAGAATATACTAATGAATGTATGATTATGTATGAGACCTCAATGATAACACAATGAAGATACTAATAAGCATGCATAGTGATTAAGGATGGATATAAGTTCAAGGATAGGAAATCCAGGAAGCAAAGATCAAGAGAGAGGACACTCTAGTTGTTCCTGCAAGGAAGCAATGATCAAGAAGGTGCACACTTCAGTAGTTTCTACAAGGATGCAGATATTCAGAGGGAGTTGACCACTTCTCACAATCCACATCAGAATGGAGTTGCAGAAAAGAAGCAAAGACTGAGAGGGAGTCAACCCAACAAACAAACAAAGATAAGTATTTGAATTGTCATTACTTGCATATTTTATTGTTTAAATAACACTGTTCAATAATGTATATACTGATGTTCCTAGAATTAGGTTGTGTATTATGCATATTAGAATAGTTGCATTGATGAACAGTATACTACTAATATACATGGGTAAGTGGCCTATGGCACTATACAACATTCCATTGCTACTTATCTAGAATGAAACCTCTTTGCTGACATGTTGGGAGTTGTGCACACTCTTAACAATGTTCTGGTAGAGATTGGAAGGCATCTAGAAAGTTACGGGATATGGTTAAATGTTGTATTGAAGCATTGGATAAGATAATTGCATGACTGTATGACATATTTCTTAATGTGTGAGAATTTGTTCTGAAAACTATGAGCTGTTTTCTAATCATGCAATTTAACTTGTTTTGTAGGAAAGATCGTATACCATCACCTACAAAAGAAGGACTACTACATTTGTTCAACAACAAAGTTATCTCTTGAAAATATTGAAGATATTGAAGTTCCCAAGATCTGGGAAGATTGCCATGATCGAGGAGTACCAGTCGATCATGAAGATGTTTGGGATGCAATCCCAAGACCTGAAGGGGAGTCTGTAGTGACTTCCAAGAGGATCTACAAGATCAAGCATGTTGCAGGTGGTAGCATAGAGACTTTTTCTCTTGTAGCCAGATACACTTCCATTAGATCAGTACTTGCTTTGGCTGCAGTGATGAAGTGGAAGATACACCAGATGGATTTCAAGACAGCTTTCTTGAATGGTGTAGTTGAAGAAGAAGTGTATGTGGAGCAGCCACTTGGTTCTGAGACACATGACAGGGAGTCATATATGTGCAAAACTTGGTAGGATAGACATCCTTCTATCCAGTTTGGGCTTTACCAAGAGTAAAGCAGATTCCAACCTTTACTACAAGGTTGAGGAAGGGAATCCTATGATTCTACTCCTGTATGTGGATGACCTATTTGTAACAGGAGATGACAGATTAATTGCCGACACGCAGTGGAAGCTTGCTGCCAACTTCAAGATGAAGAACTTGGGTATGATGCACTACTTTCTTGGTATGAAGGTGTGGTAGAGTGCAGATGGAATCTTCCTTGGACAAGGGAAGTATGTAGTAGAGATCCTAAAGAGGTTCGGGATGATGGACTGCGAGGCTATGGTATCGAACCTGAAGCTTCATGTGTGATGCTTCATCTGAACCGGTTGATGTCACTATGTATCATTAGATGATTGGGTCCTCTATGTATCTGACAAACATGAGCCCCAGTGGTATCTGCTTTGCGGTGAACACATTGAGCCAGTTCCTGACGAATCCGAGGAGTGTTCACCTGGTTGCTGTAAAGCATATTCTGAGGTACCTAAAGGGTACAGTTGATTATGGGCTCAAGTATGATGCGAATCAAAAGTTTAACCTGCAGGGTTATGTTGATTCAGATTGGGAAGGCAGTGCTGCAGATAGGAAGAGCACTTCTGGGTGCTGCTTCAGTATGGGATCAGGTGTGATCTCTTGGTTTAGCAGGAAGCAGTCCTGCATAGCACTGAGTATAGCCAAAGCAGAGTATGTTGCGACGGATGAGAAGGATGCAGATGTATTGACCAAGCAGTTGGCCAGAGTGCAATTTGAGTACTTCAGAGAGAGGCTTGGTGCACTTCAGATCGAGGTTCCTTCGAAAGGGAAGTGATGAGTCCGGAAGATGCAGATACACATGAGCTTTTCTGACATGGTTGATGTGTTCTCCCATCGTCATTATGTAATTTTTGAGCCATTCTCATATGGTGGTAGATGTGTTCTCCCATGGTGTAGATGTAAGGGCTGAAGCCATTTTTCACATGGTGGTAGATGTGTTCTCCCATGGTGAAAAAGTAAGGGTTGGATCCTTTCCCGAATGGCGGTAGATGTGTTCTCCCATGTCGATGGTGTAAGTGCTGGATGATGTGCATCTGGGCTGTGCTTCGTGGACGATGAGATGATCTGAAGAAGACGATGCTATCATGATCAGGAGGATCATGGATGATGAGCATCAGGACGATGCTACAGTTACTGCTCTATATGTATATGTATGCATCATGTTGGATGCTGGATATGATCAGTTGGATCATTTATATATATATGTATGTACGCATCATGTTTGATGCTGGATATGATCAGGTGGATCATGTATTTGTATTTGTATCAGGTGGATACATTGTATGATCAGGTGGATCATGTATGATGATATGTATCAAGTAGATACTTGGTATGCATCAAGTAGATGCAGTGTATGATCAGGATGATCATAGATGACGAGCTTCAAGATGTTGCTCCAGATGATATGTACCAGGACGGTACAGTGATGATGATCAGTATGATCATGAGCATCAAGATGATGCTTCGTGCGATGATGATTCGTTGGATCATGAGTATCAGGTTGATACTTGGAGGTCAGAGATGATATGTGGTAGGTTGTGCAAATAACATGTAATCAGTCCTCAGATATCCGATAGGTTGAGTTGTGTGCTCATAATCAGTCCTGGGATGAGGTATTGCTATGTAGTATGTAATCAGTCCTCAGATATTCTATAGGTTGAGCTATGTGCTCGTAATCAGTCCTGGGATGAGGTATTACTAAGGAGACATGTAATCAGTCCTGGAGATCCGATAGGTTGAGTTGTGTGCTCGTAATAAGTCCTGGGATGCTCTTTAGAGATCTTGCCAGTCATGCTGCGACACATAAATGTTCCTGGGATGCTCTTTAAAGGTATTGTCTATTCACATGTAATCAGTCTTGGAGATCCGAGAGGTTGAGCTATGTGCTCGTAATAAGTCCTGGGATGCTCTTTAGAGATCTTGCCGGTCGTGCTGTGGCACATAAATGTTCCTGGGATGCTCTTTAAAGGTATTGTGAAGGAGATGCATGTAATCAGTCCTGGGAGATCTTTCCGGTCGTGCTTAGGCACATAAATGTTCCTGGGATGCTCTCTCCGGTATTGCATCCTCACATAAAATTAGTCCTGAGAGTCCACCTCTATCAGACCGTTCGCATAGATGATGAAGACCTGCAGGTGGTGGGCCTACATCCAGTATGAAAAAGGACTAGCTCTGTAGAACTTCCTATGACAAGTAGATTCAAAGATTGATTGAGATAGTAGCAACAATGACGATGACGATGATTTGAGGATGATGATTCGCTGATGATGATCCAGAGAAGAAGACTTTTGCTCTCAGACCTGTGTCGAGAAATACCTTCTTAGTTAAGAGGGAGTGTTGATCAATATGTAACTTCGGAATGTATTTCACCCATGTATTTCATATATGTATTTTGTACTCCTATAGAGATGGTATTATTCCTCTATATGGAAGTGTTTGTATTCCTATAGAGATGTTATTATTCCTCTATACGGAAGTGTCGTAATTTATATTGTAAGTGTCGTAACTTATACTTGATGGGTTATTAGACCACTTTGTTGGGGTCGGCCCTGTATAAGTCATGTGGGTCGAAGGGTTATTAGACCACCCTATTGGGCGTTGGCCATGTGGGTCAAAGGGTTATTAGACCACCAAGTGTGGGGTCGGCCCGGATTAAGTTAACCATGGGTTAAGCTAGACATGTAGGCCCCATTAGTTTATTGGGCAAGACAGGACAAGTATAAATAGAGATAGGGAGATCTCTATTTGATCATTCATTCACACACTTCTCTCATTCGGAAAGTGGCGCACTTGTGAGGAGGAGGCTTTGTTGCTAGGAGAAGACTATCTCTTGTATTCTGGTTGTATCATTGCTCTATCTATCTCTGAGGAAGTTATTGGGGTTTTTCACCTTTATGGTTTTCCCCAAGTAAACTCTCTATCTCTTGTGTGCTTGCATTATTGTGTCCATGATTGATATGCTGTAGATTTGTTGTACATGTTGTTCTCTTAGTTAAGATCCTAGATCAGATTGAAGTCAATTCTGAAAATTTAACATATGTATGCCTATATGATGTATATATGCATTTGGATGATGTGGTGGTACATGATTACAGTTTAATTCCTACATGTTGTGATTGATATGCCATTCTAGAACATTATTAGCCATTTTGGTATGCAACACTGTTATGATTTCGTGGGACATGGATGAATGTAATGAACTCAATTTGTCTAATCATTTGTTTTGTGTGCAGGAAATTTCTAAAAAGGCAGGGATCCCGTACCTGGTAAAAATTATTGAGTTGGGAAACAAGGAGTTGGGAGTCTAGATACACACGAAGGTGACTTATTCCCTATTGGAGAGCAGCGGTCAGGAGACCGGTCACAACATTGTACTCAGCTTGATTATTGGTGGCAGCACCTATGCACACTCTGTTGAGGTGGATCAACTCCTATGAAGGGGAATACAATACCCAAGCTGCGGAGGCGAGGTTTGGAGACCATCTACTTGCGCCATCGACAAAACCAGTATAGAGTGGTGGAGAAAGATCCATTTTTTATCATGCATGGAAGAAAACGTGTGAGGTTCAGAAATGCAAAAAATGAAAAACAAGAAAGGGAATAAAATTGTACAACACGGACTAGTGGGTCTGGAAAAGTGCTAAGGGTAAAGTCATTTGAGGTACAACCCGTTGCGAAGGTTGGCTAAGGGGTGCCCTTCATAATTGGTAAGGATATATGACCCCTTACCGAGACAAGTTTGGACAATGTAAGGGCCTTGCCACATGGATTCAAATTTTCCTTTTCCTTGTTTGTCATGAGCCTGGTCATAAACAAGCACAAGGTCGCCTTCGTGGAAGGTACAGGGGTGGACATGTTTGTCATAATTGGATTTGGAGTGATGTTTATTGGCCTCGGTGATTTGTAAAGCTGCTTGTCGATCTTTTTCAGCTTGTTCCAATAGAAGTAAGCATTGCTCAAGAGGTGAGGTGTCTAGGAGGAGCTCAAAAGAAATGTGTAGAGCGGGGATTTGACACTCAATGGGGAGGACAGATTCTACACCATGAACCAAATGAAAAGGGGTAAAACCCATGGCAATCTTAGTGGATGTGCGTTAAGCCCAAAGTGCGGGAAAGAGCATATGGTGCCAGTTGGAGTTGTGTTGGTTTAATGTTCGTTGAAGAATGGTCTTCAACATCTTGTTGATGCCGTCAACCTGGCCATTCCCTTGAGGGTAGTAGGACGAGACATACTGGTGGTCAAACTTCAAGAAGGTAGACAACTCTTTCCAAACAATTTCTTCGAAGTGTTTTCCATGGTCAGATTCAAGTTGTTTGGGGACCCTGGACCGAGTGATGACATGGCTAAAAAATAAACATGTGGCGGTCTCGTCCTTACAGTTAAATGTAGGCACAGCCTCAGCCCATTTAGTGAAATAGTCGACAACCACAATGATGTACTTATGGCCATTCTCCAAGGGGGGGTTACACTCCATAAAATCGATGGACCACTTGCATAAAGTGCCAACAGTGATGACTGGATGGATGGGGGACGGAGGAGTCCTGGATATGGGGGAAAAAGTTGGCAATTCCATAAATGTTTGACCATTGTGATGCAATCAATAAAAAGTGTGGGCCATAACTAGCCAGCACGGATACCTTTTGGGAAGTGGCCATTCCAGAGAATTGGCCACCACAGGCTCCACTATGACAGTCATTCAAGACTTGTTCGACCTCGTCACATGTGAGGCATCAACATAATGATGGTGTTGATGTTGCGGCAATAAAGGACATCGTCGAGGAGGAGGTATCGTGAAGTGTGATGGAAGATATGATGGCAGTCATCTCGGCTGAGGGTAAAGCAAAAATTTTGTGTCCGTAGGTATACCAGGACGTCACCATACCACAGGTCATTCGACGAAATGGTGAAAAAATGGTCGTCGGGTAAGTTGGTGATGATGGGGGGTGATGCTGACGAAGATGGTAAGTCAATCATGAGGTATTCCAGAGAAAGGGCTTTGGTACTCTTTGGTGTAACAAATGCCAGGTCATATTCTTGGAGGATAATGACCCATTTGGCTACGCAGCCTTGGAGGAGGAGGTGGATCAAGAGATAGACCATAGGGTTGGATTCTTCCACAACTATAGTCTGGCTCATCAGGATGTAGTGGCAAACCTTTTGAACTGAGAAGATGATGACAAGGGCTAACTTCTCCTCATGAGAGTATCATAATGGTGGGCCAGATAATGTATGAATCACATAATAAATGACCCATTCCTTTTGTGCACTATCTTCTTGAACTAACACATCGGAAATGGCATATTCGGATGATGAAACGTAAAGGATGAAATCCTTCGAGAAATCAGGAGGTGAAATCAACGGAGTGAAAGACAAGGCTTGTTTGAGTGATTCAAAAGCCACTTGTTCTTGCTCATCCCAAACGAAAGGAACATGGGTCCAAAGAAAGTGAAGGAAACGATGAACTTTTGTTGCATAATCCGGAACGAAGCGACGGAGAAAGTTGGCTTTCCCTTGAAGGATTTGTAATTGGCGTAATGTGTGTGGTGAAGGGAGTTCAAGAATGGCTTGGACCTTCAAAGGATCAATAGTGATCCTGTTTTGGGAAACAATCAAACCCAACAACCAAACTGCAGGAATGAAAAATACACACTTGAGGGGGTTCAGGCGAATGTTGTACTTGCAACAATGCACAAATACTTACCGGAGGTCGTCTAGATGATCATACCATTTCTTGGATCAAGCGGTGAGGTCATCCAGGTAGACAAGGATGATATGGACCAAGTCGTGAAAGCAAAAGGTCATGGCCCGTTGAAATGTGGCACCAACATTTTTAAGACCAAACGGCATGACTCGATAGGAAATGGTGCCCCATGGGGTACTTAAGGCAGTCTTATACTGATCTTCTTTGTGAATTTGAATCTGATTGTAGCTAGAGAAATCGTCCATGAAGGATAGAATCTCGTGACCTGCACATGCATCAATGAGCTGATCAATGAAGGGTGTAGGAAATGTTTCTTTGGGACATGCTAAATTCAAATCACAAAAATCGGTACATACGTGAATGGTTCCCTATTTTTTGTTAACCGGCACAAGATTGGACACCCACTTAGTGTAATCAATGGGATAAATGAACCCCGCTTGGCGTATTTTTTCGATTTCGGCCTTCACTGATGGTAGTTTGGAGGGGTGAATGGGCTGTTGATTTTGTCGGACGGGTGGTATGTTAGGCCAAGTATCGATACGGTGCTCAATAATGGCGGGGTCAAGACCAGGCATCTCGGTATATCACCAAGCAAAAAAATCATGGAACTCTTGGAAGAGCTTCTTATAGGCATTGAATTCATCTGGAGTACAGGAGGCACCTAAAGTAATGTTCTCAACTATACCGGGTGTGACAGAGATATCGACCTGAATGGTAGGTGAGATGTTAGCCATGTTACCTTCCTCGAAGGCATCGGGAATTGGGATGGGGTTCTTAAACCAATCCACTTGGCTATGGATGAATTCTTTTGACTCGAACAAAAGTTGGTTGGCCGCGACAGGGATATACTCCTCGAGAATGAAGTAGGATCGATGATGCATATCATCCAAAGGGAAGTCCGGTGTGGTTAATGCTACGAGGATTTCTTCATCACTATGAAAGTGTTGTGTGGACAGATCGGAAGAGGGAAAGGTGGAGGTCATGGGAAAAGTTGGTTTGCCACTTGTGTATATCATATAGATGGTGTTAATATCTCTCTCGAGGAGGATTCAGGTGGATGAATCTCCTCAATGGTAGTAATGGATGACTCTAAAGAGGACTGATTCCGCTCATGGAGAACCAATCAATACTCAGATAAGTCAGGACAATGATGTGAATAGTGTCATTAGATTCCGCATATGGTGTAGGGGTGGTTGGTGCGCAATTATTTGTTACGTGGGTGAGGGGTGGGTTGTAGTTCAACAACCGAAATATTGAGGTCATCATCCAATGTCTTCATGTGTTCTTGGAGGTTTGGTAGTTGTGGACAATTATGATTAGCATGGCCCAAATCATCGCACAAAGAACACTTAGGAGGTGCGCGGAATGTAGGGGGGGTTTCACATTTTTCGTCTCATGTGGTTCTATATGATTGTGTGTGGCCCTACCCCCAGTGTTGTTGGATGAAGACGTTGTCGCCACACCAGGGAGTGGAGGATTGGCAGTGGTAATTGGTTGAACCGGTTGGAGGGTGACCTGGGGTGTCGAGGTGGGATTAGGACCAGGTAAGTAATGCACGGGAATTCCTAGTGTTAACCCAGGGAGATTCAGCGTGGCCATTACATACATACTTACTACTCTTGAGGGTGGGAACAAGAACATAATTGTGTGGATTGGTGTGGCTCCAACGTGGCTGGGGACCAACGACAGCTGAGGTAATAGTGGGGGTTGACGAGTAGGCACTAATTGTTTTGACGAAATGGTGCACAAATCGGATATCTCAACGGTCGGTGGGGGCAGGCGGGGGGGGTGGTAAAGATAGAAAGGTGGAGACCATTGGAGTATCTGAATAAAGTCCAGGACCGACAGTGGAAACCAAAGAGGTGGGCGCACCAAAACCAGGCTGTTCAATCATGGGGAGAACATTCCCAGGAGTAGTGGGAGCATTCGGGTCATAATAAGTGACTTGGTCGATTTTGAAAACCCATCCCTTATGGGGGGACATCATGATGTGGAACACCAATAACGCGACGGCCTTCATAGTGTACATGTAGCTTCATCCTAGGAGTAAGTTGTAGTCAAGTTGTGCTTTACGACTTCGATGTTAATCAAAACATTTTTTCCAGCTAATTGGATTGTGAAATTATCCAGAAGGCCTTGTGGCGGAGTGGAATGACCATCATAAGCTCGTAAGGTAGTCGTGGATGGTTGTAGGGTAGGGGATCCAAGCTTCTGCCACACGAATGTAGACATAATGCATGTAGAGGCACCCTCATCGATGATACACCGATGGATAACAATATTCTGGACTGAGACAGAAACTTGAAATGCTAATGTCGAAGGCATGCGTGGTTCAGATTAGTCTAAATCAAATGCCATCATCCGTGAATCAGAAGGGTCTATTGCACCTCCAAAGGACAATAGTGTTTTGCACTGCGGTGGGCAGTTATTTAAAACTTCTAGGGATGACATAGCAGTAAGGGACTGGGCTAAGTCATCCACGATATTATAGTTGGGGGAAGCATGAGCATTAGGGTTGTTATTGATGCATCGCAGAGGGAATCAGGGAGCTTTGGGAGCCCCATCAAACGGTGCGTGGGGTATATGTAACGACTGATCTGTGGGAAGAGTGTTAGTAGCCTTGTCCATAGGGATGGTTTCTGTGGTGGAACCATACTGGTTACGATGGGTTTGAAGGTTGATATCAGATGAAGACATCATTAAAAGGTGGTGGGTGCCGGTTTCAATGTGTTGGTTTCCATGAGTTGCATAGGTAACTTGTTGTTGTGGTGCCGCAGCCCCTTGAGGGGGAGCCAAAGGTTGTGTGGTTACTACCCCTTGCGTGGGTAGGGGGTTCTGTAACACCATATGTTTTGTGTTGGGTTACAAGAGGTTAGGTGGTGTTGGGGATGCAGCATGTCCTTGGCGTTGGGCGTTGTTAGTCCAAAGTTGACGAGATCGCTCCAGATGTGGACAATTATGTGGTACTGGCCATACACCCCACAAATAGAGCATGGGTGGTTTGTGCGTAAGTTGGGTTTTTTTCTTGCCGAGGTGTTCGGTCAGGAGTTTGGTTAGATGGTGCAACACCATTTTTTTTTGGAGGGTTTGGTGGTGTACCGCCTCTATTCGGAGGTTGGTTGTTCCCTCGGTTACAGACTCTTCCCCTATTTTGTTGTCCTTATTGGTTTCATTGGGCAGGTTGGTTTTGTTGTTGGTTTTCGTGAGCATAAAGTTTCCCTTGGGGAGCACGGGGGTTGTGTGGTTGAGCAAGTGCTGGGGCAGTCTGCAGTGGATAATAAGCTGGAGGGGCTTGAGGTTGTGCAGGTGCAGGTGTAGCCGGTTGATGGTAGTAGGCCGAAGGTGCGGCAGGGGGGCCGTATGATGGTGGGGTGTGGTTGTAGCAATGCATAGGACATGAAGGTCCATGCACATGAGGGGTTTGTGCCATGGGAACATACGAAGGTGTTGATCCTAAATGGGCTGTGGCACGCGAAAGGTCGGGACCATTCATGGCGACATTATGCGTTGGGTTATATGATGGGGTAGTGGCAGGGGGCATATGGACATATGGTTGGTTACGAGACACAACGTATCCGATAAGGTCATCAGTAGCATGGGATTCCCATGACGCGTCCTTCCTAGAGGAATCGCCATGGGGAGCATCAGGTAGAATGGAGTGGAGGTAGCCCGACTGCGCATAGATGACATCAAACTGTTGGGATTTAAGTATAGCTTCTTCTTAGATTTGGGGTCGTTCGGATGCCACATCCTTGGCAATAACTAGTATGAGGGATTTCAAGAACCAATCTAAAAAGATGCGGTCGTCTAACTTGATATTACACAAACTACGACGTCTACGCCATTCATGAATATGGTCAATGATATGGGTAGTCGTGTTATGTCTGCAAGATAGTAAAATCTCAACACCAGCATCATAACGGATGGGTATCTGGAAGAACTACAGGAAAGTCGAAGCAGGGGATGTAAAGGTGGAATGCATCCCATTTGGTTCAATATACCACTTAGCTGTAGAGCCAGTGAGGGTTCGTTGTAAAAGGTGGAGGCAGATGGAGTCATCCACTATGGAATTGGAGGAACAACATAAATGTAAGGACATGATGTGGTTTTGGGGGTCCTCACCTGCCTTTCCTTCAAACTTAGGGATGTACGAAGGGAGTTTGGTAGGCATGTGAGACCATGTGGGGTCATGTTGGATCGGATCATTGGTCAATCGACCCAGATCAGGGAGGTTGGGACTGGCCATGAATGGAAAACTAGCAAAAGGATGTGACAAGGTCGCAGGGGCTTGTGTGATAGCCATGGAGGCGATTGTGGGGGGACCTCCACCGAGGGGTGGAACAATAGTGTGATTCATAATGGGGATCAAGGGACCTTCGATGAAGGGTGGGGGAATTATGTAGGAAGGGCCAATTCCCCCAAGTGTACTACTTTTCACCAAAGGGACTGTAGTTGGAATTAATGACTGTAATTCCAGATGTAGGTCCTGTAGATGGTATAGAAGGGATGGATGTTGAAATGGTAGGTGGGATAGTGGTGGAACCACCACCAACAGTCCCTCCATAAAATGGGTTGGGATTCACGCTGGCCATGGGGCTAGAAGGAGTTGTGTATATGGGTAACTCTGACTCAGAATCAGAGGTAAAATAGGGGGTGTCGGGATGAATATCTGGCGAAGAAGTTGTGCGTCTGTGATGGGTGTGGTCAAGTGAACCGTGCTACGGGGATAGCCCCTGTAGGTGACCTGAGTGTCTCGGTGAATCAATGGTGACAAGTGTAAAAGTGTTGAGTATATGTGGTGGATAAAATGCTCAAAACTCCTAGTGCGACCATGTTTGCAAAAGGACAGCTCAAAAAAGATGGCACTCAAGCCAACAACAATGCTCAAAAGCACTTGCTGTAGTAGCGTGCTACAACAAGTGGAGTGGTCAATGAAATGGTCAGAATACCAGCAAGCAACACTCCTAGAAATAAAAAGGTAGACTCACTAATACAATGGGGGTATAGGAGCATGCAAACACCTATCTAAGAGATATGGAAGCTCACACAAATCATATTCCCTGTAGGGTGATGAAATCCACAGTCAAGAAATACGAAATGATGAACCAAATGGATAAAGGATATCCCTCTACCGAGAGGGACTCTGATTAAAAGAGTCCTGGAATAATGGAAACTAAGCTACCCTGTTCATGGAACGTCCGGAAAGGTGTCCTGCAGCTTCAGTTCTTTGGCCATCGTAAACCTGGTATGGGCGTCGGTATGCACGACGAGAACAACGAGTTGGTGTCCTTTAGTACAAAATGGAGTGCATCATTCCACTCAGACTTCCGAAACCAATATTTCTACTTTCCCTCCTAAGGGAGAGGCCCTCCAACAAATCATTGTTAACCATACCAATAATTAATAGGGGATTTTGGTTCCCTAAAAGACAAAAACTATGTCTCAAATGTAAATGACAAAGGGGGTGTTGTTTGGATGCATAACCCCAATGTCCTACCTGGCTACAAGATTGTTTTTGTGTTCCCCAAGCGGGGTTAAGGTGGGTTTAATTAAGTCAATTTCAAGTCTCTCTTTGAATTATGGAAGAGCGTGTGTGCACAAGTGGTGTGAACCCAAGATCGCCAGATCGTAAATGCTTGAAAGAAACAACTGAGACTGAAAATAATATTTTTTTTCTTTCACTTTTCAAAAATAAAATATACAACTGCTATAACAGGTATGCAGGAAATAAACTTGCTAAATTATGATGCAAGAGATAGCAATGCAAAAAATATGCATGCACAATGAAATGTCTCTAATGCTACAACAAGCAAAACAATAGAAAAACTAATGGCAAATGGGTGCAAGAAAATAGGGGTTTGTGGGTGCAGGCAAGGGCAAGAGAAAAGGAAAAACAGGTACAGGATGTGGCTATTAGGAAAAAAGGTGCGCTCGAGGTGCAATAGACTACAGAAAAAATGAGTCGAAACATAAAAACAGAAAATAGGAAAAATGGGCATAGGTCTAGGCGAAAAGGGCACGGCTAGAGCGCGAGTTTCAGACTCAGAAGTGCACAAAGGGCGCAGTTTCTAGGAAAATAGACGAGCGAAGGGCATGATTTTCAGGAGGGCATGCGTGCAGGGAGCAGTTTTTAGGATATTCTGATGCGGAGAGCACGTGTTCCAGGCATGAAGGAGCGTGAAACGTGCATATTTCAGGTTGTAAGGCACACGAAACACGCGCCTAGTAGGTAGAAAACGCACTTTGAGTGCGTATTTCCGGTCGTATGGTGTGTGAAACGCGTGACTATTGGAGTAAAAGACGCACTGAGGGTGCGGTAAATGGGTGATGCGTGCTTCGGGTGTGAGTTGCTAACCAAAAGTCACACTGTCAGGTCGAAAGTTGCACTCAGGCCGCAGGTAGATGGCAGAAAGTCGCGGGCCAGGCCATAAAAACAGAGCTAAAGTGGGGACTTGCGAAAGCAAGGGCCAAATCTACAAATATGGGGGCAAAAAGGGTATCCCAAAACTGTAAAATACAAGAAAATAACAAGCAGAAACACTAAAAAACTAAACTAGACCACAGATCGATGGGAATCTCCCCAGCGGAGTCGCCAAATTTGTAGCCAGTGTTTTCACACCAGCCTGTGCAAATGGGCACCTACTAAGGGTTAGGGAAACCTGAGTAGCAGATTCAAATAAAGATAAAAACATAGAAATGAAAACTACTATTGCATGAGTGCAAATGATAATATACAAATAAACCTAACCAATAACAACAGAAAATATAACTGATAGATTATAACCCATGAAATATTTTTGTATTTTATTGCAAACTAGGGTTTACAAAAATGGTTACCTACAAAGATGAGGTGATGGGGGCCCTTGCAGCAGTACAAGATTAGTGTGACGGGTCTCCTGAGTTCCTTTCTCTTCTCCAAATGCTCAATGGGTTGGCCAAGATCCAACTAGGTGGGCACAAAATCGTTAATGGGTAGGCTAGAGTGTTGTAGGGAATTCGAGAGCATAAGGGTATGAAGAGTGATCAGTCCTGAAATGGGGGGCCTCCATCACCTTTTATAGCAACTTTGGGTGGTGGAGTGTTGGCCCATGGTTTTGGGAAACCAATAGTATTGGCTAGTGGTTTTTGATATTTTCCCTATTTTTTATTTTATTTTGACTTTTCCCCCTTTTTCTTTTTTTTTAGGGGATGTTTGGACCCTTTTGTGGGTTTTTGACCTTTTTTGAAGGGATTTGGTTATTTTTTGAGGGGAATAATTAATTTTTTCCCATTTGGTTACCAACTTAGGGTTTTGGAGGCCAAAAATGTAGGAAAAGTGGACAAATGGGTTATGTGACTAGGGAGATGAGGTAGTGAAAAATTTTTGGGTTTTAACAGTCTCTGTTAATTCATGTGAGCATCTCAGGTGAGATTGTAGTCTGTTCACAGAGTATTGAAAGATGCCGATGCATATTGGGTTTTGTTGGTCACATGAAGTTGAATCTCGGGGCTGACAGACTACTTCCAATAATGGTTTTGTTGCTAGGACTTGATAGGGATTGTGTTTGGAGGATTAAGTAATGAGGTAGAAACCTACCAAAGACAATATCGAACAATGGCTAGAAAGAAAGGAGGACAAATTGGCATAGAAAGAGACTAAATATCTGCGGATTTTGTCCCAAGATTGGAAGGAAAGGTATATTTACTCTTATCTGCATGAAATTTTCTTTTGTGAGTTTCCTATTTTGATGTTTGAATGGGTGCAAAGGCAGAATGAGATAAATACTTCCTGGAGCGCACCTTGGCAAGTAGTCTAGACCAAGGAGAATATTCAAGAATTGAAATATCTGAACAATACTTGGTCTAGAACTGTGAATTTCTAGTTCTTGCATGTAAAAGAAGGATTTATCATAGAATTTTCTATAGGATCAAGTGAATCATATATCCACGCAGAAGAAATATTTGAAGAAGGCCCAAGAAAGAGGTTCTTGAAGTTAATTATGCTCTGGATAAATATGTTGTTTGTGGAGAAGGGGCTAATGACAATGAACCCCAATATTATGGCAGTGTAAGCCATATGCTATGGGGGTAGGGCATGAGGAAGTGGGAGAACTAGTAGGCGCACCATGGATCTAGAAGAGCAAAAACTCCAAAGGGAGAAAAGACATGAAAGACAAGTTGAGATAAGACAAATAGTGAGGAAAGAAAGGAAAGAAAAGCAACTAAAGGGAAAAGATAAGTCAGATCAAAGGGGAAAGAAAAATGCTAGAGATGGGATTACACGAAGAGAATGTGAAAAAGGTCCCTCTATGTGAGAAGGGTGCACAAAGTATGGTAAAGAAGAGTGCTTAGAGGATGAGATACCTCCCAAGAGGTGTGGAATGGAAGAAAGTGATAGATCCGATGAAAACAATGATGTTGAACCCCTAAGGATGGAAGGAAGGAAGACTCAAGAATATATGCAAGAACAAGGAGTATGGACAAATGGAGATTATTGCATCATAAGAAGAGAGACTATGCAACTAGATTCGAGCTCCCTTGGAACTAGTACCGTTGAAAGACACGTGCCAGAAGGTGATTCACCCTTTGTCCCAACCCCCTAACATTCTTTATCAAATCAAGAAAACCAATTATTAATTGATTTTGTGTGGTAAGAAAGACCCGAGGACGAACTGTAGTCAAGAGAAGTGCAAGTTAGTCCTATATAGGGGATTAACCTAGATCTACAAAGTTCGAGAAGCAGTACTACTATTCCAAGTACACCAATCACAAGTAGACGTACGAATCCACCTATACCTACCAGTATAGTGACAAGGTCATAATCTACCTTCTGGTTACCCCATTTTTATGGAACGGGAAAAGATGATGCACGACAACATTGGTTTACCTGCGAAGCAATTTGGGCTATAAAGAATGTTACGAATGAAGCTACTAATATTGCGCAGTTTGAGACCACATTTAGAGACATACCTTTGGCATGGTACATGAAGTATAAGAATACGGCTATTGCAAGTCATCCCCACACATTAGATACAATTATAAATTACCTTCTGAAAGAATTTCAAAAGTCGAATTTCAAGTCACAATGTATCACTGGGATTAAAGAAATCAAACAACATGTTGGCAAGTCCGTGTGGGACTAGGACCATCGATTCAAGATCTTGCTGGATCGACTAAGTTTTTAGATCATGGATGTGCAGTACCATGAATGGTTTCTTGTAGGACTATTGCTGCATATTAGATTTCCCTTGACACAATAGAAGGTGAAGGCTTAGTCAAATGCCGTGGAGATTTCTGTAAGGTTGGAAGCACCTCTTGGAGGGGAGGCATCCCTAGGAATGGTGCAGGTATAGACATAGCTTGCTATGATGAATGAACAATTACAACACCTGTCTACTAGTAATACAATCAAAGAAAAAATATGGTGTACCTTCTATAGAACAGAGGGACACCATAAGAATGAATTCCAAACATTGAACAATTATCTGGGTACCGGTGCTCATATTCCTCTTCTAGAAGCACCAAAGTCCGAATGGTGCGAGATTTGTAGATCTTGGGGCCATGTGCCTCCTAATTGTCCCATGTTGTAGAAATACTCGATCTCTACACATGCACCATTCTGCGAGTTTGATTCAAGTCTGTTGGCCATGATGTGAATAACTGCAGCACTCTATAACTAATGAAAAATAATACAGTGGAATCCTACTAGGTGCAGGGCATAGAAGAAACAAGACAACTTGACTCAGGAGGATAGCAAGGAGTAGAGTGTGGTAGATTCCAAGGTCGAGGAAGAGGCTATGGTGGTGGAAGGTGAGTAATTTGCTTCACTTTTTTGGAACCAGGACACTTGGAGAGATACTATACTAATCCACTGGCTCTATGCACATATTTCCATAGTACATATCAACAAGAAATAGAGGAATGCTTGGACCTAGTCAAGAAATGGGAAAAGAAGAAAGGTCGTTATAATATGGTCACAATGGAACCAAAAGAAAATAAAAATGGGAAGGATCCGATGCATGTAAACATAGTTACCAAAGTAGGTGCTTAGACAAGTGAGGACCTTATTGGAGACTGCAGCATAGGAGTACCAATGGAGCAGAAAGTTAGAAAAACTGCACTACCTCCACTGAAGTTTCAAGAAAGGGACCAATTACAAATATTGTGGGAGGCGCAGAGAGTTGTTGAAGAAGCTACGCAATGACAAGATCAAATATGTCACTTACACAAGGAAGAAGAAAATCATAGAAGAAGACATCAAGAAGAAGAACTACTACGCAACATGCGCAATGAGGATATAAAGCAAACTGCGCAATACAACCCAACATAGCGCAAAGAAGGATCGCAACATTCATGTTGTGACATGAAGTGGAACTGTGATAGGAGATAACAGGACAAACGAAGCTTCGACTTCCGAAGATCACTTGAACATACCAAAGCCTATTGATGGGCCTTGGGTAAGAAAAGACACTGGAAACCCCGACCAAGAGAAAAAGGCATTCATGGAAGAAAGACAAAGCTTTCAAAACGTGGAACCTTCGACCACAAGAACCCAATTGCGAAGTGATCAGACACCGATATTGGATATGTCGATCTCGTATGATGGATCGAGAACTTCGCTAGAGCAAATAAGTCCTATAAATCAGTTCTTACAGAGCTGCATAAAGTTGCTAAGACATGAAAACACTATAGGGAAATTACAGAGACTATTGAGAAATTACGAACTACGTAACACAGTGAATGATGCACACAGATAAATTCTCATATCAAGAACCATAGACGGACAGGAATAGAAATGAGGCTAAATGCGTAGATTGGAGATTATGAAATGAACCAGGTCATTCTCGACCTAGGCTCAGAGGTCAATGTCCTGACAAAAATAACATGGAACAGATGGGAAATCCAAAGTTATCTTGGTCGCCTATACAATTGAGATTAGCCAATCAACAAAATGTTATACCCTTCAGGATATTATCAAATGTTCTTGGAGACATTGATGGAGTATGAAGTAAAGCAGACTTCGAGGTTATTGAGATCATAGATGAAAGCAATCCTTATCCTGCATTATTAGGGATTGACTGGGAAATTGACAACCTCGCAATCATCAATATCAAGAAAAAAAAAATGATATTTGAAGGACCGGATATCAAGGTCATCACACCCTTGGATCCTTCACAAGGACCTAGATATATTGAACCAGTCCGAGAAGAATGTAGAGCTCAAGAACTGGATAACATCTACAAGATGACAATAAATCACGAAGATTACACTAATCCTATGTATGATGGAAAATTGAGCTGGAGATGCGACAGTTCATGCGTATCAGAATCAGACGCAAGAATGGAGAACTGGCAGAGTCGAATGCATGAAGTATCAGCAAGACGATGTGCAAAGATCACAAAGTCACTACGTTGGATTGGAAAAAAGGTAATTCCAATTCCTACTTATGATGGTTTAAGAAATATCCACACGTTTCTTCATGAATATCTAGTATCGGTTCCAGGAGAATATAAGTTATCCGCTCTAGATATAGCATTGCGAGTTACACCTGCTAGATGGTGGGTTGCGCATAAAGAGAACTTGAATACATGGGAAGAATGTTAGCACATGATGGAAACTAGATTTGCAAAACATTATGAGATAGCACAAGAAAAATATAATGGACAGACTGATCCCAGAGATCATATAGAACTTTTCTTGAAATCTTGGATACATACACCTAAGAAATAAGGGGTTCACATGTTTATACACACATTGGATCAAATACCAAAGAATTGGTATACATGAGAAGAACTTCGCAGAGAAACAATAGATTGGCACATACTGATAACTAAATTTCAATCCACTTTCAGTTTTGAGGATGATTGTCCGAGTATCAGTGAGGCTCTGCAGGTCATTAAAAATAAGATATTCAACGATACCCCGTTACCAATATATAAACAACCAGAGTGGGCTATACAGTTTGATCATGCCCTTGAATGTTATAACCTTGCATTAGATGAAGATGAAGATGAAGATCCTCGCAATGTGCATATACCTAAGTCATAAGGAGAACGTGATGTTGAAGGGCCTGATTTAGAAATTACAGACTTGAGTAGTCCTGTGAAGACCAGAAAGGTCAACATTGGTACTGAAAATGAACCAAAGTTTGCTTCTATTGGGGATTACTTGGATGAAGAAACAGTGGGACAGATTGCAGACCTACTGTTCGAATATCAAGATTTATTTCCTACCAAGTTTTCTGAAATGAAAGGAATTTTAGGTGACTTGGGAGTTATGAAAATACCTCTCAAGCCATATGCGAAGCCTATTAAGCAAAGACCTTACATATTGAATCCCAGACATAAAGAAAGGGTTAAAGCAGAAATTGATAAGATTCTTGATGAGGGAATTATTGAACCAGTAGAGGAATCAGAATGGATAAGTCCTATGGTAATTCAGGATAAGAAAGCTAAAGGTGAAATCAAAATTTGTGTGGACCTTAGAAAATTGAACAATGCACCTTTGCATGATCCATTTCCTACTCCATTCACAAATGAAGTGCTAGATAACATAGGTGGACAAAAGGCATACTCTTTCATTGATGGATTTTATGGATATCATCATATTAGAATTGCTATAGAAGACATACATAAAACCACATTTTCTACTGAATAGGGATCATACCAATACACTGTTATTCTGTTTGGATTGAAGAATGCACCTGTTATATTTTCAAGAGTTGTTGTAGTTGCATTTAAGGATTATATTCATAAGTTCTTAGAAGTCTATTTTTATGACTAGACAATATTCGTCCTTTTGAATAATCATTATGCGAACTTAAGAATGATGTTTTCCAAGTGTAGACAATACCATATTTCCTTGAATTTGAAGAAGAGTGTCTTTTGTGTTCCCTATGGAATTCTATTGGGACACATAGTATGTAAGCATGGATTGATGGTCGACCCAACAAAGATCGCAATCATTGTAAATCTTCCAGCACCTAACTTCCTGAAGCAGTTACGCACTACATTGGGGCATACAGGATACTATAGAAAGTTTATCAAAGGATGTGCGTAGATCATTGCACCTATGGAGAAATTGTTGAATGAAGAAGCGAAGTACAGTTGGACTAAAGATTGCCAAAAAGGATTGGACACACTGAAAGAGAAAATAGTCACTGCGCCTATTCTATTCTTTCCTGACTGGAATAAACCATTTCATGTACACATAGATGCTTCATCTATAGCACTTGGCATTGTACTAGATCAACCAGGTCAGGGAGGCTGTTAGGAACCCATGTCTTTACTTTGTTAGTATATTGTTGTTGGACGCATATGCTTTGTAAGTCGTCCCGTAGTATTTGTTGATCCATAGTTTGTGTTATTGTTGTTGGCGCATATGCTTTGTAAGTCGTCCATAGTTTTGTTGATACATAGTTTGTATTGGCCCATGGTTTTGACTCATAGTATTAGCGCCTAGACTTAGCCCATGGTTTGTATTGAGACATAGTATTGACCCATGGTATTGGCACCTAGACTTAGTATATAAGTGTGTGTTGAGGCCTATGAAGGCACCGTGAAGTTAATTGTATTAAGCTTGCTCAAAGGAGGTTTCCCCCTCGAAGTGGCCCGTGATCAATATAAAAGTGATTCTAAGTTCTATTATTTCTGATATCTCGTGTATTTGCATTAATTAATTATTGCAGGTTCATCACATCTGGTTTCAGAGCACTTTCTTGGGCTCGCTAGGTGAAATTTCTACCAATTTTTTTTTTTCGCATCTGTTGCAGGTTCGGATTTGGGAATAATCCCTATCCGCTTAACTGTGGGAAGTAATTGGGCATAATCCCTAAAACTCATTGTCAGGAGTACCACAAGAACCCCGAAGTAGCTGGCCCATTGAGCGGACCTGCCAGCGAAAAGGGCAATGACCCTTACCTGATTGACTAGTTCCCACCCATGAGGTAAACCAAGAGCTGTCATTTGTGGCAAAGCGATTATCAGTTTTACCTGAGCCGTGGAGTGAGGGGTACTGCCCCAATACGCAAGCCGTTAGACGTCATTGGTGGCCGAGTGAAACCCCTAAACTGTTAGGAAGCCGCACATACCTGGGGTCCATATTTATTTTCAGCTGAACTGTTGTCGATCACTGTTGCGCCGTTTCAAATCCAGCCGTTCAAATCCATTCTGAAAGTCATTCTAGATCCAGTCGTTTTCAATCCATTCAGCGTCATTTCAGATCCCTTTGTTTCCGCTCACTTCTGGGTCATTGCAGATCTATCTATTTCAAATTCCTTCCGAGCCATAGCCGCTCCATAAAAATAAATAAAAAAGGAGTTTTTTTCTCCATATCTCCTTTGTTTTCACTCTGTTTCCCTTGAAATTTCCGGGGAACCCCTGTAATCTCATTCTGCATATTTCATTCCTGAGGACCCTATCCCCAATTCCACTTCCCAAAGCCCGAAATCCCACATTTGTCTATTTTTAGGGTTTGTCGTAACTTCCTCAGATTTCACCCAATCACTTTCAAATTTTACCATAGAGTTCATTTCCAAATTCTGCTTCTTTGTCCCCCTCTGCCAAATTTTCCCATTCTTTCACACTACTTCTGAAATCCTCATTTGCTTCCCTGTCTATTCGACAGTGTCTAAAACCTAGTCAAACCCCAATTACCCTTCAGATTTTATCCCAAATAAAAATTTTCCTTTACTGAAACAATTTATGTTTTTGTTTTTCTACCCATTCAACCCCAAAAACAAAACTCCTGGTTATGGTTGTCACCCGCGTAGGAGCAAAAACCATGGAAGAAGTACTTGCAGCCATCCAATCCAAACTCCAGGATCTGGATGAAAAATTTCTTGGCCTCCATCTTGAACATTCAGCTATGAACAACAAACGACAGTCCGAGTCTTCATCAGACAATGGGTTCTCTTCTTCCAGCAATTTTCGTGGTCCAAAGCTTGATTTTCCTCGCTTCAATGGTACTGATCCAACTGGATGGATCTATCGTGCAGAACAGTATTTCAGTCTGCATAATACTTTTGATGTCTAGAAAGTTCCACTTGCATCCTTTCATTTGGAACAGGAAGCCCTTCAATGGTACCGTTGGTACATTAAATCTCATCCCGAGCCAAACTGGACAGATTTTTGCCAACTCCTTTTGCCACGATTTGGTCCTAGTGCTTTTGACGACTTCACAGGAGTACTCACTAAACTTCACCAAACTGGCACAATGAGAGAGTATCAGACAGAATTTGAGAAACTAGCCAATCACACAGAAGGATTGTCTGATGAATTCTACAGGAGTTGTTTTATCAGTGGTCTCAAGGATGAAATCCGCTCATAGGTCAAAATGTTCTGTCCCAACACAATGATGGAAGTCCTAGGGTTGGCTAAGTTGGCAGAGGACAAGATTGCAGCTCAACAACACTCCAAACCCACCTTTGTTCCCTTCAGAAATATGGGTTCCCAATGACCTCCATCACGCTTGCTCCTCAACCAACTCCTATCAAGCATTTGTCTGAAACAGAGATGCAGGCACGCCGAGAAAAAGGGCTTTGTTATAATTGTGATGAGAAATTCTCTCGGGGACATAGATGTGTTCAACAAAAGCTCTATCTCTTGGATGTGGATTCTCCGCCTGCCTCAGAACTTGGTGAAGAAGCTACAGATACAGTACATGATTAGGTTGACATTCAACACCCGCCTGTTGACACCCCATCTCAGGATGACCCACCCGAGATCTCTCTCCATGTTGTAACCAGCGTCACCACCCCACAAACAATGTGGGTCAAGGGATACTTCAAGAAGCTCCCTCTTACCACACTCATTGATTCTGGTAGCACTCATAACTTCATTGACCCTCGTATTGCCAAACAGGCTGATTGTTTTGTCCATCCTTGCTCCAACTTTGAAGTCATGGTTGTCAATGGGGGCACCTTACCTTGCAAGGGGAAGTGTCACAATGTGCGTATCTCTATGGAAGATTATAACCTACGCTCTGACATGTTTAACTTGACCTTAGGCGGATGTGATGTGGTTTTGGGCGTTCAATGGTTACGCACACTTGGCCCCATCTTATGGGATTTTGTTGAACTTTGGATGTAGTTTTAAACCAATGGGACACAACACAAAATTATGGGCTTACAACCAGGGTCTCTCCGCATCATCAGTTCACATTGCTTGGAAAAGATCCTTAAGAAGAATTCACATGGTGTCATTGCTCATCTCCATTCCCTTCAGATGCACCCACCAATGGTCTCCACTACTTCCTTGGATAGATATGCAGGTGTCTTTGTTGCACCAGTGAGCTTGCTGCCTTCACGAGACCTTTCCGGTAAGCATTTAGCCGCATCTACATCTCAACAGGACATGATGGCTATTTTGCATACAGTACAGAAGTGGCAACCATCCCTATTGGAGAATTATTTCTGCATCAAGACTGATCTCCAGAGTCTGGAAACTTTCCTGGAACAACGGGTCTCCTCCCCAGCACACGTGAAATGGGTTATCCAACTCATGGGTTATGACTATGAAACCACTTACCATAAGGGTAAGGACATTATGGTGGAAGATGCTCCTCCTCACACATTTGATGACCCAATTTCTCTTACAGCTATTTCTCTACTTGTTCCAAATTGGTTGCAATCTGTTCAACGAGGCTATCTCTTCTATAAACTCCATGCTTCTTCATCAGTAGGGCACTTTGGGTTCCTCAAAACGTATGACCAGGAACAATGTAACTTCTTTTGGAAGGGACTCAAAAGGACAATTCAACATATGGTGGTTGACTATGATACTTTCCAGGTCAATAATGGTGAAACGACCCTCTTTCGGGACTACTCGAACCCTTACCCATCCCTCCACAGATTTGGACAACTATTTCTATGGATTTCCTAGAAGCGCTCAAGTGGTATAGTACCAAATTTCAAAGGACACCATATGAAGCAATATCTGGACAGGCACCACCAATTCTTCTTCCATACACCTTCAGCAGCTCCCCAGTTCAGGCAATTGACTCAATTCTTCAAAACTGTGATCAGCTTCTTCTCATTCTGCAGGACAATTTTCACATGGCAAGAATTCGACTGAAACAACAAGCCGATCAGCACCGTTCTGAGCGCACTTTTCATATCGCTGATATGGTTCTTCTTCGTCTACAGGCTTCCACACAATCCTCCCTAAATCTCTAAATCCGCCAGTGGCTCGGAATGCAACCCGAGGATGCTACAGGGGACCCACTCCTTCAGATTCTGCATCAATTTCCACATCTAAAGCTTTGAGGACAAAGCTTTTTCTAAGGGAGAGGGGATGTTAGGAACCCATGTCTTTACTTTGTTAGTATATTGTTGTTGGACGCATATGCTTTGTAAGTCGTCCCGTAGTATTTGTTGGTCCATAGTTTTTGTTATTGTTGTTGGCGCATATGCTTTGTAAGTCGCCCATAGTTTTATTGATCCATAGTTTGTATTGGCCCATGGTTTTGACTCATAGTATTGGCACCTAGACTTAACCCATGGTTTGTATTGACACATAGTATTGACCCATGGTATTGGCGCCTAGACTTAGTATATAAGTGTGTGTTGAGGCCTATGAAGGCACCGTGAAGTTAATTGTATTGAGCTTGCTCAAAGGAGGTTGCCCCCTCAAAGTGGCCCGTGATCAATATAAAAGTGATTCTAAGTTCTATTATTTATGATATCTCGTGTATTTGCATTAATTAATTATTGTAGGTTCATCACAAAGGCATCGATCATCCCAATGCATTTTCAAGCAGAAAGCTATCTTCAGTAGAAAATAATTATACCATGATAGGAAGGGAAGGCTTAGCGATGGTATATGCATTGTAGAAGTTTAGACACTATCTGCTAGGTTCGCATTTCTGCATGTTTATTGACCATTCAGCTTTGAAGTACTTGGTCAATAAACCAGTGTTAGGGGGAATAATATGCAAATGTTTGCTACTATTTCAGGAATATGATTTTGAAATCATAGTGAAACTAGGAATATTGAACGCAGGACCTGACTATCTGTCACACATTGAGTCAGGCGAAGAACTAAGTAATTTGGAGGATAGTTTACCAGATGTGTAATTGTTTGCTATCCATATAGCATATGACTACTTCAAAGATATCATAGAATTTATGACTACGGGATTAACGCCTACAAAGTTTACTACGCAACAAAAGAAACAATTAGTGGTAAGAGCGGCTGAATTTACTCTAATGTTTGGGCAATTGTAAAAATTAGGACCAGATGAAGTATTGCAAAGATGCGTACTAGAACATGAAAGACCTAGTATACTAGACGAACCACATTCAGGTGTATCTGGAGGACACTACGTAGGAAGAGCTATTGCACATAAAATTTTGAGATCAGGACTATGGTGGCCTATAATACACAAAGACTCAAAAGAACATTGTCGGAAGTGCAATGTATGCCAAAGAACAAGAAATCCATCTCATCGAGATGATATTTCGTTGATGCCACAACTGACACTTCAAGCCTTTGATAAATGGTATATTGACTTCATGGGACCTATTAACCCACCAGGAAAGCGAACTGGCTCAAGGTATATCATCATAGCTACAGATTATTTAACGAGATGGGAAGAAGCAAAACCAGTGAAGGACTGTAGCGCAGTTACTGCCGCGCAGTTCATCTTTGAGAATATTTTGACAAGATTTGGTTGTCCAAATATTTTAATGAGTGATCAGGGAACCCATTTCCTGAATAGAACTATTGCAGCCTTGACAGAAGAATTTCATATCTACCATCAGAAGAGCACACCATATCATCCACAAGCTAATGGCACTGTAGAATCCTTTAACAAAGTCTTGGAGAATGCATTGACCAAAGTATGCAACACAAATAGGGATGATTGGGATCTCAGAATATCAGCAGTGTTATGGGCATATAGAATAACTTGTAAGAAGTTGATAGGTCATACACCATTCAGATTAGCATATGGACAAGAAGCTTTCATGCCCATGGAATACATAGTACCAAGTTTGAGAATTGCAGCATTTACAGATATGGCAGATGAACAGACAATGCAAGAAAGACTACTACACTTAGTTGGATTGGAGGAAGATCGCTTTATTGCAGGTTTTCACTAACAAGTGCAAAAAGACAGAGAAAAAGAATGGCATGATAGACACATCAAGACTAAATTTTTCTAGGTAGGAGACCTTGTCCTCCTCTGTGATAAAAAATTTATGAAATTTCCTGGAAAATTCAAAATGCATTGGTTAGGACCATATATTGTTAAGCATGTCACTAGTGGTGGCGCAGTTCAGTTAGCCACACTACTTGGAGGAAATTTGAAAGGACTCGTTAATGGGAGTAGAATAAATCCTTACAGGGATGGCCCTACACTTCCAGATATCAATTAAGAAACGCAAGAAAATTTTAAGTCAAGTGTAGTTGAAATTGGACACTAAAAATTAAAGAATAAGAGTTTACACACTGTTAATGTAATTGTAACTTCGGAATGTATTTCACCTATGTATATTGTACTCCTATAGAGATGTTATTATTCCTCTATACGGAAGTGTCGTCATTTATAATGTAAGTGTCGTAACTTATACTTGATGGGTTATTAGACCACCTTGATAGGGTCAGCCCTGTATAAGTCATGTGGGTCAAAGGGTTATTAGACCACCCTATTGGGGGTCAGCCTTGTCAGCATTATGTTATGTGGTTAAGTTGAGGCCAACCTTGTAAGGTTATTAGGCAAGTCAAGTCAAGTATAAATAGAGTGCAGGAGGCACTCTATTTTATCATTCACTTTGTCACTTATACACTCATTGGAGAGTGGCGCACTAGTGGATGAGGAGAAGCTGCTGCTAGGAGACTATCTCTTATGCTTGGGTTTTGTATCATTGCTCTATCTATCTCTGAGGAAATTATTGGGGTTTTTCACCTTCTTGGTTTTCCCCAAGGAAACTCTATGTGTCTATTGTCTCATGTGATTTCTTGTTGTGATTGATATGCTTGATATGCTGTACATGTTATTCTCTCAGTAAATATCCTAGAGTATGTTGAATTAATGCTCAAAATTAACATGGTATCAGGGCTAACTTGAGAAGAAGACACTATGCAGTTGCGGAAGCTAGGGCTTATTTTTTTTTGGGTTTCTCTCCACATATCTTGAAAGGAAGTAGGCTAGATTGACTCTCCTCAACAAGGCGCATCTTTCTGTCGAAATAGAATTCAATTCTGAGCATTTTTAGATTTTGACCTAAAAATTAGGGTTTCCACAAAAAGTGGAATTTTTGAAATCTGAGAGCATGGCTGGATGTTCCTCGTAAAAATCGAAGTTTAGAGCTTTGGATCGAACTTTTTGGTTGGGTTAAGCTCCGGGAAAATCAAATCCTAGTTTGGGGTCCTCTCGAGTGAAGCCGAAAATTAGGGCTTCTGCAAAAGTTGGAATTTCTGAAATATGAGACCATGGCTAGAAGCTCCTCTGAAAAATCAAATTTTAGAGACCAAGATTGAACTTTTTGGTTGGGTGAAGCTCCGGGATAATCAAACCCTAATTTGGGGTCCTCTCTAGTGAAGCCGAAAATTAGGGCTTATGCAAAAGTTGGAATTTCTGAAATCTAAGACCATGGCTGGAAGCTCCTCTAAAAAATCAAAGTTTAGAGACCAAGATCAAACTTTTTGGATGGATGAAGCTCCGGGAAAATCAAACCCTAATTCAGGGTCCTCCCTAGTGAATCCGGAAGTTTGAAAAGCAAATTTGAGGGGTGAAACTTTGTCGTTTTCAAATTCTGAGTATACCAGCTTGATCAGCTCATCAAGGTGCATCTTTCTATCCTTTCAAAAGTTTGAAATTCAAAATTTGAATTTTGAGGGTTTCTCTGACAAACCCTAATCCAGCTCCAGATCCAGATTTCTGCAAATCAAGTGGTAAGACCTAAATATTTTCTATTTCATTTGAAGTACTCTTTAAGATGTCTCACCACACCAAGCTTGAGGATAAGCTTGAAGGGGCTGATAACTTCTGAGCATGGAAGTATATGATTGGGTTAATTCTAGAAGAGGGTGAGTTGGACACCTACGTAAGTGAAGGGTTCCTTGTTAGGAACCCATGTCTTTACTTTGTTAGTATATTGTTGTTGGACGCATATGCTTTGTAAGTCGTCCCGTAGTATTTGTTGATCAATAGTTTATGTTATTATTGTTGGTGCATATGCTTTGTAAGTCGCCCGTAGTATTGTTGATCCATAGTTTGTAGTGGCCCATGGTTTTGACCCATAGTATTGGTGCCTAGACTTAGTATATAAGTGTGTGTTGAGACCTATGAAGGCACCCTGAAGTTATTTGTATTGAGCTTGCTCATAGGAGGTTGCCCCCTCGAAGTGGCCTGTGATCAATATAAAAGTGATTCTGAGTTCTGTCATTTCTGCTATTTCACATATTCTTATTAATTAATTGTTGCAGGTGCAGCACATCTGGTATCAGAGCACTTTCTTGGGCTCACTGGGTGAAATTTCTGTCAAAATCTTTTTTCGCATCTGTTGCAGGTTTGGATTTGGGAATAATCCCTATCCGCTTAACTATGGGAAGTACTTGGGCATAAGCCCTAAAACTCATTGTGAGGAGTACCACAGGAACCCCAAAGTAGCTGGCCCATTGAGAGGACCTGCCAGCAAAAAGGGCAACGACCCCTACCTGATTGACTAGTTCCCACCCGTGAGGTAAACCAAGAGCTGTCGTTTGTGGCAAAGCGGTTATCAGTTTTACCTGAGCCGTGGAGTGAGGGGTACTGCCCCAATATGCAAGCCGTCAGACAACATTGGTGGCCGAGTGAAACCCTTGAACTGTTAGGAAGCCGCACATACCTGGGGTCCATATCTATTTTCAGCTGAACTGTTGTCGATCATTGCTGCGCCGTTTTAGATCCAGACGTTCAGATCCATTTTGCAAGCCGTTCCAGATCCAGCCGTTTTCAATCCATTCAGTGTCGTTTCAGATCCCTTCCGAGCCGTAGCCGCTCCAGTCTGGAAAATAAAAAAATAAAAAATAAATCAATTTTTTCTCCATATCTCCCTTGTTTTCACTCTGTTTCCCTTGAAATTTTCGGGGAACCCCTATCATCCCATTCTGCATATTTCATTCCTAAGGACCCTATCCCCAATTTCCCTTCCCAAAGCCCAAAATCCCACATTTGTCTATTTTTAGTGTTTGCCATAACTTCCTCAGATTTCACCCAATCACCTTCAAATTTTACCACAGAGTTCCTTTCTGAATTTTGCTTCTTTGTTCCCCTCTGCTAAATTTTCCCATTCTTTCACCCCGCTTCTGAAATCCTTATTTTTGCTTCCCTGTCTATTCGACAGTGTCCAAAACCTAGTCAAACCCCAATTACCCTTCAGATTTTTTCCCAAGTCCAGATTTTCCTTTACTAAAGTAGTTTCTGTTTTTGTTTTCCTACCCAGTCAACCGAAAAAGAAAAAAAAAACAAAAAGAAAAAAAAAACCTCCTGGTTATGGTTGTCACTTGTGCAGGAGAAAAAACCATGGAGGACGCACTTGCAACCATTCAAGCCAAACTCCAGGATCTGGATGAAAAATTTCTCGGCCTCCATCTTGAACATTCAGCTATGAACAACAAACGACAGTCCGAGTCTTCATCAGACAATGGGTTCTCTTCTTCCAGCAATTTCCGTGGTCCGAAGCTTGATTTTCCTCACTTCAATGGTACCGATCCAACTGGATGGATCTATCGTGCAGAACAATATTTCAGTCTGCATAATACTTTTAATGTCAACAAAGTTCCGTTGGCATCCTTTCATTTGGAACAGGAAGCTCTTCAATGGTACCGTTGGTACATCAAGGCTCATCCAGAGCCCAAATGGCCAGACTTTTGCCAACTCCTTTTGCAACGATTTGGTCCTAGTGCTTTTGATGACTTCACAGGAGCCCTCACTAAACTTTGCCAAATTGGCACTGTGAGAGAGTATCAAACCGAATTTGAGAATCTAGCCAACCACACCGAAGGATTGTCTGATGACTTTTACCGGAGTTGTTTTATCAGTGGTCTAAAGGATGCCATCCGCTCTGAGGTCAAAATGTTCTGTCCCAACACAATGATGGAAGCCCTAGGGTTGGCTAAGTTGGTAGAAGACAAGGTTGTAGCACAACAACACTCCAAGCCCACTTTTGTTCCCTTCCGAAATATGGGTTCTCAATGACCACCTATACCACAGGCTCCTCAACCAACTCTTATCAAGCGTTTGTCTGAAACAGAGATGCAAGCACGTAGAGAAAAAGGGCTTTTCTATAATTGTGATGAGAAATTCACTCGGGGACATAGATGTGTTCAGCAAAAGCTTTATCTCTTGGATGTGGATTCTCCCCCTGCCTCTGAAATTGGTGACGAAGATCCAGAAACACTGGTTGCTCCAGTCGACATTCAAGAACCACCTATTGATCCTCCGTCTCAGGATGACCAGCCAGAGATATCTCTCCATGCTTTAGCTGGAATCACCACCCCCCAAACAATGAGAGTCATGGGTTACTTCAATAAGCTTCCTCTTACAATACTCATTGATTCTGGTAGCACTCATAATTTCATTGACCCTCGGATCGCCAAACAAGCTGATTGTTTTATCCATCCTTGCTCCAACTTTGAAGTCATGGTTGCCAATGGGGGAACCTTACATTGCAAAGGGAAGTGTCGAAATGTGCGTATCTCTATGGGAGATTATACCTTGTGCTCTGACATGTTTGCCTTGACCTTAGGCGGATGTGATGTGGTTTTGGGCGCTCAATGGCTACGCACACTTGGCCCTATCTTATGGGATTTTGCTGAACTTTTGATGCAGCTTTCCCTCAATGGCCAAAAACACACCTTGACAGGATTAAAACCAGGTTCTCTCAGCATTATCAGTTCACATCGCATGGAAAAACTCCTCAAGAAGAATTCACATGGTGTCATCGCTCAACTCCATTCCATTCAGATGCAACTTTCAACGGTCTCCACTACTCCTTTGGATCTACAACAAATTATGGATCGATATACAGGTGTGTTTGCTGAACCAATGGGATTTCCACCTTCCAGGCCAAAAGACCATCGTATTCAGCTCCTTCCTGGCAGCGTTCCTCTCAACATCAGGCCCTATCGCTACCCATTTCACCAAAAAACGAAGATTGAAATGCTCGTTAGGGACTTATTAAAGCAAGGTATTATTCGCCCAAGCACTAGTTCCTTTTCTTCTCCAGTTATTCTTGTCCGCAAAAAAGATGGGTCATGGCGCCTCTGCATTGACTTCTGAGCACTTAATCACCTCACCATCAAGGATAAGTTTCCAATTCCTATTGTTGATGAGCTTCATGGGGCTCACTTTTTCTCCAAGTTGGATCTTCGTTCTGGGTATCATCAAATTTGGGTTCATGAGGATGATATCCCTAAAACAGATTTCCGCACACATGATGGCCATTATGAGTTTTTGGTTATGCCCTTTGGCCTCACTAATGCTCCTTCCACATTCCAGGCCTTAATGAATAAAATATTTCGACCCTACTTGCGGAAATTCATTCTAGTATTCTTTGATGATATCCTCATCTATAGTAAAACATGGGATGAACATCTCCAGCATCTGGATCTTGTCATGCAACTTTTCTCTAACCATCATCTCCATGCCAAGCAGTCTAAATGTGTTTTTGGACAGAAGGAAGTTGAGTATCTCGGGCACATTATCTCAGCACAAGGGGTTCGCGTGGATCCTGCCAAAATCGATGCCATGAACAATTGGCCGCATCCTCAAACACTCAAGAGCCTTAGTGGTTTTTTGGGGTTGACTGGCTACTACCACAAGTTTGTCAAGGATTATGGGAAGATTGCAGCTCCATTAACTGCTCTATTGAAAAAGGATGCTTTTACATGGACACATGCTGCTCAGTGTGCATTTGACAAACTAAAACAAGCTATGTGTACTACACCTGTTCTAGCTATGCCCGATTTTTCCAAGCCCTTCACTATTGAGAGTGATGCTTGCGGCAATGGACTTGGTGCTGTTCTCCTTCAAGATGAACACCCCATTGCGTTCACTAGCAAAGCCCTTTCAGGTAATAATTTAGCTGCCTCTACTTATGAGAAGGAAATGATGTCTATTTTGCATGCAGTACAGAAGTGGCGCCCATACCTATTAGGGAATCATTTGTGCATCAAGACTGATCACCAGAGTCTGAAATATTTCTTGGAACAGCATGTCTCCTCCCCGGCACAACAGAAAAGGGTTAGAAAACTCATGGGTTATGACTATGAGATCACTTACAAGAAGGGTAAAGACAATATTGTGGCAGATGCTCTTTCTCGCACATTTGATGCCCAAGGTTCTCTTTCAACTATTTCTATGCCTGTCCCAAATTGGTTGCAATCTGTTCAACAGGGTTATGTCAATGACTCTTCCTTATCTCAAATCATCCAACGCTTGACCAACAACCCTTTCGCTGTACCACATTACTCTTGGGATGGTGCTTCTCTGAGATACAAGGGTCGTCTGGTGCTTCCCCAGAGCACAGATCTTCAACAGGTTGTCTTCTATGAACTCCATGCTTCTCCATCGGCAGGGCACTTTGGGTTCCTCAAAACGTATGAACGGGCACGGCGTAACTTCTTTTGGCAAGGCATGAAACAGACGATTCAACATATGGTGCCGAATGTGATACCTGCCAGCGCAATAAGGGTGAAACAACACTCCTTCCAGGATTGCTCGAACCCTTGCCCATACCTACACGGATTTGGACATATATTTCTATGGATTTCATTGAAGGGATCCCTAAATATGGCGGGAAGACAGTGATTCTCGTTGTGGTTGATCACCTCTCCAAATATAGTCTTTTTTTTTCTCTTATCCATCCCTATACAGCCTCTTCAGTCGCTCAAATTTTCCTGGACCAGATCTTTCGTCTTCATGGCATCCCTTCTTCCATTGTCTCGAATCGTGATGCGACTTTCACCAGTCATTTTTGGACTGAACTATTTTGCCACCTTGGCACCAAACTGAAGATGAGTTCAGGGTATCACCCACAAACAGATGGTCAGACTGAAATTATCAATAAATGCTTTGAAACTTATCTTCGTTGCTTCACCTCTAAACAACAACATCAGTGGGTAAAGTGGCTCCCTCTCGCTGAATGGTGGTACAATACCTCTTACCACACAGCCTCTAAAATGACCCCATATGAAGCAGTCTATGGTCAGGCACCTCTAGTTCTTCTTCCATACACCCCCACCAGTTCACCAGTTCAGGAAGTTGACACGGCCCTTCGAAATCGTGATCAGATTCTTCGCATTTTGCGGGACAATCTTCACATGGCAAGAAATCGCATGAAGCAACAAGCTGATCAGCACCGTTCTGAGCGCACTTTTCAAGTCGGTGATATGGTTTTTCTTCGTCTCCAGCCGTACAAGCAGTCCTCCCTGAAACTCAAAGGGAATCATAAGCTCGCTCCAAAGTTCTATGGGCCATATCGGATTCTTCAGAAGATTGGGTCCGTTGCTTGTAAATTGGAACTTCCTCCTTCTTCCCGCATTCATCCAGTTTTTCATGTCTCTTGTCTGAAGAAAGTTCTTGGCACCAACATCAGTGGACAAACGATTTTACCCGAACTGGATAATGAAGGATCCATCCTTTTGGAGCCAGAGGCCATCCTCAATCGGCGCACTCGTCAGCTTCGCTCTCGCTCTATCATAGAGGTATTAATTCAGTGGCACGGCATGCAACCAGAGGATGCTACATGGGAACCACTCCTTTAGATTCAACAACAATTTTGCACATCTAAAGCTTTGAGGACAAAGCTTTTTTTTAAGGGGGAGGGGATGTTAGGAACCCATGTCTTTACTTTGTTAGTATATTGTTGTTGGACGCATATGCTTTGTAAGTCGTCCCGTAGTATTTGTTGATCAATAGTTTATGTTATTGTTGTTGGCGCATATGCTTTGTAAGTCGCCCGTAGTATTGTTGATCCATAGTTTGTAGTGGCCCATGGTTTTGACCCATAGTATTGGCGCCTAGACTTAGTATATAAGTGTGTGTTGAGACCTATGAAGGCACCGTGAAGTTATTTGTATTGAGCTTGCTCATAGGAGGTTTCCCCCTCGAAATGGCCTATGATCAATATAAAAGTGATTCTGAGTTCTGTCATTTCTGCTATTTCGCATATTCTTATTAATTAATTGTTGCAGGTGCATCACATTCCTGTCCCAGAGGGAGAAGAGACTAAGGCCTTAAACAAGAGGAACTTAATCAAGGCTAAAAGGATCATTGCTAATTCTATCAAAAACCATCTCATTCCACATGTGTCATCTCTAAAGACACCTAAGGAGATGTTTAATTCCTTGACCAAGCTATTTGAAGGGAAGAATATAAATCGGAAGATGACCTTGAGGAATCAATTGAAGAATATCAAGTTCTAGAATGCGGAGACCATGCAGTCTTATTTCTCAAGGGTCTCCCAGATAAAAGAACAACTTGAAATTGTGGGAGAAGTTATAGAGAATGGAGAAGTGGTAATGACCACTCTTAATGGCCTTCCTAGGTCATGGGATTCCTTCATCCAAGGAATTAGTGCTAGGAAGAAACTTATCTCTTTCAGTAAGCTGTGGGAAGAATGCTCACGGGAAGAAGCTCGGATTGTAGCTCGAGAAGAGAAGATGGGGAATGAAGATCAATCTCTCACAGTACATACCAAGAAGAGGACACTTTTCCTCAGATTGTCCTAAGAACAAAAGGAACAACAACAACAACTACTACAAGAAATCTGACAGGTATGACTTACAGGTATGTTTTGAAATTTGTTCATGATTAAGTTTATAATATGATTGTCTTCATGTTATTGAGTTTAGTAACAATATTGTCTAATTTTAGACTTGTCTTATCACCCTAGTAAAAGTATGAATGCATGATAGAAGACATTCATTGATTAGGGTTATGACACTTATGATTGTATTATGATTCCACTAATGCACTGTGGTGTTGTATGAGGAGAATGTTATCCGCTAACATGAAGGTACAAATCAAGTCCTAGATCAAGACCATAGTGACATGAAGACAAAGACTCATCCATAGTCATGGATCACATAGAGGTATGTATAATTTGGTTCTACAATGGTTAACTTATTAGTTATGCAGGTCATTGAAGAGAACAAGAAAACATTGCTAGACATAACTAGCAAATATGATGACCAGGTATGTTTTTTCCTATATCAAGTTAGAATCCTGCCCTATGTAAGGATCTTATACTTTTGTATGATTGATAATGATTACTCATGAAGTTACAAGTTTGAGTAATCTAGGGTTTATGCATATTATGTCTCTTACCTTGATTGATGATATGACTAACCAGAAGAGTTCTATGGTCAAATATGAATATGCATGAGTAAGAGAAGTCTTCCCTGAAAATTTGAATGCTAATGCTTATTATCTGCGTTTGAAATGATCATGACTATACATGTTTAAGATTATTGTGTTTTGATAGTGTTAAGGTTATACTAATGAATGTATGGTTATGTATGAGATCTCGAGGATAACACAATGATGATACTAGTAAGCATGCATAGTGATTGAGAATGGATATAAATTCAAGGATAGGTAATCCAGGAAGCAAATATCAAGAAGGACCACACTCCAGTAGTTCCTACAAGGAAACAAAGATTGAGAGGGAGTCCACCCAACAAACAAACAAAGATAAGTATTTGAATTGTCATTTCTTTCATATTTGATTGTTTAAATAATACTATTAAAAGATGTATATACTTATGTTCCTAGACTTAGATTGTGCATTATGCATATTAGAATAATTGCATTAATGAACAGTATACTACTAATATGCATGTAATGGGTAAGTGGCCTATGGCACTGTACAACATTCCATTTCTACTTATCTAGAATGAAACCTCTTTGCTGACATGTTGGGAGTGGTGAACACTCTTAACAATGTTCTGGTAGAGATTGGAAGGCATCTAGAAAGTTACGGGATATGGATAAATGTTGTATTGAAGCATTGGATAAAATAATTGCATGACTGTATGACATATTTCTTTATGTGTATGAATTTGTTCTGAAAACTATGAGATGTTTCTAATCATGCAATTTAACTTGTTTTTGTAGGAAAGGTTGCATATGAGTACCTACAAGAGAAGACTACAACATTTGTTCAACAACAAATCTATTTATTGAAGAATCTGAAGTTCCTATGATCTAGGATGAAGTAATGATGCCATGATCCGTCGATCATGAAGAATGATGTTTGGGATGTGGTCCCAAGACCAGAAGGGAAGTCTATTGTGACTTCCAAGTGAATTTATAAGATCAAGCATGCTGCAGATGGCAGCATAGAGAAATATAAAGCAAGTGATGAAATGGAAGATACACCAGATGGATGTCAAGGAAGCCTTCTTGAATGGTGTAGTGGAGGAGGAAGTGTATGTGGAGAAGCGACTTGGTTTTGAGACACATCACGGGGAGTCATATGTGTGTAGGTTGAAGAAAGCCTTGTATGGCTTGAAGCAAGCTCCTAGGACTTGGTATGGTAGGATAGACAGCTTTCTATCCAGTTTGGGCTTTACTAAGAGTAAAGCAGATTCCAACCTTTACTACAAGGTTGAGGAAGGAAATCCTGTGATACTACTTCTGTATGTGGATGACCTGTTTGTTATAGGTGAGGATGGATTGATTGCTAATACCAAGAGGAAGCTTGTTTCCTAGTTCGAGATGAAGGACTTGGGGATAATGCACTATTTTCTAGGCATGGAGATGTGGCAGAGTGCAGATGGGATCTTCCTTGGACAAGGGAAGTATGCAGTAGAGATCCTGAAGAGGTTAGGGATGATGGACTGCAATGCCATGGCCACACCTATGGCATCGAACCTTAAGCTTCTATGTGATGCTTCATCTAAGCCAGTTGATGTCACGGTATATCATCAGATGATTGGGTCCTTGATGTACCTAACAAACACGAGACTTGATATTTGCTTTGTGGTGAACACATTGATCCAGTTCCTGACGGATCCCATAGGTGTTCACCTGGTTGCTGTAAATCATATTCTGAGGTACCTAAAGGGTACAACTGATTATGGGCTCAAGTATGATGCGAATCAAAAGTTTAACCTGCAGGGTTATGCTGATTCGGACTAGGCAGGCAGCGCTGCAGATAGGAAGAGCACTTCTGGGTGTTGCTTTAGTATGGGATCAGGTGTGATCTCTTGGTTTAGCAGGAAGCAGTCCTGCGTAGCACTGAGTACATTCAAAGTAGAGTATGTTGCACCTTGTTAGGATAGTTGTGAGGCAGTATGGCTCCAGAAACTATTGTCTGATTTATTTGATCTCCCACTGGAGGCTACTGGTATCCTTTGTGATTACCAGAGTTTTGTGAAGCTGTCTGAGAATCTAATGTTCCACGACAGGTCGAAACACATTGAGATCAAATATCACTATATCAAGGATATGGTGCAGAGAGGAGCAGTGAAGCTCCTGTATGTTGCGACGGATGAGCAGGTTGCAGATGTGTTGATGAAACCACTAGCTAGAGTGAAGTTTGAGTACTTCAGAGAGAGGCTTGGTGTTCTTCAGATTGAAGATACTTCGAGGAAGAAGTGACGGGACACATTTTCAGAAGCCATTCCAAGCATGGTGAGAGGAGGATCCTTCCCATGGCTGTGGATGTAAGTGTTGTGTGATGAGCATCAGGATGATGCTCCAGTTACTACTCGGTATGATCAGTTGGATCATGTATATATATATGCATCAGTTGGATCATGTGTATATATATCCATCAGTTGGATCATGTATATGTATATGCATCAGGACGATGCAGTGATGATGATCAGGCTGATCAGGTGAGATGAGTATCAGGATGATACTCTGGATGATATGCATCAGGATGATGCTATGATGATGATCAGGATAATCATATGTGATGATATGTATCAGGTGGATACATTACATAATCAGTTGGATTATGTGTGATGAGTTCCAAAGACACAGATGCACATGAGCCATTCTCTCATGGTGGTAGGTGTGTCCTCCCATGGTGCAGATATAAGGGTTGGGGCCATTCCAAAATGGTTGAAATGTGTCTTCCCATGGTCGTTGATGTAAGAGCTCTGCCATTCGAGCATGGTTGAAGTGTGTCTTTCCATGGCTGCGATATAAGTGTTGTGCCATTCGAGCATGGTTGAAGTGTGTCTTCCCATGGCTACAATATAAGTGTTATGCCATTCCTAACATGGTTGAAATGTGTCTTCCCATGGCTATGGATATAAGTGCGATGCCATTCTCGCATGGTTGAAGTGTGTCTTCCCATGGCGTAGATATAAGTGTTGAAGCCTTTGACGGTTGGTTGAAGTGTGTCTTCCCATGTCGGTGAATGTAAGTGCTATGTAATGTGCATCTAGGTTGTGCTTCATGAACAATGATATGATCAGTACAATCATGAGTATCAGGATGATACTATGTGGCCGTGGATAGGTTGTGCTTGGGAGGACATGTAAGGCCTGGGAGATCCGATAGGTTGGGCTGTGTGCTCGTAATAAGTCCTGGGATGCTCTTTCAAGGGTTTGTCCTATGGCATGTAATGTGACCTGGGAGATCCAATAGGTTGGGATGTGTGCCCATAATAAGTCCTAGGATTCTCTTTCGAGGTTGTTCCATGACCACATGTAAGACCTGGGAGATCCGATAGGTTGGGCTATGTGCCCGTAATAAGTCCTGGGATGCTCTTGCCAAGGTTTGTGACGCATGTAATAAGTCCTGAGGATTCCACAGTATGGCCAGTGATGATGAAAACCTGCAGGTGGTGGGCCTACATACAGTATGAAAAAGGACTGGCTCTGTAGAACTTCTTGTGACGAGTAGATCATAGATTGATTGAGATAGCAGCATCCGTGATGATGACGATGATCCAGTGATGATGATCTAGAGAAGAAGACTTGTGCTAGCAGATCTGTGTTGAGAAATACCTTCCTAGTTAAGAGGGAGTGTTAATGTAATTGTAACTTCGGAATGTATTTCACCTATGTATATTGTACTCCTATAGAATGTTATTATTCCTCTATATGGAAGTGTCGTCATTTATATTGTAAGTGTCATAACTTATACTTGATGATTTATTAGACCACCTTGATGGGGTCGGCCCTGTATAAGTCATGTGGGTCAAAGGGTTATTAGACCACCCTATTAGGGGTCGGCCCTGTCAGCATTATGTTATGTGGTTAAGTTGAGGCCAACCTTGTAAGGTTATTAGGCAAGTCAAGTCAAGTATAAATAGAGTGCGGGAGGCACTCTATTTGATCATTCACTTCTCACTTATACACTCATTGGAGAGTGGCGCACTAGTGGAGGAGAAGCTGCTGCTAGGAGACTATCTCTTGTGCTTGGGTTTTGTATCATTGCTCTATCTATCCCTAAGGAAGTTATTGGGGTTTTTCACCTTCTTGGTTTTCCCCAAGGAAACTCTGTGTGTCTATTGTCTCATGTGATTGCTTGTTGTGATTGATATGCTTGATATGCTGTACATGTTATTCTCTCAGTAAAGATCCTAGAGTATGTTGAATTAATGCTCAAAATTAACACACACAGTTTTGTGTAAAATGCGAAGTTTTCACAAAAATGGAAGTTGTGCTACAAAGCACACATAGCAAGCTGAGTTGTGAAGTAAAAGAGAGGACTCACGTTGCGAATTTAACATCAAGGAGAGGAAAATGCGCAGTGAACCTCGCAATTCACATATCCACTGGAAAAGTAAAGAGAAATGCATAGTGAAACTCGCAGTTCACACGACCGCTAGAGAAGTGAAGGAAAACTAGTCGTTACAATTTTTGATCGGAAAGTAGTTGTTATACAGTACTTTCAAAAACTGGATGTTTCTGCAATTAAGACATATTCGTCCGTTGAAGACACATTCAATAAAGGGAAAGGACCAATATCTGCGCAATATTTGGCCAACGGACAGAGCATTTAATGCTAAGCTAGTCATTTTTGGGAACGCCTTAATGTTAAGGTGCCTATAAATAGTAAAGACCATTTACTTATAGGTTTTACCATAAATTTTCATTTTTACTACTTGTAAATTTTCAAGTTTTTACCAGTTGAAAGCAATAGTTATCCGACATTATATGTCTAAGCAGCCAACATTAGAAGAAATTTTGAGTGACTTCTGACATTCTAGTCTAGAAGGAGTTATGAAGACGCTCGTAAAACAAGCAGTCCCAGAACGCGGTGGTTCATCTAGAAACTCACTGAGGAATCTACCACATCAGAAGCTGAAAGACAAGAAGAAGGTCACTGAATTGGAAAATCCAAAGGCCGCGAGTGTTCCGAAGCCATTTCCAAAAGCACTGATTCAATAGAGACCCATCCTGCTAATTCCATAATACAACTCTCCAAGGAAACGAGATGCGCCAGAGGTGCTTCTCATGAAGAACCCTATCTATGAGATTCCCATGCACCAATGTCAACCCATGTGTGGATTAAGGAGAATTTGCTCGGTAGAATCCAAGAGTAAAAATTCTCAAACCATGACTTACTCCAGGATTCCAAATTTCCATAATTCCAAGTAGATCAATACATGTGCAGAAGGTATGATGAAGCTACCAAGCAGTCCACCATTCACCCGCAAGAGTGGATTGCACTGTTGTAGCCATCAAGTTTATTGAACCTACTGCGCATTCCACATTTTGATAGAAGCCCAAAGCTTACAGCATTGGTGCGCACACTACTTTCATGCACGCACTAGGGATAATTGTGCAAAAGGGGTGTTGATCCTGTAGTTGAGTTCGTTGGGAAGAACAAGGATAAAGAGTTGGTTGCAAGGATGAAGAGCGAATTTGGGATAACCAAAGGAAGTCATGGTTATACAACCGTCGATATCAAAGATCAAGCCACGCAGTTCACAGTTCAACTCCTAGCAGGAAAGATCCTGAGGAAATGCAGAGCGAACAAGGTACTGGCTGCTGCAATATCCTTAGTTGCGAAGACTAAGGATGGCTTTCAGTTCAATTGAGAAATCTATCTACTGAATGAATTCTTAGAAGACATCCACAAGACACAAGAAAATGGAGATCAATTGCACTATAGTTGGTTGCTAGTATTGGTCGCTTTTGTAGGATGGAAGGATCCTCACTATCAGCAGAATGTCATGGTATACGTTGGAGACTGCAGAGGACCGAGGTTTGCGAACATGTGGGACAATTCGAAGCTAGATCGAAAAAGGGTAAACAACATACAGTTTCTTACTTACTACGACCATTTATGCGAATTCATTCAGAAGAATCCACGTATCACTAAGGAAGTGACAGCTCGCTACATCTGGAAGATTACATTCAAAGCCGTATTTCACTTCATTTACATCCATCCGCGAGTACAGCTCACGCCTCCTCAATGGTTTGAAGGACTATATCATCTAGTGCCGCAGAAAATCAATCTGATTATGGAAGACTGGCCACCAAAATGGAAGGTTGATGCGCCAGCCACATTGATCACCACTTTAGAAGAAAGTGAAGTTGGAGATCCATAAGACCAAGGTGATGATACAACAAGCACGCAGAACACAGAACCAAGTCAAGGCGTAGAACAGCAACAAGTTGCTGGCTTTTCAGTAGGAAAGAAAAGAAAGCAAACCGATACAACCGTTCCAGAAGCAATGCAAAGGAAGAAACAGAAAGCTACTAATATTCCACTCAATGCATAGTTGCATGACAATGATTATGATTGCATAATAGCTAGAGTGTCATAGAATATTGAAGAGACACTTGTATTAAAGGAAAGCAGGCAAGAAGCAGTGCAAACAGGCATGATGGAGAGCCTCGCAGAATTAAAGAGGTTAGTCGCAAGCGTTGAACAAGTACAACAAGACTTGGTGAAAGAACCAGATTCTGATGATTGGGCGGAAGAGTCAAGCCAAAGAAATAGAAAGGTGCATGCCTTAACAATGAGACCTCGGTTAGTTAGAATTGAGTCGATGAATGTCATATATTTCCAACTAATGATTTCATTGAGGGTGCGAAGCAACTCCCACATCTGGACATTAATGTTGGGATGTTTCCCATTGAGGGACTACATAATCTGCATCTGTAGGTTGTGGAAGAAATACGAGATAGAGACGTAGTCTCTTATAACCAGCATCTGAAGTTGGAAGAAATATACAAGGACCTAAAGGACGAATGCACACTAAAGACCAAGGAGCTCGCATATGCACAGGAGAAGTAGAAGAAATTGAAGAAAGTCATTTCCGAAGTCTGTGCAAAGATCCTAGACTTCCCATAAGAGCCTGAGGTAGAAGCCATTATTTTGAGGATTGGTGCTGCAGTAAACCTCAAAACTGATGGAAAACATGGAGATTGGCTATAAGGAGCAGATTGTTGATTTAGAAACCCGAAAATAATCTGGCACCTCGTAGCAAGATCAAGAAGCAAGAGCCAAAGCATTGAAGGCTTCCACTGAAAACATCTCCACGGAAGTGATGAGATGTCAAGACCTACTTGATGAAATTACCAAGGTATGAGCTATGCTGCAGGAAGAACCTGAGTTGCAGAAAATTCAGGATGAGGTAAAACAATGGAAGAAAGATCTCGATTATGTGAACATGGCTATGAAGGATTTTCCACCAAGGCAAAGAATCCAGAAGTTCGCAGAGAAGAAGGAACTTCAGAAGGAACTGGAAGCGTCAAGGGCGAAGGAATCTAAAACTTCATCGAAGTTACAGCCAATGCAGGAAGAGGTGCTTGCACTTTCTAAAGAGATTGAGCAGAAGTTTCAAGAACTCCGAAAAATAGAGGACACTGTGAAGGAGAAACTTCTAGAATCCATCTCAGAGAATATGCTCAAAACAATTAAGGAGTTTGAGCACGAAGCCAAGGACACAATTGCAAAGCTAAGTGCAAATTTTCAGGAGTTCGTTGCGAAATCAAACATCTCAGAGGATGCGCAGTTGAAACAACCTAGTCAAAGTGGCTCATGGGTGAGCCACGAGTAAGTGTTAGGGTCCTGTTGGGCGCATCCCAAGTGGAATAAGTTTTGATGGTGAAGGTACAAGTTAGGCGAGGCCTAACATCAACCAATTTTGGGAGAAACAACTCTGTAATTCCCAGGAGCAGGGTATGGAGTGAAGCGAAGTGGCCGGAAAGGATCTGTCCCCTTAGTAAATGTGAAGTACTAAGGACCATCGAAGTAGTTGGAGTAGTTATGAATGAAGCGACGGATTGTCAGCTACAGAAGTAAAGAGTAAAGAAGCGGAATGGTGCAAAGGACATGCCACTGTAGCGTCAGAGCCACGCGGTCAAAACTGTGAGTGTCAGAGAATCATTGGAGCCATAGGAAGTGGCTCAAAAGGACAGCAGAGCTCCAGCAAAGTAAATATAAAGCATGGCCAACATGAGAACCATGCCATTTTTGGTTTAAGGGTACTATGGGGGTTGGCCCATAGTTATTGTAAAGATGTGACCTTCGGGCACAATCTATAAAAAGGGCAATTTTGTAGAAGGAAGGGTTAGATTTTGAGAGAGATATTGCTAGTTAAGATAGATATTTTTAGATATATGCTGAGAGAGATCTAAGAGAGGAAAAACAATCTACAGTTGTGTGCACAGAGATCTATTGTAGAGAAGAGTCTACAGCTTAGTGAGCAGACTGGAATTGTTAACCCCTTCCAATAAATATAAGAACAGTTCCCGTGGACGTAGCTCTTATATGGGGGGTGAACCACGTAAATACTCATGTTATGTGTTTAAATCTTTGTTATATTGAATGTTCATGAATGTTTATGCTTGTATATGTGTTTTCATATGAATGCGAATGAGAATGATATGATAAGTAGTGGAACATGCATGTATGAAGATTGTGAAGTTGTGCTAAATATGGTAAATGCGTAATCATAGAATCAAAGTAACAACGATTCAACGAATTATGTAGGTTGTTGGGATCTACGAAGTGTGTAGATACCTATTGGTCACGATTTGCAAAGTAGATGTTGAGTAAGCTACGCACACCAGTTCGCATAACATAATCGTGCATCACCGGGTTACAGAAACCTAATTCTGTAACCACCCATCTTTGCTTCGGATGAGACTTCATCCTACTCATAGGTTGATGCCAAAAGGGCCAATGAAGGGGACTTTTTTGGACTAAAGACAAAGAGAGAACCTCATAGAACCCGGGTCGACCCCAAGGGAAGGGATAAAGGAGAGTGATGGACAACACCTTATCTACAGTGCTCTTCAGGGTGGGCATAGAAAGGTACAATCTGCTGGATCCTTGAGACTCTAGACTTCATTGGGTTTATCAAGCAACCCTACCTTCTGTCCTTTCCACTTGGTTTTTCTCAACTTCTACGACCAAAACAACTCCATCCCACAGCTGGGTTCTCAGCTTTCAGCACAGGGATTTCTCACGGTCCTCCGAGCATCTCATACTCTATAAATTGGACCTAGGGTTCATATGAACGAATCCCTTGTTGGATTGATCTTCCCACCCGAATTTCTAGGCAAGTTCGGCACTCTAAAATTGGGGTTTTTCAAAATCATGATTTCCCTCTTTCTTCACTGCTTGGCTCCCTATTCTGCGTGTAAAACTCCTTGTGCTAATGCCTAATGGAATGGGTATCATAGGATACAAATTCCCATGGGTAGAATGACGTGTGGGTCAAGGAAAACAGATCCCCATACCCTACTATCCTGAATTTCGGGGTTTTCCCACACTCCATCGACCTCAATGAACAGTTTATTCAACCACGTTCTGCAGCAGAATTAAATGTCAGCAAGTAAGGTCAAATGGGTTCTAAGGATGACATTTGGCAGCCTATGGTCCAATCCCACAACCCCCCCACCTCTCCCTAGTGGATACACATGGCCCTCTCTTATTAGTTGCCTCCATATCCATTTTTCTTGGTATTTTTATTGCAATAATAATATTTACATCATTTACAATGTCTCTTGGATTAATAGCACATGGATAACAGAATATAACTACTTGCATTTACATAAAAACCTAGCATCCACTAGCGGGGCCTTGGCCTTGAGCTCCACGCTAGGAAAACATACATCGCATGTATACAATATTTACATTAAAATCCAAATATGTTATAAGGGTCAAAATGGGGGTATTACATTTCCCTCCCCCTTGGAACAACACTGTCCTCGGTGTTCTCAAAACTGAACAAAAATGGGAATGCCTCTCTCATGGCATCCTCCAGCTCCCATGTAGCCTCATCGGGACTAAGGTGCTTCCATTGCACCTTCACCTGTCTGATAGCTCGGTTCGAGAGCAATGTGACCTTCTTGTCGAGGATGTGCATAGGATCCACTTGGAACTCTCCCTCGGGTTCCACCTATATCACATTCCAATCAATTATGTGATTAGGGTCATGTACATATTTCTTTAGAAGCAAAGAAACATGGAAAACATGATTACCTCTCATGCTAGCAGGCAATGCAATTTTATATGCAACTGGTCCTATCCTATAAAGGACTTCAAATGGCCCACAATATCTTGGTGCCAACTTTAGGGAACTTTTCCTTGGCTTCACTCTCAAATAAACATGATCCCCAATCTTAAATTCCTTTAGCACTCTTTTCAAATCTGCATAACACTTCTTCTTGTCTCGAGTTGCCTTTAAATTCTTCTTGATTTTAGCAATTTCATGTTCCATTTCCTTGATCATCTATGGTCCAAGCACTACCCTATTCACCGGACTATCCCAATTCACTGGAGTCCTGCATCATTTTCCATACAATACCTAAAAAGGACTCATCCCCAATGATGCATGATGTCCATTATTGTATGCAAATTCTACCAACTGTAGGTATTCCTCCCACTTGGATGGTTTGTCCATCACATACATCCTCAACATGTCTTCAAGAACCTGATTCACCCTCTCAGTTTGACCATATGTTTGAGGATGATATGTTGTACTAAAGTTCAGCTGAGTTCACAATTCCTGAAATAACCCCTTCCAAAAATTGGATGTGAACTTTGCATCTTGGTCTAAAACTATTTCTTTGGGCAATCCATGCAATCTGAATATCTCCTTCATGAAAATGTTTTCTATGTCACTTGTCTTTTGAGTGGACTTGACTGGAATAAAGTGAGCTATCTTTGATAGCTTGTCCACCACTACCATGATTGAATCATGCTTCCTCACTGTAATTGGAAAACCTGTTATAAAATCCATAGAAATCACTTCCCACTTCCATTCTGGAATGGGAAAAGGTTGCAATAATCCTGCTGAATGTTGATGTTCTTCCTTGACTTGTTGGCATTTTTGACATCTAGAAATGTATTATTATATGTCCTTCTCCATCCCATGCCAAAAGTATTGCTTTCTTGCTGTTATTGTATTTTGATATCCTGAATGTCTAGAGTATGGCATTTGATGTATTCATGCAGACATTTGATGTATTCCATACATCACTAGCTTCTTTAAATCTGCACATTTTTCATCTACATTTCCCTGCTGCAATTTCTCTTTAAATTGAAGGTAAGTTCCATCACTGGTTTGAGCTTCAAGAACTCTTTCCTTCAAATATGATGTGCACATACTTATTGCTGCAACATGAAACTTTATGCTGAGAGTATCTGCAACCTTATTATATTTCCCTTTCACATGCTTAATTTCAAAATCAAATTCACAGAGAAATTCCATCCATCTTGCTTGCTTAGCATTCAAGTTTGGCTGGTCAAACAAATACTTCAAGCTCATATGGTCGGTCCTAAGCTCAAAACTTCTTCCTAACAAATAATGTCTCCACATCTTGAGAGCATGTACTATGGCTGCCAGCTCTAAATCATGTGTGGCATAATTCTTTTCATGTTATTTTAATTTCCTTGACTCATAGAAAATCACAAATCCTTCTTGCATGATCACTCCACCTAGCCCTTCAATTCAAGCATCTGTGCACACTTCAAAATCCTTCCTTGGATCTGCAATCTTCAAAACAGAAGTATCGGTAAGCAACTTCTTTAACTGCTGAAAGATTCTCTCACATTTTTCAAACCATACAAACTTAATATTCTTCCTCTTCAATGATGTGATTGGATGAGCTATCTTGGAGAATCCTTCAATGAACCTATAATAGCCTGCAAGACCCATAAAAGATATAACATATGAAACATTCTTTGGAGTAGGCCAATCCATTATGGCTTCAATATTTTTTGGATCCACTGCAATTCTCTCTTCTGAGATGACATGACCCAAATAATGTACCTTCCTTTGATAGAAATCACACTTGCTCAGATTTGCATACGGTTGGTGTTCTTTAAGAACTTGAAACACCATTCTTAGATGTTTATCATGCTCATCTTCATTCCTTGAATAAACAAGAATGTCATCCAAGAACACTATCACAAACTTATCCAAATACTTGTTGAAGACACTATTGATGAGACACATGAATGTAGCAGGTGCATTGGTAAGACCAAATGGCACCACCATGAACTCATAATGACCATATCTTCTCCTGGAAGCTTTCTTGTGAATGTCTTCTTCTTTTATCCTCACTTGATGATAGCCATACCTTAAGTCAATCTTTGAAAACACTCTATCTTCCTTCATTTGATCAAACAAATCATCAATTCTTGGCAATGGGTACTTATTCTTGAGTGTCACTTTATTGAGTTGTCTGTAATCAATACATAGCCTTAATGTCTCATCCTTTTTCTTGAAAAATAACACTAGTGCTCCCCAAGGAGATACACTAGGCCTGATATACTTCTTGTCCATTAATTCTTGTAGTTGCATCTTTAACTCTACCAATTCTGGTGTGCTCATTCTATAAGGAGCTTTGGAAATTGGTGCTGCCCCTGGAACAAGATCAATGGTAAAGTCAATATCTATCTTTGGTGGCAGTGCGGGCACTTCATCTGGAAACACATCTTGGAACTCTTGCAACAACTGGAAGTATTCTATCCTTGGCCCATTGTCCTCTAATGAATCTAATATATGCACTGCATATAATTGGCAACCCTTCTTATAAAACTTGTTTAATTGTAAGGCTGGAATATGTCTTACTGAAACTTGCTTGGGGATTCCCTCTACCAATTTGGATCTTCCCTCTTCATCAATGCATTCAAGTACCTTTTCATAGCAATCTATCTTGGTTCTATGCCTTTCCAACCAATCCATACCAATAAGAGCATCATAATATCCTAATGGTAGGACATTCAAATTTACATTTGTGAGGAGTTCATTCAACGCCATGGGGCACTCCATCACTACCTCACTCACTTTTATCTTGGTCCCTCTGGCTAACTGAACTATCCAAGACTCACTGTGATTCATTTTTCTAATAGAACAACCTTCAACCACTTTTGGATAAACATAAATATGAGTAGACCCTGGGTCAATAAAAATAGAAATGGATTTCTTAGCAATCTTACCTTCAAACTTCCACCACTGTTGACTAATGGTTTGCTTAATGATTATCCAATGTTGTATAGATTCGAGGTGTTTCCCTTTCCATATCCTCCACTGTAGCTTCTCCTTCTGTCACAAACCCACCCATCATACCAGTACGATGGAGAGGACATGATGTTAAAACTGGGCAATTGGCCCCATGCTTACTAAATAAAAATTCACATAATATATAAAAAAAAATACATGCAGATGTACTTATATATATGTATGTATTCATGAAAACATAGCGGAAGTAAATTCAATTACACATTGAGTATACATTCAACATATTCATGTCATTCATCAATTAAAGACAATATAGAATTAACACAAGAGAGTACTTATCTTAAAGAAAAGTAGTCCCGAGCAACTGACTATGCAACTGCAACATTCCACCCAACCATAGGCCAATTGTGCTTGTCAATCTCACAACACAATGACCACCCCCGAGCTGGGCATGATTTCTACAAGGGACCAGGGAACAACAGACTCACACATAGCCAAACATACACCAAAATGAGCCAAGCCAATCTACAATTGGACTTATCAGGCTGCTAAGGAAATGGAAAGGAATGAATTGCTAAGCTAGTGGCTCATCCATAGAGCTATGGATACCTCTATCAGGTCTATCTAGCTTGGTACCCACATTACCTACACACTCAACACAAGGAAGTATTCCCTTCACCACTACACAGTCCCTCAGGCCATACCTTCCAATCTAGTATTGTTCAAGGTGTGCATAAAAGAGTAGCCAGCCCTTTGGATCTTCTTGAGAGGTTACCTCCTCACTAGGCTCATCAAGATAATTCTATCCTATTCCACTCCTAAATTCTTGCTCACAATATCAAACCAAAACAGGGATGCACATAACAGCAAAAACACAAGTGTTGGTCATGAAGAGAAACGTTTTTACAGTGGGATGCACAAAATGGGGTTTCTCTAAGCTTCAGAAAAACGTGGGCAACCATAAACGAAATGGCAAATGGGGAATAAACCTTGGGAAGGCAAATTCATTTTCAGAAAACGTTTATGGACAACCCAGGAGCAAAAACGGACTCCATCAAACCCCCAATTCGTGGTTCTCCTCTCCCAGTCACTGTACCAACCAAAAATGAGTTCCCAGCTATGGAAAATGTAGGAAAAATGGTAGAAAACATGAAGGGAAGGCCCCAGCAAGCTCAGACTGCATGAGAGAACAAAGGTAATGGGTGAAGAATGTCTTTGGGCACCATTTCGTGGGGGTTTTCTTGCCCAAGAAGCAAAAGTACGTTTTTCTAGGTTGATGGCTTGCCCATGCACGAAATTGGCTGCCATACCTCTTCATTCCCAAGGTATTAACTGCCTCAACCAACTCTTGGAAGAATTAAATGATTGGGTGCATAAGTCAAAATGGGTAGTTGAGGGTTTATGGGTTCACTCAATGACATATGGATTAAATCTATTGGTTCAAGGGTTTGAATAATTCCCTCCCTATTCCTTGTAGAATTATGCCCCCATCTCTTTGTTGCATTGCATAGCTAGTTGTGGGTATTTCATTAAATTTCATATTTACATGATGTCTTCATTTGCATTGTGCCTATCTATCACAAGAACCATAGGCATCTATTTTTTTTTAATTACCGATACATAAAACGCTAAATCGATGGTGGGGCATTGGCCTTGAGCTCCTCACCATGATTTAATAACGATATTTACATCATTTACAATTTTAATGCAATAAGGTAAAGATGGGGATGTGACACCTTCTAAGTTGTGTGAATTTCTTGGATTCTCCCTCCGATGTGGGAATTCCCTAAGCATGTGGTTTCCTCCATATCCCCAACATGAAGTGGCCCTTTTGGCGCTTTCTCTGCTACAACTATTGGTTTGTTTCCACTTCTTGCTTGTTGGCCCTGTGGAAAATTCCTTGGCTAATTTTTGAATGGTGGCTTGAATCCACTTTTCCTTTGTTCAAACCTCCCATTTGGATTTCCTTTCCATGTTGGGTGGACCTATGTTTTTCCATTGCTCTGCTCATAGCAATTCACTGCCATTCTAATGGCTTCATCAAGGCTTGGTGGATTAACAAACTGAATCCTATCTCTGAAATTTTAAGGTAAACTTCCAAGGAATCATTGGATCTTAACACTCTCATCCTTGATATAGTCCACATACCTCAATAATTCCAAAAACTTATGGAAATGCTCATCCATAGATTTATGTCCCAACCTAAATTAATTGAAGCCTTTCCTCTTGTTGTCATAATGACTAGCTGATAGGTATTTTTCCTTGAAATACCTGTTAAATTTATCCCAGCTGATCCTTCTTTCATTGATTCTTTTCACTTGCATGAGGTGCTCCCACCAAATTGAAGCTCTGCCACTTAGATTGTAAATGGAAATTCTGGCCTTTTCATTTCCTAAGTAGTCATGTATCCTTAAGTATTTCTTCATCCCCAAAATCCATGCCTATGCCTCTTGGCTAGTCTTACTTTCTCCATCAAATGTGGGAGGCCTTCCCTTCCTAAATTCTCCCTATGGCATTCCTTTGGATTTATTTCTTCTTTCAAACCTGTTAGAAGTAGGTCGCGGGATTCTTTGAGGACCTCTTAAGTCACACGACCAGTTGGAAGAAGATCTTGAGGTGCTGCACTTTTTACTCACCGAAATATTCCTTGGGCTTGGAGTCTTCTTCCTAGAACGGGATCTAGAGCGACTTTAGACACCCCTTCCTTCTTTACCTACGTTGCTTGGGTTGAACCCAGGGTTTAACCTCTACTGCATATCAGTGAGAATCTGCAAAATAGCAGCATTGAGATGATTTTGTTCTTCCTGAGCCTTCATCAACCTTTCATTAAAACTTATCATGGTTTCAACCAAATTCAAAGGAGTTATTTTCTCCCTTCTTCCATTGGATTCAGTCTCAGCATGATCTTCCACACATTTTCTCCTAGCACGTCTTCATCATGCTCGTAAGGGTCCTCGACGTCATTCATGGTCACCATTTTCCTTGGAGATTTATTTCCCATGCCTGCTACTCTTTGCTACACTATTCAAATTCTATCAGCTGCCAGCACTGTGCATCACAGAGGCATTTATTAGACATCATAAGAACACATTTAAAACATAGAACATCAATTTTTTAACAGAAATAAATTCATGGAGTAATTTATAAATCTATTATTCCTTCTACTTTGGCCCAAGAAGCCCCAGTGCTGCAACCTTGGGCTCTGATACCACTCTGTCACGTCCTCGATCCCTCAGTGCCCTTTGAGTGATGGGGGCACAAGCCTGATAATTTTTTTCCCAAAACTTATCCACAACTCTGATCTTTACTCAGCCGCAATTCTCTTCGGTCCACAATCTGCAATCCGCAGTTGGAAGTCAGAAGTCAGAACCGCGAGTTTCAACTTCAACTAAATCGTACCTCTGACTTCCACAATCCCCAGTCCACAGTGCGGAAATCAGAATTCAGAACCCAAAAACTCCACCTCGTCGAATCACACCTCTAACTTCTGCAATCCGCAATCCACGATGCGGAAGTTGGAATTCGGAACCCAAAAATCTCAACTCTAAATAATTGCTCCTCCAACTTCCGCAATCCACCTTGCGGAACTCAAAAGTCGAAACTCTAAAATTCACCAATCCGGGAAATTTACCTATCTGACTTCTGCAATACACAATCTGCGTTGCGGAACTCAGAAGTCGGGACCCCAAATTCATGAGTCCGGGAAAATCACTCATCCAACTTCCACAATCCGCAATCTGCGTTGCGGAAGTCGGAAGTAAGAAACTCAGTTCACAACTCCGGGGAAAAATCACCTTCCAACTTCCGCAATCCACAATCCGCCTTGCGGATTTGGAAAGTCGGGTCCACAATGTATAATTCCGAAGGTTTGATCCTCCGACCTCCGCAATCCGCAATCCGCATTGCTGGTTCGGAAGGTTGGGATCACACACCCCTACTACTGCCAACTTCCCCAGTGGATAACTTTCTTATCCTAAGGTCATTTCTGGAAAACTAGGTACCATTGGAAAGCTCTTGGAGAGATATATACAATGGTGTGGACAACTGCCACATTTGAGGGCTCTGAACCTGCCTCTTTTCAAACTAAAGCATTGCCCCAAACTTCATCAATACCTCTTTACCCTTCTACAAGGAGTTCTGGTTGCACTCTGTCATGGCTTCCCCCTTCATCTGACCCACATAGAGATCATGAAACATAACAGGGGTTTCCTAAGTCCTTCCCCAATTCCAAGTGATGCAATGCAGTCCATTTAGAAGTGTGTGCAATGCATAACAAACATGTACAGTGGAACTAAATATGACCCATGCATCTACAACATGCAAGGTTAGCAGCATAATTAACACAAGTAAATGGTGAAGACATCAGACATGAATCAGCCTCATACTCAGGCTTATACACAAACTTTATACTAACTGAAATCATGTGATCATTCCATTCAATTTACTTGAAATAACAGATAAACACACATAGGAAATTAGCATCATTTAACACCCCGGAGAACACTTATCTTTAGAAAGAAATTTCTCTTGCAACTGGCTATGTGAGATTAACGTTATACCCAACCATAGGTCTCTGTACATCCTATACTCTTTCAGTTGAGAGACCACCCCGAGTTGGGCTATGTATCCACTAAGGAGGGTTAAACAGGCTCACTCATAGCCATGGCTTCACACACAAACATGCTAATCCAACACAGAGTTGGGTTTATCATGCATTTAGGAACAGTGGAGGAGGATGCTAAATCACTGAGCTCAACCTTAGAGTTGCAGGCCTCTCAATTCACACTCAGACAATATTGGAACCCACAATACCTACCACACCCAACACAAGGAAGTATTCCCTTCACTGCTACACAGTCCCTCAGGCCATACCTTCCCTCCAATGCTCTTCAGGGTGGGCATAGAAAGGTCCAAGCTGTTGGATCCTTGAGACTCTAACCTTCACTGGGTTTATCAAGCAACCCTACCTTCTGTCCTTTCCACTTGGGTTTTCTCAACTTCTACGACCAAAACAACTCCATCTCGTAGCTGGGTACTCGGCTTTCAACACAGGGATTTCTCACAATCCTCTGAGCATCTCACTCTCTGTAAATTGGCCATAGGGTTCAGATGAACGAATCCCTTACTGGATTGATCTTCCCACCCGAATTTCTGGGCAAGTTCGGCACTCTAAAATCGGGGGTTTTCAAAATCATGATTTCCCTCTTTCTTCATTGCTCGGCTCCCTGTTCTGCTTATAAAAATCCTTGCGCTAATGCCTAAGGGAATGGGGATCAGGGGATACAAATTCCCAAGGGTAGAGTGACATGTGGGTCAAGGAAAACAAAGCCCCATACCCTACTATCCTGAATTTCGGGGTTTTCCCACTGATCCGGATTTATGTGGGAATGAAATGAAAGAGAAGATACATAATCATATACAGAGATACATTGCAAAGAACACAGTGATACAGTAAACACATATTCTATTAAATAGCGGAAATAGAACAAACTGTAAATACAACAGGTAGAATGGTGGTAAATACAACAGCTAGAATGGTGGTAGCTATCTTTAGGAAGAGATGTGGCCGCTATGCTCATTCGTGCCAAGATGAATACAATGGGCCTTTTTACAATAAACAGGAATGTCAAAACCCCTAGACATCCAAAAACCTAACCCTAGGAGATAAAGCGCCAAAAGTCATGTGGGCCCCGTTTGGGTAAGTTAGTGCATCAACTTCCCGAGGTCGTAACTTTTCGATACGATCTCCGTTTGGGGTGCATGATAGCTCATTGGAAATATCTATTCGGGGAATACAACGGTTGAGACAAAATTCCATCATTAGATGGAATTTTTCGACCGCAACATGCCCAAAAACACATCGTTTAGGGCCTCAAAACGGCCTTGGAAGTTTAGGACCCAGAAAATCGCTAAAAATAGCAAATTACCAAAAGTGCCAGAAGACTGTTTTGAGCCAGTTGGAAGAGGTGGGTCACCACCGATATCCACCTGGATCAATCCTCCCTCCTTAGGAAGAAATGGTCTCCATTGCATCAAATCCCTTATCATATGTCCAACTGTGTGTTGAGTTGAGCTCTAGGTGCGACGTTTGCTGAAGCGAAAAGGTTTCCTTTCTTTGAAACCTTCAGAGGGTTGTAATTGTTGTTGTTGGATGCGCTGGAGCTATTCAACAATTTTGGTTGTTGTGGTATCCTTGGTCTGCACTGGTGTGGATGGTTTCTTTTTGGAGGAGCACCTTGAATGCGTGGCCTTGCACTGCAGAGGTACTTGAATAGGCGATGCTGCACTGAATTTGTGTTCTTCTTGTTTCTGTTGACTAGAGGGATAATGTGTAGAGTTTATGGATGTCTCTGCGATCTGATGTTCTCCTTTAGTGGCAATTGCGAATAGGGAAAATTTCCCAATGTGAGAGATTATCTTCCTGCCCTGCTTGGTTGGGGTAGGTGAAACTGTCTCTGGTATCTGATAGAGTTCTCCTCCCAAAGTGACAATGACACTGCCAGGTCGTGATTCATATACAGCATGACGCTTCCACATATATGGTTGTCCTAAAAGAACATCACATACTTCAAGTGGGGCCACATCACACAACACCTCATCTTTGAAGGGCTTGATGCCATATGGTAGGCGACATTGGTGACTGAAGCGGATCCCTTATCCTTGGCTTAGCCATCCAATGGTGTATGGTTGTGGGTGTGGCATTATTGGTAGCTCCAAACTCTTGATGACTTCTTCTGATATCAGGTTCTTTTGGCTGCCGCTGTCCACAACAAAGTGTAAGGGAATTCCCTTCACCCACATCTGTGAGTGGAAAAGGTGCTCCTATGCCTCTGACTCTTCAGGTTCCTCTAGTTTAATCTGCGTGGTGGCAACAATGGCATTGGGTTCTGCATCAATGATCTACTTCCCTTTTTGTGCAACTGTGAAATTAGGTTTTGATTCAGAATCAGAACCAGGATCTGATTCTGAAGCTTTGATCTCAGCCACTAATGATTGTTTTGAGTGACATTCATCAGTGTTGTTCCAGGGACTTTTGTGGAACTCGCACCACTTCCCGGTGTCCTTCTTTGTCTTTTCGTTACCCTTCTTCGCTTGTGGTTGGGATTGGTTTTCCTTTCCCTGCCCCGTGTTCTGCAAGCCAGAGTTTCCCTTGCCCCGCTTCTACGCAGGTCCGAAGTCACGCTTGTTCTTTTGCTGAAATTTCTACTCAATTTTGACAGCATATCTATAGGCGGATCTGAGTGAAGAGATTTCCAGCAAATCCATCTCTGTTCGTATGTACCATTGCAGGCCACTGCGATATTTCAGTACTACGTGCTGCTCGGATTCCTTGATACCTAGCTTTGTGCGCAAGGTATGAAATTTGTTGGTGTACTCCGACACCGTTTGGTCCCTCTCTTGGTGCAGAATGGTCCATTTTGTGTACTAGTCATCATAGTTTCCAATAGGGTAATATTTTTCCTTAACGGCATATATAAAAGAGTTCCAAGTGGGATTGGCATATTCAAACAATCCAGACTCGTCTGATGAGTTTTTCTCACAATAAGTTTCCCACCAATTTTTGACATGGGGGGCGGCCTTAAGGAGCACAAAGACGATATTTTCCCTGTCGAAAAAATTGTGGACAGAGAAATACTCTTCTAGTAGATTCAACCATTTATCTATGGCATCGGCATCGATCTGGCCTTCAAATAAAGGGATATCAAAGTTAACATGTACCTTGAAGGGAGTCGCATCTCCGAAAGGACTGCTTGTTGAAGGTGTATATGTTGCCGTCGACATGTGTCAAAGGATCTAGGTGAAATTATCCATCATCTCGTTCCTCTGTCGCATGAGGGCTTCCTTGAGCAACAACTTGATAGGATCTCCTGCTCCATCATCTCTCTTTTAGTCCGCCATGGGAGGCCATTTGGGGCAGCGAGAGTGATCTTCCCCAAGTGAAACTAGTTTGAGACCCAACTCTCTATATCATGACCTTGTCGGGGACATGCCTCGAGAAACAATCAAAGAGCAGATTGCTCTGATACCACTGATCCGGATTTATGTGGGAACGAAATGAAAGAGAAGATACATAATCATATACAGAGATACATTTCAAAGAACACAGTGATACAGTAAACACATATTCCATTAAATAGCGAAAATAGAATAGACTGTAAATACAACAGCTAGAATGGTGGTAAATACAACAGCTAGAATGGTGGTAGCTATCTCTAGGAAGAGATGTGGCCGATATGCTCATTCGTACCAAGATGAATACAATGAGGCTCTGAAGGCCATTTTACAATAAATAGGAATGTCAAAAACCCTAGACATCCAAAAACCTAACCCTAGGAGATGAAGCGCCAAAAGTCATGTGGGCCCCGTTTGGGTAAGTTAGTGCATCAACTTCCCAGGATCGCAACTTTTCGATACAATCTTCGTTTGGGGCACACAATAGCTCGTTGGAAATATATATTCGAGGAATACAACGGTTGAGACAAAATTCCAACATTATATGGAATTTTGCGACCGCAACATGCCCAAAAACATCATTTAGGGCCTCAAAACAGCCTCGGAAGTTTAGGACCTGAAAAATCGCTAAAAATAGCAAATTACCAAAAGTGCCAGAAGACTGTTTTTAGCCAGTTGGAAGAGGTGGCTCGCCACTGATATCCACCTAGATCACCCACCCTCCATCGACCTCAATGAACAGTTTCTTTAACCACCTTCTGCAGTAGAATTAAATGTCAGCAGTGAAGGTTAAATGGGTACTAAGGATGACATTTGGCAGCCTATGGTCCAATCCTACAACCTCCCCACCTCTCTCTAGTGGATACACATGGCCCTCCCTTATTAATTGCCTCCATAGCCATTTCTATTGGTATTTTTATTGCAGTAATAATATTTACATCATTTACAATGTCCCATGGCTTAATAGCACATGGATAACAGAATATAACTACTTGCCTTTACATAAAAACCTAGCATCCACTAGCGGGGCCTTGTCCTTGAGCTCCACGCTAGGAAAACATACATCGCATGTATACAATATTTACATTGAAAGCTAAATATGTTCTAAGGGTCAAAATGGGGGTATTACAAGTAGTAAAACTGAAAATTGTTATTGCCATGCAGCTGATATCTAATTTTTGTTTGGTGCAACCGAATTTGACATTGGTTGGCTTGGCACATAGTAACTGATCAAAACTTGGGCACCAGTGGGCCTGATGGAAAACTAGAACTAAGGTCTGCATTACAAAGAGAGTATGAGTTTTCAATCATAGTTTGCTTGAAGTTTCAGACACTGAAATATTTTTTGATAGGGTTAAGTGGAGTTGTCTCTTCTTCCCTACTTGTCTTTTAGTTCAGTATTTCATGCCTTAGATATTGGATAGGACCATTAGTAGTCTTGCTGCCTAGCGTGGAGTTATATTGGATAGGAGATTGGTTGTGTTGAGTCTAAGGTACACCCTAAGATCTTAAACTTGGCTTTTATAATGGAAACTTCATCATCCCTTTGAGGTAATTAACAAGAATGGTGGGAATTCTGAAATTAAGACATTTATCTGGTTAGTTGGAAGGAATGTTCCAAGTGATTGAGTACCTGATTATGCACATGGAGAAACAATAAACAAAATGGGTTGAGCTAGAAGCACATCTTGTGGAGCAGAGGACTAAATCTGGAAAAATGGCAAGTGAATTTGAAATAAAATATAACATGATTTTAGGTTTTGTGAGAAGTTCCCAATCATTGGGATGACTACCACAAGTCTCTTTCGGTTTAGTGAAATAAAAAGATGTAGATGAGGACACAATTCAATGGGCACAAGTAGCATCGATAAGAAACTAGAAAGCACTTAGGTATCTTGGTATTGTTTGTGATGATGTGTTAGTGGAATAAGTTGACATTGGGAATGTCTTTGGCCATGATAACCTGATTTTATGTTATTTACATGTATTTTTATTCTAGGCTAGTGTGTGAAGCAATATAGCTACAAGTTACATAGGGTTACTATGGGTTTACTTATAAACAAAGGAAAAACGACGATAAGAATAGAAGGCATATGTATCTTAAGAATGATAAACCCTTATTTTGAAAGTTGTCTAGCTTCCCTAGTGGCATACCAACACTTTGATACTCTGTATTTTTTCCTTATATTAATATAAATCTTACTAGCTTACAAAAAAAGTGCAACTTAAACCATGTGTCTAAACTATAATGTTAATAAAAAAATAAACGTTACCTCTTAAAAATGAAAAACTAAAACCAAAAAAAGGATCAATATAATCAAATAAACCAACATACATCCATCTTAACTTTGTCTCTATCAAGTTCCAAGAGGGATCAAATACCTTGAGGTACAATTTGTTTCTCAAGTTTTACATTTTAAAAAGGTTTACACCTCAAGGGATTTGATCCCTTGAGGTGTTTGATAGAACTAAAGTTAAGATGGATCTATGTTAGTATTTAATTTCATAAATAAGTGCAAATTCATTTTCAAATTATCGAGGCGATCAAAAAGAAATCGAAAAGTAAATTTTTATGTGCTTAACATATCAAAGTTAAGATGAATTTATGTTAATTTACTTTATGTTGTTTTTTTTTCATTTTATTATTATTATTATTATTATTAATGTAGTCTTCTTTTAGACTTTTGCATTAAACATGTACATTGTTTTTCATTTTAATGTATTAGGATTATGTTATTTTACACATTTTAAGATATTAAGTTGACCTAATGTTATTATTTGTATTTTAGTATTATTAGTATCTTATTTAATCCTTCTTCATACTAAGTTGTAGAAAGCACATTTGCATCTCATATGTATCGGGATTTAGAAAGCATCTAATTTCCCTTGATACAATAAAAACAAAATAATATGTAGGAAACTATAATTTCATAACTATAGCCCAAAGGGTTGGATCCACAGGTTGCGAATGAGGAAATTTTCTTCAATGACCAAGGTTCAGTTCCAATGAGGACATCTAGACCCTAAGGTTGCGATGGGGTTACCCAGAGGTAGTGGTCAAATATGTGAGGATTGCATTGCACTATCCACACACACATAAGTTGATCAAAGTACACCCTCTTGTTATCCTTAAGACTGGACACTAACCATTACATCTACGACCAAAAATTTTAAAGGGTGGTAGGTGTTGGGGTGTTCTCTTTAGGCCTAACGGAAAACTAGAAATAAGGTATGCTTGGGCACTTGGTATAAAAACCAATAACCAAACAGAGATGCATCCTTATTCCTTGGAATTACTCTTCTTCTGTCTTAGAAAATCAATCCAATTATGATCTTTTATAATTCCTTTCTAATCTTTATCTTAGCAAGAAGGGAAATGCATATTGAAGGCACAAAATTATATAGAATGTTGAAAAGAATCCATAGCCTCCTGTTGAGATATTGTAACTTCAAAGAATATTATATTTGTACTTTATTATTCCGGAGATGTTTCATTCCTCCGTGAAGATCTTATTGTATATCCGGAGATGTTTATTCCTCCGTCGGAATGTGGTAACTTGGGTTATTAGACTTCCCTAGTGGGGTTCGGCCCTGTATGTGTTATATGGGTCAAAGGGTTATTAGACCCACCATGTGGGGGTCGGCCCATTCAGTTATAATGGGGTATTTAACCTAATGGTTAAATACAAGCCTACATGTACTTGTGTAAAATACATATCAGAGTAGTGTATAAATAGAGGAGGTGTGTTCCTCATTATACACACTCACTCACTTGAGGATAGTGCACTTGTGGAGGAGAGGTCTGCTATTGTGGAGGAGGAGATCATGTCTCAGGGTTTCATATTTGTATATTGCTGGTCATCTATATTGAGGAAGCTTTGCTGGGTTTTCTACCCCATGAGGGTTTCCCAGGATAAATCTTTGTCTCTTGTGTTTATGCTGTGCTTGTTATTTCTTCAGTGATCCTGTATATGCTATTATTGTGAAATGGAATGTAATGCTGCTATTTTCTATCTTAGCATATTAAATCTTAACATGGTATCAGAGCTAACCTGAAGGAAGTCAAGGTATGGCACTTACGACACTTACTTTACTTACGACAATTTGAAGATTAGGGTTTTACATAGCAAAAACCAGTCATCGTGGAACTTTCGCTATAAATCCATTTCTACGAAGGTTAAGGGTTTGAAAAGCTTACAGGTCGAAGATAACATCCCCCGGTACCTTGTGTCCAAAGGGCACCCTCAGATTCGTTGTACTTTGTAAGTTATGATCAGTAGAAGTTAGGGTTTCTGCCTCTTCCAGATCTCAGTCAAAATCAGGTGACCTAGGAAAAAAGGTCATAACTTGGGCTAGGAAGCTCCAAATGAAATTTCGTAAAAAGTGACAGGTATTACACAAACTGTACTATCTCAGGAAACTTTTTCAGAGGCCGAAGCTAAACCAGTGACACGTGGAAATCCGTACAAGATCGCTCTCCTGTTTTATCCCATAACAGGTCATGTTACGACACTTGGCATAACTCTCTCTCAGAGAGTCCAATTGAGTTCAGACCTGTCAGGATGGAAAGATAACAGGGATAGATATCTTAGAAAAAGTTTTCAGAGGCCGAATTTCAAATAGTGACACGTGGCACGCCGTACAAGTTCGCTCTCCTGTATTATCCCAAAACAGGTCACGTTGCGACATTTGGCATAACTCTCTCTCATAAAATCCAATTGAGGTCAGACCTGTCAGGATGGAAAGATGACAGGTCAGGCTACTGCAGAAAAAGTTTTCAGACCCTGTGGAGTGAAAATTTCGGAGTTATAGCAGAAACAATCAGGTACATATTTCTGTCAAAACAGAATTATTTTTGGAGCACCTTTATTCATGGCTTCCGGAATTTAGGGTTTCGGAGAAAGTTAGAATTCTTGGAATCGGAATCCACGGCTGAATGCTACTCAGAAAAATTGAAATTTAGAGACCAAGATCGAATTTTTTGGTTGGGTAGAAGACCGGGCTTGATTAAACCCTAGCTCGGGATTTTGATCGGAAAGATGGAAAATTAGGGCTTCAACAAAAGTTGGAATTTTTGAAGTCTGTAACCACGGCTAGAAGCTCCTCAGAAAATTAAGAGTTTAGAGCCTTGAATCAAACCTTTTCAATGAGCAGAAGGGTGGGCTTCATCAAACCCTAGTTCGGGATCCTGTCCAGAAGATCCAGAAGTTTCAAAGGCAATTTTGAGGGGTCAAATTTTGGAGATTTCAAAATTGAAGTATGCTAGTTTGATCAGCCCAGCAAGACACATCCTTCCATTCATTCGGAAGTGTGAAAGTCAAAGATTGAATTTTTAGGGTTTCTCCAGCAAACTCTAATCAAGCTCCAAATCAAGTTTCAGGGGGAGTTGAGGCTAAGAAGAAGTCTCGACAAGTATGACTTAAGGAGGTTCAGGTATGTCTTGAAATCTGATTCTTGATTAAGTTCATAATGTGTTTTGTCTTCATGTTATTTATTAGTACAATCTTGATTAATGTTAGAATTGTCTTATCACCCTAGTAACAGTATGAATGCATGTGAATGATCGAAGACATTCATTGATTAGGGCTATATGATTGTACTAATGCATTATGGTGTTGTGTGAGGTTGATGTTGTCTGCTAACAAGATACAGGTACATCACAAAAGACAAATCAAGTTCCATGACCATGACATCATGAAGACAAAGACTCATCCATAATCTTTGTTCTACTTACGAGGTATGTATGACTTTGTTATATTATGCTTAACCTATGAGACATGCAGGTTCTAGCTCAGGATCTCTAAATCATTGAAGAGATTGTTTAGGTATGTTGTACATAACTAAGCAGGTATACTAATCCAGGTATGTTCTCCTATGTCATGTTAGAATCTTACCTTGTATTGGGATCCCTTATATAAGTATACTTGGCATGATTAGATATTCTTATTCATAAATTTAGTAATCAAGGTATTATGCATATTATGTCTTTTATCTTGATTGATGATATGCATGAGTACAAGAAGTCTTCCCTGAAATCTTGAATACTAATGTTTATTATTTATGATCGTGACTATACATATTCAAGACTGTTTAGATGTTTTGATAATGTTTATAATATACTAATGAATGTATGTTTGTGTATGAGATCATGAGGATGACACTAGTGCACACTTGAGCATGCACAGTGGTACAGAATGAATACAAGTTCAAAAGACATATAGAAGATCAAGCGGGAGGCAACCACACAAACATAAAAGATAAGTATTTGAGTTGTTATTTGAAATAGTAAATGATATTTCTTGTATGCATATTTGTATTCCTAGAATATATCATGCTGAGTGTAAACATTCATAGAGCATTGAACAGTATACTGCTAATATGCATATGATTGGTAAGTTGGACAAACATTCCGTTGTTGCTTGTCTAGAATGAAACCTCTTTGCTGACATGCTGAGAGCTGTGCACACTCTCGATAGTATGTTCTGGTAGAGATGGAAGGCATCTAGATATCCACTGTATGCATACAGGATATGGGAAAGTGTTGTGCCAAAGTATTGGTCAAAATAGTTGCATAACTATGTAAATGATATCTGTATGCATAATAGGTTATCATGTCAATATGATTTGATGATTATGAAGTATTACTAATCATGTACTTAATTTTGATTTGTAGGAAAGATCATGATGAATGATGAACACTGAACAAGCGATGGATGTTAAACAAAAACAAAGATTTTCAAATCAAACACACTATAGAAGGCTTGTGGCTAGAAGATTCTCTTAGAAAGAAGAAGAGAATCATGATGAGATGTTTGCTCCAAGTGGCTAGATAAGGCCATTCTCTTAATGGTGTAATTAAAGAAGAAGTGTGAATCAGGTTCTGTATGGGTTCCCAGGATCGATAGTAATTGATGAGAATACATGTGAGGATTGCATCATCCTTGAACACAAGTTCTAAAGTGAGCCGTAGACAAGTGTCTCCGAGAAAGAAGAGGGATTGTATCATCCTTGAACACTTGTTCTAAAGAGAGCCGTAGACGTATGTCTTCGAGAATGAAGTTCTTGGTGAACATGTGAGGGGATTGGATCATCCCTGGACTTCAGTCCGAAAGAAGAGCCGTAGACGTATATCTTCGAGAATGAAGTTCTTGGTGAACATGTGAGGGGATTGGATCATCCCTGGACTTCAGTCCGAGCAAAGAGCCGTAGACGTATGTCTTCGTGAATGAAGTTCTTGGTGAACATGTGAGGGGATTGGATCATCCCTGGACTTCAGTCCGAAAGAAGAGTCGTAGACGTATGTCTTCGTGAATGAAGTTCTTGGTGAACATGTGAGGGGATTGGATCATCCCTGGACTTCAGTCCGAAAGAAGAGCCGTAGACGTATGTCTTCGAGAATGAAGTCCTTGGTGGACGGTTGAGGATTAAGTCATCCTTGGACGTGTTCCTAAATGTACGGTGGAGGATTAAGTCATCCTTGGACGTGGTCCTAAATGTACGGTTGAGGATTAAGTCATCCTTGGACGTGGTCCTAAATGTACGGTGGAGGATTAAGTCATCCTTGGACGTGGTCCTAAATGTACGGTTGAGGATTAAGTCATCCTTGGACGTGGTCCTAAATGTACGGTTGAGGATTAAGTCATCCTTGGACGTGGTCCTAAATGTACGGTGGAGGATTAAGTCATCCTTGGACATGGTCTTAAATGTACGGTTGAGGATTAAATCATCCTTGGACAGTAAATCCAGTAATTCTGAAAGGAAGGATAGTCCTAAATGAATTGAGTGGATTAAATCATCCTTGGACAGTAAATCCAGTAATTCCGAAAGGAAGGATAGTCCTAAATGAATTGAGTGGATTAAATCATCCTTGGACAGTAAATCCAGTAATTCCGAAAGGAAGGATAGTCCTAAATGAATTGAGTGGATTAAATCATCCTTGGACAGTAAATCCAGTAATTCCGAAAGGAAGGATAGTCCTAAATGAATTGAGTGGATTAAATCATCCTTGGACAGTAAATCCAGTAATTCCGAAAGGAAGGATAGTCCTAAATGAATTGAATGGATTAAATCATCCTTGGACAGTAAATCCAGTAATTCGAAAGGAAGGATAGTCCTAAATGAATTGAGTGGATTAAATCATCCTTGGACAGTAAATCCAGTAATTCCGAAAGGAAGGATAGTCCTAAATGAATTGAGTGGATTAAATCATCCTTGGACAGTAAATCCAATAATTCCGAAAGGAAGGATAGTCCTAAATGAATTGAATGGATTAAATCATCCTTGGATAGTAAATCCAGTAATTCGAAAGGAAGGATAGTCCTAAATGAGATTGAGTGGACTAATCATCATATAAATAGATTGGGATTGCCTCATCGCTAGACATGGTGAGATGTCTTAAAGTGATAAGGACTAATCATCCTGTAAATAGATTGGGATTGCCTCGTCCCTAGACATGGTGAGATGTCTTAAAGTGATAAGGACTGATCATCCTGTAAATAGATTGGGATTGCCTCATCCCTAGACATGGTGAGATGTCTTAAAGTGATAAGGACTGATCATCCTATAAATAGATTGGGATTGCCTCATCCCTAGACATGGTGAGATGTCTTAAAGTGATAAGGACTGATCATCCTGTAAATAGATTGGGATTGCCTCGTCCCTAGACATGGTGAGATGTCTTAAAGTGATAAGGACTGATCATCCTGTAAATAGATTGGGATTGCCTCGTCCCTAGACATGGTGAGATGTCTTAAAGTGATAAGGACTAATCATCCTGTAAATAGATTGGGATTGCCTCGTCCCTAGACATGGTGAGGTGTCTTAAAGTGATAAGGATTGATCATCCTGTAAGTTGATCTGGATTGCATCATCCATAGACATGAGAGTTGTCTTAAACCGAGAGGGACTGATCATCCCGTAAGCGGATCAGGATTGTATCATCCTTGGAACTATGTCCTAAAGTAAGAGGGATTGATCATCCCGTAATTGGATCTTGTGTGTTGCGGGGTATGTTGCTATTGTGTATACTTGTATTGATGAGGATACTTGTATTGATGATATGTATACTTGTATTGATGAGGATACTTGTATTGATGATATGTATACTTGTATTGATGAGGATACTTGTATTGCTGATGTGTATACTTGTATTGATGAGGATACTTGTATTGATGATGTGTATACTTGTATTGATGAGGATACTTGTATTGATGATGTGTATACTTGTATTGATGAGGATACTTGTATTGATGATGTGTATACTTGTATTGATGATGTGTATACTTGTATTGATGATGTTGTTGATCGTGATGATCTAGATGACGATGTTGTTGATCGTGATGATCTAGATGACGATGATGTTGATCGTGATGATCTAGATGACGATGCTGCTGATCGTGATGATCTAGATGACGATGCTGCTGATCGTGATGATCTAGATGACGATGCTGCTGATCATGTGATGACGATGCTGATGATCATGTGATGACGATGCTGATGATCGTGTGATGACGATGCTGATGATCATGTGATGACGATGCTGATGATCGTGTGATGACGATGCTGATGATCGTGTGATGACGATGTTGATGATCGTGTGATGACGATGTTGATGATCGTGTGATGACGATGTTGATGATCGTGTGATGACGATGCTGATGATCGTGTGATGACGATGCTAATGATCGTGTGATGACGATGTTGATGATCGTGTGATGACGATGCTGATGATCGTGATGCTGATGACGATGTTGATTATCGTGTGATGACGATGCTGATGATCGTGAGATGATGATGCTGATGATCGTGAGGATCCAGATGTTGATGTTGCTGTAGTTGTTCGAGTGCTACAGAAGATAAAGACTCAGTACTGAAGATGTTGATGTTCCAGTATTGAAGATGTTCCAGTAACTGCTTGAGTTACTGATGATGTTGAGAAAGCTTCCAATGATTTATAGATGTATCATGTATGATGTTGATGACTCCTTGCTCGTGCAGATGCTGTTATAATATCCTTCTTGTTAAGGGGGAGTGTTGAGATATTGTAACTTCAAAGAATATTATATTTGTACTTTATTATTCCGGAGATGTTTCATTCCTCCGTGAAGATCTTATTGTATATCCGGAGATGTTTATTCCTCCGTCGGAATGTGGTAACTTGGGTTATTAGACTTCCCTAGTGGGGGTCGGCCCTGTATGTGTTATATGGGTCAAAGGGTTATTAGACCCACCATGTGGGGGTCGGCCCAGTCAGTTATAATGGGGTATTTAACCTAATGGTTAAATACGAGCCTACATGTACTTGTGTAAAATACATATCAGAGTAGTGTATAAATAGAGGAGGTGTGTTCCTCATTATACACACTCACTCACTTGAGGATAGCGCACTTGTGGAGGAGAGGTCTGCTATTGTGGAGGAGGAGATCATGTCTCAGGGTTTCATATTTGTATATTGCTGGTCATCTATATTGAGGAAGCTTTGCTGGGTTTTCTACCCCATGAGGGTTTCCCAGGATAAATCTTTGTCTCTTGTGTTTATGCTGTGCTTGTTATTTCTTCAATGATCCTGTATATGCTATTATTGTGAAATGGAATGTAATGCTGCTATTTTCTATCTTAGCATATTAAATCTTAACACCTCCTTACTTGCTTGGACTATGTTATCCTTATTGACATCAAAAGGACCAACAATTCAAAGGTTTATAGTATGGTAAATCAAGTGGTATATTTGGATAGGGGAGTCCTTGTCAAAAATGGGGGACCCTCTGAGATATTTTGGATTCCTTAAATCTTCATTTCACAACTCAAACTTAGGAAATTTGACCACCTCATTCAAATGCAAGGTGGATTATGGATGATACCACCCAAGTGTAAAATGGATAAACTATGTTTTGCATGCCACACTTTTCAAAGTAATGGGATCGTGGGAGATATAACTCTTCCCTGTGCCTGCTGCAACTTTGCACATTTGATTACATTCTTACACAATGGTAAATTTATGGTTTCTTTTATGAAGACAAGACTTGAAATGGGATTATGTTAAAAGAGGATGGTTTTTTAGGTCTGAATTACACAAAATCTATGAGGAGAGCAAGGCTCTAGGAACCTCTATTTTCCTTTAATTGAGAATATGTGTGGTATGTGTATGTCTTGTATGTGGGGATGACTTTGACTGGCGAGAGTTCTCAATCACAGTTTGCTGGTGGTTTGAGACACTGAAATATTTTTGATAGGGTTAAGTGGAGGTGTCTCTTCTACCCTACTTTTCTTTTGGTCTGGTCTTTCATGTCTTAGATATTGGATATGATCACTAGTAGTCTTTTGTAACGTTCCCTGACCTCCCTGGTGGCCTTTAGATCCCATGGGAGACCCTTCTGTTTATATTTTTTCTCTTCCAAATTCATCCATTTTTCACACAGCCACAATGGGATCGGATCTGCAATCCACCATTGTGATCCGCAATCCGCCTTTCTGAGTTCCGTAGTGTGCATGCGGAACTCAAAAGTCGGATTTCCAAATCCAACTTTCCATCAAAATTGTGCTTCTGACTTCCGCAATCTGCATGCGTAAGTCAGAATTCGGAAGCCAAATTCATCCTTGACAATCGTCCATCCAACTTCCATAGTTCCGCAATTCACATAAGGAACTCGGAAGTCGGGTTCCCCCATTGCTATCCCAAAATTTACCTCCCACAATCCGCATTCTGCATTCCGCATTGCAGATGTGGAAATGTGGATTCCCATAATCCAATTCCCGATATATTTTACATCCTGCAATCTGCATTCGGCATTACGGATGTGGAAATGCGAAATTCCATGTGCCCCCATGGTTGGTCCCTGACCTCCGCAATCCGCGATCTGCATTAAGGATGTGGAAAGGTCCTTGCAAATGCGGAAGGGTCATGACCAAAGACCCCTATTCCAGCAAGCTTCCAGAGCAAACTTCCAAGGGTGTTGACCAATGCGACCTCGGTCAACAGGGGTTCACCTCACTGTCGAAACATACCACAGTCTCCCTGGGCACCAGCCCGAGCAGGTTTGAGCCCGCCCAGCAACACCTGCAGAGCGGATGAGGTCTCACTCGAGGCATCCAAGAAGAACAAACAGAACCATGTTTCCACCGAGGGAGGAGGAGAGTTGTGGCTACACAGACTAGCTCTATTGCAGTACTTAAACAGAAACTTTAAACATTCGACATGGAGTTATAACATATTACTTAATCGCAGCATTTATCATCCCAAAAACAGTAAGCAGACATTGCATCAAGAAAATATAACAACATTCATATATCGCAACATTGCACAAAGATCGTACCAAAACATCATCATTAGATTACTGTCGCAGTCGTATACTAGAAGCAAAACATAGATCTCTGTATGCATACATCTCCTTATCTCTCGCCAACTCTCTATATTCTTCTTTTTCCCTTCTCTCCTTAACACTTACAACTCTCATCTATTTATAGGCTTCTGCCATTACAATGTTTGTCCACTTACTAATGACTTCCTAACTGACACTATCGACAAATGACCCAATAACTAACTGACTCAGTCCAAATGACCCAAAAACCCACATACCGCGGTACAACTAACTCAATATTACATAACATGTGGTCCAAGTGACCCAAAACCCGCCAACTGCGGTATACTTTAACACAAAATACTCCTTCCACGCCCTCATCCAATGTGTCGCAGCGTCGGCAGTACTGTGACATTTCCTCATCGAACTGCCTGCCAACAGGCCCCCAACACAATCTTGTGGCTCGCCCTCAAGCCACGTCAACTGTTGGACATAGTACACGCCGTGGTCTTTACTTTGAAGTCTGCATACGGTTGTTCAACGTTCCTCACTAGCTCCTGGGAACCCATAGCCGCTGCCTGACTGTCGATCACATCGTCTGCAGATGGGTGATCGGTAATCTTGTCCATGACCTGCTGTCGACACTTCTGTACTGCTTGTAGAGCTTCACTGGCCTGCAGCATCAATTTTCTACCAATGTCCTGGAATTCTTCCAGCTGGGCTACGCGTGTCTTCTATCGTTCATTCACCTTGGCGACCCAGTATTGCAAGTCTTTCAGCTCAAGCAACTTAGCAACGTGCTCCATTGGTGGCAGTGCTCTCATCGCAGCCTTTAATGTGGCCAACTGGCCCTCCGCTTCCTGTCGGGATTTAGTCAGCTGCTCAACTTACTCATCCTGAACAATGTAGCCCCAGAATTGTACCGTGTCGGCTGTGAGCCTAGTTGCCTGTGTTTTTAGCTCCTCCATCTAGGTGGCAACTTCCTCAAGTGCCCTTCTTCGTTCATTCACCTCGGCCTGAGGCATACCCAGTTTCAGCTGGGCCTTTAACAGGTCATTTTCCTGCCGCAACTGAACAATGGAAGCTCCCAGTCGCTGCACCCGTTGGAGCACGTCGATCTCGGGAATGGGCTTCGGTGTATGCTGGCATGCATCGCAAATAGATGTCTCTAACTTCACGCTATAGTCCCACATACGGGTCTTCTCTATGATAAGAAAATCCTGATCCTTTTTAAGTTCTTCAAGTGTGCGAACCTTCTCGGCCCTCTCCTTCTTAATGTCAGCTTCAAGGTCATCCACTGCTTTCCACATTTTAGTAGCCTTGCTTGTAAGCTCGTCAATAGCGGTGGTTGCAGCTACGTCGCTTGCCTACAAGTGTTGATAGCTTTGGTTGATTTCATGCATCCTATTCGCTATTTCTCGGGAGGTGACCCTCTACATGGTCATCATCACCGTCGTCGGTAGTTCATTAACGTTGACAGTCACCTGGGAAACCATCTGCATCAAAGTGTTCAAAGCCTCGTTGTCGGTCACAACCGCAGTCAGGGGAATGTTGATATTCTGAACCCGAGGCATGGAGCGGATTCTAGCCATTTCCTGCATGGGTACATCGTTAGGTTCCTTCTTTAAAACCACGTTACACAAAGAATCTATACGAGCAGTGAGTGCATGGAAACCCTCCTCTGCCTTGAGGGACATCTTGTCGGAAGCCACTATGGCTGCATGGTTGAGGGCGGTCATTAACCGGCCCAACTGCGCCTCTACTGGCAAAGACATCCCACTGATCGTCGCGTGCTCGTGGTGCCGTTTTAACTGGTTTTCTTCAAGAGCATGGTCACTATCATCCGCCATTGGTGTTTTGGTCGACTCGTGATCAGAATCATGCCAACTCTACTGATCCTGCGCTGATACTCGATCCTCAAGACCCAATGGCGGACCTCCAGCGTTAATCTCTACTGAACTCATGGGCTGTCGCCAGGCCTCCGACCACTCATTCACAATAACCTCCAAATCTTTCGCTGTCACCTTATACTTGGTCTGTAATCATTATTGATCAATATCACAGCGAGCTTGTATATGTATGACACTTGGCCGTATTGCAAATGCCATGACAGTTTTGAACTATGCCACAGTATCTTCAGATATTCGTGGGACCTGTGTTGCTGCGTCACAAAGCATTTCCGAATACAACCAAACTACAATTGGCACTCCCGTGTTCGCTCGGGCTCTCGTACATACCATAGATTTTGATAATGCGCCCCTCGTCGTTTGGCTACAGCCGGGCAGTCCATGCCCTGGTAAGTGTCGGGCTCTTTCCATGTGACTAAAGCAATCAGCAGCAACAACCAACTATATGAAAAAGCGCCTCTACCCAATTGGACTGCTGCGACGTCCTCCATCAGTTGATTCAAGAGATATAGGGACCAATTCATCTGGACTCCTTCCGTACATTGCTCTGCACAAGCAACTATTCCCGATTTACATTGGTTAGGGCGACCTCCCCTAATCACCTTACAGGACAGGATCTTAATGCCCGTGAGTATCACTTGGTTGTTGCAGCTACTGGTGCGATACCCATGCCCATCCGATTCCAAGCCATACTTCTGTGACAACTGACGCGCCCACTTCTTCTCATTTTCCTTCCCTTGAATAAACTGCGTCGGATCAACGCCATTCTTAGGCAAGCTGGTAATGAATGAAATCAAGTCAACAGTGACCGGGACCTCTCTGTCCAGCAACAATGATCCCCCATGAAAGCATGACAAGAGATGCTTTACACAGGCACCAACTTTCGCTAGGCGCCCAAAATGCGGCATGTTAATTAGCCCTAACAAGCCAGCCTGCCGTAGTCCTTGTGCCCAGTCGTGTATCTCTAGAGCCGGTGAATGGCATGTCTCAGGCACATAGGGTGCTGATGCAATGTCGGGGTAGGCCACCATGTCATGGTCCTCGTAGCGCAGGCACATCAGCGTCGGCCCAATATCCACAAAGCACTTCATCCCAGTTGGGAGTGCGGGCATCTTCACATTGTATTTCTGTCTAGGGTTTATCTTACGTGGGGTGGCATCCGGCCGAACAGGAGGGATGTAACCAAGGATATTACTAGCTGACTGTCCCAGCCATTAGGAATATAGATGAATGGTGCGACTAGACTGCCCCACCTGCTCCAGAGCTTTTCCAGCCGTCGCGAACCGAAGCAACCTCTTACTCTATGGGGATTCAGAAGGTTGACTTCCCCGATGCTTCTTGGCAACACTTGATGCTCCCACCGGCATGTTGGCAACCTCGACTCCAAGATCAACGGTGTCTGAGGACACAACTTCTTTCTCTACAGCGACCGGAACGAAGGGAGACTCCACTTCACTACTAATGTCCACTATCTCCAGTTTGCCTGGCATACCTCACCACTCCTCGTTATATACTTAACAGCAACTGGCTCAAATCACTACAGCACTCTACAACAACACTTCTTACTAATTCCTCGGTGTCTTTCGACCGATGTTAGGCCATATTTATAGCAGCCACCCAAATCCCTCATAATCATTACTAAGTCATGCATTAACTCAACCAAATCCTGTATTAATGACGCAAATCCACCGTCGATCCTGTCCATCGATCGACTGGATCCTCCATTAATGCCCATCACTCGAACAACGCCATTAATTAACTATCTAAACTTTTTGGCATTTATTATTGATTTGACCTGGTCGCAACACTTCCATGTGTCTCCGACTGCTTCAAACTTGCGGCACAAGCCTCCCTGCTTGCGCATTTCTTCTTCTGTTGGTGTGCCATCGGCCACCAAACAACCTGCAACACACACTCTCTCTCTGTTTTCTTTCTTTTTTTTTTCCCAATGCGACTCAGGCATCACAGTGTTCCAAGCCCGATCGATAGGGCTTCAACCTGTGACCATTTACCAGCTTGGGGAGTATCGCCCCATCCAACTGCTGCAACTGAACCACTCCTCCTGAAGTAATACTACTGATGCGATATGGACCCAGCCAATGCATCTATAATTTTCCTGGATGTTTCATAAACTTGCTATCATACAAGAGCACCAAGTCACCTTGCTAGAACTGTTTACTTTTGATGTGGCGATCATGCCATGCCTTCTGGCGATCCTTCTCCACCCCTTGGTGAAAGCCAGCGATAAATCGATCCTCTTCCAGCTACACCAATTGCGCTAGATGTTCATCTAATGCTGCGACATCATCCATGCCCGTAACAGCCGCAATTCGTAGACTCGGAACAATGTAATCCATTGGCATAATCGCTTCTTTACCATATACCAGCCTAAAAGGTGTCTGACCAGTCAACCTTTTACATGTGGTGCGATAGGCCCACAACACTGTTGGGATTTTTAGATCCTAGTCATCGCAATTCGCATTGCACACCTTGGTCAGCGCATGCTCCAATACCTTGCTAAACTCCTCCACCGTCCCATTCGCTTATGGGAAATAGGGTGTACTCTTCTTATGCTATATCTGCAACTTGTCCGTCAATGCGCTGATGGTGCGATTAAGAAAGTGGCAGCCTTGATCACTCAACAAAATCTTAGGGCGGCTGAAACAAGTGATAATGTGATCAAACAAAAGTCGAGCAGTCGTCGATGCGGAACAATCAACTATGGGTGCCGCCTCAGCCCATCGGTTCAAATACTCTGTCGCCGTGATGATGTACTGTGCACCCGTACGTTTCCCTGGTGGAGTGATCAGCCCAACAAAATCCACAGCCCATTTTTTGAACGGTTGCAATGTCACTTGAGTTCGCAGCAGCATCTCGTCGCATCTGGATGGCTTGCCAGTTCACTGACAAACATCGCAAGACCACGCATAGTCTGTCGCATCATTATGTAAGGTGGGCCACCAAAGCCCTGCACGCAGTACCTTCCGGGCAGTCGCCCGACCGCCATAGTGTCCTCCCGCTACTCCACCATGTGCCTCTGCCAATATCTGCGCTTGCTCATGCGGCAAGACACATCTGCACAATATCTCATTAGCACCCAATTTATACAACTCTCCCGCGATTAGATGAAAGTCAGCAGCCTTGACAACCAACTGCTTCTTCTGAGTAGTGGTAAAGTCATCGGGTGCGGTGCCGGTCACCAGAAACTAAGGGATGTCATCAAAATATTGATCAGCGGCAGCAACTTTAAATAGTTGGGCATCCAGCAACCCGTCTTCGATATTAGTCAGTTCCTCCCCTGTGTCAATCAGTGATAAATGATCGGGTCCAACATTCAACCGTCCGGGTTTCACAATGACTTCAAAATCAAACTCCTGAAACAAAAGTAGCCAACGGAATATCTTCCCCACCAACACAGGCTTATTGACCAAGTATTTCAATGCAGAATGATCAATGAACATTTTAAAGTGTCCACCCAACAAATAATGCCTGAATTTCTGCAGCGCGTAAACTATGGCCAGACCTTCCTGCTTCGTGGTAGTGTAATTTCATTCTGTAGAGGACAGCTTCCAACTGGAAAAAGCAATAGGATGATCAAGGTCACCTTCTCCAGGTTGAGCCAACACAACACCCAATGCAATTGATGAAGCATCAACATGGACATGGAATTCCTTACTCCAGTCCGGAAAGACCAAGATTGGTGCCGACGCCATCTTCACCTTGAGCGTTTCGAAGCTATCCTAACATTCCGGGCTCCACTCGAATGTCGCATCCTTCTTCAACAACTTTTCCATAGGGGCAGTAATCGCAACATAACCCCTGATAAACTTGTGATAGTATCCCGTATGACCCAAATTCGCTCGCAACTGCTTAACGGTGGTTGGTGGTTGCAACCCCAAAATGAGCGCAATTTTGGCTGGATCAACCAGCAATCCCTGTTTACACACGATATGACCCAGCAATATCCCAAACAGTGCACAAAAAATACATTTCTTCAAGTTCAGCGATATCTGGTACTGTTGGCATCACTCAAGCATTAACCGCAGATTGGCCAGATGATCACGAATCAACCCATAAACTGTCCAATCATCCATATATACCTACAAAAATTTATGAATAAAATCTTTGAATGCGGCAACAACGACTTGGGAGAATATCGCAGGTGCATTCTTCAAACCAAATGACATTACCGTGTACTGAAAGCAACCCCATTCAGTAACGAAAGTTGTCTTATGGCGATCTTCCTTGGCAATGCGAATCTGATGGTAGCCAGAGAATCCATTAGTGAATGAGTACATCTCCTGGCCACCCACTCCTTCAAGTACTTCATCGGTAAACGGGGTCGGAAAAGGGTCATGCAAGCAGGCATCGTTCAACTTCCGCAAGTTGACGCAAAAGCGCACTTCACCTGTTTTCTTGTCCTGCACCACCATAGGACTGATCCATTTAGACTCTTCCATAGGTTCAATGATACCAGCATCCAACATGCGATCAAGTTTCTCCTTGACCTTTTCTTTATGTCGCGGATTCAGCCAATAAGGTTGCTGTCGGACTGGCTTAGCATCTGGTTTTAATGGAATCTTCATCTCTCCTAAATCACCCAGGATTCCCTTCATTTTGGAAAAATTCGTAGGAAACACGTCTTGAAACTCATGAAGTAACTCAGTAACCTTACTCATCATCTCATCATCACAATAATCCCCAACATTATCAAACTTGGGAGTAGCCTTTGTGCCGATATTCATCTTGCGAAGCTGCAATGGTTGACTGAAAGGATTACTTGGCGCAGCAGGTGGGACCACATCGCGACTTCCTTAAGATTCGGGAATGTTGACATTCTGGGGATCATCCTCATCCTCTATCCCATCACTGATGTTGAAGCACTCCATTAGAGGCTGCATCTGACAATATGTGTGCGGGTTGACAGGGTAGGCCACCGGAACAACCTGAAGTTCCACGTCACGGATGAGCTGTAAGGCGTTATGGACATCAGGGTTGGCATCCGCAAAAGTGAACGTATGAGTGAAACGGACCGTCAAGTCCCCCCATGTTGTAATGTCTCGGCGCAACTCGACTGCAGTGTACCATGAGTGTGGCATCTCATCCAAAGTATGGATAAAATCATGGACCCACTCATCTCTAGGTTGCACTACCCATAATCGTTGGCATTACATCACATGATCACTGGGATTAGTCTGGCCATCATACTTGCCAGTGTGATAAACCTCAGTATAGCCGAACCGAACCATCATCAACCTTCGACACTATGACCAACCATTAATGAATTTCTTATGTGTCGCCCACCAGCGTGCTGGAGCAGCCTTCAATGCTTCCTCCAATGCCAGCAATCACTGTGATTTGGATACACGGTCTTCAAATTATGTCAAAAAGGTGGTTAGGCCAGGCAACCCCTCATAGACAGGCAATGTGATCGTTTATGTCGCAACACAACATAAGGATTGCGTAACTAAGCCACATTTCTGGAATGGTACCTCATGCAATCAGTTCTGCCAATGTTCTAAGGCATCATCAGAGTCGGAAGACGCAGAGCTCTCGCTGCACCACTCCAACTTACCGTTGGCAGTAGGATGAATATAATCTTCAAAAATATTGAATGCATGGTCCCATCCAGCGGGATCATCATCTTTTACAGGCTCAACATATCAATGTCCTTCAGCTGGATCAAATGGGACGATGACTCTGAAATCGTGATTCTCAAACGTCATCATGCACTTCTTGAAGTTAATTATAGCTCCACTATCGTTAGCCCATCCAATCCCCAATAGCGTCAGATAAGAGCTTCCTCCCTCAGCCACTTCAATGACATCGAAGTTAGCATAAGTCTTCATGCCCTCAATATCGATCGTGAGCCGCGGAACTCGCCCAATGGGTGTTACCTCCGCATGGTTAGCCAACTGGAGCTATACAGGAGACCAAATCAATGGGGGACTCCCCATCTTCTACCACGCCTACTTGGTTAAGATGTTGACATCCGAACCAAGGTCAAGAATAATAGAGTCAACATCATATTCATGAATATGAATATTCATTCGCATCTCCTTGCCAGTCTTTCGTCGCTGTAGGGAGTTTACTGCCGACTCCTACCGTCCTTTCATAAATTGCTGCATCCCTCAATCTCAACTAGGGCATCCAGGTCTCGAGCCAATAACAGACAGATTTCAAGAAAGTTTTGCAATGTCCCCAGTGGTGGCGGTCGATCAGCGTCTGATGTAGTATCAAAGAAAGGTGGCATATCACAAACAATAACCTTACCGCGGTCTTTCTCTAAAGTGCGACATGCCTCCAGGAATGTCTCCCACTCCGTATCAATGTCAAAAGGTACCGTCTTCTGACCAGCCAACCGAATCAGCGGTCGTGAACCATCTTCCCCAGGCGTCTTTCCTCTACGAGTGACAACAGCCACCGAAGCATATTATGGTCGCGGTTCTGCAGAAATGGTCGCAATATTTGCACCCTCTGTCTGGTTCTGCTGTAGATTCCTCGGTTGATTGACATTTGGATTGGTGTTTGGTGATGGTCGCAAGGGCTGGTTCTATACTGGTTGCTATACCTGATTCTGTACTGGTTGTTGTGGTTGGGCCTGATTCTGTAACTGCAGAGCGTTCCTAGCCTACCATCGTGCAATCAACTGTGGACAATTCTCAACCATATGATCATTACCAAAATAGAACATACACTGATTCTGTAGTAGTGGGCAGTCGTGCTGATAATTCCCCCATACCGCACAGTGGTAACATTGAACAGGTCCACGACCACCTCGGCCTCCTCCCCCACGACCAAATCCACCACCACATCCGCCCCTGTATACTCCTCGGTAGCCACCTTGCTGCTGGTACTGAGGTTGGTTAAACTATTGCTGCATCGGTGCTGATGGTATCCCTTGCCCTTATGGTGCATACTACGGTTGCTGTACATATTGTGGCTGTGGGGGAGTCATCTGCATCAGAGTATATTGCGGCATGAACTGCTATGGTTGTTGTGGTGCAAACTACATCTACGGTTGTGTTAGTGGCTGAGCTACCTACGGTTGCAATTGTGGTTGTTGCATGGCATGCTGATCATCCTTGACGTAGAATGCATCACACATTCTCTCCTGTAGCAACCCATATGCACGAAAATCCTTGTCATCATGACCCACCAACTTGCAGAATGTGCAGTAAAGATTTCACGGGGTTGTGACCATTTTCTGCATATACGGGGCAATTGTCATGACTGTGCCCATACACCTGGCAAACGCAGCACCACAACATGCTACTGCCATTCAACAGGTTTGGTGCACCTAACACCAAATAATTGCGGAAATCTGGGCAATTGTCCTTCGTATGCCCTTCTCCTCGGCATCGCGTACACCAAACTTCATCGCGTTGTTCCTTGTCCTTCTTCAAATATTGCAACTGTATAGTCAGGTTAGCGAGCTGTGTCTGTATCCGCGACATCCCGGCTACATTATCTCCAATTGGTGACGCCTCCAATCGCATTGCAATCTCTAGAGCTTCGCTAGGCGTAGATATGTTTTGTTGCATCAACGGCAACTGAATGTGGGGTAGCAGTGCTGCAATGAACCATTCTTTATGTTGGATGGCGCTCATATCGAAACTAACCTTTGCCATCAGCGTCTTGAATCGCTGGTCGAAATCCCATACCATCTCATTGGGATACTCCTTAATTTCCTTCAATTCAGTAATATATTGAGCCTCAGACTTGGGCCATCTAAATTCAGCAATCATCCCATCCCGAATCTCATCCAATGACTTCTCTGGGGCTCCCGTAGGGACTAGAATAAACTTCATGAACCAATCTAATGCACAACCTCGCAGAGTCGTGGCTAACTGTCCTTTCTTAGCATTGGAATCAGTGATTTGTTTCATGGTCTAGATCGCTTCACACAAAAACCAATACTGTTATGGGTTGTCTGTCGCACTTCCATGGAACAACAGTAACTTAGCAGCATCGCCCGCCATTCTAAGCTTCCTTCCTCCTTTCTCTGTGCTACTACCAATTAACTTCTGCGGAATTGATGAACTTGGCGGTGTTGAAGTGGTATTTCTTGTTGTTTGTGAGTCAGTGAGCGGAGTTGTGGGTACGTTGGTGCCGAGGGTTGGTCCTTCCTCTATCCTGGGCATAGCCTAGTCATCCCTGTCAGGACTGTGAGGTCGCTTCGTCCTGTGTGGTCTTCCTTCGTGGTTTTGTGGTCCGATCGTAGCAGGACCTTCTCCTATCCTCTGCCTCTTCTCCTGTCGAAACCTCGCTCCTCCTCTTGTAAGACCACTTTCTTCCTCGGCTTCGCTCACAGTCTGCTCATGGTCTACACCCATCTACCCCTTACCGTTCCATGTACCATTCCCCAATAGTCGTGGTACCCACGGACTCCACCCACCAGGCTATTTACTGCTCAAGATGCATTTTCAATATACCCTTCTCGCAGATTAGCATCTTAATCGACAGTTGGAGCGACAGCAGAAACCTTCCCCTTGGTCCTCGGAAGAAGTATCTTTCAGCTTCACAATAGGATTTCTTCGTGTCGACTGCAAATTCAGTGATATATCCCTCCAGGATGCTATCAAGCCAAACTTCGACAGCCCGCGATGCCTTATTATCGACTTCCTGTATCTCCTGAATCAACTCCAGGGTCCAAGCTATCAGCTCACCACCTTGGAAGTTCCTCTTCTGGAAGGTCAGCTTTGACAATCATTCGTACAGAATGACCGGGAATTCACAGAAAAACCATTTGTGCGGACCGTCGTGAATATACCTTCCCAGCCAGTGATCTACTGTCAGTCATGTGTTCCGACTTTCTTCTTCAGCAAACTCCCACAACTTCTGATCAAACTAGCTCTGTATATTTGGCTTCATCGGGTGCCACAACATGACCTCCTTTCACTCTGCACACGGTCCTGACAACGGAACCATTTGTTGACCAACGCGACCTCGGTCAATAGGGGTTTGCCTCACTGTCGACACATACCGCAGTCTCCCTGGGCACCGACCCGGGCAGGTTTGAGCCCGCCCAGCAACACCCACAAAGCGGATGAGGTCTCACCCGAGGCGTCCAGGAAGAGCAGACGGAACCATGTTTCCGCTGAGGGAGGAGGAGAGTTGTGGCTACACAGACTATCTCTATTGTAGTACTTAAACAAAAACTTTAAACATTCGACATGGAGTTATAACATATTACTTAATCACAACATTTATCATCCCAGCAACAGTAAGCAGACATTGCATCAAGAAAATATAACAACATTCATATATCACAACATTGCACAAAGATCGTACCAAAACATCGTCATTAGATTATTGTTGCCATCGTATACCAGAAGCAAAACATAGATCTCCGTATGCATACATCTCCTTATCTCTCGCCAACTCTCTATATTCTTCTTTTTCTCTTCTCTCCTTAACACTTACAACTCTCATCTATTTATAGGCTTCTTCCATTACAATGTTTGTCCACTTAATAACGACTTCCTAACCGACACTATGGGCAAATGACCCAATAACTAACTGACTCAGTCCAAATGACCCAAAAACCCGCATACCACGGTACAACTAACTCAGTATTACATAACATGTGGTCCAAGTGACCCAAAACCCGCCAACTGCGGTATACTTTAACACAAAATACTCCTTCCACGCCCTCATCCGATGTGTCGCAGCGTCGATAGTACTGCGACATTTCCTCATCGAACCACCTGCCAACAAAGGGTCATAACTCCCTCATCCTTGGTCCAAATGGGACAAGGTTGGCACCATTGAAAATATCTTGGAGAGCTCTATCCAATGGTGAAATCCCCACCCCATCTGAGCACTCCAACCATGCCAATTTTCCAACTTAATTTTTGTTCATAACCCGACCTAAGTGTATTTTCCCTTCTGCCAGGGATTCTACCTCATTCCTGCCATGACTTTCCCTTCACTTGACCCACAGAGGGGGTCTGAAACACATCAGGGACTATCCCCTCCCTTCTCCAAGACTAGGTGAATTCAAGCCATCCCTTTTAAGGGTGAATATAATGCATAAACAACATAGATAGTGAAACTGAGCTAGATGCATATCACAGCCTACAGGGTTAGCAACACATATCATTCTTGTAAATGATAAAGCATTCAATCATGCATTCAACCTCATACCCAGGTTTGTACATATCCTCCAAATGAGAAATTTCATGAAATCATCCATTCATTAGTCTAGGGCATGACAAGCATAACCATACATAAGGTGCATGAAACTAGGTCTAACCAATACATCTACCCCCTGTAATGTTTATAATGCATTAAACTCATGCAATTGAATGAAGTACTCCACATGAACTCATCCTTCTACTAAGGCTTATACACATTCTATCTATTGATCCAATTCATACAACATTCATTCAACAACTTGAGCGTCAACACATAGTCATAATACATGAAACATCACAGTTTATACCACAGAAACACTTATCTTTTAATTCTTGAAGCTTCCCCAAGCAACTGGATAAGTGAGGACAACTTTCCACCAAACCTTAGTTCTTTGTCCAGCCTATACTCTTTCAGTTGAGAGACCACCCCCGAGTTGGGCTGGGTATCCACTAAGGAAGGATAACTAGGCTCTATAATGGTCAAGTTCCACTCCAATGCTAATCCAACCTATAGTTGGGTTTATCAAGCATACAAGGAAACAAGGAGGATGGTGCTAAGCCAGTGATCTCAACCACAGAGCTATAGATATCTCAACACTCCGCAGATATGGCACCCACATTATCTACCTCACCGAACACAAGGAAAACCCTCTTCTCTGCTGCACAATCCCTCAAGGCCCCTTCCCTTCCAGTGTTATTCAGGGTCGGCATAGAAAGGTCCAACTGCTAGTTCTATGATATTATAGCCTTCAATGGGTTTATTAAGCATTCCAACCCTAAATCTGACCTTATATCTCTGTTAAACGAGTTGGACTCTTCATAGGGTTGTATATTTGGCTCTATCCCGCAGCTCGACTCTCTGCACACCAATTCTAGTATTCACATGGATTCCTCAAGCTATTAACACTCTGTGACTCATTTTAGGGTTTGCTTACAAGGAATTTATCAACGGAGAATGCATTCACGCAAGGTTTCTATGGCATTCGGTTTTGCAATTTTGGCTCACACAGAAATCGCGTTTTTCCTTCTCTGTTTCATGGCTGGGCTCTGCATTTCATGATGAGTATGAAGTTTTGGTTCACCCTCGCATAGACAAACATGGTTCTCGGATTCCTAGGTGATCGAATGCTTCAAGGGAGAATAGGAAGAACCCCCCTTTCGGATCTCAGGGTCATTTTTATCCCCCATACCATCTTGCACCAACCTTCTTTCCCCACCTTCTGTAATCGAATTCCCTATCAGTATGGGGAATCAAATCAGTTTATCTTGTACAAGAGGCAGCATGGTCTCCCATCCCATAACCCCCTCACCTCTCCCTAGTGGATACCATAGCCCCTTCTCATTAGTTGTCTCACTTAACCAGTTTTCTTGGTAATTCATTGCAATATTAAATATTTACATCAATTGCCATATCTCATGGCTTAGTAGCACATGAATAGTTAAAATGTCAAATACTTGCCTATGCAAACAAACCTTAATCATCCACTAGTGGGGCCTTGGCCTTGAGCTCCACACTAGGGCAACACACATTTCATATACACAATATTTACATTAAAGCCAATAAATACTAAGGCAAGGTAGGGGTATTACAACTCTCTCCCCCTTAGAACAACATCGTTCTCAATGTTCTCAAAACTGAACAAAAATGGGAATGCCTCTCTCATGGCATCCTCCACCTCCAATGCAGCCTCCTCTGGACTAAGGTGCTTCCATTTCACCTTTACATGCCCGATGGATCACTTCCAGAGGAATGTAATCTTCCTTTCGAGGACACGTATAGGTTCCAATTGGAACTCTCTCTCGGGTTCCACCTGTATCACATGCCAATCAATTATGTGATTAGGATCATGTACATAGTTCTTAAGTAAAGAGACATGGAAAACATTATGAGCTCTCAAGTTAGCAAGCAATGCAATCATATATGCAAATGGTCCTATCCTATCAAGGACTTCAAATGGCCCACAATATCTGGGTGCCAACTTGGCACAACTTCCCAACTTCATGGAGCTCTTCCTCGGTCTCACTCTCAAGTAAACAAGGTCCCCAATCTATAATTCTTTGTGCACTTTCTTCAAATCTGCATAACTCTTATGCGTGTCCTGAGCTGCCTTCAAATTCTGCCTAATCTTAACAACTTCTTGCTCCATTTCTTAAAATATTTCTGGTCCAAGCACTACCCTGTTCATTGGGTTGTCCCAACTCACTGGACTTTTGCATCCTTTGCCATACAAGACTTCAAAAGGGCTCATCTTCAATGATGCTTGATATCCATTGTCGTAGGAAAATTCTAACAAGTGTGGGTAGTCTTCCCACTTGGATGGCTTGTCCATCACATACATCCTTAACATGTCTTCAAGAATCTGATTTACTCTCTCAGTCTAACCATATGTTTGAGGATGATAGGCGGCACTGAAATTCAATCTAGAGTTCCTAATTATTGAAACAATACTTTCCAAAAGTTGGAAGTGAATTTTTTATCTCGGTCTGAAATTATTGCCTTGGGCAATCCATGCAACCTGAATATCTATTTCATGAAGATGTTTGCAATATCATTTGTCTTGTGAGTGGACTTAACTAGGATAAAGTGAGATACTTTTGATAGCTTTTCCACCACAACCATAATGGAATCATGCTTCCTTACAATCATGGGAAGACCTGTTATAAAATCCATAGAGATCACTTCCCACTTCCACTCTGGGATGGGCAATGGCTGCAACAATACTGCTAGGTGTTGATGTTATTCCTTGACATGCTATCACTTTTGACACCTAGCAATATACTCTGCTATGTCCTTCTTCATTCCATGTCAAAAGTACTGCTTCCTTGTTGTTGTTATAGTTTTATGATATCCTGGGTGGCCAGAATATGGCTTTTGGTGTATCTCACCCAACACAAGTTCCTTCAATTATGCACAATTTGGAATGTATAGTCTGGTATCTTGATACATAAGAACATCATCTTCTCCAATCCGGTATCTTGCACACTTGTCATTCATATTACCTTGCTGCAACTTCTCTTTGATTTGGAGGTAAGCTTCATCATTAGCTTGAAATTCAAGGATCCTTGCCTTCAAATCTGATTTACAAACACTCACTGCTGCAATATGAAATTTTTTGCTAATTGCATCAGAAACCTTATTCTCCTTACCTTTGACATGCTTAATCTCCAAATCAAACTCACAAAGAAACTCCATCCATCTAGTTTGTCTAGCATTCAGATTTAGCTGGTCAAATAGGTATTTTAAACTCATGTGATCAGTTCTGAGTTCAAATCTTCTCCCCAAAAGGTAATGCCTCCATCTCTTGCGAGCATGCACTATGGCTGCTAAATCTAAGTCATGTGTGGCACAGTTCCTTTCATGCTCTTTCAACTTTATTAACTCATAGTCAATTACAAACCCTTCTTACATGAGTACACCACCTAGCCCTTCAATGCAAGCATCTATGCACACCACAAAGTCCTTACTTAGGTCTGCAATCTTTAAAACATGAGCACTGGTAAGTAATTCTTTTAACTGCTGAAAGCTTATTTCACATTTTTTAGACCATATAAATTTGACTTCCTTCCTCTGTAATGATATAATTGGGTGAGCTATCTTGGAGAAGCCTTCAATGAACCTTCTTTAGTAACCTGCAAGGCCCATAAAAGATCTAACGTATGCAACATTATTTGGAGTAGGCCAATCCATTATGGCTTCAATCTTTTATGGATCTACTGCAATGCCTTTTGTTGATATAATATGACCCAAATACTGTACTTTCTGCTAATAGAAGTCACACTTACTTGGCTTTGAATACATCTGGTGTTCTCTAAGGACTTGCAATACCATTCTCAAATGCTCATTATGTTCTTCTTCATTCTTTGAATACACAAGGATTTCCTCCAAGAACACAATCACAAACTTATCCAAATATTTTTTGAAGACACTATTCATGAGGCACATGAATGTGGCAGGTGCATTGGTAAGACCAAATGGCACCACAGTGAACTCATAATGGCCATATCTAGTTCTGAAATTTGTCATGTGAATGTCTTCATCCTTTATCCTCACTTGATGGTAGCCAGAACTCAAGTCAATCTTGGAAAATACATTAGCTTCCTTCATCTGATCAAACAAGTCATCAATTATTGGCAATGTATACTTGTTCTTGATTGTTACCTTGTTTAGTTGTTTGTGTTCTATACATAGTCTCAAAGTTCCATCCTTCTTCTTAACAAATAACACAGGTGCACCCCAAGGAGATACACTTGGTCCAATATATTCTTTGTCCATTAATTCTTGAAGCTGCATCTTCAATTCTATCAGCTCAGGTGTGCTCATTCTATAAGGAGCTTTGGAACTTGGTGCTGCCCCTGGAACAAGATTAATGCAAAAATCAATGTCTCTCATGGGTGGCAGTCCTGGCACTTCATCTAGGAATACATCCTGGAACTCCTGTAACAGCTGAAGGTCTTCTAAATTTGGTCCTTTATCTTCTGTTGAATCTGATATATGCACAGCATATAGTTGACAACCCTTTTAATAGAAATTTCTCAGCTGTAAGGCTGAAATCTTCCTTACTGAAACTTGATTTGGAATACCTTTCACCAACCTTGGACTTCCTTCATCATCAATGCACTCAAGTACCTTCTTATAGCAGTCCAGGTTGGTTCTATGTCTTTCCAACCAATCCATACCTATCAGAGCATCATAAGATCCTAATTGTAGGAAATTCAAGTTCACCTTGATAAGAAGTCCATTCAGCTCTATGGGGCACTCCACCACTACTTCACTCACCTTTCTCTTAGTTCCAGTGGCTAATTGAACTAATCAAGACTTACTATGCTTCACTTTACTAAGACAACAACTTTCAACCACATTGGGAGACACATAACTATGAGTAGATCCTCGGTCAATTAAAACAGAAGTAGATTGCTTAGGAATCTTACCTTCAACTTCTACCACTGCTGATTAGTGGTATGCTTGGTGATCATCCAGTGCTGCATAGATTCAAGGTGTTGCTCTGGCCATATCTTTTACTGTGGTTGCTTCTCCTAGGTTGTGCAAGATTCGTGGATTCTCCCTTCAATTTGGACAATCTCTAAGCATGTGGTTATCTCCACATCCCCAACATTGAAGTGGCCCCTTTGATGTTTTCTCTGCTACTATAGCTGGTTTGAATCCACTGCTTGCTTGTTGTCCCTGTGGAAAGGTTCTAGACTGATTTCTGAATGGTGGCTTGAAGCCACTTTTCCTTGGTTCAAACTTCCCTTTGGGATTTCCTTTCCATGCTGGCTGAGTTTTTGACTTTCCTTTATTTTGCTCATAATAGTGCATGGCCATTCTAATGGCTTCATCCAAACTTGGTGGATTGAAAAACTCAATCCTATCTCTAAAATTCTGTGGTAGGATTCCAAGGAAACATTTAACCTTCACTCTTTCATCCTTGATGTAGTCTACGTACCTCAACAGTTCCAAGAACTTATGAACATGCTCCTCCATGGAATTATGTCCCAACCTGAGTTCATTGAACTCCTTTCTCCTGTTGTTATAATACCTAGCTGATAGGTATTTTTCCTTGAAGTATCTTTTAAACCGCTCCCAGATGATCCTTCTTTCATTGGTTCTCTTCACTTTCATGAGATGTTCCCACCAAATGGAAGCTCTACCATTCAGATTGTAAATGGAAACCCTAGCTTTCTCATTTTCTGAATAATCATGCATTTTGAAGTACTTTTTCATTCCGAGTAGCCATGCCTCTGCCTCTTGGCTTGTCTTGCTTTCTCCATCAAAGGTAGGTGGTCTTGATTTCCTAAATTCTCCTTGTGGGATCCCTCCAAACTTCCTTCTTCTCTCAATCCTATTGTAAGTGTGCCTTGGACTTCTTTGAGAGTCTCTGGAGTGCCCTGACCTGCTGGAAAGAGATCCTGGAGAGGGTGTTCTGTATCTTTTTCTCATAGAACCCCTTCTAGGGTTTTGAGTCCTCTTCCTAGAACGACCCCTAGAGTGACTACTTGCATTTATTTCTTCTCTACCCATATTACTTGGGTTGTGTTGACGCAGCGTCTATCGATAGGGGTTCACTTTGCACTGTCGTCAACAAACTACCAACCCAAACTCCCTTACACGCCGGCCCGGAAAGGTGTAACCCTTTCCAGCAACACTTGCGGAGCAAGTGCAGTCTCACCCGAGATGGATAAGGGGGTTGCAGGCCAAACCAAGTTTTTGTAGTGGAGTTGAGGATATGCTTCGAACACACATTACCCTTGTAGAAACTAGAGATTATAACTTCTGCAACATATTATCAATTCATCACTCACATATTAAGTTATTCGTAGATTTCAACAGATAACAAGTATTCGAACAACATATTCAATCTACTTATCAACAGTAATCCTTAATCCCATAGCATATTCGCATCAAAGATACTCTACAGCATACTAAACTTGTAGCAAGCATTCACATTCATCATCGCATAAAGATAGAAATAGAGATTGCACCATAATCGAACATCTTCATGCATTCATTAAACCCTGCAAAATGAACCTCGCAGAAACAGTCAATACACCATGTCGCATATACAAAATAGATCAAAAGATGGAATGAATGATCAAAAAAACTGGATTCCCTTAGGCTTACAATCCTACTCTATTTATATGCTTCTATTCAGTTACAAAACGGTCCCCATGACCAATTCTAACTAATTTAACTATTCTTGCGCTTCTACGAACTCTATGAATGGTCCTTCTTTCGCGGATTGACCCTTTCGCACCTGTCGGCTTCCGCACTTCCTGCGGACTTACCCCCGTGCCAATAGGGCCCCAACACAAACTTGTGGCTCGTGCTCGAGCCACCTCAGCTGGACACTACTGGTTTGTTCAACTGTTGTTGGAATTCATCATAGGTAGTTTGGATTTTTTCGACTACTTCTCTTACTGATGCTCTGAGTTGTGCACTCTCTGTCACCTGCTACTCTGTTGGGTGGTCGCATACTTTCTGTTGCACTTCCTCCAATTTCTCTTGTACATGTTTCATTACTGGTACTACTCGTGCGATGAGAGCTTCAGCCTTTGTTTGAAGCTCATCCAAATGTGCGGCCCGTCGTTGCTTCCTTTCGTGGGCCTTTGTAACCCACTGCTTTATACTTTGCAGTTATGCTGCCTTTTTCATTCGCATCATTGTGGGCATCGTTTTGAGCGATCCCTTAAAGGTTTCTAACTACTCTTCTGCTTCACTGAGTTTTCCCTTCAGCGTGGTCAGCTAGTCATCCTCAACCAGCCTGTCCCAAAACTCAGTGATGCTTACCGCAACTTGTTGTGCTGCATGTTCCATTTCCTGGATCTCTGTCACTGCTTCCTCTATCGTCGTCTGTCGACTTTGAATCTGTTCTGGCGGTGTGTTGGGTGTCACTCGAGTCTGGAGCTCAAAATTTTTCTTTCTGATCTTGGTGATGGCTACCCCTAACATAACAACTTGTGCTTCCAGGGCGACCTCTGGATCTAGCTCTACCGTTTCACATGCCTTTGCAAGTGCTTTTTCTAACTTAGTCCATTCCTCTATAGCCTTCTCCTTCGCAGTCAGTGTTGTGGTATGCTCCTCTATGACCTTCTCTTTCATGGTCAGTGCTGTAGTATGCTCCTCTATGACCTTCTCTTTCGCGGCCAGTGCTTTTTCTAATTGAGCCCTTTCCTCTATGGCTTGTACTTCTGCAGCCAGTGCTGCAGCTTGTTCGTCTCGAAGGTGCTATGACGTCGTCTCGTTGGTTTGTAGTTGCTTCTTGTATTTGACCATTTTATTGTGCATCGCATCCTCATGCTCGCGGATCTCTGCACTTGCTGCGGCTTGGACTCTATGTAGTGTTAGCATTGGGAGCAAATTGAAATCTACCATCACCTAGTCGGCCTTCCAAACCTTGAGGTCCCAGGTCTTGTCCCCTGTCAAAATGGCATGGGATTCAAGTTGGACTATTCATTGTTGGGTGCCGACTTCTAACTCAACTCTGGGATTCGACAGATGTTGCTTGATGTCCCCATGTGGTACGCTTATGTTGATTATCGTATTCGCCACTATGTTTAGCAGCTCCCCTATGTACTGGAATTGTTCAGCTGAATACTGTGTCACCTGTTTGCAGTTATTTTCCACTATTTCTGTAATGCTTTCCAAGAGTCTATTGACCTGTTTCCCAGTGATCCCTCCCCATGTGTTACTGTAGGCATAGTCCATCCTTCTCTTTGTCCTCGGCTCTTCCTGTTGGGTCTCCAATTCTGAATCCGTCAGGCTGTTAGCTGTGGAAGCCCCATCGTGGCTGAATTCTGTCGTCTGGTCTTTTGCATCCTCCTCTTGTTCTGCACCCTCCTTTCGGCTGGCTAAAGCTATGTCCTCCCTGGCCTAGTTTTTTCGACCGGTTTCCTGCCCATTTGATATATCCTTGGATCGGCGAGGACCTTCCATTCCTCTAACCATTTGGAAATGATGTCGTCGAGCTCAGCCTCGGTGAGCTTGTACTGTGTTCATAACCATTGCTTCTCTGGATCTTCCTGGGCCTGGAGGTAAATCGTGTGTGCTTTGATGGATATCTTTGCGATGGAGTGATACTTTGCTACAGCTTGTGCTGATATTCGCGGTATCATCCGTGCATCCGCACACATCCTTTCCAGCCATATATCAAATTGTATGGTGTTTTCTTTTTGTCATTCTTTATCGATGGCCACCCATAGATTCTGGTACCACGCACCGTCGCATACTCGTGGTCACGTGGGATCCACCCCCTGATAATCGTCTGGTTCCCTCCATCCTTTTAAGGAATTCAGAACGAGTAGCCATGAATATGTAAATGACCTCCCGTACTCCTAGGCATCATACACATCCTTGGTCAATTTGTGTACCAATAACTGGGGCCAATTCATCTGCTCTCCTGCGGCGCACCTTTCCGCAACAGCAACAACACCTGAATTACATTGCAGGGGCTGGTTCTTCTGTGTTAATTTGACTACTAGTATCTTTTCCCCTACTTTGACTACCTGGTTGTTGATTGTGTCAATCAGGTATCCTCTGGAATCTTTTTGCACGCCATACCTTATCGTCAATTGTTCCGCTAGTTTCTTGTCATTGTCCTTCCCCCGAAAAAACTAGGAGTCAGCTCCCTCTTGAGGCAGTCCAGTGATTCTCGCGATTAGGTCAATGGTGACTGGAATCTTCTCGTGTAGCCAGAGAAATCCGTCATGAAAACATGCAATAAGTTGCTTGACACATGCGTTGACTTGTGCCAATCCCACAAAGTGCGGCATGAGGGTGATACCTAATAGCCCCGAGCGTTCCAGTCCCAATGCCCACTTCTTGGGTTCCTTCGTAGTTGGGCCTCCTGCGTGAGGGACATCATCATAGGCCTCTGCGTTTTCTTTGAGTTTCTCTAGGTCATGGTCGGTATACTGTAACCACTGCAACCTGGTTGTAATATCCCCAACTTGAGCAACCCCTGGTGGTACTAGTGCTACCTCAATGGAGTATTTTTCATTCTTGTTGATCAGCAGCATGGGTGCCCCTGCCCGACATGGTGGAACGTACGATGAGAGCATTGGACCATCGTATCCATCTTACACAGCTTTAGAAGATGTCTAGGTGCCTTTCTTTTTCTCGAAGGTCCTACAGCGCCATTCGTAAATCTTGCTGATGCCCAGGTGCCTTTCTTTTTCTCACGACCGTTGTCTGGGGGTCGAGTCGCGCTCCTCTTCTTCTTGTGTGGAATTGTAGACATAACTTCCGACTGTTCCTGCACAAATGGTGTGGGTTGCGGTATTTCAGTGCTGGTGCTGGAAACATACACCTCCATGCGGCTTTGAATTAGGTAATGCGTTTCGGCCTCCCCCCCTTCTACATTTATAGCGTTGGTCGGTAACATCCAACTGATCGTGGGCCATAATTACCAAATCTAGCTGGGATCTGCCAAATCTACCGCATGCATTGGCTATTAGCTACCATTGTTCTCGTTTTTGTTGTTGTCCGGTGTGGTATAACTACTGCATTTATTGTTGGATTGGACTTCCGTGCCCCCCCTTTTTTTACTGCGAATGCCTGATTACCCGATCGACACAACGAGTCGTTGTGTTAATACTTTGTCATATAGTAGGCTTCTCTACTGTTATTGATCTCTTTCGATTCCTCTTGGTCATTGTTGTGTACTTCTCAACCTCATCCTTCGGTGGTGCTGCATTGGTCACCCTGCCAATCACAGTGCGCATTTGTTGCTAGTATCTTAGATTCAGTCGATGTAGCTACTGCCTAACTGGTTTCGCATCGGGTTTTAGGGGGGTCTTCATGTCCCCTAAGTCTCTGGAAATTCCCTTCATCTCTAAAAATTTCATTGGAAACAAATCCTGAAACTCATGGAGAAAGTCAATCATCTTCGCAATGGTTGACTCGTCCCAGTGGTCACCAATGCTTGCGAACTTTGGGTTCTCCTCCGATCCAATGTTCACCTTCTTGATCTTCAATGGTTGCTGAAATTTGTCCGACGCTATTTATGGTGCCTCAACACTGCGACTACCGTTTGATTCTGTCACTTATATAGCCCTGGGATCATCCTCATCGTCGGGCCCTCTGGTGACGTTGTAACACTCCATCAACATCTCTGGTGTCACAGCCCATTGAAGTGCCATAGGTTGTTTTGTCGATACTGCCTCAAATATCTTTCCGCGGATCACCTGTAACCCAGTGTGGATGAAGGGGTTGTCGTCTAAGAAAGAAAAGGATTGGCTGAAGCCAATGGTAAGCTATTCCCAATAAGTCACCCCACGTCTCAGTTCTGCTACGACATACTAGCTCCGCGGTACTTCATCCAACATGTGTACGAATGCATGTACCCACTCCTGCTTTGCTCTCAATCCCCATTGTTGTTGACACGCATTCAGATGCTCCTTCGGGTCACCTCATCCGTCATATCTCATTCGGTCATACCTCGCAGCTTCACCAAACCGAACCTTCATGAGGTGTCGACATAGTGGCCAAGTTGTGATGTTTGATTTGTGCACCGCCCACCACCTCACAGGAGTAGCCTTCAAGGTTTCCTCCAGGGCCAATAGATGTTGCGGTTCTGCCACTTTTTCCTCAAACTCCATGAGAAACTTGCTCAAGCTGGGAAATCCCCCATATGTAGGTAACACGTATTCCTCCGTGGCTAGCCTTCACAGTGACTACGTTACCCATGCGCATCTTCTAAAGAATACTTCATGTAACCGGTTCTGCCAATTCTCGAGGGCCTCATCTGAATCTAATGATGCCCATCCTAATTCTCCATCCGTGGTGGGATTAACATAATCCTCAGATATGTTGTACAAACTGTCCCACCCTTCTGCAAACTTGTCTCTGGCTGGTTCCACATAGTTTAGCCCTTCCGCAAGATCCAGTGGTGCGATGACTCTCATCTCACGATTCTCAAATGACATCATCCTCTTCTTAAAATTGATAATCGGTTGGTTTTCCATGGCCCAGTCTATCCCCAGCAGTACCAGATAGGGACTGGTGTTATCCACAATTTCAATGACGTCGAAATCAGCATACGTCCTGAGTCCCTCAATTTCAACTGGAAGTTGACATACCCGACCAAGCGGAGTGACCTTACTCTGATTTTCCAGTCGGAGCTGTACTGGTGACCAAGTCATCTGCGGCTTTCCCATTGTCTCCCATGTCTACTTGGTCAGAATATTCACATCCGAACCCAAATACAGAATGATGGAGTCGACATTGTTGGCTTGGTTTTGCAACCAAGCTTAGTGCAATGGGCACCTATCAACAAGTGATAGCAGTTTCAAATATTGAAAGCAAAAACAACTGTAAATCTAAATCTAAACTAAACTAGCATGTGCATATCATAATAAACTTTTGAAAGATTTGAAAACAAGAACAAGAAATAGAATAAAAAATAACTTTGTATTAAGAATAGGGGCAAGCAAGTGCTTGCAATGGTGATACCTCCAAATGGTGAAGATTGTTGAGCAACTTCCAAGGTGAGTAGCTCCAAGCTCCAAAGGTCTCTTCTCCAAGTTTGGTACAATGGTCAAAAGCTCATGAGAGATTTTGACAGCATGAGGATAGGAAGATGGATGGATGGAAAGTGAGGAGCCCCTACCACCTTTTTATAGTTTTTGGTGGTGGGGAATACCATTATGGTTTTGAGGAAACCAATGGTATTGACCAACATGGTTTAGGTACCTTTTCCCTCCTTTTTTCTTTTTTGAATATTTTTAATATTTTTATTCCCTTTTTAATATTTTTGGGAATTCTGGACCCTTTTTGAGGGTTTTTTTATGCTTTTTTGAGGAAAAATATTCATTTTGAGTGGAAAAAGGGGTGTATTAAGGTATTTTGGTGACCTTTTGATGGCTTTAGAGGCTCAAATGGTGAAAAAGTGGACAAATGGGTCATGTGTATAAGGAAATGAGCTAGTGAGCGCTTTTTGGGTGTTAACAGATTGCCCCTTGATGTGTGAGGGCAGGAGCTCATCGTATGGCCGATAGACATCATAGTTATTTTGTCGTTTTTCTGGGGTTTGGGGAAGAGAAGAGACCGATTGGAGACTGGATCCACGGCCCTTGGAAGCTGCAAAAAAAAACAAAAAATATTACATGGCCTCAATATGAATGAGGAATAATCTCTGATAATGGACGAGGCGGGCATACCCATGCTCGTATCAAGACATATACATAACAATTAGTCCCAAGAATGGGGGACCTGAAAAATACATAAAAAAATATACTGGTACATCATAATGGTCCAAAGGGGACATTATTTTGGGATGTACTCATGATCATAACATGGCTGATCTCAATAACTGATACACTGGAATAACTGATGAACTATTGAAACTGAAGGTGTCCAACATCTGTAGGGACACAATGACTGTGAGTCATCTCCGAGAAATATATGTAATTGTATACTCGAGGGAGTATAAAACTGGGGTACATCTGAATACTGTCGCCATGCTCAACCCGGATATCTATAGAAAAAAGGTAACTGGTTGTTTCCACAGGTAGACTCTCAAATGTGGAAGAGTCAGGTGGTATCCGAGGTCTTCGACTAAAAACTGAAAGGATCAATACCTTGTGCGAGTCTCAACGATGCGATCAAGGTGTTGAAGTCGAGCATGTGAGAAACAACCATCTAGAGAGGCACTGAGGACTCTTCTCGAAATGATTCGTAGGCACTCATCATAAATGGTGATGAGTCCAAGACACAGGGACCTCTAGGTCTATCCTGTGGAATAAATTTGGTTTTCGTCGACAGAGGGAGACCAGCAACTAACAAGGCAATGATGTTTCCTTGATAGGAGCATGAGGTGTAGGACTGAAGTGTGGTAGTACTGATGGCAGGACTGACATACTTGTGGGATTGGGAAGTAACTAGGATCATAGAGTGGGTAGACTCAAATTTCCTTTGTTCAGAGCATGATGACATGGTTGACCTGGCAGCGTAGGGAACTGACTTGTAGGTGTGGGTATCATTGCTTTTAAGGACTTAAAGGTATGTATTAGCTCTGGGGGGGGGGGATGAGCTAATGGGTGTTGTCGAGGGATTCTCAGGGTGACATACTGCAGAATACTCTGAACAAAGGCGACCAAAATGGGGAAGCTGCCATATGAGTAGACGTGATCTGTTCTAGCGCCGAGAAGCACCATTGGGTCCTTCTTCGTAGTTTTAATGAGCTCCAAGAAGGGGTAAAAGTGTGCTCTGAAATGGTACTGTCCTGTGGATTTTGCGAGCCCAGGACTGTTCATGCTCATGTGTGCTTTCATTTTTAAGGAGTCTGAAAACGATACGAAGACTCTGTAGTGGTTGTGAGTACCATCTTGTGTATTTTTACGAGCCCAGGATGGTGATTGCTCGTGGTTTCTTTCATGTTTAGAGAGTCTAAAAGCAGTAAGTGGACTCCATTGGTGTTCTTTTTCGTAAGTTAGTCTCCAAGGCCCGAAAAAGCATAAAATGATGCAAATGGAGAACTCTTCTAGCCGATATGACTAGAGTATTCCTTTTTCGTAATTAGTCTACAAGGTCCGGAAAAGGGGTAAACTTATACCAGGTAGACGCCCTTTCAGATACGTTTAGCGAGCATGAAAGGAAGCAAGGTCACTCGACGATCTTTTCATTGTTTTAGGAGTCAGAAAAGAGCTTAACAAAAACTCCCTAAGTGCCTTTTTCGTAAAAGGGATTGCTCGGCCCGAAAAAGGGGTAAAACTATACTGAACAAAAAATGGATTGATGAGAGTGCGAAAAGGTCCCAAGCACCATCATGAGTGCGGAAAACTGGTTCCGGTGACATAAAGATTGTCAAAAGGGGGCCATGGCCAATGTGGCACGCAAACCGAGGTGATGAGAGGGCATTTTGAAAAAGTGCCCAAAAAATATGGGCGTGAGAGCGAGAAATGATCTCAAGCATCATCACGAGCGTGGAAAAATGAATCCGACGATATAAGACTCATAAAAAACGGGCGACGATCGGTGTGGCACGCAAACTGAGGCGACGAGGTGGCATGGGAAAAATGCCCAAAAAATCTGGGCATGAGAGCGAGAAATGATCTCTAGCATCATCATGAGTGTGGAAAACTGAATCCGGCGATATAAGATTGGTCAAAAATGGACGACGGCCGATGTGGCACGCAAACCGAGGCAACGAGGGTGTGTAAAAAATGGTCAAAAAATGGACCTAGTGAAAACAGGAAAATGAAAGAACTGTCATGAAGTTCTCGCTGTGCTAATTCCAATGATACCAACAGTTTGAGGAACGGACGTCGTATGACATCGGAATGGTTGTTTGAAAAATGGTGGAATTTCTATAAATAGGGCGTGGGGCCCATATGACGTGTCATTGTTACGTGCGAGTTTGGCAGAGCAGTCAGAGCTATTTCTTGATTTCCAGGAGATTTGACCGTTAGTTTTCGATTCCACGAGTTTCAGGTAACCCTATTTGCCTTAGCCTTTTCAATTATGTCTTTTTTGGTTAGCGGCGGGCCCCCGAAGGCCGCGAAATTGCATGTTGGCCTTCCAACATGGAATATCGCGGGTTTCGGCTCTTTTTCCGCGATGGACATCGCGGGTTTGAGGCTGATAGTCGCGATGTTCATCGCGACTATCAGGTTATAACCCGCGATGTTCATCGCAAGTATGGGGGAGACAGTCGCGATGTTCATCGTGACTGTCTGGCCAATACCCGCGATGTTCATCGCGGGTTCTTGTATGTAGGCCGCGATGAGCATCATGGCTTTTGATGGAAAAGCCGCGATGGTATTTTTGAAAAAAAAAATTGCTGGTGCTAAAAATTTCTTTGTTTTTTGGCAGGATGCTGAGGAGGCCATTGACGTCGTGGCGAGAGCGAGAGATGGAGGAAGATTTGATGGTCCGGATTCGGACTGATCAGCAGGTCCGGCAGGTTCTAGCGGAGAGTGGACTCCTGAAGTTCGCTCAGATTCCACTAATGCGTTCAGTAGGACCGCTACTGAACAAATTGGTGAGTTGGTGGGTACCTGCAGAGGGTGCCTTTGTTGTTGGGGGTGAGAGGTTGGAGATCACCCTCACAGATGTTTATTTTCTTACTGGGTTACCTCGCTTAGGGGAGGTGGGGGATCTTCTGCCGAGGATCCCGGCAGGTGTTGACATGGAGGATCTCCTGGAGACTTTCTGTGTCATTGGGGCGATTGTGCAGAACAGCGCGCTGAGTCTGAGATCACTGCGAGAATGGGACATGCGGGCTGTCAGGGCTTGTGTTCTATGGGTGTTGGGTGCCGCGGCGCCACATCGTTTGTCAGGGGGACAAACGATGATGGTGGATTCTGTGCTGAGGGGGACCTATTATGCATGGGGTCAGATGTTTTTAGCTGGCGTCCGGACAGATCTGGACAAGGTCAGTCGGGAGGGGGGAGAGTTCTGCTATGCCTCCTTTCTATGTTCTTTTTTCTTTGAGCGGGTACCGACTTTGCGACCATGGGTGCCCATTCGTGATGGTTTGGTGAGCGAGCCGCAGATGGTGCGGTGGGGGCAGATGATGCCTCGCGGTGGTGGTGGTATCCGCGGGTTCTTCTCGCAGGAGATGTACGAGCAGTGGGAGCAGATCCCCCTGCTGATTGAGGATTATCCATATGCTGGTATGGATTACCGAGGAGATCTGGAGATGCCTCGAGCCCAGGGACAGGCCTGGGGTTTAGATGGTATGTTTTGTGTTTTGTTCTCTACTATATCATGTGTTTTTAGATTTATTGGTTATGATTATAGTTAGATATGTATATGATGGTTTATTTGCATTGTGCAGATGTTGGTCCTGTTCCTCCGGCTGACTATGTGGCTCGCAGGGGACGGGCGATGGTGGTTGCTCCACCTCCTGTAGCGGTACCGCCTCCACATGGTCGAGGATTTGGGGCTCGTGGTCGAGGGGCTGGCCCTCGAGATGATGCTGTCGCTGGTGTCCGAGAGACACTGGATATGATTCTAGCAGGATTCCCAAAGGATGGGTGGAGAGACTTAGATCGGGACATCGTCGAGCGATGTTTCTATGCACCATGTGAGTGGCGCTCGATCCTACTGAGGGCAGCGTTGCTGGCGGCCGAGTACAGGGATGGTGGTCGGGATGATCCAGCAGGGCCGACGGAGAGGAGGATTCATCTACGAGATGATCCAACTGGGCCGGCAGAGCGGAGAGTTCGGGCTCGGCATGATCCAACGGGGCCGGCGGAGGAGGCGCCAGAGGAGCCCAGGGACCGTGATGATTAGATGATATGTATTTGCCCCCAAATGCTGATGAGCATATGGGGAAGCTCTTTTTTGTACGACTGATGTATTTTTGTATATTGGGTGCTGAGGGCACCTATTTCATGTTTTGACTATACTATGATGTATATATATATATATGATGTTGGTATATAGTCATGTATGCACATGGATGCATTTGTTGTCTTTTTGTTCGCCCATGGAGGCATGTTTGATTTTCTGTATGCCCGTGGGGGCACATGTTATGCATGTGGATGCAACATTTTGATTTTTTGTATATGCCCGTGGAGGCACATGTTATGCACGTGGATGCACATTTTGTTGTTGTATATGCCGGTGGAGGCACATATTATGCACGTGGATGCATTTTTGTCATTTTTAGATATATGCCTGTGGAGGCACATGTGATGCACGTGGATGCATTTTGTTTATGAAATGATTTGATTGGTGTGCCAGTCAAGAACATTGTTGTCCATATGGTCTGCTACACTATTGAGGTTTCTTGGGACATGTGTGAATGAAATGGATTCAAACTGTCGAATCATTTGTTTAGTGCGCAAAAATTTTCTGAAAAGTCAGGGATTGCATACCTGGTAATCATTGTTGAGCTGGGAAACAAGGAGTTGTGAGTCCAAGAAAACGTTGAGGTGACGTATGCTCATTTGGAGAGCTGCGGCCAGGAGACCGGTCACGGCATCGTATTCAGCTTGGTTGTTGGTGGCAGCACCTAAACACACTTCGTCGATGTGGATCAACTCATGTGAAGGGGAATATATTACCCAAGCTGCGAAGGCCAGATTGGGGGACCAATGGCTTGCACCATCAGTGAAACTAACGTAGCAGAGTGGAACAGGATCCATCTGTGGTCATGCAGAGAAAATAAATATTTATGTTTTTTGAATTTTTTGTGGAAAAAGACAATAATACTGTACAATAATGGACGGTGGTGTCCATCAGATTTACTATGGGTAAAATCACTTGAGGTACAACCCGTTGCGTGGGTTGCGGAGGGGGTTGCCTTCTGAATCGGTCAGAATGTATGCCCCCTGTCCGAGGCAAGTGTGAATAATATATGGGCCTTGCCACATGGACACAAACTTTCCTTTCCCGGTTTTATCATGAGCCTAATCGTAGGCGAGGACAAGGTCCCCTTTTGTAAAAGTTCTTCGGTGGACATGGTCGTCGATATGACGTTCCATAATTTTAGGATCGAGGCCAGGCATCTCAATGTAGGGCCAGGTGAAGACATCACGAAACTCTTGGGAGAGTTCCTTATATGCCTGAGTTTCCGCTTGAGTGCATGATGCACCTAGCGAGATGAGCTCAAGTTTTCCAGGTGTGGTGGAAATGTCGATTTGTAAGAGTTGAACATGTGTGTCAAAGGGATCAATGGAAGGGGCCGACCGGACAGAGGGGTATCCAGTGGAAATCGTGTAAATGGTGTTAATTTCTTTCGAGGAGGAAGATGGTGGGGGATGAATTTCCTCAATGAGAAGAGGGGATTTCTCAACCTCGGCCTTAACAAGGGGGAGCTTGGAAGGATGAATGGGTCACTGTTTCTGACGAACGGGGGGTACATCAGGCCATGTGTCAATGTGGTGCTCTATAATGGCGGGGTCAAGACCTGTCATTTCAGTATAGGACCAGGCAAATATATCATGGAATTCTTGGAAAAGTTTATTGTATTCTCCAATCTCATGCTCACTGCAGGAGGCTCCTAAGGTAATGATTTCACGGGCACCAGGTGGGTCAGAGATATCGATGTGGATGACGGGTGAAATATTGGCCATGTCACCTTCCTCAAAGGCATCAGGAGCAGGAATAGGATCCTTAAACCAGTTGACTTTAGTAGGAAGGAAATATTTGGACTCGACCGCAAACTGGGTGGCTGTGGTGGAGGAGGACTATTCTGGGAGGAAGTAGGAACGATGGTGCATGTCTTCCCAGGGGTAATCAGGGGCAGTAAGAGCTTCTAGAATCTCCTCATCATTGTGGAAACTTTGAGTGGTCAAATCATCTGACGAGGGAGTGGTAGTGGAAGAGACCATATAAATGGTGTTAATCTCTTCGGATGGGGGTGATACGGGAGGGTAGATCTCCTCCATTGTGGTGAGTGTCGTCTCAAGGTCAAAATTATTCATCTCGTAAAGAGCTGCTCTGTAATCTGGGATATCAGGACAGTGATGTGAGTAATGGCAGTAAATACCGCATATCGCACAAGGGTGGTTGGTACGCAGTGATTTATCACGATGCTTGGGGTTTGGGTCAAGTTTGACAACCGGGATGTTGGGGTCATCGTCAAGCATTTGCATGTGTTCCTGTAATGCAGGTAATTGTGGAAATTGATGAGTTGGATGGCCTAACTCATCACGCAACGAGCATTTAGGAGGAGCACGAAACACGGGGGGAGGTTTAACTGCTTTGGGAGGAGGTACCGCAGTGTATGGTTGTGGGCCTCTGCCCCTAGTGGGCTTGATAAGAGGAGGGGGATTCGTATAAGATGAAGGGGTAGTGACACCGGGAGGTGGTTGAGTAGTAGTGACAATGGGTTTCACTGGTTGTAGAACGACATTTGGTGTCGGCGGGGGAACGGGAGGCGAAATATACCACATGGGTAATCCCAATGTTAACCCAGGGAGACTAAGGGTAGCCATAACCGGAGCGCTTACTACGCCTGAGGGAGGAAATAGAAAGGGGATTGTGTGGATGGGTGTAACACCAATGTGACTAAGGACCAATGGTGGTTTAGGTAACAAGGATGGTTGATTGTTGGGTGTTTGTGTATTGTATGAAACAGTACAGAGGTCAGCAACATGGGTCTCCGGTGACAGTGGTGGAATGGATTGGAATGTAGAAGTCATCAGCGCGTTGGAGTAAAGTCCAGGTCCCATGGAGGAAATAAACGAGGTATTTGCATCACAAACAGGTTGTTCAACCATAGGGAGGACATTTTCAGGTGCAGCGGGGGCCTTGGGATCGTAATAGGTGAGTTGGTCGACCTTGACCACGCGTCCATCATGGGGGATCATCATGGTACGAAAAACAGATGAGGCAACTGCCCGCATGGCATACATGTAGCTGTGGCCAAGTAAGAGGTTATAGTCAAGTTGGGCATTGATGACCTCTATGTCAATGAGCACGGTTTTACCAGCCAGCTGGACGGGGACATTAGCTAAGAGACCTTTGGGTTGAGCCGAATGGCCATCGTAGGCTCGCAACGCAGTGGTGGACTGCTGGAGAGTAGGAGATCCCAACTTCTGCCAAACGAATGTGGACATAACGCATGTAGAGGAACCTTCATCAATAATGCACCGATGGATGACAAGATTTCGAACGGAAACAGAAACTTGGAATGCTAAAGTGGAAGGTAGGCGTGGTTCAGATTGGTCTGAATCAAATGCCATCAGTTGTGAATCATTGGGGTCAATAGCACCAATGGCAAAGAGTAAAGTCTTGCACTGTGAAGGACAATTTTTTAAGACTTCTAAAGCAGACATGGCTGCGGGAGACTGGGCTAAGTCATCTACAATGCTGTAATTCGATGCAGCGCGAGCATTGGGATTATTGTTGATGTGACGAAGTGGGAAGTGAGGAGCTTTAGAAGCGCCATCGAGTGGAGCCGGAGGTATACGTAACGTCTGATCCGTGGGATGAACGTTAGTGTTCTTGTCGGCGGGAGGGGCTTCAGGGGTGGAGCCATATCGGTTCCGGTGGGTTTGGAGGTTGGCATCTGCGGATGACATCATTAACAAGTGGTGGGTATTTGAATCGAACATGGGTTGATCAGGAGCGGCATAAGTGATTTGTTGTTGTGGTGGCGCGTTACCCTGAGGGGGAGCTAACGGCTGAGTGTTCACTACGCCTTGGGTTGGAAAGGGGTTTTGCAGCGTTGATGTTGAGGTGGTGGAGGGTTGGGTGGCACCTGAGGAGCCGCTTGCCCTTGACGATGGGCATCGTCAGTCCAGAGTTGTCGAGCTCACTCCAAATGTGGGCAAGCATGTGTGTAATGGCCATAGACCCCGCAAATAGAACAAGGATGGTTGGTTCTGAGGTTATTGTTTTTGGGCTGCCTGGGATGACGATCCAAATTCTGATTGGGAGGAGCAGCATTGTTGTTATTTGGAGGATTGGGAGGTGGTGAACCTTGATTATGCTGTTGATTGTTGTCGCGGTTACGTCCTCTTCCACAGTTTTGTTGTCCACCCTGGTTGCGTTGGTTGTTTTGATGTTGGGGCTGATTGTGTTGTGTGTACACTTTCCCGTGAGCAGCGGGAGGATTTTGGTTTGCCGCAGGTGCGGGAGTAGGTTGCGGTGGATAATAAGCTGGTGGGGCTGGAGGTGGTCCAGTTACCTGCTGAGGTTGTTGGTAACCCTGAGCTATTGGAGGTGTTGGGTTAGCTGTTGTAGCTTGCTGTGGGTAATATATTGGTTGTGGAGGAAACTGAATTTGGTTCTGGGTGGCCGGTTGGTTAAAGTATGTGGGTGGTACATATGTCGATGGCGCTTTCCCATAGCAATGTTGTGGACAAGAGGGTCCATGAGTGTGATGAGTCTGATTTGTTGGAGCGTACGAAGTTGTCGCTCCAGAATTAGATGTATCCCTAGAGAGGTCTGGGGCATTTATGGTGCTCACCATGCTAAAAGGTTTAATTTGCGGTGTGACCTGGCCAATAATACCATCAGCGGCATGTGATACCCCTAGCGCATCACCACGTGAAGAATCGCCTCGTGGGGCGTCCGGTATGATGGTGTAGAGATAGCCTGATTGGGCGTAAATTAGGTCGAATTGCTGAGCTTTTAGGATAGCTTCTTCCTCTGACTGGGGTCATTCAGAGGCTACGTCTTTTGCTATGAGGGGTAGGAGTGATTTAAGAAACCAGTCCAAAAATATACGGTCATCCATTTTAATCTTACAGAGGCTACGACGCTTGCGCCACTCATGGATGTGGTCCGTGATGTGGGTAGCTGTGTTTTGTCTGCAAGATAACAGTATTTCAACTCATGCATCATAACGTACAGGTAGATGAAAAAACTGAAGGAAAGTGGAGGTGAGAGACGTAAAAGTCTGGTGGGTCCCATGTGGTTGTTCGATGTACCACTTGGCTGCAGAGCTAGTGAATGTTCGTTGCAATAGTCTTAGATGAATGGAGTCATCCACTATGGAGTTAGATGAACACCATAGGTGAAAAGACATTATGTGGTTTTGAGGGTCCTCTCCAGGTTTTCCTTCAAACTTGGGTATGTCCGAGGGGAGCTTCGTAGGCATGGGTGGCCATGTAGGGTTGTGCCGGATAGGATCATTAGTTAGCCTGGCTAAGTCTGGTAAGTTCAAACTAGCCATGTAAGGTAAAATAGCAGATGGGTGTGGCTTAGTGACTGGGACAAAACTACTCATGGTGGCATTATGTAGTGGTCCAGTAGCCCCTAAGGGTATGCTAGGTATTGAAGGTATGTGTCCTCCAACAGTTGTGGTTTGGTATGGGCCAACGTTTCCAAGTGCAACATGGGTTATACCAGGGTTAGGAATAGTAGTAGGAATTCCTGGGATGTGGGTTGTGGTAATGAGAGGGGGTGTGACCCCTATGTTTGGCATACCCATAATAGGAGGTAGTCCTGTGTTGGGCATTCCTAAAGGTGGAGTGTCCCCCATATTAGGAATACCTAGAGGGGTGGTTGTTGCCATTGATGGCACCACAGTAGAATGGTTTGTGGATATATCTCCTATAGTACTGGTAAAAAGTAGGTCGAATTATGTTCCAGCCATGGGGTTGGTTGGTAATAATTCAGTAGGGTTTTCGGATTCAGCCTCAGAATCAGATGTGAAGTGAGGCGTGTCAGAATCGGATGACTGTATGTTTGGCCGATGATGTGTCGAGTCAAGGGATAAGGCTCGACATCGGTGACGTGGAGAGCCAAGTAGACTGAACTGAGGGGGTCCACCCTGAAGACGACGAGATCGCCTAAAATTCTCAATGGTGAGATATATGTTTTTTTTTTAATTTTCAGTGTAATATGGTGATGTATAAAAAACTTGAAACCCTAATGCAACCAAGGGTGCAAAAAAGGGGAGTGAAAATAAAGGCTCTCAGGCCAAAAAATCAACCTCAAAAAGCACTTATTATAGCAGTTGTGCTATAATAAGTGGAGGGATGCAACAAAAATGGTCAGAATACCAATAGTCAAACAGCTTCTAGAAAAAAGAGGTGCTACTATACCAAAGGTGGATTGTATCATGCAAACACCTAACTAGAAGTATTGTGAGTCAACAAACGATATTCTCTGCAAAGTGATGAAATCCAAGTCAGACAATATTGAGTGTTGAATCAACGGCTAGATATCCCCCTAACGGGAGGGACACCGGGTAATCAATCCTAAAGAATGGAAACTAGGATACTTCGTTCATGACACGTTCAGAAAAGGTGAATCTGTCGTTTGGTCCTTTTACCGCAATACCCCCATACAGGGATATCCCAAGAACTATGAATGGTAGCCTTCGGTTACTGAATGGATTTCGGTATTCCACTCAGGCTTCTGGAACCATCCTCACGACTTCAACCCTCCTAGGGGAGAGGCCTGTTAGGATATTCCTATACTCCATCCTAGTCCCACCAGTATTTTGATCATTTACATTTTCAGTCATGCATGCACCTTTTAGGGTTTGCATGCATTCTAGGGTTTGCATGCATTTTGCATGCATCCCAGTCATCAGTCCAGCACCTAGCCCTCAGTTAGCCAGCCCCCAGGAGCTTCTCACTATTCAGTTTTAGCCCTGCAGTTGCTTAATGCGCCCTTCTTCCTTGATTTTAGGGAGCAACTCGCCCTCCTTCACCTACCAATCCAGTTGTCACTTAGTTACACTCAGTTACAGTTAGTTACACTCAGTTACACTCAGTTACACTCAGTTACATTCAGTTACATTCAGTTACATTCAGTTACACTCAGTTACATTGAGTTGCACTCAGTTACACCTACCAGAGTTAGTTTGACTGATGGTTGACAGTTACTTGAGCATTGATGACTCCACTGATGATGATGAAGACTTCCAGTTGCGCTCCGATGATCATGAGGACACCTAGTTGTGCTCCGATGACACTCCAGTGATCCTTTGATCACTTCATGAAGGCTAATTCGAATTGCCACCTTAGGCATTCGAATTCCTCATGCATTGTATTATTTATATGTCCATTTGTGATTAATAACAGAGTATGACCGAAGTATTATTGCTTCTATCTGAGTTCTACTGTACCATATTATTCTGTTGCTCATTATACTGCATGTATCACTCTTCTTCTATTTTCTTGCTTAATCATAATTATTCTCTTGTGAGATTCATCATCTCTTAGATCTGTTGTGAGGATTTTCACAAGGCCCTCTGATAAACTGGTTGTGACCGTGCCAAAAAATACTAGGAGATTTTGGTTCCCTAATGGACAATAGCTATGTCTCAAATGTAATAACTGAGGGGTGTTATTGGAACACCTATCCCCTCAATTCTACCTAGATACAAAGTTATTTTAAGTGCTCCCCAAGTGGGGTTAAAAGTTGGTTGAAGTTAGGGTAAATTTTAAGGCTCAGTTTAAATTATGTGTTTGAGTGGGTGCACCTGTGGTATTTTAAACTGAAATTGAGAATGTAAATGCTTCGTAAAAAACTATTCAAAAACAAAGGATCTTTGAAATAGGAAAGCAAATAATATGAATACTTCAAGAAATAAATGGATTTCTTTTAAAAATTGCTATGGGCAAAATATCAAGGAAGTAAACAGTAAAATTTTTATCTAGATAAAATGCAAATAAATCCTTCTTTCAATTTCTGAAAATTTTGTAAAAAGACTTTTTCAAAGGTGCATTCTAAATAGTAAAAAGATTTATATGGCTGTAATAATGCAGGAATTTTAATACTGTAAAATAGCTAAGTGGGTAGAAAATACAGCAAAAAATTACTTTTTTAACGGATTGGCCAAATTGAAAAAACTTGCATCGCGGGTTTTGGCAGAACAGCCGCGATGGACCGCGCGGGTTCCTGTCACACAGTCGCGATGGGCAGCGCGGGTTTCAGCCGCGATGTGCAGCGCGGGATTTCGTCACACAGTCGCGATGTGCAGCGCGACAAATGGCCGCGAAGCTGCGATGTGCAGCGCGCAAATTGGTCGCGAAGCCGTGGCGAGCCGCGCGGAAAAGAGCCGCGAAGTCGCAATGAGCCGCGCGACTGTTGGGAAAAAAGTCGCGAGGCGAAAGCCGTACACGGACGTCGAAAAATGAACCCGAAAATGGAAATTTTGGGCTGTTAATGGCAATAAAAAGGGGAAAAATCTAGAACAGCAATGGATCTACTGTCTAGGATGGCAGATCTATGAATTAAACTGACTAATACTAACAAAAACTAAGATCTAAAGCAAAATTTGAGATCTAAGAATTCAAAGCCAATGGAGTCGCCAAAAACTGTTGGCTTGGTTTTGCAACCAAGCTTAGTGCAATGGGCACCTATCAACAAGTGATAGCAGTTTCGAATATTGAAAGCAAAAACAATTGTAAATCTAAATCTAAACTAAACTAGCATGTGCATATCATAATAAACTTTTGAAAGATTTGAAAACAAGAACAAGAAATAGAATAAAAAATAACTTTGTATTAAGAATAGGGGCAAGCAAGTGCTTGCAATGGTGATACCTCCAAATGGTGAAGATTGTTGAGCAACTTCCAAGGTGAGTAGCTCCAAGCTCCAAAGGTCTCTTCTCCAAGTTTGGTACAATGGTCAAAAGCTCATGAGAGATTTTGACAGCATGAGGATAGGAAGATGGATGGATGGAAAGTGAGGAGCCCCTACCACCTTTTTATAGTTTTTGGTGGTGGGGAATACCATTATGGTTTTGAGAAAACCAATGGTATTGACGAACATGGTTTAGGTACCTTTTCCCTCCTTTTTCCTTCTTTGAATATTTTTAATATTTTTATTCCCTTTTTAATATTTTTGGGAATTCTGGACCCTTTTTGAGGGTTTTTTATGCTTTTTTGAGGAAAAATATTCATTTTGAGTGGAAAAATGGGTGTATTAAGATCTTTTGGTGACCTTTTGATGGCTTTAGAGGCTCAAATGGTGAAAAAGTGGACAAATGGGTCATGTGAATAAGGAAATGAGCTAGTGAGCACTTTTTGGGTGTTAACAGACATCAAATGCTCCAATTTGTGTCGACATCTGCATATCCCTTCCTGTCTTTTTCTTATGTATGCGATTAACCTTCTGTTCTTGACGTGCACCTTCCCGTCGATGCAGTAGACCAGCTATTTCTTCCAGTGTGCCTGGGTCCTTTGCCAACTCCAGGCAACTTTCCAAGAAGGCCTTTAGAGTGTTTGCCTTCCTCCGCGACTTCGTCAAATTGAACGTCGGTGGCATGTCGTAGATTTCTTCCTGAAGAGATAGCTGCCGCCTATTCCTCATTGCCTCATGTGCCTTCAAGAAGACGTCCCTTTCGTCTTCCACGTCAAAGGTGACCTGCTTCCACTGTGTTTGTGTTGGTCAAACATTGGTGTGTGACCTATTGCCTCCTGTCACCATTCCTCCTTGTATCACTATTACAACCATCGCATGGCTACTTCTAGCCTCCGTCGATATCATCTGCACGGTCGATAGTGCGTTCTGATTATTTTGGCTTTGGTTCTGGGGTGGAATCTTAGTCTACCATTTCGCAATGAGTTGAGGGCAGTCCTCTATGCTGTGATCTACAGCACTGCAATAACTGCACTGCGGCGTTGGGTTTGTACAATCCCTTTGGTAGTGCCCCTGATGTCTACAATTGTAATAGATGATCGGCCCTCTTGACCGTCCAGTAGCTCCTCCAGGTCCCATACCGGCGCCTCGGCCTCTGCGGAATCCTCCCCTAAAACCTCCGCGTGGTGGCCCATATGGTTGATACTACGGTTTCCTGTACTACTATTGCTGATACCGTGGCTGCCCATACTGTGGCTGGCCATACGGTGGTGGCAGATACTGCGGGTTCCCGTACTGTGGCTGCCCATATTGCCCCCGATCTTATTGTTGCGTTTGGTTGAGCTGTGGTTGTGGCTGGCTATACTGCTGTTGCTGCTGCACCGCTGGTTGCTCTTCTCCCTTCATAAAATATGTGTCAGTTGTCCGATATTGCAGTAGGTCATAGGCCTTGTAGTCCTTCTCATCATGGCCAACCGATCGACATAATTTGCAGTACAAGTTTGCTGGGTTTGACACCATCTTTTGCAGATATACACATTCCTCCGGTCGATGCCTTCTGGTCTGACAGATAGGACACCACGGCATGCCTCCTTGACGAGGGGGGTTTGGTGCTCCCGACTGTAAATACTCCCGAAACTCTGGGCAATTGTCTTTATGGTGTCCCTCAGCTTTGCACCTGGTGCACCATATGTCTCCGTGATTTTCCTTTCCCTTCTTAATATCCTCCAATTGAAGTGTTAGAGTGGCCAATTGTGCCTGAATTCTATCCCTTCCTATCCCTACTTCGTCGATTGGTGAAGCCTCCAGCTTCATCGCAATCTCTAATGCTTCCACCTGTGTCGTTACTTTTTGCTGCATCAGTGGTCCACGGATATGCGGTACCAATCCTGCGATGAACCACTCTTTGTGTTGCAGCTCATTTATCGAAAATCTCACTTTTGCTATCAACGTCTTGTACTGCTGATCGAATTCCCACACCGGCTCATTCAGGAATTGTTTAATCTCCTTGAGCTCAGTAACATACTGCGACTCATATTTTGGCTTTTTAAATTCATAAATCATCATCGTTCTGACCTGCGCCAACGTCTTAGCTAGTGTTCCTATCAGAACCCTTGTAAAATTCATGAACCAGTCTAACTCCCAGCCCCTAAGGGTCGTCGCTATCTGTCCCATTTTTATGGGTTGGTTCTGGACCTACTTCACAATCCAGACTCCTTCACATATGAACCAATATTGTTCGGAATCCTCGATCCCATTCCCCTGAAAAGTAGGCATATTCGCCCTGTGTGCCATCCTAACGTTGCTACTACTATTGTTTACTGAAGTGCTACTCTTACCGATGCACGTAGGGCAACTCTACGAGTAGTTTGTATTTCTTCCTATAAAATTTGGAGTAGTGCACGGGGTTGAAGGTATGTTGTGACTTACGATCTGTCCTTCTTCTACTTCTGGGGTAGCCTAGTCAACGTCTCTTTCGCAATAAGGTCGCTTCCTCCCTTGTGGTCCTGTTTCGCAGTCCTCCATTTCGGTCCTCTTAGGAGACTCTCTCTCAGTCCTCCTCTTCTTCTCAGGACGTCGGAATATTGCTCCACTCCTCAAGGTACCACAGTCTTCGTAAGCCTCCCTTAGATACTCGTCATCGGTTATGTCCATCTACCCCACATGTTTCTGTCAGATCCGCATTCACGCAATACCCTCAACCTCCGCACACTGATTTTTCTACTAATCAGAAGACATCCTCAATATTCCCTTTTTGCAGACAAGCATCTTAATCCACAGTTTTAACAATGACAAGAACCTTCCTCTCGGTCCCTTGAAGAATTTCCTCTTGGTGTCACTATACGACTTGATAGTGTCTACTGCGAACTCAGTTACGTATCCCTTGAGGATACTATCCACCCAAAAATCAATAGCTCGCGATACCTTGTTATCGACTTGCTTCAGCTGTCGGATCAACTCTGGGGTCCAACAATTAGGTTCAGTCTTCTGGTAGTGATTTTTTCGAAATGTCAACTACGCTAGCCACTCGTGCAGCAACACTGGGAATTCACAGAAGAATATCTCGTGGATATCTGAATAAATGTATTTCTGCAACCAACTAGTTGCTATCTGTTTAGGGTCTCACTTCTCGATTCCTGCGAATTCCTCCGCCTTCTTATCAAACCACTCTTGGATCTATGGTTTTGTCGGATGCCACAACATATCCTCTTATTTTCTTCCTCAAGGTCCTGGCAACGGAACCATTTGTTGACGCAGCAGCGTCTATCGACAGGGATTCACTTCGCACTGTCGTCAACAAACTACCAACCCAAAATCCCTTACACACCGACCCGAAAAGGTGTAACCCTTTCCAGCAACACTTGCGGAGCAAGTGCAGTCTCACCGGAGATGGATAAGGGGGTTGCAGGAACCAAATTTCCACAATGGAGTTGACGATATGCTTCCAACACACATTATCCTTATAGAAACCAGATATTATAACTTTCGTAGCATATTATCAATTCATCACTCACAGATTTCAACAGATAACAAGTATTCGAACAACATATTCAATCTACTTATCAACAGTAATCCTTAAGCCCATAGCATATTCGCATCAAAGATACTCTACATCATACTAAACTTGTAGCAAACATTCACATTCATCATCGCATAAAGATAGAAACAGAGATTGCACCATAATCGAACATCTTCATGCATTCATTAAACCCTATGGAATGAACCTCGCAAAAACAGTCAATACACCATGTCGCAGATACAAAATAGATCAAAAGATGGAATGAATTATCAAAAAAACTGGATGCCCTTAAGCTTACAATCCTACTCTATTTATATGCTTCTATTCGGTTACAAAACGGTCCACATGACCAATTCTAACTAATTTAACTATTCTTGCGCTTCCGCGAACTCTGCGAATGGTCCTTATTTCGCGGATTGACCCTTTCACAACTGTCGGCTTCCGCACTTCTTGTGGACTTATCCCGTGCCAACAGGTTGGACCCCAAATTTACCCTCTAATGCATGTCAGTAAGGCTCTGTAGAATGGCTACGTTGAGCTGGTGTTGTTCTTCCTAAGCCTTTATCATCCTCTCATTAAAACTTACCATAGTCTCAACCAAGTTTTGGGGAGTCACTTGCTCCCTTCTTCCAATAGATGTTGTTTCAGCATGCTCTTCCTACATGTTTTCCCCTAGCACATATTCTTCAAGCTCATAGGGATCCTGTGCGTCATTAACGGTCACCATTCTCACTTTCCTACACACGACCTTGCTGTACGATTCAACTATAACCTACTGCAATCACTATGCATTATATAAATGTTTATTAGACAGCATAGGTATGCATAGAACTTGAAACATCCATACAATTTGGAAATCATTCATTGAACAGTTAATAAATAAGAATTCTTTCAAGTTAAAACAATGCCATGGGCGCTTCTCTGCAGCCAATTTCTTCCACGGTTTTGCCCAAGCAGCCCTAGTGCTGTAACTGAAGCTCTGATACCACTTTGTAACGTTCCCTGACCTCCCTGGTGGCCTTCAGAGGCAAAGGGAGACCCTTCTATTTCTTTTTTTTTCTTCCAAATTCATCCATTTTTCACACAGCCACAATGGGCTTGGATCCGCAATCCACCATTCCGATCCGCAATTCACCTTTTCGAGTTCCACAGTCCGCATGTAGAACTCAGAAGTCGGATTGCCAAATCCAACTTTCCATCGAAATTGTGCTTCCGAATTCCGTAATCTGCATGCGGAAGTCGGAATTCGAAAGCCAAATTCATCCTTGACAATTGTCCGTCTGACTTTCGTAGTTCCGCAATCCGCATGCAGAACTCGGAAGTCGGGTTCCCCCATTGCGATCTCGAAAGTTACCTCCCACAATCCGCATTCTACATTCAGCATTGCGGATGTGGAAATGAGGATTCCAATAATCCAATTCCTGGGATATTTTACATCGCTCAATCCGCATTGCAGATGCGGAAATGATGAATTCCATACACCCCCATGGTTGGTCCCCGACCTCCACAATCCGCGATCCACATTGCGGATGCGGAAAGGTCCTTGCAGATGCGGAAGTGTCAGGACTAAAGACCCCTATTCCAGCAAGCTTCTAGAACAAACTTCCAATAGTCATAACTCCCTCATCCTTGGTCCAAATGGGACAAGGTTGGTACCGTTGGAAAGATATTAGAGAGGTCTATCCAATGGTGCAATCCGCACCCCATGTGAGCACTCCAACCATGCCAATTTTCCAACTAAATTTCTATTCATAACCCCACCTAAGTGTCTCTATCCTTCTGCCATGGATTCTACCTCATTCATGCCATGACTTCTCCCTTCACTTGACCCACAGAGGGGATATGAAAAACATCAAGGACTGTCCCCTCCCTTCTCCAATACTAGGTGAATTCAAGCCATCCCTTTTAAGGGTGAATACAATGCATAAACAACATATATAATGAAACTGAGCTAGTTACATATCACAGCCTGGAGGGTTGGAAACACATATCATTCTTGTAAATGCTAAAGCATTAAATAATGCATTCAACCTCATACCCAGGTTTGTACCTATCCTCCTAATGAGCAAGTTCATGAAATCATACATTCATTAGTCTAGGGCATGACAAGCATAACCATACATAAGGTGCATGAAACTAGGTCTAACCAATACATCTACCCCCTGCAAGATTTATAATGCATTAAACTCATGCAATTGAATGAAGTACTCCACATGAACTCAGGTTTATACACAGTCTATCTATTGATCCAATTCATACAACATTCATTCAACAACTTGAGCATCAACACATAAGCATAATACATGAAACATCACAGTTTATACCACAGAAACACTTATCTTTGAATTATTGAAGCTAGCCCAATCAACTGGCTAAGTGAGGACAACTTTCCACCCAACCTTAGGTCTCTGTCTAGCCTATACTCTTTCAGCTGAGAGACCACCCCCAAGATGGACTAGGTATCCACTAAGGAGGGCTAACTAGGCTCTCTAATGGTCAAGGTCCACTCCAATGCTAAGCCAACCTATATTTGGGTTTATCAAGCATACAAGTCAATAGGGAGGACGGTGCTAAGCCAGTGAGCTCAACCACAGAGCTATAGACATATCAACACTGAGCAGATATGGCACCCACATTATCTACCTCACCCAACACAAAGAAAGCCCTCTTCTCTGCTACACAGTCCCTCAAGGCCCCTTCCCTTCCAGTGCTATTCAGGGTGGGCATAGAAAGGTCCAACTGCTAGTTCTATGAGATTACAGCCTTCATTGGGTTTATCAAGCATTCCAACCCTAAATCTAACCTTATATCTATGTTAAATGAGTTGGGCTCTTCACAGGGTTATGGATTCGGCTCTATCCCGCAGCTCGACTCTCTGCACACCGATTCCAGTCTTCCCACGGCTTCCTCAGGCTGTTAATGCTCTGTGACTCATTTTAGGGTTTGCTTACAAGGAATTTATCAGCAGAGAATGCACTCACGCAAGGTTTCTATGGCATTCGGTTCTGCAATTTCGGCTCACACAGAAATCGTGTTTTTCCTTCTCTGTTTCACGGCTGGGCTCTGCATTTCATGATGAGTATGAAGTTCTGGTTCACCCTCGCGTAGCCAAACAGGATTCTCGTATTCCTAGGTGATCGAATGTCCAAGGGTGAATAGGAAGAACCCCCCTTTCGAATCTCAAGGTCATTTTAATCCCCCATCCCATTTTGCACCGACCTTCTTTCCCCACCTTCTGTAACTGAATTCCCTGTCAGTATGGGGAATCAAATCAGTTTCTCCTATACAAGTGGCAGCATGGTCTCCCATCCCATAACCCCCTCACCTCTCCCTAGTGGATACCATAGCCCCTTCTCATTAGTTGTCTCACTTAACCAGTTTTCTTGGTAATTCATTGCAATATTAAATATTTACATCAATTAGCATATCACAAGGCTTAGTAGCACATGAATAGTTCAAATGTCAAATACTTGCCTATGCAAACAAACCTTAAGCATCAACTAGTGGGCCTTGGACTTTAGCTCCACACTAGGGAAACACACATTGCATATGCACAATATTTACATTGAAGCCAATAAATACTAAGGCAAGGTAGGGGTATTACATCTTGTGCCTAGTCTTGAGTCATATTAGATAGGAGATTGGCTATGTTGAGTCTAAGGTACACCCTAAGAACTCGGACTTGGATTTTATAATGGAAATTTCATCCTCACTTGGAGGTAATTAACAAGAATGGTGGGAGTTCTTAAATTAAGAAAATATTAAGGCATTTATCTATTCAATTGGAAGGAATACACCAAGCAATTGAGTACCTGAGTATGCACATGGAGAAGCAAGAAAGAAAACAAGCTAAGCTAGAAGCACATCTTGTGAAGTAGAGGACCAAAAATGGAAAAATGGCAACTAAGTTTGAAGTACAATATAACATGATTTTGGGTTTTGCGAGAATTTTCCAATCCTTAGGAGGACTACCGCAAGCCTCTACTGATTCAATGAAAGAACAAGATGTAGATGAGGACACAATTCAATGGGCACAAGTAGCATCGACAGGAAACTAAAAAGAACTTAGGGATCTTGGTCTTGTTTGTGATGATGTGTCAATGGAAGAACCCACATTGGGCATGTGTTTGGCCATGATTAGCTGAGTTTATGTTATTTACATGTCTTTATTTCTAGGTTAGTGTGTCAGGCAATATAGCTACAAGTTAAATAGGGTTAAAATAATCTCTGCTTGTTTGTGGTATAAGCTAGGAATGTTGTATCCTCTATTTTATTTTAGCATGACATTTTGGTCTATTTTGAAGTATATATACTCTTGGTTATTTGGTTTTACAACAACTTTATATATATTTAAAAATCTTTGTGTGTGTGTGTGTGCGCGGGCGCAACTATGCATATTATATATTATAACATAGTTTAATTCTATGGTAGTATAATATGTATTATACAATACATTATAATGATTAGATAAACATTTTACGTAGCTTTTTAGTACATGGCATATAATGAGATTGTATAGTTAATATTTTTTAATATTTTTTAACCATGGGAATCGGTAACTGGTCGGGATTACTTGAGTGAGGCCCAAGTTCAAATCCAGTTAGCTACCACTATAACCTAAGAGTATATCTAATAACCCACAAGATAGGTATATCAATAACCCCTAACTTAGTAAGGATTGAGACGGCTTGAGGCACACCATCAAGGATCTTTATCCTAGGGGTTGTCTACTCTTCTAGCCTTATCAAAATGGGTCAATGTCTCATTGGGAATTTTAACCTAGATAAAGAGAGTGCGAAACTTACTTAACTATCAATTGAGCAATTAACCCTTCAACATAGTTAATAACAATAATAATTTACTTTAAAATCCTAGCTTAACCAAAAATTAAAAATTAAATTAATATATAAGATTTCACTATTTAATTTACAAAAATGTACATGCAATTACATGTGTCCATATTCAACTTATAACCTTCCAAGAAAAAACACATGTTTAATCGTGAAACTCACTCACCTCTCTCATATATCCTATGATATATCTTAAAATATGGTAAATTATATCATTTAATGATATAATATTAACATTATTTAATATCATCATAATATAGTACATATCCCATATAATTATGGGACTTTTTCATTTTTTAAATTGACTTTGGACACACTCATGGATTTTGCAACGTTCCAACAAATTGGATGAACCATCCTCTTTTATGTCCACCCTAGTGAATCCTTGTAGCATCAAAACACATAGAAGACGTAGAGTGGACGTTAAATGAGATGGCATGCTCGCATCCAAATGTCAATTCAATAATTATATAATTTTTTAGGTAAAAAGGTTGCCTAAATGGTGTAGAGTATAGGTGAGAGGATTGTGTGAACACAACTTAGGGTTTGGTTTTTGAGGTTGAGAGGTAAACCGTTCAATCATTTAATTTCTTTGACAAACAATTCCAAACAAAACAATAGTTCCGTGCATTTTTTGTTTTTTATAAAAAAATATTATGTTAAAATGTAAATGTCATGTTAGATGTTATGAACGGTACATTAAGTAAAACCTATACCAAGTATCTTGACCTCACAAAGGAAAACCCCTAAGATAGTAGATGAAAGCTTTGGGGAAGGTTATATTCAAAATCGTCGTTATCAGGTTTGGAATTTGACATATTACAGGGTGTATTTTTAATTTATAACATATTTTACAAGTATATTCAAATGTCAAACGTAGAATAGTAATATTATTACGTAGAATAATAATATTAATATTTATTAAAATTCAAAAATATAGATTTGATGTGGACATGTACAAAGATCATCAAATTTCATTTTACAAATTATATAGGTTTAGAAGTTTAAAAGCACATGTTTCTTTTTATGAGATTATATTTTCAAATTTGGAGGGTGTAGGGTATAGATACCTCTATAGACTTTAGTAGTTAAGTTGTTGCATGGAAGGGGTCTACCACAGGCTTAAGGATCCAACCCAATGTCAAAACCTTGTTTACTTCCTTAGTTGTGTGGCACTGCCCAAGCTCCAATCTCCAATGGCATGACCAACCCGACATGGACTTGCTAGTCTACGCCTCTCACCTTACTTGTGTGTATTCTTACTTAGTAAATAACAGAGTGCACATCACTAAGACAACCACAAGAGTATAATGGGCATCACCTAAAAGGGGTGCACCAAACTTTTTATTACAAGAGTGCCAATTTTACAAGTACACCAATGGAGGGCACCCAAAGCAGCCTCTCTCGGGAGTGCACCCAAAACATGGCAGCAAATCCAAAGAAACCCCAAAAATTCCATAATACATTTCTGAATCCCGACAATCTCTCCCTCGGCCGCACCCGTGGGTCCGCCTCCTGCGACTCCGGTCCCAGTCACCCATTACCCTATTAATGCACCCAAGTCATGCTAATCGGAGATGTGACAGATTGTGCCCATGAGTGCGCCCAGGTTGTGCTGCTATGGGATTGCGACAAACTGCGCTCAAGTCATGCTACTCTGGGTCTGCAACAGATTGCGCTCAAGTTGTGCTACTTTGGGTATGCGGAAAACTACACCCAAAAGTGCACCTAAGTCGTGCTACTATGGCTCTGCAACAGATTGTTCCTAGAAGTGCACTCAGAAGTGCACCCAAGTTATACTACTCTTGGATTCCCTTCGCCTTGCTCCCTTGCATTCACTTGGACTCTCTTGACTCTCCACTTGGGTTGTTTTGTTTCTCCACATGCCAAGCGCATACTTATATGATCCCAAATGTCACATCTCCTCTACTGTGCCCCCGTTCCACACTTGGTTAACCACTTTAGTACCACTTCTTTGTCAGGGCTCCCAAATTGTGTTACATGTCGAGTGTGCCCAGACAGTGTTGTGCACCCAATTCCACCTGCCAATGTTTCACCTGTGAGCTCCTGACCTGTGCTACCTCTTCTTAGTTGTCTTGTGATATCTTGGTGTGGGTGATCTACTACCACATGCCCCTCCCTTGAGTTCTCTTGTGTGCTCATGTCTACACATCGATTGTGATGTCAATCCCCTTCACCTGATGTGATGGTCTCTCCTCCCAATGTGCCTCATCTTCAGCATGGAAACCAAGCCCATTTTGTTATCATATGGAACCCCTTGTGTTGATGCACTCGTCTACATTTGTCCACCAAGTGATCTATTTGTCGGGCACACCTTTGGTGTGAGCTTCCAGAGTGGGTTCTCCAATCCATGCTAGCCATGTCCATCGGGTCACTTCGTCGAACATGCTACCTCCCGAAGTCCTCCCGTGAGTGTGAGAGTTTCCCAAGGCTCATGCCTAGCCAAGGGTATGACATACTCCCCCACTCCAAGTTGTTGTCATCGTCAGCAACATCTTCAAGAATGCGAGATGCTCTTGAAAACCTTCCACCGATGTTGTTTTGTGACTGCAACCAATTTTTCCAGAAAAGCCTCAAAATTGTCCAACCATCACACTTGTCCAACTTATTGTTGCTTCAGTACTTCACCAACCTTTTCATGCCTCTATTCGTTGTGCACTCTCATGTGCTGCATTGGTTGGGTAGCTAGTCCAAATATCGCACTCAAATCCACGAGAACGAAATTCCTCATGATGTCAAAGTTGTCTTTTCCATCTACACTTCAATCATCTATGCAACTGCGAAGAACCTACAATAATTAATTAATGAAAATACACGAGATAGCAAAAATAACAGAACTCAGAATCGCTTTATTGATCGCAGGCCACTTCGAGGGGGCAACCTCCTTTGAGCAAGCTCAATACAAATAACTTCACGGTACCTTCATTGGTCTCAACACAAACTTATATACTAAGTCTAGGCGCCAATACCATGAGTCAATACAAACCATGGGCCAATACAAACTATGGATCAACAATTACTATGGGACGACTTACAAAGCGTATGCGTCCAACAACAATAAGACAAACTATGGATCAACAAATACTACGGGACGACTTACAAATCATATGCGTCCAACAAAAATATCCTAACAAAGTAAATAGAAGGGTTGACATGGGTTCCTAACATCCCCTCTTCCTTAGAAAAAGATTTGTCCTCAAAGCTTTAGATGTGGAAATTGATGTAGAATCTGAAGGAGTGGTTCCCTTGTAGCATCCTCGGGTTGCATTCCAGTCCACTGACGCCTTGTGAGGTTCAAGGAGGGTTGTTTGGAAGGTTGTAGACGAAGAAGAACCATATCAGCTACATGAAAAGTGCGCTCAGAACGGTGTTGATCGGCTGCTTGTTTCAGTCGAATTCTTGCCATGTGAAGATTGTCCTGCAGAATGAGAAGAATTTGCTCGCGGTTTCGAAGAACCGAGTCAATTACCTGAACTGGGGAGATGCTAAGGGTGTATGGAAGAAGAATTGGCGGTGCCTATCCATAGACTGCTTCATATGGTGTCCTTTTAGATGTGGTATTGTACGACTTGAGCGCTTCTAGGAAATCCATAGAAATAGTTGTCCAAATCTGTGTAGGGATGGGCAAGGGTTCGAGCAATCCCAAAAGGAGTGTCGTTTCACCCTTGTTGACCTAACAAGTATCACAGTCAGCCACCATATGTTGAATTGTCATTTTCAGTCCCTGCCAAAAGAAGTTACATTGTTCTCGGTCATACATTTTGAGGAACCCAGAGTGCCCTCCTGATGAAGAAGCATGGAGTTCATAGAAGAGATAGTCCTGTTGAAGAGATTGCAACCAATTTGGAACAAGCAAAGAAATAGCTGTAAGAGAAACTGGGTCATCAAATGTGCGAGAAGGAGTATCTACCACCATATTGTCCTTACCCTTCTTGTAAGTGATCGCATAGGCATAACCCATGAGTTGTATAACCCATTTCAGGTATGTTGTGGAGGAGACCCATTGTTCCAGGAAATTTTCCAGACTCTGAGATCAGTCTTGATGCAGAAATAATTCCCTAATAGGTATGGCTGCCACTTCTGTACTGCATGCAAAATAGCCATCATTTCCTGTTGAGATGTAGATGCAGCTAAATTCTTACTAGAAAGGTCTCTTGAAGGCGACAAGCCCACTGGTTCAGCAAGGACACCTACATATCTATCCAAGGAAGTAGGGGAGACCGTTGATGGGTGCATCTGAATGGAATGGAGTTGAGCGATGACACCATGTGAATTCTTCTTAAGGATCTTTTCCAGGCGATGTGAATTGATGCAGAGAGACCCTTGTTGTAAGCCCTTAAATTTGTGTTATTTCCCATTGACTGAAAACTGCATCCAAAGTTCAGCAAAATCCCATAATATGGGGCCAAGTGTGCGTAACCATTGAATGCCCAAAACCACATCACATCTGCCTAGGGACAAGGAAAACATGTCAGAGCACAGGTTATAATCTTCTAGAGAGATACGCACATTGTGACACTTCCCCTTGCAAAGTAAGGTGCCCCCATTGGCAACCATGACTTCAAAGTTGGAGCAAGGATGGACAAAACAATCAGCATGTTTGGCGATCCGAGGGTCAATGAAGTTATGAGTGCTACCAGAATCTATGAGTATTGTAAGAGGAAGCTTCTTGAAGTAACCCCTGACCCTCATTGTTTAGGGGGTGGTGACGCCAGATAAAGCATGGAGAGATATCTCTGGTTGTTCATCCTGAAATTGGGGGTAAATAGGCGGCTCCTGAATGTCGACCAATCCATATCCAAGAGATAGAGCTTTTGTTGAACACATCTATGTCCCCAAGTGAATTTCTCATCACAATTATAACAAATCTCTTTTTCTCTGCGTGCCTACATCTCTATTTCAGACAAATGCTTGATAGGAGTTGGTCGAGGAGCTGGCGGGATGGGAGGTCGTTGAGAACCCATATTTCGAAAGGGAACAAAAGTGGGTTTGGAGTGTTGTTGGGCTGCAATCTTGTCTTCTGCTAACTTAGCCAACCCTAGGACTTCCATCATTGTGTTGGGACAGAACATTTTAACCTCTGACCGGATTTCATCCTTAAGACCACTGATAAAACAACTCCTATAGAATTCATCAGAAAATCCTTCTGTGTGATTGGATAGTTTCTCAAATTCTGTATGATACTCTCTCACAGTGCCACTTTGACAAAGTTTAGTGAGTGCTTCGATGAAGTCATCAAAAGCACTAGGACCAAATCATTGCAAAAGGAGCTGGCAAAAATTTGTCCATTTTGGCTCGTCATGAGCCTTGATGTACCAACGGTACCATTGAAGGGCTTCCTGTTCCAAATGAAAGGATGCAAGTAGAACTTTTTGGACATCAAAAGTATTATGCAGACTGAAATATTGTTCTACACGATAGATCCATCCAGTCGGATCAGTACCATTGAAGCAAGGAAATTCAAGCTTCAGACCACGGAAATTACTGGAAGAAGAGAACCCATTGGCTGCAGAAGATTCTTGTTGTCAGTTATTGTTCATGGCTGAATGCTGAAGATGGAGGCTAAGAAATTTTTCATCTAGATCTTGGAGATTGGTTTGGATGGCTGCAAGTGCTTCCTCCATGGTTTTTTCTCCTGCGCGGGTAACAACCATAACCAGGAGTTTTTTTTTTTTGGGGGGGGGGGAAGGGGAAATGGATAGAAAAACACAAACAAAAGCTTATTTAGTAAAGGGAAATTTGGATTTGGGAAAAACTCGGAGGGGTAATTGGGGTTTGATTAGGTTTTGGACATTTTTTATGGACAATGAAGCAAAAAATGGGGATTTCAGAAGCGGGGTGAAAGAATGAGAAAATTTGTCAAAGAGGGACAAAGAAGCAGAAATAGGGAATGAACACAGTGGCAAAATTTGGAGGCAAGTGGGTGAAAATTGAAGAAGTTATGGAAAACCATAAAAATAGACAAATGTCGGATTTCTAGCTTTGGGAAGTGCAATTTGGGATAGGGTCCTCGGAAATGAAATATGCATAATGGGATTGCAGGGGTGTCAGTGAAGTTTCAAGGAAAACAGAGTTAAAACAAGGGAGATATGGCGAAAAAACAAATTTTTTTTTCAGAATGATCTGAAACGGCTTTCGGAATGGATCAGAAACGATAAGATATGGAACGACTCAGAATGGATCGGAAATGGCTGGATCTGAAACAACTTTTAGGATGGATCTGAACCGGCTTTCAGAATGGATCTGCAATGGTGCAGAAGTGATCGGCAACAGATGGATTTGCAATGGCGCGGAAGTGATCGGCAACAGTTCAGCTGAAAATAGATATGGACCCCAGGTATGTTCGGCTTCCTATCAATTCAGGGAATTCACTCGGCCACCAATGCTGTCTGATGGCTTGCGTATTGGGGCAGTACCCCTCACTCCACGGCTCAAGTAAAACTAATAACCGCTTTGCCACAAACGACAGCTCTTGGTTTACCTCACGGGTGGAAACTAGTCAATCAGGTAGGGGTCATTGTCCTTTTCGCTTGCAGGTCCTCTCAATGGGACAACTACTTTGGGTTCCTGTGGTACTCCTCATAGTGAGTTTTAGGGCTTATGCCCGAGTACTTCCCACAGTTAAGCGGATAGGGATTATTCCCAGATCTGAAGTTGCAACAGATGCGAAAAAAAAATTTGGCAGAAATTTCACCCAGCAAGCCCAAGAAAGTGCTCTGATACCAGATGTGAAGAACCTGCAATAATTAATTAATGAAAATACACGAGATAGCAGAAATAACAAAACTCAGAATCGCTTTATTGATCGTAGACCACTTTGAGGGGGCAACCTCCTTTGAGCAAGCTCAATACAAATAACTTCACAGTACCTTCATTGGTCTCAACACAAACTTATATACTAAGTTTGGGCGCCAATACCATGGATCAATACCATGTGTCAATACAAACCATGGGCCAATACAAACCATGGGCCAATACAAACTATGGATCAACAATTACTACGGGATGACTTACAAAGCATATGCGTCCAACAACAATAAGACAAACTATGGATCAACAAATACCAGGGGACAACTTACAAAGCATATGCGTCCAACAACAATATACTAACAAAGCAAATAAAAGGGTTGACATGGGTTCCTAACAGCAACTTTGTTGAACGAAGGCAAGGTCATCGCCTCTCCCCTACTGTTGTCAAACTGGTTTTTGCATTCTGACAAATCTCAAAGGCACCACTTCATGGTCCCTTCTCATGCCTTCTGCATCCTTTGTCCAAGGTAGAAATACTCAACACCAAGCATCCAAAGAAGCATCCACCATTTGTCCAAGCATCACGACTTTCAAACATCTACTTTGGTACTTGAACCTCTTGCCATGTCTCCATACAACATCTTTAGTACTTGTTGCAATTTGCTGCCAACTTTCTAAGAGTGTACTTCCTCATGCATTTGATCTCTTCCCTTCACATTTTACATCGGTCTGCACAACTCTCCTCGTACAAGAAGGTAGGGTCGCCTTTCTTGTCTCAAACCATCACAAAGGAACTGTTGTCACCTCTCTCATTCGTTGCTTCCCCTCAACTTTGCTTCTGTGCCTCTTTTAGGTTATGTAATTCTTCAAGGTCAAACATGTCACTCTCATACCACCTATCAAGGGAGTGATAGTGGTGAAGAGTTCAGCAAAGTCTCTCTCAAGGTCTGCTAAGCTTCACAAAGTAGAAGTACACACAACATGTGTAACATTTTGTGTCTTACTCTTCCATTGTGCTACTACAATGCATCCGAGAGTCTCATTGGGTTGAGCGCCTTCTGCACTCCTAGGTCCCAACACTAACATGTGTAAAGTGGATCGCACGCTGGTGTGTAGCCTTGTTTCATGTCTCTGCAATCTAGTTGGAGCAAGTTTACCTTGCGCCCAATCCCCTTTGCCTCCAACACAACAATCTCATTGTACTCAATAGTAAGGAGTCATTTCCCTCCTTCAACCATTAAGCCATCATTGCAATCTAAGACGTCCACAAGCTTCAATGTAGAGAGATGGTAGTCTAGTCCTCATGACCTACTACTCTCAGTAACTTGTCCAAAGTTTTCCTAGCATTATGAGAAAGCCAAAGAGTTCCATGCCTTTTGCAAGATGTATCTACACCACTACTCGGCTACATCCTCAACCAATCGGTCGATCTTGTCAATCATCCCCAAAGGAAGTCTCAACCACATCCTGAGTCCCATACCAAAGGTAGATGAGCATCTCCCAGATTGACATGTTCGCCACTCTCTAAGTTCCCATACACCTAGATGGACTCATCAACCAATTCTTCTTTCCAATCTGACCTTCCATGGTGTGATGCACCGTTCTTGTCAAATCTTTGTTGCCTTCATCACATCACTAGGAACTGAACTACCTTGCTCCACCCAAGCAAGTGTTCTCTGCTTTGGAATTGTTATTGTTGTTTGCTCTAATGAGAGCTTCACACCTCTTTCTTAAGCTTGTCAAGTCACCTCCTACAACTCAACACTTTCTCATGTATGACCACTATCCTACCCAATGGACAATGACTTCCTCAAACAACCTCCATGCAAGAAGAGGATGGCCAACAAACTCAGCTACCATCGCAAGTTTTGCCCTTTTTCCAAACCAAGTTGTATCTTCTTCATGCGATACTTCTCTGTGTCGAGCACCTTCACTAGTGCCCAAGGCTCCACTACTTGCCCCTAGGCAGTGAGCCAACCTTGGATTTTAACAATGACAAGGGGATGGCAGGTGGCTTCCAAGGCCACCTCCATCAAATATTGCAAAGCCTCCACCCAAATCTTCCACAAGACTCATTATCGCATGCTTCAATTCCTTCACGAACTCATCCAACCAATATTATGTTGATGCTACAATTTTTGCATCTTCAATTCTGAAAGCTTCCATCAACAACATCCAAATCTTCACTTGGTGGTTAGGCCATTCTTGAGCCCAAGCTTTGGCTTGCACACTAGTCACATGGTCTAGGAACTCTTTGCATATCTCCTCAACCTAGTGTGCCTATCTCATGGCTACAACCTTCACTTTAGACTGCAATAAATCTTCCAAAGAGCTCTTTTCCACGGTTGGTCCCAACTGCAATGTCATGTCTTCTTCAACCTCTCTTGCTTTCTTAAGTGATTCCTCCTTTGGTAGCTTCCAAGCTTCTAATAGATTCAGATCCCAAGTCATTCTTTGCTAGTGCTTCTATTATGCCCTGCGTTCATGCTCTTGGAAATCACGTTTCCATTGTTCCAAACTTGTTGTCACAACTTCAAGTCCCATCTTCTGTGACTTGCCTCCTCCTTGATCCATCGAGATCTCTTCAAACCATCAAAAAATCCAACTTATTGCAGGTGAAACTCCTTGACTACCTGCTACACCAAGTTTGTTTCATTATCTCTCGGGCGCACCTCTATTATGTGTTGGCTGCTTCTCTGATGAAGCATGCAATGTGCCAGGTGCTTCCTTGTCGAAGCGCACAATGTGCTAGGCATTCCTTTGTGAAGCGCACAGTGTCTTGGGTGCACTATGTTTCGGTCTCAATGTGTTTCAGGTGAACCTCGACGTGCTATGTCCTGGGCACACTTCTCCCAGTCACTTCTTGAAATGCTACGTTTCGAGCGCACCTTCTGAAACCTTCTTCTTCTTGTGTATTAAGTCCCGGTCACACCCTTTCTTGGGTGCTTCCCAGTGTATTGTGTCCCAGTTGCACTTCATGTGCACCTCCCAAAGTACTGTGTCCCAAGAACACTTCCTGTGATGCATCCTAGGCGCACTTCACCACTTTGTTTTCAAATCTGCTCTGATACCATCTTTTCTTCAAAAGATGTGCTCTAATACCATCTGCCATGGGCTTAATGATCCAACCCAATGTTGAAGCCTTATTTCCTTCCTTAGCAATGTGACGCTACCCAACCTCCACCCTCTGGTGGCGTGACCAACCTGACGTGGGCTTGCTAAACTACGCCTCTCACTTTACTTATGTATATTTTTACTTAGTTTATACATGTTATAATAGAGTGCACATCACTAAGACAACCACAAGAATAACACAAGAGTATAATGGGCGTCACCTCAAATAGGTGAGCCAAACCTTTTATTACAAGAGTGCTAATTTTACAAGTACAATGGTGGAGGGCACCCAAAGCATCCTCTCTTGGGAGTACACCCAAAACACGACAACAACTCCTTACAAAGAAACCCCATAAATTCCAGGACACACTTCTAATACCCGATAGTCACTCCCCCTATCGCACACGCAGGTACGCCTCCTGTAACTCCTATCCCGGTCACCTCTTACCTTGCCAACGTACCAAAGTCATGCTACTCAGAGCTACGACAGACTATGCCCAAGTTGTACTACTCTAAGATTATGGCAAACTGCACCCAAAAGTGCACCTAAGTCGTGCTACTCTAAGTCTGTAGTAGACTTCATCCAGAAGTGCGTCGAAGTCGTGCTACTATAAATTTGCAACAAACTATACCCAAAAATATGCCCAAATCATGCTACTCTAAATTTACAGCAAACCTAGAATACAATGCTATGAAAGTTTACAATATTAATATTTAACATTTATAATTATATCAATTCAATTTTAATTATACTAAATTTAACACATTCATAAAACATTTAAACTACATAAAATGCTAGATTATTATTATAAAAATCCACTATTATTATAAAGATCCACTATTACTAGATTATTATTATCTCTTAGATTATTATTATAAAGATCCACTATTACTAGATTATTATTATCTCCTATGTGGAAAAATGAATTATGTCTAACTCGTAACCCAAGTGGAAAAGACAATTCTAGCCAACGTGTCTTAATTGCTAACTTGGTTCAATTTTTATGATGAGGTAAGAATGTATGTGATTAGGGAAAAAAAACATGTTATGTCCAACTTGGCCCAAGTGGAAAAGACAATTCCTTCTTCGTGTCTTAATTGATAACTAGGTTCATTTTTCATTATGTGTGGGAAAAATGCTATATATAGGCGTTGTTAAAATTGGGTTCTAACTCTCCAAAACACTTTGGTTGACCATTTTTCCTTTGAAAAGAAGTTTAAGGGCTGAAGTCATTTGATCATTGATGTGTACATTTCTAAGAATTGTCTCGAACATTTAAAAATAACAACTGATGAATTTTTATCTGTTTATTCTATTTATTTATTTTAGTTTTGATCCATAAATAAGTAATATAGGTGTTATATTTATATATAGATATTTAAAAAGAGAAAATAATGAGTTTTTCTCTTTAGATTACATTTTGAAATGAGATAAAGTTTTATTTCGATTTATTATTGTTTTTAAATTTAAAATTTTAATGTTTTTTTTAAATGTGTTAAAATTCATAAAACTTTAGTTTTATGGTTAAAATTTCTATCAATAAGGTGAAATTATAACTTATAAAAACAAATCTCTTCAAATTTAGAAAGAGTTTTGAAGAATAAGGTGAAATTATTACTTAAAAAAAAATTCTCTTCAATTTTAAAAAGAATTTTGAAGAAAAGATAATTAAGTTTGTCCATTTATTAACTTACTTCTTTATATACATATTGGAGTTGTCTAAAAAATCGGCGATTTGGCCCAAATGGTGGTTTTTCACCGAAATTCGACGTTTTTTATTTTGCAAAATCTGAATTTTAATGTGTTTTAATGGTGATTTTGATGGTAGGAACGGATTCAACACCATCAAAAAAAACCTCGAGGCACCCAAAATTTCAAAGTTTGAGAGTTGTAACCAAGATTTATAAAACTTTATGTCGAATTTTTTCAAAATAGTGTCAGGAAAATCAATTTTTTTATTTGAAATCATAGAACTTTTAGACTACACATATACATATTTACAAGATGATAATAATAATATAATAATATAATTTTAAAGTCACCCCCTAGCCAAATACAAAAAAGATATATGAGATCCATGTGTCTTGGCAATGAACTCCTTTTGCATAACAATTTCACTATGTAATTTACAAATGTGTACACACCCTAACCTTTTTAGTTTTGAATCTATGATCTCTAATGAGGAATTGCATGTTCTTAATTGTTACACTCGTTCAAATTGTACTAAAGCTCACATAGGATAATAAAGTCTACATTATATTTGTTATTTTTTAAGAGAATAAATCAATAAATCACTCACGAGAAGTAGAGTTAATAATATAATGGAATGTTGGAAACCATGAACTTGGGTCTAAACTATATATAATCTCATTTTCTCTACATCAAGGGGTAGTTGCTTTACTCTCAACCATCTACTTCTTGCTAACATCATTTTTTCTTCCAACTTTGCTATACCTCTCACTAGATCTTTTTCAAATGTTGATTTTTCAACCTCTAATATGCAAATTTGACCTCTCCTTCATTTGCAAGTATGCTACAGAATGTAGGATGAGGACTTAGTTCAGTATGTTGTACAATGTATAAGAAAGTCTTTCTTGGTTTCTATCTCTCCATTTTTACATATTTAACATAACTTTCCTCCCACAACTTCATGGGATGTGGGAGGAAAGCCTTTCTCCAACCTCTTCAAGGAAGATGCAAATGCATTAATGGCACAACTGGTAAGATTGACTACCCTTTTTCCTTCATTTTTTAACGATGATCAACAAGCATTTCTCATGGAAGAGGTGACTCTTAGGGAGATGAAGGTTGTTGTACTCTCATTGCAACATGACAAGAGACTTGGCCCTAATGGATGGCCAATGGAATTCTTCTCTGGATTTATGGATCTCTTTGAACTAGACCTTCTCTCCGTGGTAGAGGAATCTAGGAGGAACGACATGATTCTGACCACTTTTAACAGTACTTTCCTAGCCCTAATTCCAAAGTCTAACAGGGCCTCATCCTTGGAGGACTTTAGACCCATCTCCTTATGTAATTGCATCTACAAACTGATTGCAAAGATTATTTCAAGGAGAATCAAAGGCATTTTTTCCTCCTCAATATCACAAGAACAATTTGCTTTTCTAGAAGGTAGACAAATCCATGATTTAATTGGAACTGCTCAGGAGGTTATGCACACAACTAAATTGAGGAATATGCCATTAACAATTTTAAAATTCAAAAATATAGATTTGATGTGGACATGTACAAAGATCATCAAATTTCATTTTACCAATTATATATATAAGTCTAGAAGTTCAAAAGAACGTGTTTCCTCTTATGAGGTCACATTTTCAAATTTGGAGGGGGGTAGGGTATAGACACCTCCACATACTTTAGCAGTTAAATTGTTGCGTGAAAGGGGTATGTCACGGGCTGCCACGGGCTTAAGGATCCAACCCGATGTTGAAGCCTTGTTTCCTTCCTTAGTCATGCGTCACTGCCCAAGCTCCACTATCTGGTGGCATGACCAACCCGATGTGGGCTTGCTAGTCTACACCTCTCACCTTACTTATGTGTATTCTTACTTAGTTTATACATGTTATAACATAGTGCACATCACTAAGACAACCACAAGAATAATACAAGAGTATAATGGGCGTCACCTAAAAGGGATGTGCCAAACCTTTTATTACAAGAGTGCCAATTTTACAAGTACAACAATGGAGGGTGCCCAAAGCAACCTCTTTCGGGAGTGCACCCAAATCATGGCAGCAAATCCTTGTAAAGAAACCCTAGAAATTCCAGAACATACTCTGAACTCCTGGCAATCTCTCCCCCAGTTGCAACTGCAAGTCCGCCTCTTGTGACTCATGTCCCGATCATCCATTACCTTGTCAATGCACGCAAGTCGTGCTAATCAAAGCTGAAGTGTGCCCAGGTCATTCTACTATGGGATTGCGACAAACTGCGCCCAAGTCATGCTACTATGGGTATGCAATAGACTGCACCCATGCTATGCTACTTTGGGTCTGTAGCAAACTGCACCCAGAAGTGCATCCAAGTCGTGCTAATATGGGTCTGTAACAAACTGCACCCATAAGTGTGCCCAAGTTGTACTATTCCTGGACTCCCTACGCCTTGCTCCCTTGCACTCGCTTGGACTCTCTTGACTCTCCACTTGAGTTGTTTTGTTTTTCCACATGACAAGCTCATACTTATATGCACCTAGCTCTACCAAGTGTCACATATCCTCTATCATTCCCTTGTTCCACACTTGGTTGACCACTTCAATACCACTTCCTTATCGGGGTTCCCAAGTTGTGTTACTTGCTGAGTGTGCCTAAACCGTGTTGTGCACCCAGGTCCACCTATCGATGTTGCACTCACGAGCTCATGAACTATGCTACCTATTCTCGGTCATCTTATGATGTCTTCATGTGGGTGCTCTACCACCACATGCCCCTCTCTTGAATTCTCATGTGTGCTCATGTCCACACATCGGTCGTGTCTTCGAGCCTCTTCGCCTCACGTGATGGTCTCTCCTCCCGATGCACCACATATTCGGCATGGATGCCAATCCCATCTTGTTATCATTCGGAACCCCTCGTGCCAATGCGCCCATCTACACTCGTCCACCAAGTGGTCTATGTGTTGGGAACACCTTCGGTACAGGACTCTAAAGCGAGATCTTCAATCCATGCCAGCAATGTCCATTAGGTCACTTTGTCGAACATGTTGCCTCCCAAATTCCTCTTATGAGTGTGAGACTTTCCCAAGGATCCTTCATAGCCAAGGGTATGGCATCCTCCCCCACTCCAAGTTGTTGTCACCCTCAGCAACATCTTAAGGAATGCCTGCTACTCTTAAAAAAATTCTACCAATGTTTTTGTTTCCATTTGCAGTTGTAACTGATTTTTCCAAAGAAGTCTCAAAATTGTCTAGCCATCACACATGTCCAACCTACTGTTGCTTCAGTACTTCACTAACCTTGTCATGCCTCTATTCATTGTGCACTCTCATGTGTTGCACCAGTTGGGTAGATAGTCCAACTGCTGTGCTCAAATACATGAGAATTAACTTCCTCATGATGTCAAATTTGTCTTTTCCATCTGCACTTCATTCATCTATGCAACTCTATCGAACCAAGGAAAGGTCATCACCTCTACCCTACTATTGCCAAACTTCCTTCTACACTGTTAAATCTCAAAGGCACCACTTCATGGTACCTTATCATGCCTTTCTCATCATTTGTCCAAGGTACCAATACTCAATACCAAGCTTCCAAATAAGCATCCACCATCTGTCCAAGCATCACAGCTTTCAGACATCTGCTCTGGTACTTGATCCTCTTGCCATGTCTCCATACACCATCTCTAGTACTTGTTGCAATTTACTAACCAACTTTCCAAGAATGTACTTCCTCATGCATCTGATCCCTTCCCTTCTCATTTTCCATCGGTTTGCACAACTCTCCTCATAGAAGAAGGTATGGTTGTCTTTCTTGTCTCAAACCATCACAAAGGGATTGTTGTCACCTTGGTCATTCAATGATTCCTCTCGACTTGATTTCGTGCCTCTTCTAGGCTCCGCAATTCTTCAAGGTCCAACACGTCAATCTCATGCCACCTATCAAGGGAGTGATAGTGGTGAACAGGTTACCAAACTCTCTCTCAATATCTACCAAACTTCACAAAGTAGAAGTGCACACAACCCGTGTAACGTTCTGTGTCTTACTTCTCCACTATGCTACTGTAACGCATCTGAGAGTCTCATTGGTTTGAGCGCCTTTTGCACTCCTAGGTCCCAACACTAACATGTGTAAAGTGGATTGCATGTTGGTGTGTAGCCCTGTTGCCTATCTCTGCATTCTGGTTGGAACAAGTTTTCCTTGCACCCAATCCCTTTTTCCTCCAACACAACAATCTCAATGTCCTCAATAGTAAGGAGTCATTTCCCTCCTTCAACCATCAAGCCATCATCGCAATCTAATATCTCCATAAGCCTCAATGTGGAGAAGTGGTAGTCTAGTCCTCATGACCTACTTCCCTCAATAATCTATCCAAAGTCTGCCTAGCATGATGAGAAAGCCAAAGAGTTCCATGTATTTTGCAAGACGTGTCTACACCACTACTCTGCTACATCCTCAACCAATCAGATCATCTTTTCAATCATCCCCAAAGGAAGTCACAACCACATCCTAAGTCCCATACCAAAGGTAGGTGAGTATCTCCCATATTGACTTGTTCGCCACTCTCTAAGTTCCCATACACCTAGATGGGCTCATCAACCGATTCTTCTTTCCAATCTGACCTTCCATGTTGTGATGCACCCTTCTTCATGGTTGAATCTTTGCTACCTCCATCACATCACTAGGAATTGAACTACCTTGCTCCACCCAAGCAAGTGTTCTCTGCTTTGGAATTGTTACTTTTGTTTGCACCAAGGAGAGCTTCACACCTGTTTCTTAAGCTTGTCAAGTCACTTCTTAGGACTCAACACTTTTTCATGTTTTCCCATTGTCCTACCCAATGGACAGTGACTTCCTCAAGCAACCTCCATGCAAGAAGAGGATGGCCAACAAACTTGTCTTCCATTGCAAGTTTCGCCCTTTCGCCAAACCAAGTTGTCTCTTCTTTATGCAATACTTCTTTGTGTTGAGCACCTTCACTATTGCCCAAGGCTCCATTGACTACCCTTAGGCAGCGATCCATCCTTGGATTTTAATAGTGACAAGGGGATGGTAGGTGGATTCCAAGGCCACGTCCATCAATTATTACAAATCCTCCACCCGAATCTTTCATAGGTCTCACCATCTCATGCTTTAATTCCTTCACAAATTTGTCCAACCAATATTATGCCCATGCTGCGATTTTTGCATCTTCACTTCCAGGAGCTTCCATCAACAACATCCAAGTCTTCACTTGGTGGTTAGATCATTCTTGAGCCCAAACTTCAGCTTGCACACTAGTCGCATGGTATGGGAACTCTTTGTGGATCTCCTCAATCCAGTGTGCATGTCTCATGGCTACAACCCTTTCTTTAGACTTCAATAAGTCTTCTCAAGAGCTCTTTTCCATGGTTGGTCCCGACTACAATGTCATGTCTTCTTTGACGTCACTTACTTTCTCAAGGGATTCCTCCTTTGGTAACTTCCAAGCATCCAACAGATTTAGAGCCCAAGTCCTTCTTTGCAAGTGCTTCTATTATGCCCTGCGTTCATTCTCTTGGAACAACTAGTGGAACTCACATTTCCATTCTTCCATACATGATGTCGCAGCTTGAATTCCCATCTTCCACGACTTGTCTCCTCCTTGATCCATCAATATCTCTTCAAACCATCAGAAACTCCAACTTCTTGCAGGTGAAACTGCTTGACTTCCTACTACACCATGTTTGTTTCACATGTACCAGGCGCACCTCTGATATGTGCTAGGAACTTCTCTTCCAAAGCACGCAGTGTGTTGAATGCTTTCCTACCAAAGTGCACATTGTGTTGGGAATTCCTATGCTGAAGTGCACAGTGTCCTAAACGCACCGTGTTTTGTGCTTGTCGTGTTTCAAGTGCCCCTCAACGTGCTATGTCTTGGGCGCACCTTCCGAAAACTTATTCTTTTGGTGTATTAAGTCTTAGTCGCACTATTTCTTGGGTGCTTCTTGATGTAATATGTCTTGGGTGCACTTCCTATGCACCTCCCAAAGTACTGTGTCCCAGGCACACTTCCTGTGATGTGTCTTGGGCACACTTCACCTCTTTGCTTTCAAATATGCTATGATACCATCTTTTCTTCAAAAAATGCACTTTGATACCACTTTTCTTCAAAAGATGCGCTATGATACCATATGTCATGGGCTCAAGGATCCAGCCCGATGCCGAAGCCTTGTTTCCTTCCTTAGCTGTGCGACACTTCCCAAGCTCCACTCTCTGGTGGCGTGACTAACCCGACATGGGCTTGCTAAACTATGCCTCTCACTTTACTTATGTGTATCCTTACTTAGTTTATACATGTTATAACAACATGCACATCACTAAGAAAACCACAAGAATAACACAAGAGTATAATGGGCGCCACCTCAAATGGATGTGCCAAACCTTTTATTACAAGAGTGCCAGTTTTACAAGTACAACAATGGAGGGCACCCAAAGCACCTCTCTTGGGAGTGCGCCCAAAACACGACAACAACTCCTTATAAAGAAACCCCATAAATTTCAAGACACACTTTTGACTCCCAGCGGTCTCTCCCCCTATGGCACCCGAGGGTACACCTCCTGTGACTCATATCCCAGTCACCCGTTACACCATCAATGCACCCAATTCATACAATGCAGAGTTGCGGTAGATTGCACCCAGGTTTCCCTACTCTAGGACTACGACATACTACACCCAAGTCATGCTGCTCTGGGTCTGCAGTAGACTGCACCCAGAAGTGTGCCCAAGTCATGCTACTACGAGTCTGCGACAGAATGTGCCTAGAAGTGCGCCCAAATTGTGCTACTATGAACTTACGACAAACCCAAAGTACAATGCTACAAAATTATACAATGTTAACATCTAACGTCTGTAATTCTATCAGTTCAATTTTATTATACTAAATTTAACACATTCAAAAAAACATTTAAACTACATAAAATGTATGTTTTTTTTTCACATGTGGTTCACAAACCTCCCAGTAGGGTTGCTACGTCCATAGTAAGAAATCATAAGGGGGCCACCCGAAGGGGCCGCACCTCGTTCGCTCTGATTATGGAGCTAATCCGATGAGGACATCAAGTGAGGCCCTTATATAGCAATGTATAGCCACTCGAGGATTTGGCCCCGAAACCTTCTGCTCACAACTTACAACACTCAACTACTTGAACTAGCCCATTGGGAAAGATAAAATGTATGTTATCCATTAGATTATTATTATAAAGATCCACTATTACTAGATTATTATTATCTCTTATAGGGAAAAACGAATTATGTCTAACTAGTGACCCAAGTGGAAAAGACAATTCTAGCCTACGTGTCTTAATTGTTAACTAGGTTCAATTTTTTTTAAATGATGGTTCACCATTTGTTAGAGGGTTACATCCATCAGAACAGGGTCAATACCTGATATTCCGGAGAATCAAGGTATTTTGAATTAAAATCATTCAGCTTCAAGGAGCAAGTGTCACCAAGCTAGATTTGAACTCGAGTGGAGAGGATAACAATATTCCTCCCAACCACACGATCTACACTCAATTGACAACTAGGTTCAATTTTTATGATGAGGTCTAGTATGTATGTGATCTCTTTATATTAGAAAAAAAAATCCATATTATGTCCAATTTGTGGCCCAAGTGGAAAAGACAATTCTAGCCTACGTGTCTTAATTGCTAACTAGGTTCAATTTTATGATGAGGTCTAGTATGTATGTGATCTCTTTTATATTAGAACAAAAGCCATATTATGTCCAACTTGTGGCCCGAGTGGAAAAGACAATTCCTTCTTTGTGTCTTAATTGATAACTAGGTTCATTTTTCATGATGTGTTTTCTACCTCGATTGCATTTATGACTATGATATCCCACCAAAAAGGGAAAAATGCTATATAGGCGTTGTTAAAATGGGTTCTAACACTCCAAAACACGTTGGTTGACCATTTTTTCTTTGAAAATAAGTTTAAGATCGCATTTATGACGATGATATCCCACCAAAAAGGGGAAAATGCTATATAGGCGTTGTTAAAATGGGTTCTAACACTCCAAAACACTTTGTTTGACCATATTTTCTTTGAAAATAAGTTTAAGGGATGAATTCATTTGATCATTGATGTACATTTCTAAGACACGTCTCGAACATTTTAAAATAATAATGAATTTTTATGTGTTTATTTTATTTATTTTAGTTTTGATGTATAAATAAGTAATATAGATGTTAAAATAGTAATGTAGATGTTATATCTATATAAATATTTCAAAAAAATTTAATAAATTTATTTTTTTGAGATGACATTTTTGGGAGATAAATTTTAAATTTGATTTTTTTTAAATTCGACAATTTAAATTTTAATAAAATGTATTAAAATTCATAAAAATAAAGTTTTATGGTCAAAGTTTCTAACAATAAAATGAAATTATAATGTTTAAAAAAATTCCTATCAAATTTGGAAAGAATTTTGAGGAAAAGATAGTTAAGTTTGTCCACTTATTAACTTATTTTTATATATAAATTATTTACAAGATGATGATAATAATAATAATAATAATAAAAAGAAGAAGAGCTTGGTAAGTTAGCTAAGTTGTTGAATGTTGTGAATTGCAAATAGGAGGTCACAAGCTCATTGCCTATGTGAATATTGTGGTCCTCAATGATGTCCTCGAAATGAGGGGAAGTATTTCCATGATTCATTCAATAATAATAATAACAATAATAATCTAATTTTAAAGTCGCCACCTAGCCAAACACCAAATTGATATTTGAGATCCCCTTGTCTCAACAATGGACTCCCTTTGCATAATACTTTAACTATGTAATTTACAAATGTGTACGCACCTTGACACTTTTGATTTGAAATCTATGATCTCTAATGAGGAATCACATGTTCTTTATTGTTACACTCATTCAACTTGTACTAAAGATTACATAGGATAATAAAGTCTACATTATATATGTTATTTTTTAAGAGAATAAATCAATAAATCACTCATGAGAAGTAGAGTTAATAATATAATGGAATGCCGGAAACCATGAACTTGGGTCTAAATTATATCTAATCTCATTTTCTCTACATGAAGGGATAGTCGCTTTACTCTCAACCATCTACTTCTTGCTAACATCATTTTTTCTTCCAACTTTGCTATAGCTCTCACTAAATCCTTGTCAAATGTTGATTTTCAACCTCTAATATGCAAATTTGACCTCTCCTTCATTTGCAAGTATGTTACACAATGTAGTATGACGTATTATTTGAGTATGCTACACAATGTAGTATGATGTATTAGTTGAGTATGCTACACAATGTAGGATGAAGAATTAGTTAAGTATGCTTCACAATGTACGAGAAAGTCTTTCTCGGTTTCTATCTCTCCATTTTTACATATTTAACATAACCTTTCCTTCCACAACTTCATGGGATGTGGGGGGAAAGTCTTTCTCCAACCTCTTCAAGGAAGATGCAAATGCATCAGTGGCACAAATGGTAAGATTGATTGCCCTTTTTCCTTCATTTATTAACGATGATCAACAAGCATTTCTCATGGAAGAGGTGACTCTTGGGGAGACGAAGGTTGTTGTACTCTCTTTGCAACATGACTAGAGCCCTGGTCCTGATCCATGCCCTGATGGATGGCCAGTGGAATTCTTCTCTCGCTTTATGGGTCTATTTGAACTAGACCTTCTCTCCATGGTAGAGGAATCTAGGAGGAACGACATGATTCTAGCCGCTTTTCGCATTACTTTCCTAGCCCTGATTCGAAATTCTGACAGAGCCTCATCCTTGGAGGACTTTAGACCCATCTCCTTATGTAATTGCATCTACAAACTGATTGCAAAGATTATTGCCAGGAGAATCAAAGGCATTATGTCCTCCTCGGTATCACAAGCACAATTTCCTTTTTTAGAAGGTAGACATATCCATGATGCAATTGGAACTGCTCAAGAGGTTATGCACACAACTAAATTAAGGAATATGCCATCAACAATTCTAAAAGTGGACCTCTCCAAGGCCTATGATCATGTCAATAGGTTGTTTCTCAAGTTAGTACTGCTACAGGTGGGCTTCCCACTTCACTTCGTAAACTGGATTTTCTCGTGTGTTCAATCAGTGACTTTTGTAGTGTTAATAAATGGATCAACTTCATAATTTTTTAGACTTGGCAGGGGTTTAAGATAGGGTTGCCCCCTGGCACCCCTCATTTTTGTTTTGGTGATGGAGAGCTTGAGTAGACTTTTCTATCAAGCAAAAGATAGTGGTGAGTTCAGGGGGTTAAGGATTAGTGGGGAGACTTAGATCACCCATCTTCTCTTTTGACATTCTTATTTTCTTAGATGGATCTACAAGGGAGATCTCCAAGCTCAAAGCTATTCTTGAGAGTTTTGCAAAGTCCGTTGGTATGTCTATCAATGTCAAGAAGTCCTCACTCTCTCTGATGAACCTTGGTTAGGAGTCTACAAATTGGATCTGAACTCAATTGGACTTTCCATAGGTGGATATTCAGAATGGACTGAAGTACTTGGGATTTATATTAAAGCCAAATGATTACTCGAACAAAGACTTGGCTTGATTTGTGGGAAAAATCGAGTCTATGATTCAACTTTGGTGCAATAAATGGATTTCACGGGGAGGAAGATTGATTATGATTAAGACAGTCTTCAAAGCAACACTAGTTTACTAGGTTTCATTGGCTCATCTCCCCTCTCGAATTTTGGAACATGTTAGGAGAATGTGTTATATCTTTTTGTGCTAAATCTTTATGAGAAGCCCTACCATTGGATTGCTGGGACCAAGTTATCTCTCCCAAAGGAACTGGGAGGGTGGGGCTTGAAGCATCCACATTTCTTTGCTAAAGCCATGACAACTAAGGGGATTTAGAGGATCCTAAAGGGTGAAGGCATTTGGGTGGAAGTTATGTATCAAAAATACATACAACCTCTTTTTATTAAAGAGTGGTTCAGGACCAAAAATAACTTCCACTAGGAATGAATCTATAGTATGGAAAGCTTTAATCCTAGCCTTTGATTTTATTGGGGAATGGCTTGTCTAGAGCATGGGAAACATGAACAAGGTCAGGCTGGGCTTGGACCCATGGATAGGAAGTGAGGGGATACACATATTACCCCAAGCAATGGTGGAAGACCTCGGAGATCAAGGGTTTGTTATGCTGGGCCAAATAGGGGATGCCATTAATACCACTCCTTTCAGACAAGCATGGTTTACAAGTTGTTGTTTTTGGATTCGAGGGAAATGAAAAGATTCTATGGGATTCCTATATCAATAAGCTACGGTCTAGCCATATAATCCTAACTAACAGGGATGATGATTTAATTTGGATAAAAAATTCTGAAGGAGGGGGATACACTCCAAATCTGGGCTACAAAGTCACTAGGGAGGATGAAGATCTACTTGATCCTCCATGGTGGATTCCAATGATTTGGAATCTAAAATTTCCTTTAAAAACAAAGCTATTTTTATGGCTGGCCCTCATGGATAAAGTTCTTGTATGGGAGACTATCATGAAGAAATTTTGGGTGGGTCCAGGAAGATGCCTTATGTGCAAGGATTCCAATGAGAACATAGACCATTTGTTCATCACTTGCTCTTACTTCAAGAAAATGTGGGATTATGCTGCCATGGTGGTGAATGCACACATAACTTTGGTTGGTCAGAATCTAACCAGGGTCGTTCAGAGCTGGGTAAGCAACAGGTCTTATAAAAAGATTATAACCTTACAACCATATTCATTTGGGGTGCCTAGATAGCTATAAATAGAGTTATTTTTTATGAGGTTGACATACCCCCTGCTATCATTGCAACAAAGAGTATATCCATTTTCTATCATTTTCCATAGGAAGAATCCATCCCCAAAGTTAGAAGGATTGAAGTGGGAATTATAGATAAAAGTTGTTGTTGGTCTTTCTTGATGGTGCTGCCCAAGGCACACTTGCCATGGGTGGAGTGGTGGCATTATTTTTGTTATGGAAGACCAGTGGTACAAATTTGCTACTGGGGTGGGACCCTGTACAAACAACATATCATAGATACTTGCTCTCAAGCTGTTATTGAGGCTTGCATTGTCAAAAGGAGTTCTTACACTTCAGGTCTTTGGTGACTCAAAGTTGGTGATCGTTTGGATGAGGATGAAAAGACCCCCAAAAAACATTTCGCTGAAGCCTCTTTTTGAGGAATTGATCCTCATAACAAATATTTTTCAAGAGATTACTTTTCAACACATTTATAGGGAAAGAAATATGTTGGTAGACCAACTATCCAAGGATGGTTTGATGCTGAGGGAAGGCACTTGGAAAAGGTGGGAGATGGAAAATGACAACTTATTGGAGCTAGATCCTAGTCCTATAGTAGGATAAATATACAAGTTTATAATTTTGTTTTATGTTTTCAACTGGTTTCCGCAATAAGCCAAAAATAATATCTTACGCAATTGTGCATAGGTATGTCTGGCAACTGAGTATTTTTTTCTCTCAGCGGATCATAAACTATGTTTTGACCATAACAATGGGAGGCGGTCACCTATGGCCATGTATATGTCTTATACTTTTTGAATGACCTTCGAGGTCCATGAACAATGTAGTTTATGTTATTTTAAAGACAAACTATGATTTTTTTTCGAGGAAAAAAAAACTTCATGGGATGTTCTTATTGTCTCGATTAACATCCCAATCCATTACTTGTTTTTCACATGAAGTGACCTTGAAAAGCATGTATACTAATTTTCTCAACATTACATAGTAACTAGTTTTGATATTGACCCTATTGCTTGTGCAAGATATTCATATAAATGAAAAAGACAATTTTTTTAGATCTAGACCCTAGTTAGCATGCTAGCTATGGACAAAAGATTGACATAAATGAAAAATGAAAAGGACAATTTTTTTAAGGCTTGGACCTTAGTTGGCATGTTAAATATAGGATATAACATCTTCCTTCGTAAGGATGTATTCATCCTTATTGGTAAGTATGTAATCATCCTTATTTTTGTTATTGGTTATTGTAACGAGGATTGAAATCTTTATTTTTAATATTGTAATTAGATATAATTTTTTTTTTTGAAATTATGGAAATTTTGTTGAAAATTATAATTCCAGTGGATAAGAATTTTGACCATAAATTTTTATTCTAATTTTTTAAAATTCATTTCGTAAATATTAAAAAAAATCAAATCTACTGTATTTTAAAAAAAATACTAATTAAAAATAATAAAAATTGTATTCCTCTATTTTTTACTTTACTCCTTATAATAATGTTTCAACATTGTCTCTACCTTTACTTTACTCCTTATAATAATGTCTCTATATTGTGACTAAGTTGAATATATACTATTAAACATTAAAAAATTTGAACGGTTCACTTTTTACTTCACTCCATGTAATAATGTCATGTGGTGTGACTAACTTGAATATTGACCATTAAACCTAATAAAATATTTAAATGACCATTCTGAAGAGTGTGCCTTTTGTAGATAGCTTGAATATTTACTATTATCATTAGGCCATAGATTCAAAGGATAGTTGCCCATTTCATCAAGTATTTTAATAGTGTTATGGATGAGAATTGACCTTTAAAGATGTGTTTGGTGATTTTGTCCACACTCAATAATTATTATTTTTTAAAGTATGAATTAACTTTTTTAGGCATGAGATTCAAATGATAATTAATCCTATTATGATAACAAATCTAACATTGACATTGACATGTGTGTAGTGATTTTGTTTACTTTGTAATTAGATCACTAATCCATGTTTAGGTTAACCTTCATAATATATCATTATTGAAAACATGCGTCCACTTTATTATTTGACCATCTAACTATTTTTGCTTAACTTCCATGAAAATCATTATTAAAACAATTAAGTTTTAATATAAAAAATAATTCATATAGAGGGGTCCAAGATAGTACATACCCTAACATATAATCCGATAACATGCAATTAAATGTTGGGATCATGGTGCCTCTTTTCTTTGACTATGGTGGAGTAACGGTTGTAATGTGGTTAGAAATATTCAAAAAATATTAATTATTCTTGGCATGGTCTTTTATGCGTGATCGAGTGGTTTAGTACGAATCTCCGTGCATGAATTGGGGGCAGGTTTAACAAAAATCAGAAATAAAAGCGCCGAATACTTCGTTTACTTATTAATTAATTATTAATAAAAAACAACCAGAACCATGTAAAGTTTGGAGGGGCCGAAGATGGGCGTTGAAAGGCGTGGGGGTTAAAAACTATTAAACGGAAAGTTATTATCGGAAATAACTATCGTGTAAAGAGAGGTAAAGGGTGGGTTTTACTTATTAACTGTCGGCTGTTGGAGGAAAGGTAATGGAGATTTTGGCCAGAGTTGCAGGGAGGGCCATGTGGAGAGTAGCAAGTCCGCCAAATTTGGTAGCTCTCCAAGAGAAGCCACATGAATAGGACGGCGCTGACAATAAGACACTTAATTATACGCTGTAAATTCAGATAGAAACGTATCTACTCTGGCAGATTGCGTGCATCACGCGCATGATGCTAAGGGCAGAGGGAGATGGAGGGATTGTGTGTATGTCGAGGATCATTATTTTTTAATTTTTTATTATTTTAATTCTAGATGGTCGTCCCCTCCATTCGCCACCTTAATTAAGAAGTTAAGTCGCTCACACTTTCTTTATACACGTAGAGTTTGGTCAGAAGCAACGAAATCGCTACAATTGTGGCGCAAATTTCCCGTCCTTTAGCAGTTTGGATTGTTCTACTCGAAAAATATTGATAGCTGATTGATATATACACATTCACACACAACACACCAACTGCCTGATTGATTTGATTTGACGATATATATATATATATTATATGTGTATATGCTTGCCATTATCTAAATCACTTGATTTAAGCAACGCATTCGCATTTCCTACCAAACGCTTCGTCCTTCCAACTGCCCATATCCTCCTCCTTCTTCCAGCGTTATATTCTGTCTTTTCTCCGGTGTCTATTATTAATCAGCCCTCGGCCCTTGAGCAATTTTCTGTTGTGGGATTACATCGAGTTTTTACAGAGAACACCGTGAATTGAATTATTGTTTGAAGCAATGGCAGTTCAGGCACAGCATCCTTCGAATGTATTCATAGCAGATTCTCGCAACAGGTTAGAATGAATTGATGGATGCCTTTTTAAATTTTCTGGATCGAAGCTTGGCCATCATTCATTCGTGGTGTTGTTAAAGATTAAACTAAACATCTGTTCTGGTTTTTCTTCTTTTGTTTTCTGTAGGGTGAGAGCGAGTCCTCCTGTGGTGCGAGATAACAACCGAAACTACGTGACTCCTGGATCAGGAATACCCATCTCATTATCAGAAGCGTTTCAGCTTCAGCCCAGTATGAACGCTGCTGCTGCTGCTAATCTGTTTCCTCTTTACAATTCCGGTAAGAAAATTTAAATTTCTCCTCTATTTCTTTCTAATCAATTCTCAATCTTATGTTAATGTCTTGGATTCAAGCATAGTTATCTGATTTGGGTATGTTTTGATACAGTGGCGGGATTGAATTTTGGGCAACAGCAGGTCCTGAATGGTACAGTATTCAGCGACCCAGAAAGCGAACTCACCTGCAATATCTCAGGTTCCCGAAAGAGACCAAGGGAAGAAGAAATCTTATTAACACAACAACAGAGGCAGCAGATTTCGCAACATCTCACGTTAATGAATATGAACAACATGAATATGAATATGGGCATGAACATGAACATGAATATGAGCATGAGCATGCCAGAGTTTCAGCAGCAGAAGAACAACAATATAAATATGACAACAACAACAACAGTCCTCCCTGTATCGTTGCCCCAGCAATCTATGGGTTTGGTTTCTACAGGTCTTCAGCTCGCATATGATGATAGTAGTAGATTGAATCAAACATCTACTTCCACAAGTGCCCGGAATGCAAATGCAAATGCCTCGGCCTCTTCTTCTTCTACTCTGTTATCTCTTTTGGGTGATGACTTGACTGTCCAGATGCAACAACAACTCGAGGAGATTGATCAGCTCATCAACATACATGTAATAATTCTCTTCCACCTTCTCAAATTCATGTTTCTGCCTAACTGGTCTTTGGAAATCTTTTTTTGAATTCAAAATCTAGCCAAATTTTCTTTCTTAGTCATGAAATTTCCTGAATCAGGATTGTTCTTATTTTGGTTTTAATCATTTGTTGTTCTTGATTACAGAATGAAAAAGTTCGAATAGCACTGGAAGAGAAGCGGCAGAGACATTCCAGAGCTCTGGTTGCCACAGTTGAAGAAGGAATCATGAGAAGGATCAAGGCAAAAGAAGCTGAACTGGACAAACTGAATAGAAGGAATCTAGAATTGGAAGAGCGCGTCAAACAGTTGAGTGTGGAGAACCAGATTTGGCAGAATGTGGCGAAGAACAACGAGAGCATTGCAAATACATTGAAAACCAATCTGGAACAGGTTTTGGCTCAAACCAGGGAACAAAGTATGAGAGAAGGGCGTGGTGACAGCGAGGCAGAAGATGCACAGTCATGCTGCCATGATGGTGTGGATGCAGAGGATGCACATACCAGGACCCTCAGAGAAAACAGAGAGCTTATGGAACAGAGAACTTGCAGAGTGTGCAGAACCAACATGTCTTGCATTCTTTTGCTTCCCTGCAGACATCTTTGCCTGTGCAAGGATTGTGAGAGCAGGCTAGAAAAATGCCCACTTTGTAAATCGGCCAAGAATGCAAGTGTACAGGTCTACATGTCTTGAAGTTTCTGATCAGACTTCATCCTTCTCCATCTAGAACAAGAGATGACATGATATTCGTTTAGTTCAATAGAAATTGTACATGGAAAAATTCATTGTAGGCTGAGTTTTGTTCAAAACTTGATGTATGAGATTTTGATTTTGCAATTTCCAGGCCTTGGATCTGTTGTTATTACATTCAAATTAGCCATGGATGTGGATTTTGTGACTGTTTTGCCTTGATTTTAGATTTCTCTTCTAATTTGCCTACCATCAGGGCTTTGTATTTTACAAGCTTTTGGAATTTAATCATGTAGAAGCCCTGCAATCTGATTTTGAAATGATTCAAGGATTTAATGGAGATAAAGAACATCTACTTGCCACCGTTAAAATTACAGGGAAGTAATAGTTACAGTTACACAAGAATCATGATACAGTGTTTTGATTATGTGGCCTTTAGATGAAACTCTGTGATTGCTTTAATTATTGCTTTACCTCTGAAACCTATTTTCTTTATTTGGGTATTGCTCTGCCATTGTTCTGAAGAACTTTTAAGGACTGATCATTTCAAGGAACTACCATGTCAGTACAGAAAAGCATCATTAAAACCATGAGCGTTTTGTAAAGGTATATGGGTTAAACCCTGTAGGATGGGATGAGGATTTTGAATATAGATTTCTTATATATAATTACGACTCAATATATACAATTAACAAAAAAAATCACATCGTTATATCCATTACCAAAACAAAAATATGAAATTTTATTATTATTATAAAGTAATTTGAAATTTTATTATTACTATAAATTACTTTTCATTATTCAAAGATCTATCATCTCTGTAGGCTTACTATTTAAAACCACTTGTTAGTGGAGCTCCCGATATGCAAAAGGTCTTTGGAAAAAATAATCGGTTACTTCACCTAATCTTGATATAATTTAATTGAATATAATACTGGTGCCAAACTGAATGATTGATCCTTGAGCAAAAGGATATTAAGGATTTGGCAAATAAAAAGCAAATTCCACCCTTAGATTTCTTAAACTTAATTTCTATATTGTAGGTTATGAGCAGCATTGCTCACATTATATCTTGGTTGATACTAAGGCCTTATGTTGTTATTATTTTATGAACGGTTTTAGTTAACAAGTTTGAGAATGTTGAGTATTTATTTAAAGTGGTTATATTTAAGAGGAGTTTTTGTTTTGGTTTTTATTTAAATTAATTAATTTAATGATAAAATTAATTTTTAAGTTTATTTTAGACAAAAACAAAGGTGTGGAACTCTTATTCTATAGAGTACTAAGCTTGGTAAGAGGGGAGGCATTTTGGAAAATTTAATATATGTGTAAATTGAGAATTGGTAAGAGGGAAGGCATTTTGGAAAATTTAATATATTTTTAAATCGAGATTTAGAAAAACATTTGAGATAATATTAAAATGATAAAATTATATTGAAAAAGAAATATAAATTAAATTCCAAAAAAAAAATTTAAAGATATATAATTAAAAAAATAAGAATAATACATTAAAAAGAAAATAAAATTTGATAAAAAATATGATAAGTTTTCTTGAAGATAATATTATATTTATAAATTTTATATTTTTAATTTTAGTAAATGCAAATTTGCTTTTGACAATGAATTTAGGATTTCAAAGTGGGAGCTTTCGACAATGGATTAAGTGGGAATATTTTTTAATAAAACAAATATGAGAATGGCTTGAAATGAAGATAGAATCATATCTTGAAATGAAGATGTAATCATTTTTTATATGAAAATAAGTATAATGTTCACATATATATATATATTATTGATATATATTTTTTTTTAATATATAAAATGATTATAAATCAAAATCAATGTTTAAGGTGAGTTAGTAAAAATAATTTGAAACTATAAATATTTAGGACTAGATTTAATTAAGAAGCTAAAGTGGGATGCATGTGAGGAAAAGACTTCTTCTCGTAAAGCATGGATGTACAACACAAAGTAAGGAATGGGTACTTTTGACATTAAGTATAAGATCCAAGGATTTGAAGCTAGAATATATCCAATAGAAAATTGATTATGTATCTCCATGGGGCCATCATGATTTTAATGAAAAATAATCAAGATAAGTTAGAAAGGAGTGAATACATGTGTAGAAGAGAAATGGAGAAAACAAGCCAAAAGAAAATAATACTACATAGACAACTTCAACAAATAGGGAGCGATTAAAGTGCAAAACCATTTGAAGCTTGACATCCAGTGGCTTGAAAAACATGGAATATAACAATTGAGAACCAAACACTCTAGGTTGTGATGTGGAACTTGGAAGGAGAAGATGAGGACAATACAATAAGTCATGGGAAGAAAGGTTGTGTAAAATGTGGAGCTAGAAAATGGACATACATTGTACAACATACTTGCAAATTAGGAAGAGGTTATATTTGTATATTAAAGTTTGGGAATCAATATTTCAATTAAATTCAATAAAAGGTACACGGGTTCATTGAGATAATGATGCAAGCAAGAAGTAGAGGAATAAGCTAAGTGAGGTTTAGATTTGTTAAAAATTCATAATCTAGTTGCTCTAATGAAATTGGATGCTAAAGAACCCACCTATAATCACAATTTGTGAAATTACATGTTTTCATTATCAAAATTGTGATTTTTCACTTCCATATTCCATCAAACTATTGGATGGTGGACAATCTTTGCTACATGATTAGATGATTGTAAAAATAGATGGTTGGGAGTAGAGGCAACAGGTTAACTCTTGATGCACAACTAAGGAGGACAAATCTAGTTCACTAAATATAATTCAACAAGCATATAGATAGAACCAATTTCTTGAAGTGTATTTTTTTATTTTTCATTTGTTTTAATTTTTAATTTCTAAAAGAACATATAAAATTTTTAATTTTTTCAATTACTTCTCATTTGGTTTTAATTTATTTTATTTTATAAACCTTTCCTAAACTTTTGATGTAATTACACAAGTAATCCTCATCCTTGATTTTTTTTATTAACATTAAAAAATAAACAAAATCTAAACAAAACTAGTAAATTGTGTAATAAAAGAATTCTATAAAATGTGTTAAAAACTCATCGATATCAATAATGTAACCATTAACTTCACTTATCAAAATTATTTTATAAAATTTAAAAGAATTGTTAAACCAAACCAAATATAAACATAACGATTAAATCGAGTAAAACCATTTTAATAAAATCTATCCCTATCGTTTTTCATACCTGTTAAAAACCCATTCTCTATGTGGGAAATATTCTCGAATTGGTAGTGATAAATATGGATTCATCATAGTTGGCCACTAATGGGAATGGGATCGATGGAAAACTTTATTTCAAATTCATTGACTTATCTACTATGAAAGGACCAAGAGTGGAACACAAGGTCCGTATAAACTAGTTCCCTATGGGGCCCGCATATATCATGCATAATTGACTCGCGTATTTAATGTGAGTGGCATTTAAGTCAAGTTCACATTAGAAATACATTTATATTTGTGCACTTTTAATTCGCTTAAATGATTTATCTTCAACTAATTTGTATTACGCAACAATAAGAATTTAGAAAACGCAAAAAGCTATTATTATTAATTAGTGACCGTATCCGATGGGAAGCGTTCTTGTTCCGATAAGGGAAAAGGAAAATAATTAATGGAGACGTTACAGGGGTGGGGCGCTGTGCGCGTAAGCCGTGTGGTCAGATGGAGGGCGCCGTCTCCCACAACCACCGCTGACCATAATGATGCTTCGCCACGTTGTGAGAAATAATGGCGAAGGATATGTTATGTTATGAAAAACAAATGAAAGGGGCAAAGAAATCAAAAGAAAGAGAATATATTTATATTTTTAGTCATAATGCTGTCAATCATTACACACCAGACACCCTAAAGAGGGCATCTGCATTATGGGCGTTTAGGTTGACAGTGGCAGCAGTGGCAGTGCAGAGCGCCGAGTCTGTTTTGGACACACTCAGACTCCAGAGTCCAGACCTATACAAATGAGGGAGAGGCGTGCGTACGGTTGCGCTTTGCTTTGCAATGTCTGATGCGTGGAATCAAGAAATCAAGATCACGCTAATTGGATGGGCGGGCCCAACGACTTTAACCAAAGCAAAAACAAGAACGAAAGCAAGCGACGGAAACTAGGCAGGCCGGCAGGCAGGCATGCAGGGGCAGGCTAGGCAAGGCAACTGATCGTTACAATTTTTTTTTCTTAATTTCTTGGTTTGGTGGGGTCATCCATTGGTACCGACTTAATAGTGGGGTCCAGCTTTCCTAGAAAAGTGTCCAAACAGCCTTTTTCAATCCAAAAATGCCCGTAGCCTTTTCTGCTTCGGCTTTATCTTTACAGGAGGCCCACACGCCTTATCTAACCCCTACGCCACGACAGACTGTGCATCTGGAAGGAAGCCAGCAACAACAACTCCTCAGCTGTTATTGCTACTGTTGTAATTCAATAACTGGCTGACTGACTGACCAGAGAAAAAATAGCATAACTCCAACTCTGGCCATATAATTAAAAGCACATGTACCAACACGGGTGTGTTTTTTTATTTTTTATTTTCACCGAGATAATTAGTGGTAACACGAAAGTCCCAGGAGGAGGGAATAGGGACTTTGAAGCAGCGGTTCAAACGGCGCCTTCAACGGGCGTGTGTGGGGGGATTCGGGATGGGCAGTGGGGAGTTAAAAGTTAAGAATATGTGTACATACAAATGAACATAATTCGTCCGTACTGGCATCGGGTTTTCCGAGTCAAATCACGGACGTCTACCTCGGGCCTTAACAGGTGGAGGGGACACTAGACTGGCGAGAGTATCTTGTACTGAAAAGGTACGCTTAATGCGACGCCTTTCGATGCACGAGAAATGTTGGCTGTTGGCGAGTACAGACGACGGATTCCCCATAAAGAGAGGCGTCGGCTACTGGGGTCAATTCATTAAAATTTTGACTGGAAATGGCGTGAACGATGGGGCCACAGAGCAGGGCCCCAGCCAGGCTAGGCCCAGAAACCTGTCATATGTCGCTTAATATATGCATGTCATAATAGTTATGATTTAATAAGCAAAAACTGGCATATATATATATATATATGATAATTCTGGTTAGTTTCTGTCAGGCTGGGCGCTGTATCCGTCGTGCGGTACAAATTGAGATGCAAGGAAAGTTAAGGAGATTCCTTGTCAGTCGTAAAAAGAATAATAGACTCCGCGGTGAATGGGATTGTACGAGGGACAATACATACATATGGGTATTAGTAATTTAGGCTAGTACATAATAATAATAATATATTTGTTTTTCATTTTTCCATGGACTTATGGTCCACGTGTACAGATGATTGCGACTCTTGCGGGTCCCAGCTCGATTCTTTCCACGGCGGTCAATTGTGGAGGTTCCTGTCAGAAGTCACGGATGGGAGGATTCGGCATACCACGTGCGAATCAGATGTTACATCTGAAACAGAGCGGTGTGGGTCCCAGGTGTCAGCAACAGCAGCCGTGGTGGTCGAGAGTCGAGGGGTTCGCTTATGGCCGGCGCATTTCATATTGTTGCCTATCAGCTTTTGTTAAAAATCTTTTTCTCGAAATCTTCCCGCCACGTCGGCCGGATTCTCTGGCGAAGTGAAAGATGCCCATGCGAGAGATGTTATGTCCCTGTCCCGTCTGGTCTGCCTACGTGGACTGCGACAGGTAAGCGAATGGCGATTATGGGGGTAGTGGAGCGGTGCCACCTGATGAGCATGCATCATTTGAAGAGATTCCAATTCCAATACTGAGCCTGCATGCATGCATGTGGTGAATAGTCAGAGGTGTCCCCACTCCGCTCCAACCAACTAACTGGTGGTGCTCCTAAGTCCTGTTCTTCTTGTCGTTGTTATTGGTCCAACAACTTTTAATGCCATCTCGGGAATCGAATGCCTGCCTGCCTCTCTGTCCCACCATGCAGATAACTCCGCCAGTCTTTTCTGCCCATCCGACGGTGCCTCTTCTTTCTCAGACGTCGCCACCCGTTAGATGTGCCTCTGCATCACTTTATAGGTGGTGGACGTGGTCGCCAAAAATCTCCAGAGCCGTAGATTGCACGCCCGACGTGTGAAGACCAACGCCCTCCCACCCGGGCCTGACCCTGACCCGGCCGGGCCTCCCTCGTTCATAAAGATAATGCGGTGATTTGTACCATGTTTTTGTCACCACTCAACGGTCAACTTATGAACAACACCACAAACAACAGAAAACCATGAAAGCAGCTTTTGAATTGTTCAAAGAATTTTAACATAGTGAAAGTCCAAGTCCATGGACAAAGCATGAGTGCCAAAGAAAATTAAATGAATGGTGGCACGATTGTCCAAAGATACTCCACCACCCGATGGAGGAGAAAGCATTTTCTTTATTAGTTTTATTGCTTGGAATTCAATTCATTGAGCAAGTATCGTCACATCCACGTTGATGTAGTTGGAATATATATAATATATATATCCCTAGTGACCACCTCCACCTTCTTGTTTGTCATGTGGTGTGGAATCCATCCAACTCCCCTCCTCATAATAGACAATCCCCCCATGACGACAACGATCATATCAAGAATACCGATCGACAAATAATACAATCTCTCGATTTGAGGGTTTGTCATCGCATTGAAGTTGAAAAGCCCATCTTCCATCCACTCCATAGATTTTTTTTTTACATCGTGATTATACGGGATACCTAGTAAATGTCATAATGTAAGGAATTATGATAGTTAGAGTGGCCAAGTGGTTCTCTAATTTGTTAGGTTCGATGAACTTTGGTATTTTCAATTTGCATAGAGATCGTATGGGTATTGTTTTATTTTATAAATCAATTTTGTCTTGAAAGGTTGAGTTCCATTTTTCAATGTGTAAATTAGACTTTTTCCTAATAATATGTAATTAGTGCCATTATGTTGAATAGTACATTGAAAAGTATTGTTATGTTTATATTTCCTCATTTCACACATGTCGTTAGTATTTTCTCATGACTTCTTGGGATGTGTTTTTTCTATTTCAATTTTTTTACAAAGAAAAAACTAGTTATTCATAATCGAATCAAAGTATATATACTTTTTCTAGAAATTTGACATTTTTAATCTCATTTTACAAAAACACACTCTTCATCTATAAAATGACATTTAACAAGTATTTCCAGATTTTACAAACTGAAACTTGTGTCTCCTTGATCTGTCTAATAACACTAATAATCTGCATCAGAATGGACTACTACCAAATAAAAAAGTATTTGACACCTATTCCATACTGTATGACTTCTGAGGAGAATCAACCTAATAGGACATGTTGCCTTTCTATTTCATATTTCCACCGGTGGTGTGAGTTGGTTCTTAGTAGTATTATTATAATTATAGTTGTAAAATTTAAAATATGATTTTTGTTAAGTTCAAATAACTTTTATATCTTGATTTATTAACCAACCTTACTCTCCCTCTTACTAATTATGAGGAACATTAAATCTAAGTTTCCAATATGCAAATTGGAATTGACCTCTCCCTATCTATGAGTATGTTTAACAATAGGGGAGAGTGTTGCTTTCTTTCTAGTTTTCCATTTTTATATATTTACATTGTCTTTTGCTCACTACTTCTATGTTTAACAATAGGGGAGAGTGTTGCTTTCTTTCTAGTTTTCCATTTTTATATATTTACATAGTCTTTCACTCACTACTCCTTGGGTTGTGTCCATCTTCTTATTCACACGTGAGTTGGTTCTTAGTTGTCTTATTATCTATCTTCTCACACCATGGGTTGTTGATTGTCAAGTATTATTTTTTAATCTTCTCTAGTTTGTTCAAGTAATAATGTTGTTTTATTTGGGCATGGTTTTTTCACTTTCCTTCCCCATTATCGTGTTTCAACAAAGAATATCTCATAAGGTGTGTTGTGGTTATTTAAAGTAACTTACATTTGTTCTATCATTTTTTAATCTTCTCTAGTTTTCACACCATGGGTTGTTGATTGTCAAGTATTATTTTTAAATCTTCTCTAGTTTGTTCAAGTAATAATGTTGTTTTATTTGGGCATATTTTTTTCACTCTCCTTCCCCATTATCATGTTTCAACAAAGAATTCTCATAAGGTGTGTTGTGGTTATTTAAAGTAACTTACATTTGTCCTGTCATTAAATTGTCATTGTCATACTATGAGGGACATTCCTATATTGTTAAAATAACCCAAGATTTGCATGTGGCCTCATTAATGCCATTCATGTCATGTTTTTTTTACTTTTAACAACCTATTGTTACATGTTACTAGCAATTAAAAGAAAAGCTCAATATTTTATTATCCCAAACCTTTAATGTCCTTCATCTATTTTGTAGTATGAAGAATACTTTCTTTTCCACCCTCCTTCCAATGTTTTCTTCAAACATATATTACATTTTTACTTCTCATTCAAATCTAATTTTAATATATATAATTTTTTCATTATCTTTAATAATTATTTTCAATACGAATCCACTATCTTAATTGTGGATATATTCATATTCATCCCATCTATAAAAAATACTCTAAAACTTCTGAATAATCGTATAAATCATAAGTAATATTATCACATCAAACACATAACAAATTTTTTATAATAATTTCCAATATGTACATCCCCTACACCTTTCCCATTTATTCATTATTGTGAGTTATATATAAAAACCGGAAAATATAGAAAAGTGAAACAACCATGTTTTACCTTGACTCACTTGGAAAAGCTCTCCACAGCTCGAATTTTAAACTTTACCTGCACATGTAACCAATGATCACTACCCTCTAATCATTCAGGACCCATGCTTTTCTCTTCATTATTTACTTATTATTCAAAAGTCACCCTACCCCACCCCCATTCTCTTACAAAATTCCATCTGCAGCGTGGCCTCAAAAGCAGGAGACATCATCTTCGAAGGATGCTTTGGTCACAACATCACCAGTTAAAGATGGATTATTTGGATTATATTCTCAAATTAAAGACGAAAATATTGATCTCCAGAAGACCCTGTTCCCAAAGAAATATCTCGAGATAGGACACCAGTCCAAGATGTTGTCTGCATTAGATTTGAGGCAGGGGACCTTGAAGATGGCAATTTTGGAAGCACTTGTGCTCGGAGGAAAGAAAGCACCTTCAAATTTCAAGACCACTCAGGTCACAATCAAATTAGATGCATTTCCTTTAAGACATGTCATGGAGCTTCACCGACAAACAAGTGAAGGAGTATACAAAGATGTAATGAAGTACAGTATGAGTACTAACAAGTTACACGATGTAGTCCAAAGACTAGAAAAGCAATTAAAAAACGAGAAATCGTCGAAAAAAACCAAATAGTTGAAGATAGATGACCTAGAGCATTAGATTACCAAATTGGTTCAAGATCCTAGTGATGCAACTCCGGTTCAAGTCATGTTAAAGGAAAAGGATAAGGAGATTTCAAGTCTGAAGAAAAAACTCAACATTCCCACGGTTGAGCATTCTCAAACAATTGAAGTTTTGGCGATACAGTCCAAGCTAGACAAGGCTCTAGCTGATGGCCAGACACTCAAGGAAAAAATCATTACTGTGGAAAGCGAGTTGAATGAGATCAAGAAGTAGAATCAAGATACCCTGCTTCAAAAGGCCGCAACTTTACAAGCCACCTCTTCAGCAGACCCTAATGACAAGCTTGCACAGACAGTCACATAAATCAGTCTTAAAGATGCCCAACTGAATCATGCACATAATAAATTAAATCTCAAATGTGATGAGCTAAGTAATATCAATGAAGAGTTAGCTAAAAGAAACTTGGTCATCTCTGAGCTGCAGTAGTCTAAGGAAGATCTACGAAAAAACATTCAAGATTTAACAAGAAAGTTGACAAGTAAGCCTTAATTAAAAAATGCAAAGTTTGTAATTTGGGAACAAATAGCAGCATTGATAATAGCACAATGGAGCCATTTTGTCATATCCCAAGAAGAGTGGGAAATTGTTGAGGCAGCTGCTCAAGATTCTTGTTCAATTCTGAACAACGTGAACAAAAAGAAAGATGTAGCAAAGGCTGTAATTGATTTCTTAAATGAAAAAACCTTTGATGAGATTCAAGCATATTCCATCCGAGACAGAACGAAGGTAAACATGGAAGCAGATAAAGTGATTACAAAGGGATCAATGGCTCAGAATGTTGCTAATATGGATAATCAACTTAAGCATGATGTTCATTCGTTCAAAGAATTATTCGGAAATGTATTCCCACTTTGTCTTCTATCCTTTTGGGATGGACATGGAGACTTATACTGCAAGGACCATTATAATGCCATGATATTAGATGCAAGAAATGATGAAGTCCATCTGGTGGACATTCATGGAGAACTAGATGGAAGAACAATTGTGAATAAGTTTCACCCAAATTTTGAGATCCTTAATCGACTTCAGGCCATTTTTAGATCTCTATTTAACTCGACTTTTGAACATTATTTAGAGCTAGACATGCCACTCAGGGAACTGAGGGTTTTTCAGTATCCAATGGGTAAGGAGTGGAAGACTATAATAGGATTCCTTCAAGTGCGGTAGCTCGAAAGAGCATCGACGATGCAGCCAACAGTTGGAACATCATCAACGCAACATAATCCCCCTCCACCTCAGCAAGGAGGACCCCATTCCCCACTACCAACAAGTCAACATCAGTATGCCAAATAGACGTTGTTGTAACTAATTTTGTCGATAACAATATGAAAAACTTAAGGCTGTGAGGCTATAACTAATTTTGTTATAAATTTTGTAAAGGTCAGAAGGGCTATAAATAGATAAGAGCAATCTAGCCATATGGTCGATTTTTTTTGTAAGAAGTGTAACTTCTGATGATTTTAGTCTAATTAAGGAATGAGAAATAACTTTCAAGATTTATCTTGCATCCATGTGGATTCTAAACTCTGATGTGCACAATTACTATTTTCTTCTTTTGTAATCTCATCTCTTTTCAAACTTATTCTATGATTTGTTAGTTTTTACTTGAACAACATATAGCATATAAACAATTACTGAAAGATAAACAAGCACAACATAAAACACAAGAGACACAATTTATCCTGGGAAACCCTCTTAGGGTAGAAAACGCAGCAAAGCCTTCCTCAATATAGAAATCACAAAGTACAAAAGATCCCCAAGACAAATCAGCTACTCCTCCACTTGTGTGCACCTATCTTCTTCACTAATGCGAACTTGCTTGAGTGAATAAGTGATTAAAAGTGAGAGAGAGCACTTCTATTTATATTGTTCTATTGGGGTGACAATTTCGCCAACAGGGCGGACTTCTCTACTTGACTGGTCAATTACATAATATAATAATCTTTTAGGGGCTTTTCTAAGCCGACACATGTCCTAGGGTTTACATTGATTCTTTCAATGACCTTTACATTATTAATTACATGACCATCATCTCCCGGAGGAGGAATACAATAATATAAATAGAATATCTTCCGCAGTTACATTATTTTAACACTCCCTCTTAACTAGGAAGGTATTCTGCGGGTAACAACATATGTCGTAGGAAGGCTTTGGATCATCATTTGTCTGGGGCATCATTTGCGGAGCAACAACATCATCATCAGCAATCATCCTCTTGCTGGAATATCGTCTGCTGGAACAACATCTTCGTCAACTGGAACTTCTTATGTTGGAACATCCTCATCAACAACATCATCAGTTGGAACATCCTCTAGTATCAACAATCTCGTCAACTGGAACACCATCTGCTGGAACATCCTCATTAGCAACACCATCAGTTGGAACAACATCATCATCAACTGGAACACCATCTGCTGGAACATCCTCATCAGCAGCACCATCAGTTGGAACAATATCATTGTTAGCTGGAACATCCTCATCAGCAGCACCATCAGCTGGAAAACCTGCAACAACAATCAATAACTAAGTACTGATACTATCAGTCAGCCAGTACTGATCTTCCCTCACCCTTGGAGAGGCATCAGTTCGTGAGAGTTGGAACCATCAGTCAGCCAGTATTGATCTTCCCTCACCCTTGGAGAGGCATCAACTCATGAGAGATGGAGCCATTAGTCAACTAGTATTGATCTTCCCTCACCCTTGGAGAGGCATCAGCTCATGAGAGCTGGAACCATCAGTCAGCCAGTACTGATCTTCCCTCACCCTTGGAGAGGCATCCATCCCTCTAGACAGGCATTAGCTCGTGAGAGATGGAACCATCAGTCAGCCAGTACTGATCTTCCCTCACCCTTGGAGAGGCATCCATCCCTACGGAAAGGCATCTATCCTTTCAGATAGGAACTTTATCAGTCAACAAGTATTGATCTTCCCTCACCCTTGGAGAGGCATCCATCCCTACGGACAGGCATCTATCCTTTCGAATAGGAACTCTATCAGTCAACAAGTACTAATCTTCCATCGCACCTGGACAGGAATCTATCCTTTCAGATAGGCATCATCAATCTCTCTTCCTAGAGAGGTCCCTCTAGACCACACCAAGCTTGTCTCGAAAGTACTCAAACTTCACATGAGCCAGAGGCTTAGTCAGCAAATCAGCAACTTGTTCCTCTGTAGGAACATACTCGAGATTTACAGCTCCCCTCTGCACTATATCCCAGATATAGTGGAAATTAATCTCGATGTGCTTCGATCTATCATGAAACACATGATTTTCTGTCAACTTGATGCAACTCTGGTTGTCACAGAGTATCTCCGTAGCATCAATATCTGCATCGAACAATCCTGTCAACATCTTGCGAAGCTACACTGCTTCACCACAAGCTGAACAAGCTGCAACATATTTAGCTTCCGCTGTACTGAGTGCAACATAGGGTTGCTTTCTACTGAGCCATGAGATCACACCTGATCCCAAACTAAAGCAACATCTTGAAGTGCTCTTTCTATCTTCAGCACTTCCAGCCCAATTTGAGTTTGTGTACCCATACAGTCTGAACTCACTATCTGAGGCATATCTGAGTCCATAATCCAATGTACCCTTCAGATATCTCACCACATGTTTTGTTGCAATCAGGTGAACATTCCTGGGTTCCACTATATATTGATTCAAAGTGTTTACCGCAATACATATATCTGGACGAGTATTGGTCAAATACATCAAAGACCCAAAAATCTGTCTATACATGGTGACATCCAATTTCTCTAAAGAAGCATCACTCAGAAGCTTCAGATTTGTCACCATCGGAGTAGTCATGGCCTTGCAATCCAGCATCCCAAATCTCTTTAGGATTTCTACTGTGTATTTTCCTTGACTTAGGAAAATCTTGTCTGGGAATTGCCATACCTCAAGACCTAGAAAGTAGTGCATCTTGCCAAGGTCTTTCATCTCAAATTCTACTGCAAGCCTCTTCTTACATTCAACAATAGGCTTGTCTTCTCCAGTCAGATTTAAGTCATCCACATACAGTAATAGTATCATGGGTTCATCATTCATAATCTTGTAATAAAGATTAGAATTCGCTTTACTCTTGGTAAATCCCAAGCTCATCAGGAAGCTGTCAATTCTTCCATACCATGCTCTGGGAGCTTGCTTCAACCCATACAATGCTTTCTTCAACCTGCATACATGTGATTTATTATCTTCTACTTCAAATCCTTTCGGTTGCTCGATATATACTTCCTCTTCTATGTTTCCATTCAGGAAAGTAGTCTTCACCATCTGATGTAGCTTCCATTTCATCTTGGCTGCCAAGGCAAGAATGGTTCTAATCGAAGTATATCTGGCTACCGAGGCAAAAGTCTCCTCATAATCAATTCCTTCCTTTTGCGAGAATCCCCGGGTTACAAATCTTGCCTTGTACTTTTCAATGCTTCCGTCTGCTGAATGTTTTGTTTTGAAGATCCATTTTGATGAAACAACCGATTTGTCCTTCGATCTTGGTACCACATCCCAAACATCATTCTTGATGATGGACTGATACTCTTCATTCATGGCATCCAACCATTCCTTCTTCTTTACTACTTCTTCAAAACAAGTGGGTTCTTCTTCAACAAGATTGCACATCAAGGAAACATAGCTGGAATATGGCCTTGGTCTCTTGATCTCTCTACTGGTACCTTCTGGAGCACTATACTTTCCTGCATCTTGGATTGATTCACGTGCCCAGGCTGGTCTTCTCTTTCGAGAGATATCCACATGAGGTATCTCCTCAGGTCTTTGAGGTTCTGCCATGTCATGATCCTCTAGGGTAGGATCACCTTCAACATTTGGAATTGGTTCTTTGGTTGATTATGCAACTCTCGGAGCCTCCTGCTCCTCTTCATCCTCATGGGTTTTCTTAGACTTGTTGAAAGCTGAATCTTCATCAAATGTAACATACCGACTAATATCGATCTGATGGAATCCTGGGATGTATATGCGGTAAGCCTTATATTGCTCACTATAACCCACAAATATTCCTTTCTTCCCTGAAGGCTCTAGTTTTGATCTCTTCTCCTTTGGAATGTGGATGAACACTGGACATACAAATATATTTAGATGACTGACTTTAGGCTTCTTCCAAGTGAACATCTCTTCAGGGGTCTTGTTTCCAAGAGCACCATGGGAGATCATGTTCTGTACATAGACTGCAGTTCTGGAAGCTTCTACCCATAGGTGCATGGGTAAGTCTTGGTCGTAGATCATAGCCTTTACTGCTTCTATGATCGCTCTATTCTTCCTTTCGGCTACACCATTCTGTTGTGGATTAAAAGGGACAGCGAGTTCCCTCTTAATTCCTGCTTGCTTACATAAATATTTGAAATCCCCTGAGGTATATTCCCCTCCATCATCTGACCTCATAATCTTAATCTTCTTTTCAAAGAGATTCTCTACGAGTGCCTTGAACTCTTTAAATTTTTCAAAGACTTCATTCTTATTCTTCAGAAAGTAAATCCAGGTTTTACGAGAGTAATCATCAATAAAAGAAGCATAATATTCATACCCGCTGAGAGAGGTGGTGGACATTGGTCCACACATATCTGAATGAATGATATCCAGAATACCTTTCGCCTTGCTATCCCTACTTGGAAATGGGTTCTTAGTACTCTTCCCTTGAGCACATCCTTTGCATACTCCTTTATGATCCACCTGGATCTCCGGTAACCTAGTTACTACCTTACTTACAATTGGTAAGGCCTTATAGTGTACATGAGCTAGTCTCCTATGCCATAGCTCATAGGGGTTCATGGTACAATCCATCATTGCTGCATCTGCATGACCCTTTAGTTTGTAAAGTCCTCCTTCTTCTACTCCAATGACTGCTGCATCATCAATAGTCTTCCCTTTAGGCCACATGAGAACTTCACCATCTACAAATGCAACTCGAAGACCTTTCTTATCTAATGCTGAAATAGATAGAAGGTTCTTCTTCAACCCAGGTACATAAAGTACATCCTTCATGTTCATGGAATTCCCAGAGTCCAACTTGTAAGAGGCTTCTCCCATACCTTTGATGGGATATTGGTAGTCATCACCGAGTTTTACCTTGTGTGGAGATTCCTTTTGGATAAGATGAGACAAGGATTCTTTGTATCCTGTCATGTGTTTTGAAGCTCCACTATCAACTAGCCAAGTATCACTTCCATGAGATACTCAACCAGTGGGTGCTGAGATAAGAACATATTCTTCACTGGAGTCTTCATTGGTCTTGTCATCATTGTAATGTCCCCAGTTTGGCCCCATGGCATTAATGTTATAAATGATGTAATCTTGTTATGAAATCATGGTGAGGAGCTCAAGGCCAAGGCCCCGCCATCGATTTCGTGATGCATATGGGTTGCATGCGAGCAATGCACATTGGGAATTCAAATAACATGTAATATGCATTTTAATAAAAACACCCACAACTAGCTATGCAATGCAACAAAGAGATGGGGGCATGATTTCACAAGGAATTGGGAGGGGAAAACATTCAAACCCTTGAGCCAATAGAGTTAAGCTAAGTGTCAAGGAGAGAACTCACCAAACCCTCAACTACCCATGTTGACTTTTGTACCCAACCATTTATTTCTCCCAAGAGTTGGTTGGGGTAGTTATTGCCTTGGGAATGGGGAGGTATGGCTGTCCAAAATCGGGTATGGGAAAGCCACCCTTCATGGAAAAACGTGTTGGTCTCCTTGGGCAAGAATAGAGCCACGAAATTTCTCCCTAAGCCATTATCCACCATGGTCTTGCTCTCTCACGTAGCTCTAGCTGCCTGGGCGTTTTTCTCCCTCGTTTTTCTGTGTTTCCCTTCATCTTTTAGCTGGGAAGGGGCGTTTTTTTTGTTGGTTACCAGTGGGGAAGAGAGAAGAACGTTATTGGGTCTTCCTGGAGGTCGTTTAGGCCATTGGAAAGGATCCTAACTAGTGGAGAGAAAGCGGTTTTGCTCCCTGGGGTTGAAATCGAAAGTTCCACAGTTCGTTTGGGTGAACCACGAGTTGGGAGAACCAATGTGGACCCTGTTTTGGGAACACCTCTGTTGTAAATGTGTAACCCTGTCAATAATCATTTTTGCTGTGAGAAGAAAGAGTGTGTTGGGGTATGGGTAATGGGTAATCCATTGTTCTGGCTTGAGCTTGAGAATGAGCATCCATTGTTCCCTTGTAGCCTGATAAACCCAATTGGACTGGCTTGGCTGAGATAAAATGGTTATTGGGCTGTAGTTGAGCTGGAATGTCCCCGTTTTCCTTGTGACAATCATGCCCAGCTCGGGGGTGGCCTTCGGACGGACTCAGTACAAGCTGTCGAAGAGCCTATGGCTGGGTGGTACGTTGCAGCGTAGCTAGTTGCTTGGGCAGTTGCAAAAATGAAGATAAGTGTTTCTGTCTATGTATTTACTTCTGAAATGTTTTATTAATGACTGAAATTGATATGTTGAATGCATAGGAAGAGTGTGTGGATGTTGTTTCCGCTGTGCATAATTGATTGTTTTACATCTGCACACCCATTTATTTGTTAAATGAATCTAACAATGGGCTGAGATCATGTGAAAGCCCTGAGTATTGGCATCATGTTTCCTGCCTTGCATTGGGTCAGCAGGTGGGTACATGACATTTGGTATCAGAGCTGCTGGTTGCAGCATTGGGCCTCTATGGGCCAAATCCAATTACAGTCATCTCTGACAGAAAGAAAGATTTCAATTTTCCTAAGTGTTTGAAAAATTTGTTTAAGTCTGTTAGAAAATTTTGTGTTCAAGTCTGTTTGAAAAAAGTTTTTGTTTAAGACTGTTTCAGAAGGAATTCCCGAATGTCTTCCGAAACTGCGGAAGCATTTGGCGAATTGCTCCGAAACTGCGGAAGCATTCCGCGAGTTTTTCCGCAACGCGGAAGAGTTCGGGAAGTCGCCCCGAAATTTGCGGAAGGAATTCCCTTCCGAAAATTGCGGAAGGAATTCTCTTCCGAAATTTGCGGAAGGATTCCGCGAGTTGTTCCGCAACGTGGAAAAATTCGGAGAACCGCTCCGAAAAAGCAGGAAAATTTCTAAGTGTTCAGCGTCGAAAGGAAAATTTCGGAAGGAATTCTCTTCCGAAATTTCGGAAGGAAATCTCTTCCGAAATCGCAGAAGACTTTGCCGAATCGTTCCGCAACTACGGAAGATTTCGGCGAATCGTTCCGCAATTGCGGAAGACTTCACCGAGTCGTTCCGCAATTGCGGAAGCATTCCGCCAATCGGCCCGCAACTGCGGAAGGATACAGCCAACCGGCCCGCAACTGCGGAAGGATACAGCCAACCGGCCCGCAACTGCGGAAGGATACAGCCAACCGGTCCGCAATTGCGGAAGGATATATCCAACCGGGCCGCAATTGCGGCAACATTCAGTGAACCGCCCCGCAGTGGCGGTAGGCAGGCAAAAAAAAAAAAAAAAGAAAAAGAAAAAGAAAAAGAAAAAGAGTAAAGTGACAAAAACTCATTTTTTGGATAGGGGGAGCATCGAGGCTCGGAATGGGATGATTCCTGTGGGGCTCGGAGGCCATTGACGGAGGCCATGAAAGAACCAGTGAAGACCCCTGGCCCATTACACTCCGATTTGACAGAAATTGGATAATAGTGACTTTTGAAGGACAGAGTCCCGAGGCTTGATAGAAGGTTGGTTTGAGCCGAAATTGATATGAGGCAGTCATGAAGCAGACACGATGTTAAGTTCAGAAACTTGGAGCCAAACTCCAAAGGATGTGGAGTCGGGATGAGCAAGAAGACCAAAAAACACTGTTCCGGGCCACTTTTTCGGGATTTTGAAAAGCTTGTGGGCAGTAAAAGTGACCCTAGATGCGGGAGTCGAAAATTTTACTGAACTAGACATTTCATATTCTCATTAAGACGGACAGTTTCCGTTAGACGAAGATTTCCCAGAAATGCACCGTTTGGGAGATAGCCATTTTTGGCCCAAAATTTGGAATTTTGGAAAAATGTGAAAAGTGAGAAGTAGTCAAACCTAGAAATGCATAGGAGATGAATGGTGCATCGGAATTGAAATCCGTGAATTGCTGAGTGTTCCTTGTTATATGGGCTAACTCCACCCGATAGAAAAGTTTTTGTGATTCCTCATAGATTTTCTTCCACAGGTGGCTAAAGTTGGCATTCTGAACCAAAATGCAACTGTGTAAAATGTGCAGAATTGGAGTGAAAGTTGTCATTTTTGAAAAGATGCAGTTTCCACACCCAGTGTCGGAATAAAGCATGAAGACAGACATTGGAAAGCTTGTCCAGCAGGGAGCAATGATACATGACCAGAGTTTGAATGAGGTCTGCATGTATCATAGATATTTAGTGCAGAAGAGTGCCAGCGGCTGTTTTGACAAACAAATTTTGTTGTCAATATGGGCAAATTCTACAATTGCATGATATGGAACAGGAATTCCATGCTACGATGAGGGATCAAAAAGGGAAGAATTTCTTAAACCTCTATTTGTTATCATACTTATAATTATGAAATTGTCATATGGCAAAAATGTTAAAATGTAAGGGATTACATAGATGTATATGCACTAGATGGCATCTTAACATTGCATAATGCATATGGAAATGCTTGTGCCTAAATGGGATATTGCATATTGGTAGAATAATGAAGTTTGCATATGCAATGAACCACTAATGGAGGATATTGTGATTGATGATCACTATTGATGATTGGTATTGGTTGTAGGACCAAAGATAACAAAGAGCGTGGCTAAATGTGTTGAGGATGTTGTTGCATGAAGCCCAAAAACCTTATGAGGAAAGGATGGTGCAAAAAATCTATGATCATAAAATTGGTAAAAGGACTGAACAGCCTGGGTAAGAGGCCAACTGATCAGGTAACATCAGGCGATGTTAATGGTAACCATGCAGGTAATGATTATCAGTGCCCAATTGCATGAATGTTGAAAAGGGATTCGGTAAGATCTCTTCAACTATGTTGAGCTATGTTGAGGTAGTTTGCATGTGATATTGGTTATCGATTGGGACTGTTAACCTACCAAGCTTGGTGAGGTGTGGGTTAGTGAAGGAAATGATCCTTACACCCTATGACTGTTTAGAAATCTCAATGCATTCATATGAATTTATATCATGCCATGTGTATGTTGGTTATGTACTTAATAACCAAAGCAAGTGAGGACTGGTGGTCCTGATTATGATAATGCAAGTTATATGAGATAGTCATGTTTCGATCATAATATGCTTGAATGCATAGCACTCATGAAACAATGCAAGGTAGCATTGAGTAGATGTGCATTAAGAGATTTTATAAATCTTGTGATGCATTGTATGAATGCATAGAGATGATGCATATGTTATTGCAAAATAAATAATGAATGAAATGATGAATTGATGATAATTTGAGGATCACTTCATGGGCTGTTATGAATGATATGACTGTAAAATTTGATCTAGAGATTATGAGGAGGAATCTCATGGTTGAGAGCTCTAAGTTCTGTTAGTAAGAACAGTTGTAAATATCAAATTTGTAATTGTTTCGGATTCGAAATTTTGCTAATAATTGCTAATGACTGTTTGGCTTATATGAAAATGTGTCAGGAGGACATGCTGTAAGTGGATGCTCCCGTATGGCAGCGGGCATAAGACCTTAACGGGCAGAGTGGTGTCACTTACAGGAGCCAAACAATATGAGGATAACCTCATGGATAAGAAAACCAATTTCTGTAGTAGACAGAATTGTAAATTCATATTGAATTTAATTATTAATGCTATTGATTGGTTATGGAACAATCATATCTGAAGCTTATTGCTAAATGTTGCTGACTGTTTGGCTATGTGATAAAGTGTGCAAGGATGATACATTGCAGGAAGATCATGTGTGATGGCCTGCAGAAGCCAAACTAGATGGGAAGGATCCCATGCTTTGGAAATGGGTTTCGGGTGAAATGCCATTGTAAATGTTGATAATGTCTCAGACAAACTGCATGTTGGTAAAGCATGTGAGTGAGACAGTAAATTATGCCAAGAAGGCATGTGTGGGTTATGGCACATGAAAAGATTGGGGTGGCAAACCGAAGGACTGTTGAATCAGAGAAGGGAGCCCCATTCTTCACAAATGCAGAAAATATACATCTGTGAAGCGAATGAGTATTCCGTAACCCTAGCTAAGAATATATGTGTCTGGTTATTAGATTTAATATGCAGAGCATGCTCCATCTTATTTATATCATTGCAGACTGCTTAAATATGATTAGGGCCTACATGGCGCACATCGGAGAGGGGGTGCACACCTTTTCTGGTGCTGGGTCATGATAGGGTTTTCAATATTGACTACATCCTAAGGGAATGGACGCATTCCTGGTGTTTCAATACTTGATAGTGAATGATATGAAATATGATTACAATTTTTTGGGCAACAATACTGATGAGCCTGCTTATCCTTCTTGTGCTAACAGCTTACACAAATGCAACTTGGTGTTGCACGAAAGAGGCAAAGTGAAGAAGGGTGCTCAAGAGGACTGTATGGGCAGTGGTAACCTTTCTACGCTCACACTAAAGGACACTAGAAGGGATGGATAGGCCCAGGGAGCTGTGTTGCAGAAAAGGGGTATCATCCTTGTGTAGTGTGAGTGGGTATTGTGGGGCCATGCTAGCCTGCAGTCAAGTGAGTCACTTATGGAGTTCCTGGAGGGAACCACTGGTTGCACAAGAGAAGGAGCCACGTAATCATATTATGCTGTTCATATTGCCTGATAAACCCAGTCGATGTACTGGCTTGGCAATGGTTGTTGTATGCCTGATAAACCCAGTCGGCGTACTGACTTGGCATTGGTTATTTGGGAGTTGTGGCGAAAGGTTGCTGGATGCCTGATAAACCCAGTCGATGTACTAGCTTGGCATGTTGTTAAATTAATGCCTGACAAACCCAGTCAGTGTACTGGCTTGGCATTGGATACTTGCATGTTGTGGAGGTATTGGTGAAAAGATGTTATTTCCTGACAAACCCAGTCGGAGAACTGGCTTGGAAATGGTTATTGTATGCTTGATAAACCCAGTCGGCGTACTGGCTTAGCATACTGATTTTTTTGAAATGCTTGATAAACCCAGTCGGCGTACTGGCTTAGCATACTGATTTTTGAAATGCTTGATAAACCCAATCGGCGTACTGGCTTAGCATACTGATTTTTGAAATGCTTGATAAACCCAGTTGGCGTACTGGCTTAGCATACTGATTTTTGGGATGCCCGATAAACCCAGTCGGCGCACTGGCTTGGCATTGCCTATTCGGATGATGTTGTGGAGCAGCATGTGTGCTGGCCAAGCATCCACCCCACAGGTGATCCAAGGCTTGTAAAGTAGAGAAGGAAACCTGTGGAGTAGCGAGGAAACGCAAAGTACAGATAAGTATTCATTTTCATTTAATTCTTGTTGGAATAATGAAGATTTCAAGAACGAATCTTATTGCAACCAAACTAATACATTGTTGTTTCTTTGTTGGAAACCTTGGCCATTACAGGAAACAAGGACCCTGAAAGAGCTATAAATGCTTGGTAAAGCCAGAGAGTAACTGGTTGGAGCCATAAATTCTTGGTAGAGCCAAAGAGTAACTGGTTGGGCGCTATGAAATTCTTGGCAAATTCAGAGAATAGTTGGTGGGAACATTAACCACTTGATGTTGTGGAGTAGCCGGCATGCTGGCCAAACATTCCCTTAAACAATTGATAAAACCAGTCAGCGTACTGGCCTGACATTGCCTGGCGTACTGGTACTGGCCTGATAAAAACACTAACTCTGCGAAGGTCCCATCACACATTTATCCATGTGGTACATCACCCTCAAGTGGTCTTAAATTATATTCCATCCAACTCCACAATGCTAAGTTGTCACTCGCAATATATTCTTCCTTTTTAAATACTAGTTACATCCTATATTTGGGAATCAAAGTCCCAATATGATGGGACTTTACATCTTTCTTAATTTTTCACCTAGTTCATGCAAGAAACCAACCTACATATTCACGATTAAGAATTGAATGTAACAACATATATAAGTATAATAAAAACAATTGAATGTAATATTGTAAAGTTAAATTCTATAGGTACAACCATTATTGGAGCTATGAGTGACTTAAAAAATAGATTACTAAGAGGAGTGGTAACATTTTACTCACAAAAAATGTTTTAGTAGCTTGGTAACACAAGTAGAATAGAGTCAACAACATACTTTAACAATATTCATCCCCATTTTCTTCTTCCCAAATAAAGCATACGAGAAAGCTAACACCATTGATAATAATTAAGAAAACTTCTTAACTAACACACAAAATTATTAATTTAGTATTTTCTAATGATAATATTTTATTTTTGGAAAGTTTCAATAGTAATGCTACAACTTAGGTTACCTTTGTTCGGATATCCACATCATCGTTTTTAGGATCTTGCATGCAATTAGGGTTTGCATGCAAATTCTAGGGTTTGCATGCAAATTCTAGGGTTTGCATGCACTTTGCATGCATCCCAGTCACCAGGTTGATGCCTCCAGCACCTTAGCCACCTTATTCTAGCACCCGAGAGCTTCTTACATAAGTTCATTAGCCCTCCTAGTCAGGAAGGCGCCCACTTCTCACATACTGCCAGAGAAGGGCGCACTTCTTCACCTACCACTATAGTTCCACTTCAGTTACACTCAGTTAGCACCGATTCTCCCTGATTTGAGGCTAGTTTCACTCCCGACTGACTGTTTCACTCTGTTGGACCTCCAGATTGACTAGATGACTTGTTCTGACTTCAGTTAGCCTCCCATGCACCCTCCACTGAGCCCACTTCCCTATATCAGTGCTACACACTTCAGTTACACATGTTACACTCAGTTAGACTCAGATTGACACCTGGATGACTAGTTCTTGTGCATTGATGACCACCACTGATTGATGATGAGGACTCCTAGTTGGAGTCAAGCTACTCCATTCAGTGATTCGAATGACCTCCTTAGTCAATTCGAATTGCTCAGTCATTGTTACTGTATTGTATTCTAATTATTCACCCTCATTGGGATATTAAGCACTATGCATGTTTTACATAGTTTTACACCATATTTTCTATGTTCATTTGTTGTGATTGATTTACTTGTTCATTAGATCAACTGTGACTAATTTTACATGGTATCAGAGCCATTGTAGGGACAAGATCTCTTTTCTACAGGTGTTTCTACAAGAAGATTTGAGTGAATTTTCTAAAAAATCACAAAAGTTTTGGCATGAAAGATCTCAAGGGCATTCGCTCTTGTGCATGTAAAGGTTGAAAATACTTCCAATACCACTCCAGAAGCTTGAGTTTCCACATAAATCCTGGAACTGATACATTGGACCCATTCAACATTGCTTGATCTCCAATCCCAGGTGTGATGCAACTCTAAAAGGGTGGATTGTTCGACCTCATTGTTCTTGGTTTTATTGTGATTTGCAGGTTATTGTCTCCATCAATTGCATTCGCTACTTTTCCCTTGCAAGCTTTTCTACATCAATGTGCACTCGCTCCTAGCAATGGAATACTCTTCTTCAAAGCCTATCCTCACCCCATTCAATTATTTTGATTGGAGAGATGATATGGAGATCATATTACATTCAAAAGGTTACTACCGAGTCACTCTTGGTCTTGAATTGGAGCCAAACACCTTGTCAGATAGAACCAAACACTACAACAAGCTTGATGAAGCTTATGGTCTTCTTTGTCTCTCCATCTCCAAATATCTTCACTTCCATCTCAGCGGATTGAAGACTCCAAAATCTATATGGGAGCAACTTGAAACACTATTTGGCAAGCAGGACGAGCTTAGGGCTTTTCAATTAGAGAATGAATTGATTGCCCTTAGTCCTGAGAATTTCGAGACCATTAATGAATTCTTCACAAAATTCAAGAACTTGAACATGCAGTTGAAGAACAGTGGAGTTGTCAAAGAGGATAAGCAATTGATCCTCTCCATTCTCAGCAAGCTTGGTAAAGATTATTCGATATTTGTCTCCACTTTCAATTTCGGTCGGCTAACTACCCCGAATTGGAAGATGCCTACCTTGAATGCCTTCATTGAGTTCGTCACAAAAGAGCATGATAAGTTGATTCAAATGGGGTCCATAAGCTCCAAAAATTCAGCCCTATATGTTCAAGGACCCAAGATCTCGAATGGTAAAGGAAAGCAAAAGAAGGAGAAGCCCAAATTCGAACCTCACGAGCAAAGAGAGAAAGGCAAACAGATGGATGCACCATCCAGTTCGAAGTTCAAGCAAAAGGGCAAAGAAGGTAACCAAAAATCTAAATGTACTTATTGCAATTGTGGCTTTCATCTCGAAAGTTCATGTATGAAGAAGACTATAGATCAAATGGCCCTCCTTTTGGAAAATAACAACATAACTCTTCCTGACGGTGCAAAGAAGAAGGATAGGAATGATGATCATGAAAGAGGACAAGCACTCATGGAAACTGTTTCGAAGCCCACTACTCTCTTGATAGATTCGGGTGCATCGAATCATATGGCTGCAAGTATTGATTCTTTTTCTTCATTTGATCCAAACAACTCCATCCCCATCCATTTGGGAGATGACTCAAAAATTTCTTCAAAGGGCAAAGGTACGATTCATGTAGATCATGGAAGCTTTCAGAATGTTCTCTATGTGCCTTCCTTGGCTTCAAATCTTCTTTCTGTGTATCAAATGACACACACTGGTGAACCGAAGCAAGTTACATTCAGCCCTAATACAGTTGAAATTTCTGATATCAAAAGTGGAAGACTTGTTGTAGTCGAAAAGGCGAACCACATTGCAAAATGCTATGAGTTTTCACACTTTATTCCGCTTGCAAAGCCCACTGCTCTTCGCACACATGGTAATGAGGTTAGTAGGATTTGGCATGAAAGATTTGGACATCTTAATTATAAGTATTTGCTGCTATTATCAAACAATTCCATGGTAGATGGTCTTCCACAACTTCGTTCCTCGAAGGGAATATGCACTGGTTGCATTATTGGGAAGCACCCCGAGCACAGATTCGACCGCGGAAAAGCTAGTAGAGATTCTATAGTTTTGGGGCTGATACATTCTGATATCAGTGGTCCGCTGCCCCATACGCCATTAAATGGTTCAATGTATGTTTTGACATTTATTGATGATTTTTCCCGCTTTACATGGGTATTTTTTTCTCAAAAACAAGTCAGAAGTGCTTGGAAAATTCAAGGATTTTAAGGCTTCTGTTGAGACCGCCACTGAGAGCAAGATCAAAGCTCTTAGATCTGATAATGGTGGAGAATATATCAAGGCCGAGTTGCTGCAACTTTGTGCCCAAAGCGGAATTCAGATCCAACATACAGTTCCCTACACACCCCAGCAGAACGGTGTAGCGGAAAGGAAAAATCGGTCATTGAAAGAGATGGCTACATGCATGATTGAATCAAAAGGTTTGGCTGAAAATATTTGGGCTGAAGCAATCAATGTTGCTCCATACATACAGAACCATGTTCCACATTTATCCGTGAAAGGTATGACTCCTTTCGAAGCATTATTTGGTCACAAACCGGATGTGTCAAATTTGAGAGTTTTTGGCTCTACTGCATGGGCTAGAATTCCTTCCAAGAAGAGACGAGCTTTGGATCCACAAAGTATTGAGTGCATACTGATAGGATATGGGGAAGAATCAAAAGCATATAAAATCATATATATCAGATCTAAAAAGATATTCCTAGAGCGCAGTGTGCAATTTGAAGAACCGCTTCAAGAATTGCAACTAGTCGAGGAAGAAACTGCCGTTTCACCGCCTTCACCAGAAGAAGATCCGTGCAGCGATAATGAAGGTATGAGTTCTGATATTTTTGATATTTTATTAGTACATGATGATCATGAAATATCAGGTTCGGAATCCGATCATTATGATCCTCCTCAGTTACCAAAGTGGGCCCAAAACACTCTTCAATCTGCTGGTTTGAACCTTGGAAATCCTGCTGATCCGAGACGAACAAGAGCAGACTTTCAAAGAGCAGGTATGGCTCTTTCTATTTCTGATCCATTACTTTCTGATATTTTTTATTTGATGACTGGTTCAGATCCCACATCATACTATTCTTCCCACCAAAATCCGAGATGGCAAAGTGCCATGGATGAAGAGTACATTTCTCTTCAAAAGAACAATACATGGGAGCTAGTTTCTCTTCCACTTGGAAGAAAATGAGTGAAGTGTAAATGGGTCTACCACAGGAAAGTTGCTTCTGATGGATCTATCAGCAAATACAAAGCAAGGTTGGTGGCAAAATGTTTCTCCCAAGTCCAAGGAGTGGACTACATTGAGACCTTTGCACCGGTTGCAAAGATGGATTCCATCCGCCTTGTTTTGGCTATTTCTGCATCCAAGCACTGGGAAGTGCACCACATGGATGTGAAGAGTGCATTTATACATGGAGGCCTTGATGAAGAGGTGTATATGCAGCATCCACATGGCTACACATCAGATCCATCATTAGTTTGCAGATTGAAGAAATCTTTGTATGGGTTAAAACAGGCCCCAAGAGCTTGGTATGCAAAGATGGACTCCTTCCTTCTTTCTCATAATTTCCAAAGATGCAAATCTGATCTGAATGTGTATCTTCAGCAAGTTAAAGGTAATTTGTTGGTTATTGTACTTTATGTTGATGATATTCTCATTACTGGTAGCACTCCTACTTCAATAAACAAGCTAAAAACGACCTTAAATCTAGCTTTTGACATGAGCGATTTGGGCTTGCCGAGTCACTTTTTGGGCTTGGAGATAGCTCAAAATTTTGATGGGATCACTATATCTTAGCAAAAATATACTTCCGACCTGTTATTGAAGTTTAATATGGCTAAATGTAAGGCAGCCCCATTCCCATTCCTCTCAGGAATCAGTCTTGAGGAGGGAGATTCTACACCGCTTGCAGATTGCAGTATGTATCGACAGTTGATTGGTTCACTACTTTATTTGACACACTCAAGGCCTGATATTTCATATGCCGTGAGTGCCGTGTCAAGGTATATGCAGTAGCCCCATGAGCTTCATTGGCAAGCAGCCAAGTGGATCTTGCAGTATGTGCAAGGTACGAAACATTTTGGCATACATTATGCTGCAGATTCTGAGCTTGATTTCATTGGTTTTACTGATTTAGATTGGGCAGGTGATAGCATTGATCGGAAGTCCACTTCCGGTTATGTTTTCATGATTGGTCATGGTGCTATTTGCTGGTCTAGCAAAAAGCAGGCAGCCATTGCACTTTCTTCAGCAGAGGCAGAGTATCGAGGGGCAGTCAATTCCTGCATTCAAGCAGTTTGGTTGCAGGGTATTCTTTCCGATTTTGGTTTTGGTGGCACTACTTTGACTGTCCTATTTTGTGACAATCAAAGTGCTATCAATATCTCCACAGATCCAGTTCATCGACAGAGGACCAAACACATTGAGATTCATATGCATTACATTCGACAGTTGGTGCATGATCGCACCATCATTCTGCAATATTGCCCTACTGATGAGCAAATTGCAGACATCTTCACCAAGAACTTCATTGAGAAGAAGTTCTCTTACCTCTGTTCATTGTTGAGGGTGAGTTCCATCATGGTGGAGACAGATTGATCCATTATTATGCTTTAGCTTGAGGGGGGGCTTTCTTCCCACTGGGTTTTCCCTCTTTCCTCACTTAGTTTGTTTTCAACATTTTTTGGATTATTGTATTGGGGTGACCTTTGGTCTTAGTTACCAGGGCCCCACATTATTTTTTGCACATCATAGTCTAGCTTGAGGGGGGGTGTTCGGATATCCACATCATCTTTTTCAGGATCTTGCATGCAATTAGGGTTTGCATGCAAATTCTAGGGTTTGCATGCATCCCAGTCACCAGGTTGATGCCTCCAACACCTTAGCCACCTTATTTTAGCACCCGGGAGCTTCTTACATCAGTTCATTAGCCCTCCTAGTCAGGAAGGCACCCACTTCTCACCTACTTCCAGAGAAGGGCGCACTTATTCACCTACCACTGCAGTTCCACTTCAGTTACACTCAGTTAGCTTCGATTCTCCCTGATTTGAGGTTAGTTTCACTCCCGACTGATTGTTTCACTCCGGTGGACCTCCAGATTGACTAGATGACTTGTTCTAACTTCAGTTAGCCTCCCATGCGCCCTCCACTGAGCCCACTTCCCTATATCAGTGCTACACACTTCATTTACACATGTTACACTCAGTTAGACTCAGATTGACACCTGGATGACTGGTTCTTGTGCATTGATGATCACTACTGATTGATAATGAGGACTCCTAGTTGGAGTCAAGCTACTCCATTCAGTGATTCGAATGACCTCCTTAGTCAATTCGAATTGCTCAGTCATTGTTATTGTATTGTATTGTAATTATTCACCCTCATTGGGATATTGAGCACTGTGCATGTCTTACACAGTTTTACACCATATTTTCTATGTTCATCTGTTGTGATTGATTTACTTGTTCATTAGATCTGCTGTGACTAATTTTACAACCTTCGGTTAGGGACTTATCCCAACCTATTTACTTTGGGTACTTAATAGTTAGTTAGGTAATGTCTAAAGTCGTTTTCTATGAATAAGGTCCATTACATAGTTAGTTGATAATTACTTAATGTAAAGGAAAACTCTTTATTAAATAAGGACCACAAGGAGGCTGGAACCCATTAATGATGGGATCACAAGTAGTTAGGATTTTTGTCACGTCCCCTCCCATCGATCCAACGCAAGGAATGGAAACATGACTAACATTCTGGGCTTTTACACAAAACTCAAACCCATTCATCAATTCATAGCAAATAAAACACATGTGTGCAGATGCATAATCAAATAAACATGCACAATGGAAGTAAACTATCCAAACACATTTTACATGCATTCAACATATCAATAACAATCATTAAATTGAAAACATTGCAGAGTTTAGACACATAGAGAATACTTATCTTGAGGGTGAAGTTGTCCCAAGCAACTAGCTATGCGGTTGCAATGTTCCACCCAACCATAGGCTAGTTGTGTTTATCTATCTCTCAACACAACTGCCACCCCCGAGCTGGGCATGATTTCCACAAGGAATGGGAACACTCAAGCTCATGCACAACCAAAGCAGTGGATACCCATAACCCATACCCCAACATACTCTTTCCACACTTAGCAAGCACAATTGTCGAGCATAGGAAAATGGTTTTAGCTATGGGATTCACAAGCAATATGTCCATGGGTTTTCCCCAAATCGTGGCTCCACAAAAACGAGTTGGGGAATAAGGAAAATTGACCATAGGGAAGAAAAGGTTTCCCCCCACTTGAATATGGGCATTCGACTGGCCAAAAACAACCTCAGTGAAACCCCAGGGACCCCAAAATGGATTCCTCTTCTTCCCCATTGTTCTATATCACAAAAACGCCCTTCTCCTAGCTGAGAATGAAGGAAATAAAGAAAATTCATGGAGAAAAACGCCCAAAAAGATCCAAACTCGTGAAAGAGCAAAAACAAGTTCATGGGTAATGGCTCGGGGAGCAATTTCATGGCTCTTTTCTTGCCAAGGAAGCCAAACATGTTTTTCCCAAAATGGTGGCTTTCCCATACCCGAATTTGGGCAGCCATACCTCTCCAATCCCAAAGCATTAACTATCTCAACCAACTCTTGACAGAAATAAATGATTGGGTACAAAAGTCAACATGGGTAGTTGAGGGTTTATGGGTTTCCTCATTGACACTTGGCTTGACTTGATTGGTTCAAGGGTTTGAATATTTCCCTCTCAATTCCTTGTAAAAATCATGCCCCCATACTCTTGTTGCATTACATTGCATAGCTAGTTGTGGGTATTTTATTAAAATGCATATTTACATGATATTCACAATTTATATTGTGCCTGGATAGCACACAAACCATATGCATCAATTTTGACACTAAATCAATGGTGGGGCCTTAGCCTTGAGCTCCTCACCATGATTTTATAATAATATTACATCATTTACATTTTTAATGCAATTGGGTCAAAATCGGGATATTACAATCCTCTCCCCCTTGGAATAACACCGTCCTCGGTGTTCTCTTTATTTTTAGCAAGGTTCCATGTCTTTCTTTTCAACTACAACTGAAATTCCTTTCTCTCTCTCTTCATCAACGTCCATTGGATCTCTTTCCAATCTTTAGGTGCTCATACTAAGACTTTTATGACAAACACATGTCCATTGCATCCTTAAAATTCCTTCAAGGTCCTTGCATCCAGCAATACCTATACTCAAACATTGAGTCAATTAACATGTCAAATCCATTTTAATAGGATTAATCTCTTAACAAGAGTTTCAAAACCATAGCCGAATCATATACACAGGTATATTCACATTAAATAAGCAAGAAGATGCAAAATAAACCAAATACTTATCTACATGAGCACCTTCCTTTAGCTCCACAGGTATCCCGCATTGACTTCAGACAACTATGGAACCCACAATACCTGCCCCACCCAACACAAGGATGGTACCTCTTCTCTACTACACAGTCCCTCGAGCATACCCACCCCTTCCAGTGATCTTCAGGGTGTGCATTGAAAGGTAACCAAGTTTCTGCAAGCCTCGTATCACCTATGCATATGTATAAAACAAATGTTATGCCAACACACTGGCTGCACCACATCATTCAAATAACCAATGCCAAGCCAGTACGCCGATTGGGTTTACCATGCATACAAAAACCAATATGAAAAGCTAGTTCTCCGATTGGGTTTATCAAGCATACAAAAACCAGTATGCTAAGCCAGTTCTCCGACTGGGTTTATCAAGCATACCAAAACCAATATGCTAACCCAGTTCTCCGACTAGGTTTGTCAAGCATACAAAAACCATTCCCAAGCCAACATCTCTATTGGGTTTATCAGGCAATAAGACAAAAGAATACAATCACATGGCTCATTCTCCTATGCAAACCAGTGGTTCACTCTAGGAACTCCATAGGTGACTCACTTGACTGCTGGCTAGCATGGCCCCACAATACCCACTCACACGACACAAGGATGGTACCCCTTCTCTGCTACATAGTCCCTCGGGCGTACCCATCCCTCTAGTGCTCTTCAATGTGAGCGTGGAAAGGATACCAATGCCCATGCAACCTTCCTGAGTACCCATGCTATTACTAGGTTTAATAGCACGACGGAGAGACAAGCACATGTAAGGAATTTTTACAGGGTTTCTCAAACCCAAGCCACTCTTGGCATTCTTTTTATTTTCAGCTTTAGCAGCCGACATTTTCCCCAATGGCATATTTTCACCATCTCACATGCATTACACACAAGCATGTAGTTCACATGAGATGCCATCATAATAATTTCAATTAGAGTTTCTCAAATATGTTTCATATGGAAACTAGATTTCCAAAACATGAGGTCCTTCTCATGATGTTTATCTCTTGCATCCCATAACACATGGTCTTCCTGCATTGTGTCCTCCTGACATAATTCAAAACAATCAACCAATCAATGGCATTAATAATCAAATTCAAATATGAATTTACAATTCTGTTCACTACATAAATTTGATTTATTTAACCATGAGGTCGTCCTCATATTGTTTGGCTATTGTAAGTGGTATCACTTTGTCCATTATGGTTTTACACTTGCTACCATAACATGAACATCAACCTACAACACATCCTCTTGACACAATTCTAGAGAAGCCAAACAACCATTAGTAATTATTAACAAAATTTCAAACCTGAAATTCACAATATGTCCTGTACATAAATTAAATTTCACAACCATGAGACCCTTCTCATATTTTTTTTTGGCTTTTGTACATGGTGAGATTCCAGTCTTTATTATGGACTTACCCACATTGCCATACCCAAGACATTTATACCTGTAACCTGAAACTTTCAATCAGTCAAACACTTTGTGTGTATCCGTGCAAATAATCTTTTCATTGCAACATTTACAATAGTCACTGAAGTGATCTCAGAATTATAATACTCAATAATTCAAACACTATCAGCTATTATTATCTCAAAGGCAATGAAATACATTTACTTGTGCATCATTATTACAATAAAATTGCAAGATACCATCACATTATATATGCAATTTAAACAAAACTTCCAATTCTCATGGTTACACAATCGTATCCATTCGGGCAACTCTGTCCTCCCAATAAAGCATTCATGGTAGGAAATCAAACATGACTACCCTCTTCATGCAATCATTTTCATGCATCCATGGAAGTTCATGAAATGATTTCATAATTTCCAACAATTCATCATTTCATCTATTATCTAATTGCAATGAAACATATATATCACAACCATGCATTCACACAATGCATCTCAATATGTGTACCCGCACATATGCATAAACAATTACAAGGTATACATAACCTTTTAATGTATATACACTCAATTCCTCGCTTTGATTCATGAATACCATAATTCTATGTCATGCATTCCACCATGATGTGTTGGAAGGTCTAGCTAATGCCTTAGCCCTTGACACATCACCCAACCATCTCCCTAGTCACTTGGTTAACTTATTTGGGTGCCTTCCTTCTCCACCCGAACAACACGTCGGGAGTTTACTCACTCCTTGGTTGTCGACAAAGAGGTTTCATCCCAAATTAGCACTAATAGTGGGGTTCACGGGATACTTGTGTAGCACTATAGCATTACCATTCCAACCACATTATGGCCTTAACCATGAATATCTCATATGGCATGCACTATCACAACAGGACCATAAGTCCTCACTTGCTTTGGTTATTAAACTCATAACCAACATACACCAATGGCATGATATATTGTCATATGAATGCATTTACAATTCAAAATAGCTAGATGGTATAAGGATAATTTCCCTTACTACCATATACCTCACCATACTCAGTGGGATAATGTTCCCTTAAATGCATTCAACATCACATACATACCAATTTACGATTATTAAATATGGCTCAAGGGATTCTTACCCAATCCCCTTTTTGTATGCAATCATAAATAAACCGTTACCTGCATGGATTCCATTAACATATTTGATGTTACCTGATAAGTTGGTCTCCTGCAAAGGCCCTTACACCATCCTTCCACCAACCTCGTGATCATAGATTTGTTGCCCCAACCTTTCTTCATAAGGTTGTTGGTCGCATGCAACAACATTATCAAAATTTTTAGCCATGCTTCGGTTGTCTTTGGTCCTACAACCAACACCAACACCAATAATAATTATCAACCATAATAATTATCTTAAGTGGTTCATTGCATATGTAAAACCACACTATTTTACCAACATGCAATATCATATACATGCACTATGCAATATTTAGCAATATGCCCAGTAGTGCGCATTTATTTCATCTATCCAATCTCTTGCATTTTCAACTTTTATTGCCATAATTTTCTCTATATATAACTCATAAAATATACATACAATAGCAAGAGAGGAGTTAAGGAATTATCCCCTTCCAATCCCTCATCATAGCATGGAATTTCCTCTTCCACATCATAGATGATCCAATTTCATGGCCTCTCTAGCGAGCACACAAGGAATCATTAGCTATGATTTTCTCACCAAGCAACAATTCAATATATATATGTGTATAACATTCATACTTGCTACTTTCCAAGCATACAATTCTTATGCTATAAACATAAATAGTTTAAGGTGAGAAATTTTGCTCTTTATCAACATTGCCTTATTACTCCAATAATTATGGCCAAGTTCAACTTGACATTTTTTACATTCCTAGCACTAATAAGCAATACGATGGATTCAATATCGACTCCATAAGGAGTCTTTGCAAGGTCCATTATATGCCCTTGCACCTTATTCAACTATAATACTTTCTTTCCTTTCTCATGGAAATATTTGCCACAATTTCGAACCACACAATTGATTCACACATGGGAATGCCTCATTCCACAATTAGCAGCCTTTGCATGGCCACCATGTCACTATCATGAGCCACATACCAATTCCACATATTGGGATGTCTTATTCCTATGAGTGACAACTTTTTGGAGAATGGAATTGCCTTACCCATTCTCATTACTTACTCATATCTTGGCACTTCTCTGATCATACATGCAATTGCCCACAAGGATGATTTACCCATCACATTTACAAGTTACATGTCCCTTACCTGATAACCTATTCTATTACTTGTTGAGAATTCTTTCATGGAATACAATATCCATCTTTGATAATCAAGATCTCCCATGGCTCTACCTTGTAATTCAAATTGCATATATTGCTAATAATAGCACATTGGATGCGTTCTTATCCAAGGCACCAATGTCCATTATTGGTCCCTTTCATCCTCCAATGATTAGACATGACTATCACTCCTCCATAATGAATATTACAACCAATTACTCTTACTAAGGCTTCCACAACCCCTTTATGCAATTCATATTGCACATTCTGAGCATAAAGAATGCATTTCATACATTCTGTATAAGGAACCAACACTTCCTTTTAGTTCCCTTCTTTCATCATGAGTTTTTGTGGAATTAAATTTACAAGAGTGTATTATTATCCATTCAACATGTTTCCCCACATGTTAACATGAATTATGATGATACTATCAATTGAGTATCCCTTCTCATTAATGATATTGCCTTGCTACCAAGCATCCAACCATACTTGGTTCAATTCTTTTACATTTCTAGCTAACAAGCATTTTTACCATGATTGCTTTATGAAACAACTAGAAACATGTTATAAGAATAAGATCATTCTATCTTATCCTCCTATGGATAAGATTTGAACAAAGTAGGAGCATGCCTATTTTTGATTATTGAGCAAAAACTGCAGCCCTTCAAAATTGCCAACTTTTGTCAAATTTCATAAGCATATGATGTAACATCCCCATCTTGACCCTATTGAATTAAAATGTAAATAATGTAATATTGTTATAAAATCGTGGTGAGGAGCTCAAGGCCAAGGCCCAGCCATCGATTTATTGATGCATATGGTTTACGTGCTAGCCAGGCACATTGGAATTGCAAACATAATGTAAATATGCACTTTAATAAAAATACCCACAACTAGCTATGCAATGAAACAAGAGATGGGGGCATGATTTTACAAGGAATTGGGAGGGAAAACATTCAAACCCTTGAGCCAATCAAGTCAAGCCAAGTGTCAATGAGAGAACCCATCAAAACCTCAACTACCCATGTTGACTTTTGTACCCAATCATTGATTTCTCCCAAGAGTTGGTTGAGGTAGTTAATGCCTTGGGGAATGAGAGGTATGGCTGTCCAAATTCGAGTATGGGCAAACCACCCTGCATGGGAAATCATGTTTTGCTTCTTGGGCAAGAAAAGAGCCATGAATTTCTCCCCATGCCATTATCCATCAATCAGTCTCTCTCCCTCATGAGTTTGGATCCACCTAGGCGTTTTCCAGCCATGTTTTGATGTGTTTTCCTTCATTCTCAGTTGGGAGAAGGACGTTTTTGTATTGTATAGCAGTGGGGAAGAAAGGGAATGGAATGGGGGTTCCACAGAGACCATTTTGATGTTAAATTCTTAGAGAGTTGGAGAGAAAACGTTTTCCTCCCTGTGAATGTTTTTCCCCATCCCACAATTCATTTTTGGATGGAAACGATTTGGGGAAAACCCATGGTCATCCTGTTTGTAAATCCCATTGTTAAACATGTGTATCCCTGCCCAATGATTGTGATTGTTGTGTGTAGATAGAGTATGTTGGGTATGGGTATGGGAATCCATTGTTTTGGTTTGAGCTTGAGTGCAAGCATCCAGGGTTCAAGTGTAGCCTGATAAACCCAGCTGTAGACTGGCTTGGCTCAGTTGAAATGATAGATTAGCTGTGAATGAGCTTGAATGTCCCATGTTCCTTGTAGAAATAATGCCCAGCTTAGGGGTGGTCTCTGAGTGCTGAAAGAATACAGGATGGGCAGAGACCTATGGTTGGGTGGAACATTGCAGCAACATAGCTAGTTGTTTGGGACAATTGTGAAATGAAGATAAGTATTTGATGTGTATTTACTTCTGCAATGTTTAATTTGTAGTTTATTTTGATATGCTGGATGAGCATGAATGGTGTGTGTATGATGTTTTAATTCCGCTGTGTATACTTGCTTGATTGCATCTGCACACTCTTGTTTTTAATGGTATGAATCTAATGAATGGGCTGAGTTTTTATGAAAAGCCCCATAGATTGGTATCATGTGCCGTTGGAGCATAGGCCGCAACTATGGCAAAGCTGCCAGTTTTGGGGAAAAAGCACTAAGTTTTGAAGGAAAAGTGCAAATTTTGAGGAAAAGCACCATTTTTGGCAGAAATGAACAGTGTGCGGTACGGCACCAGATGGACGAGCTCACCGCAGATTGCGGGATGAAAATCGTGGAGCTCGCACGCACAAGTCAAAGGAAAGAGTGAATAAGGTGGCCGAGTAGAAAGCTCAACCACCACAGTAAATGAAGCGACATAATAGAGGGCTCAGCTACCCTCATTAAGGCAAAGTACAGGAAGTTATGGTTGCTCGGACCAAGGAAGAGCAACGGGCCGAAGCATTGAAGGCGAAGGACAAGGAGCAAAGAACGATGAAGCGGCGCCCATACTCGCGATCTGCGCCGGAAATCACGGAGTCTGCAGGAAGCTACAATGTGACTACAAGAGGCCCCTACAGTACACCTAGCTGTGTCCGCGGTTAGGGTTTTTGGGGATCACTGTTGGGAAAGGCCCACAGTTTTGTAAAGGTGCGACCCTCAGGGCCACCTATATATATGTGTAATTGAGAGGGGAAAGGGGTTAGAAGGTCAGAGAGAAAAGAGTCAGGTAGTTATTGAGTTACACAGACAGTCTAAGTTGATGTCTGAGTCGTTTGTAGTGCTGTATTTTGTAAATTGTTAATGATCATTTTGTGTATGAAAGAAGGCCGCGATCTTGCAGGAAGACCGCCTGGCGTAAGGGCCATTGCATGTATCGACCAGTCGCAAGAGGACTGAGGGGAATGTAATTGTATGTCTTTGTTATAGTAGTATTTGTACAAGAAGAGAATAGATCTAAGAGAAGGGCTCCCAGCTGTGTGCGTGGAGTTTCCCAGAAATATCTAAGGCTGCAGCTGTGTGCGCAGCGGAACTGTGTTGTCCCCATCTCAAGATAATATAAAACCCAATTTCGTGGACGTAGCTTCCCTCCTAGAAGTGAACCACATAATTCCTATTGTTGTGGTGATGCTTTATGTGATTGCGTTTCTTTGCTTTACTGTCTATGTTTCTATGAATGTTTCGCTGTCTTTATGAATGATTGTGTAACATAAATCCTGGAAGCTCCCTTAGAAGTTGTACTTGTGCATTGTCGAAGGAGTCTGTTAGAACACTGTCGCCGCGGCGCTAAAGGAGTGTGTTACTGCGCTGTGGCGCAAGGGCAGAGACGATACATAGTGTATCGGAGGTAGCAGGTAAGAGGCTCGTGTGCAAGTGCGGAGCTACCGCGCAGCTAAGGCTGAGAAGAGTGAGTTCTAGCGCTGTAGCGTTGGGAGACCTGTGAAGGCGTGAGACACTCTGTTCAGGGGTTACTTCCAAGAAGGGAAGAGAGACGACTGTAGTCTCCACACCACCTAGGTTAAGGAAACCTGATTCCTTAGCCCCCTCATAGACACTTCGGGTGAGACTTCGGGCTGCTGCGCAGTTCGTTGCCGAAAGGGCCAGTGCGCCAAAGGGGTGATTGTTGCTGCGAATCCTGTAACCCGGGTCTGTCTAGAAAGGAGCTAACAAATGGTTCCATTGCTGGATTTAACCCTATTATTTTCAAGGCAATATGGTGCTGGAATCCTACAGCTAAAGAAATTCAAGAGTGGTTTGATTCAAAGGCTAGAGAGTTCGCTGAACGTGAAAATAGAAGCCCTAGGTTTCAGACAGAGGACTGGATGAAGAAGCATATTTATACTGACCTTCATGAAATCTTTTTTGTAACATTTGCACTCGAGTTGCATGAGTGGGTATCAAAGCTAGCAAATACTAGACCCACTGTGCATGTTGATCAACCTATCGTTTGGACGCCTGAGCTAGTTAGCATTTTGAAGCGGGTAGATAATCCTGTGTCCCACGCAGTAGACTTTTGGTTGAATAGTCTGCTGGAAGGCTTCATCACCGAGTTTGCAGTAGATACGAGAAAGAGCTTCAGCGAGGCTGAGAGGAGCTTATTCAAAGCATACAGGGGTAAGTTCTTAAATTCTTTGAACTTGTGGATTAAAATGCTCTTATATGAAAAAGGAAAACTATGCATAGCTTCCGATGAATAGCATAGACAAGTAATGTCCACAGATTCTGATAGTGATATTGAAGTTATTGGTTGCACTCGTAGCGGAAAACGATATAAAGTAGGCCTCGACTAGCATTCTTTTAAGTCTAGCCCAGAAGATAGCTGAGCTCATAAAGCGAGCCATATAGAGAGACAAGGGAGTGCTCATATCCCTTATCACCCTTTTACACCGCAAAATCCAGACGGGGCTCAGCATAACCCCGCAGTAACACCCTCTAGTAGCCCGCACGGTACTTCTAGTACTTCAGCCACACCCTTGTTTAACCATCCCGGAGGCAGTACCACAACACCTTCACGTCAACCTAGCGCAAGAAGGATGGGTGATGACATGAAGCTACCAACCTTTAGAGGAACATGGCCAGAAGACCCTGAGCAGCACTGGTTCCTATGTGAAGCCATTTGGACGATTAAGCAAATTAATGATGATGCTGTTAAGCTATTTCAGTTAGCAACCACACTAAGAGAGAGAGCCTTAACCTGGTTTATGAAATACTCAGCAGCACAGAATAGGATGCTTGCTGATGTAAGAAGTGCTATGATTAAAGAATTCAAGAAACCTAAATCAGAATCACAGTGCATAACAGAACTCAAAGACATAAAACAGTTACCTATAGAATCAGTATGGGACTTTGACCAGAAGTTCAAAGCCTTGATAGATCAAGTAAGCTTTGAGTTTGCACCGCAGCAGCATAAGGAATGGTTCATTGCTGCGCTGCTTCCTCATATTAGACTTCCTCTTATGCAACAGAATCTCACTACTCAAGAAAAAGCTCTAGAGATGGCTATGAAACTAGAAGCTTCAACAATTGCTGGAACAAGCAACGATGTTGCGCAGTTGTAGAACCAAATAGCAAACCTAACTTTGCAGGTGCATAATATTAAGAAAGGAAAGGATGTTAAAGAAGAAATTTGGTGTACAAAGTGTAGAGCACAAGGACATTCAAAGGACCATTGTCCTGTTTTCATAGATTATATTACAAATGGAGCACCTAACCCTTTACCACAGGCTCAGGGGCCTTGGTGTGAAATCTGTAGAACTAGAGGTCACAGACCACAAGAGTGTCACTTGTTACAAAAATATGTACAAACCCCAAAGAATCTATATTGCAATTTCTATAAATCAGTAGGCCACGATGAGAACAATTGCAGAGCATATGACCTTATGATAGAAAGAAAACATGATGTTTATAGAGTATAGTCAGAACCACAGGGACCCACAGTAGGTCCGCAGTACGACCCAGCTCGTGAAGGCCGAGGAGGAAATTACAAGGGCCGAGGACGCACACAAGGTTTTGGTCGTGGAAGAGGACAAATAACTTGCTATAACTACAGAGCTCAAGGCCATTATGCAAGGGATTGCCAAAACCCTACAACCACCTGCAGATACTGTAAATCTTATGATCATGTTATTGAAGAATACCCTCAGTTGATGGCCAAGATGCAAGAAAAGAAGCCACATGTTAACCAGAATATTCAGTTGATTGCAGCAGAAAAAAGAGAACCAGATCCCACAGTTAATATAGTGACGTGCAGTGGTGCAACCACTGGTGCGCTAGAGTCGGGAACTGGAAAGCCAACAACACAATGGGTGCGCCGCGCTAATATTAAACCATCCCTGCTCGACCTACAAAAGCAAAAAGAAGCATTCAAGCAAGCTCAAGAGTATTTCTCAGATCCGCGAGCTTCAAGTTCTGTTGCATTACCGCACAATAATATCAGACCGCACGTACCAAGTCAAGAGAACTTGGTACGAGAGCAGGCTACTACGTCTGGAAGGCCTGATGAGGAGGATACACTAGGCAGTGTTCATGATTTCCTGAGGAGCTGCTTAAAGTTGTTGCGCAATGAAAAAGCAACTATGGAGCTCCAACACCTGTTGGATCAGTGTCAACAATCTGCTTTGATAAACACAGCACAGCGTGCTGTTCATCAGATCAGGAGTCATACTAGAACTGGAAGAGAGATGAGACTCACAGCGCAGATTGGAGCATTTGAAATGGACGAAGTCATTTTGGATTTAGGCTCAGAAGTTAATGTTCTCACCATGCAGACTTGGGAACAGATGGGTAGTCCTCAGCTTATCAGATCTCCTATCCATCTAAGACTAGCAAATCAGCAACGAGTTTCTCCATTGGGCAGATTACCCAATGTACCCATTGATATTGAGGGAGTAAGAAGTTCTGCAGACTTTGAAGTAATCAAAATTCTGGATGACAGTAGACCTTACCCAATACTTTTAGGCATAGACTGGGCATTTGATAATCTGGCTGTCATTAATTTGAAGAAAAGACAGATGACCTTTGAGGATGACCAAATTAGGGTCATTGCACCACTTGATCCCCTTCAAGGAGCACGGTATATTGAACCCATTCGAGCAGAAGAAGAAGTGCGCCACATGGAAAGTTTGTATCAGATGATTGCTAGTCATAATGATTATGTCAATCCCATAGCGGACGGCCATATCAGCTGGCGATGCGATAGCTCGTGCACATCAGATTCAGAAGCAGGACTGGAAAACTGGCATAATCGCTTACATGAGGTTTCTGCAAGGCGTTGCGCTAGGATGACTAAATCCATTCGATGGATTGGCACAGAATTGAATAACACTCCAATATTTGATGGTTTAATTGGAGTAAGTGAATTCATACATGCATATGAACAAGAAATCTGAGATGAGCAGCGTATACAAGCATTGGATGTAGCATTGCGTGCTACATCCGCAAGATGGTGGGGTGCGCATAAAGAAAATATCGACACATGGCAAGACTGTCGCAGGTTGATACTGCACAGATTTCAAGAGACTACAGCAGGAGTTTTACGCAAATACGATGGAAAGAGTGACCCCAGGTCACATGTTGAAGCATGTATTCAGCAATGGTCAGATATTCCAGAGGATGAGTGGGTTCACCTATTCATCCACACGTTGGATATAGTTCCAAGGAACCGGTACACTGAAACAGAATTGTGCAGAGGCACTATAACTTAGCCTCTCATGATTGAAAGTTTTCAACTCACTTTCAGCTTTGAGTCAGAACATCCAAGCATCGATCAAGCTTTAAAGTGTATTAAAAAGAAGATATTTGGACAATGTCCTTTACCAGCGTATTTTCAACCAGATTGGGCTGTCCAGATGGAACATGCCCTGGAATGCTATAATTTCACCACTGGAGAAGAGGATGATGATCCTCGTAGCATCAATATTCCAGAGTCAGAAGGGACGCGCAAAGTCGAAGGCCCTCAGCTTGATATCCCTGCCATTACAGAACACATCAAGCTCAAGAAGATGAACATTGGTACAGAAGCCGAACCTAAGTTTGCCTCTATAGGAGATTATTGGGATGATGAAACTGTTGGCCATATTGCAGATTTACTACATGAATACCAGGATATCTTTCCTACCAAGTTTACAGAAATGAAAGGCATTCTAGGAGATTTAGGAGTTATGCGCATACCTTTGAAAGCAGGCTCTAAGCCCGTAAAACAACGCCCGTACAGGTTGAACCTGCGATATAAAGAAAAGGTTAGAGAAGAAATTGATAAGATGCTCGCAGCTAGTATCATTGAGCCAGTAGAGGAAAGTGATTGGATTAGTCCTATGGTGGTACAAGAGAAAAAGACAAAAGGTGAAATAAGAATCTGCATGGACCTGTGCAAGCTCAACGACGCATCAGCGCATGATCCATTCCCTACGCCCTTTACAGACGAAGTGCTTGACAATGTTGGAGGACAAGAGGCTTACTCCTTCACTGATGGATTTTCAGGATACCATCAGATCAGAATCCATCCAGAGGACCGCCATAAGACCACTTTTGCGACTGAATGGGGCTCATTCCAGTATACGGTAATGCCCTTTGGTCTTAAAAACGCTCCCGCTATTTTCTCTAGAGTCATTGTTGCTGTTTTTAAAGAATTCATTCATAGGTTTCGAGAAGTCTATTTTGATGACTGGACTATGTTTGGTTTACTAAAGAACCATATAGGGAATCTAAGGATGATGTTAGAAAAATGTAGACAGTATCAGATTTCTCTTAACTTGAAAAAATGTATCTTCTGTGCTCCTTTTGGTATTTTGTTGGGTCACATTGTTTGCAGACAAGGACTCATGATGGATCCTGTGAAGGTTGCCATCATTGCTAACTTGCCTGCGCCCAACTCAGTCAAACAATTGCGCACTACATTGGGACATACAGGATACTACAGGAAATTTATCAAGGGTTATGCAAAGATCACTGCGCCTATGGAAAGACTGCTGAAAAAGGATTCAAAATTCCAATGGACAGAAGAATGCCAACAGAGCTTGGACACATTTAAAGGAAATATGGTCACAACACCTATTCTAGTTTTCCCAGACTGGAGAAAAACCTTTCATGTTCATGTAGATGCTTCTTCCATAGCATTGGGGGTTGTACTGACACAACCAGGAGAAGGAGGTATTGACCACCCCATTGCTTACTCTAGCAGAAAGTTGTCTACAACTGAGAAGAACTACACCACTACAGAAAGAGAAGGACTCGCTATGGTGTATGCCTTACAGAAGTTCAGACACTATCTATTGGGTGCTCATTTTAAAATGTATATTGACCATTCTGCTTTGAAGTACTTGGTCAATAAGCTAGTGTTAGGGGGAAGAATTTGCAGATGGCTACTCCTCTTCCAGGAGTATGATTTTGAGATTATTGTGAAGCCAGGTAGATTGAATGCAGGACCTGACCATTTATCTAGGATAGAGTTAGGGGAGGAACCTACAAATTTGGAGGACAATGTGCCTGATGCGCAGCTATTTTCTATTCAAGCAACAGACGAGTATTATTCCGATATTCTTGAGTTTCTCACTACAGGGAAAGCGCCAGTTGAGTTCACAATGCAGCAGAAGAAACAACTTGTTGTCAAAGCCGCAGACTTCACTTTGATAGCAGGCCAGCTCTATAAGTTGGGCCCTGATGAAGTCTTGTGCAGATGCATTTTACCGCATGAGAAGAATTCCATAATCGCAGAAGCACACTCAGGAACCGTAGGAGGCCATTTTGCAGGAATGCCTATTGCGTAGAAGATCTTAGCCGTAGGTCTTTGGTGGCCAACTTTGCACAAGGACACTAAGGAATTTTGCAAGTGTTGCGATGTGTGCCAGCGAACAGGAAAACCTTCAAGAAGAGATGAAATGCCGCTAAGACCCCAGATAACAGTGCGCGCTTTTGATAAGTGGGCCATTGATTTTGTAGGACCTATCAACCCACCAGGGAAGAGAACCGGCGCAAGATACATCATCACAGCTACTGAATACCTCACCAAATGGGCTGAGGCGAAGCCAGTTAAGAATTGCGACGCTGTCACTACTGCGCAGTTCATTTTTTAGAATATTGTCACTAGATTTGGATGTCCACTGATTCTAATGAGTGATCAGGGCACACATTTCCTGAACGAGACTATAGAGGCCCTTACTGAAGAATTCCACATTAGTCACCATAAGAGTACACCCTACCACCCTCAAGCTAATGGTATGGTGGAGGCATTCAACAAGATTCTGGAGAATGCCTTGACCAAGATATGTAATCAACAAATATATGATTGGGACCTTAGAGTCACAGCCGTGTTATGGGCTTACAGAACCACATGCAAGAAATTAACAGGTCACACACCTTTCAGTTTGGTGTATGGACAAGAAGCAGTCATGCCCATGGAATACATTGTTCCCAGTCTCAGAATTGCTCAAATTACAGAAATGGCAGATACTGATACTATGAGTGAAAGGCTGTCACAATTAGTTGCCTTAGAAGAAGACAGGATTTTGGCTGGATTCCATCAACAAGTGCAGAAGGCGAGACAGAAGGCTTGGCATGACAGACATATTAAGAATAAAGTCTTCCAAGAAGGAGACTTGGTACTCCTCTATGATAGTAAATTCATCAAGTTTCCAGGCAAGTTTCGTGTACATTGGTTAGGCCCTTTTCAAGTAATGAAGATAATAGAAGGTGGAGCAGTTCAGCTTGCGAAGCTTCATGGAGAATTGTTGCTGACAATGATCAACGGGAGTCGGCTCAAGCTTTATCGCGATGGCCACTCCGCCCTGTCGACCTAATCAGCTGCTAAAGTTGTGTAGATGTCCAGTGTAGTTTAAAGAGGCATCGAATTTATCATAGTCTACACGGAGGTCGTGAGACATTTTCAGTCTCTGGCTTCCCGTGCAGTTCTTCGAAGCATCCACGCAGTCAATAAAGCCTGTTATGAGCGAGCCTACTTTCGCTCTTGCGGAGTTCCCCGGGTTGTTGAACTTTCACTCTTGCGAAGTTCCCTGTTGACGATTTGTCACTCTTATGGAGTTCTCCTCGCCGTGGAGCCCTCCATGTGCACAGTTACCCATGCTGAAGTTACCTGCCGAAAATTTGAATTGTGATAGTTCTGTAGCCGCGTCTGAGTCTTAATGAAGGATGAGACCGCCATCTAATTGTACTTGCTCTGGAAGATTCGGCTTGATTTCCCTAAGATTTCCATTTAATTAAGGAGCCGAAGGCCTTAGCGCATCTCTCAAAGGCTGTCAAAGCCCATCCCTCGCATTTAATGCACCACAGAGGCGCGAGGGGGGGGGGTTGTCAACTCATCCGCTTAGGTGCCAACGGTTATTAGTGCCACCTGTCCGCACCTACTACTGCCCTCAGCTATAAATACTCCTCATTCGCATATGCTTGGGTTACTTTCCTTGCTATTGAGTTGTATAGTTGTCCTGTTTGAGAGTCTAAGCCATTGTTTTCAGAGCCGTATCGTGCATACTGCTTCCCTCTGTTTTTGGAGTTTGCACCCTACGCTGTTCCGCCCTTTTTTGTTCAGTGTTTGTCGTGTATGCCGGTTCATGACGGAGAAACTGTCAACTGAAGAATTTGTTCGACAATTCAGACGCAGAGGGTTAGATTTCGGTATGGCTACCCCGACCAAGACTGTCAAGTTTCCTATTTTCTCTGATCCCAGACAGTCCCCGGGAACAAGGGCATCTCAACCACAGCCCCAGCAGCAGCAGCAGCTGGAGGTACCCATTCCAGACCGCTTGGCCACTCTGGTTAACTACATTCCTCTGCACTCAGATGATGCACCCGAGGTGCATATTCCCAAGAATGCCAAGTATTCGATTCCGCTGCCACCAATGGCGGAAATCGTGGAAGAAGAAGGATCCCTACTTGGACATCTCCCGCTGGTTAAGTTTTCTGACTTCAACTTGGGTGATTATAGAACGTATCCTCAGTTCACGCCAGATCACTATCTGACGGTGGTCCATAACCCTATTAAGAATATTGATGAATTCGTCCCGCAGGAATTTGCAGTAAATCTAGAAAATCCTGGACTGTTGAACCTGTTGAAGCTACCGCACTTCGGGCGTAGCAATGAAGTTAATGCGGTTGTCAAGGTCCTGTTATCCTGTGTTCACAGTGGTTATCTTTGTCTAGGGAGGCCAATTGATCTGAATGTGGACCTGATTCATCGAATTACCGGCATATCTAAGGTTGGTAAGGACCCCAACGTCCATTTCCTTGGTAAAGACAAGGACCGAAAGCTGGCTGCACAGCTGGTGCAGAAATACAAATTTTCGAGAGGAGGTCGGGCTTATGAACTCACTATAGTTGAAGATGAAGCACTCAGATTCATAGGAAGTCTGCTTGCAGGTAGAATTTTAACGAAATGCCGACCTAAAGAAGTCCCTGGAGCTGTTGTAGAGCTCGCAATTGCAGCTGCGGAGGGAGAGCAGTATAAATGGTGTCTCTTCCTCCTGAATTTATTTTTGGAAGACTGCCAGAACGTTCAGGACACCGCCAATCAGCTGTTCCATTTCTCGTGGCTCCTGATCTTGTGTGCCTTTGTCGGGTGGAAGGAACCGCCCAACACTCAGTTTCTACCACGCCGCTCAGGAGAGGTTACAGGGATGCGCTATGTCGACCTCTGGGATTCTAGTAATCCCGTGAAGCGCAAGATGAACCGCGCCGTGTTCTTCAAGTATTATCATCTCCTCAAGGATACCATCATGGAGATGCCGAGGCTTGCTGAGGAGATAGAAAAACTCTATGGAATGAAGTTGGTCTTTTCTGCCAACTTGCATGAAATCTATTTCCGCCCTCGCGGAATTCAATCGAAAGAATGGGTCGTAGGGCTCTACCGAATGACTACCCAGGACGTGGAGGATACTATGAAGTCCTGGCTAGATGAATGGAAGCAGGCCACTGAAGTCGCTACCACGATGCCACCCCCTGAGGTGCCAGAGAAAGATAAAGGCAAGGAAAAGATCGGGCGAAAGAATGATGAAGGTCCGTCAGGACCTGCTACCAAGAAGCAGAAGCTGTCGCACCCCGCAGAAGCGACTGGAGATCCCTATGAGATTCCTGTCATGAGGCTCAACAAGTACTTATAGGAGCAATTTCAGGAGCTGCGTGCCTCTCAGGCCAATATCAGAAGTGCTCTGGATCTGCAGCTCGTGGAGTTGAAAGGTCTTGCAGGACGAGTTGCGCAGACCCATGCGCCAGCATCCGGCTCGCAGGCGCCGCAAGCATCTACAAGTGCTGAGCGGGTTGAAGTACCTACAGAAACGCACACTGTAGTCCACATCCCGCCCGCAAGCATGACACTCACGGATCCTCTGGCTGCACCGCAGGTAAGCGCGGTTGGCCCTGTTGAAATAAATTTGTCGCTAATTCCCTTGGAAACTCTACAGTTGGTTCACGAGTAGGTCTCTACTGAGATGAGAGCTAGGGAGCTCTCCACATTCCATGACAATCAAAGACTGCAGACGCAGGAAGTAGAGCTAAGGGCAGGCTATAAGGAGATCTCTGCGCAGCTTGCACTTCAAGAAGCGCGAGACACTGGGCTGAGGAATGCCGTAGATGAAATCGCCCAGGAGCTGTCGGCCTGCCAGATTCAACCAGACCTTCCTTTAGTCGAGAAAGTGCAACGCATTGGCAGAAGGGTGAAAGCCCTAGAACAGCAAGTAGTTGCTATGGTGGAGGACAATAGAAAGCAGCTCGTCGAGTTGGAAGCTCGTGTTGTAGTGCCTCCCGCAGATGATAAGCAAGAACTACTTGAAGCACTGCGCATAACTTCTACCCAAATGAAGTGCAGAGCAGATGAAGCCCAGCAGTTAATGACGCAAGCTATGCAGGCTTGGGCTGAGCTCGAGAAGCTCCCTTCTAAAGTTGCCCTTTTGGAACAGGTGAAAGTAGCAGAACAGTCCCTAGCTGTTTTGAACGAAGAAGCTAAACCCTTGGAAGGCTTAGCCAAAATGAGAAAGATGAGCGAAGTCCGCAAAGTCCAGCAAGAACTGCACAGGCTCAGAGACAAAGATGCTACTCTCGCCAATATCATTCAGCCATTTATGGATGAGTATGCTGAACTTGCTGCCGAAGCAGAGGCCAAGGTCAAAGCATTTGCTGAGTCTCAAGAGTTGGTTGATGGCACAGAGGAAGAAGAAGCTACTGCAGACCTGGTGCAGACAGCCACGAAGTGCGTGCAAGACATGGACTCCGCTATTGCGCAGTGGAAGCAAGCCTTCGCTGCGACCCAAGCAAAGTTAGAGGCACAAGTAAAACGACCGTAAGCTAGTGCGAGTGGCTCGAGGACGAGCCACAAGTAAGTGTTAGGGGCCTGTTGGAGCATAGGCCACAGCTATGGAAAAGCTACCCGTTTTGGGGGAAAAGTACTAAGTTTTGAAGGAAAAGTGCTAATTTTGAGGAAAAACACCATTTTTGGCAGAAATGAACAGTGTACGGTACGGCGCCAGATGGACAAGCTCACCACAGATTACCGGCCAGAAATCGTGGAGCTCGCATGCACAAGTCAAAGGAAAGAGTAAATAAGGTGGCCGAGTAGAAAGCTCAACCACCACAGTAAATGAAGCAGCGGAATAGAGGGCTCAGCTACCCTCATTAAGGCAAAGTACAGGAAGTTATGGTTGCTCGGACCAAGGAAGAGTAACGGGATGAAGCATTGAAGGCGAAGGACAAGGAGCAAAGAATGATGAAGCGGCGCCCATACCCACAATCTGCGCCGGAAATCGTGGAGTCTGCAGGAAGCTATGACGTGACTACAAGAGGCGCCTACAGTACACCTAGCCGTGTCCGCGGTTAGGGTTTTTGGGGATCACTGTTGGGAAAGGCCCATAGTTTTGTAAAGGTGCGACCCTCAGGGCCACCTATATATATGTGTAATTGAGAGGGGAAAGGGGTTAGAAGGTCAGAGAGAAAAGATTCAGGTAGTTACTGAGTTACACAGACAGTCTAAGCTGATGTCTGAGTCGTTTGTAGTGCTGTATTTTGTAAGCTGTTAATGATCATTTTGTGTATGAAAGAAGGCTGCGATCTTGCAAGAAGGCTGCCTGGCGTAAGGGCCATTGCATGTATCGACTAGTCGCAAGAGGACTGAGGGGAATGTAATTGTATGTCTTTGTTATAGTAGTATCTGTACAAGAAGAGAATAGATCTAAGAGAAGGGCTCCCAGCTGTGTGCGTGGAGTTTCCCAGAAAGATCTAAGGCTGCAGCTATGTGCGCAGCGGAACTGTGTTGTCCCCATCTCAAGATAATATAAAACCCAGTTCTATGGACGTAGCTTCCCTCCTAGAAGTGAACCACATAATTCCTATTGTTGTGGTGATGCTTTATGTGATTGCGTTTCTTTGCTTTATTGTCTATGTTTCTATGAATGTTTCGCTGTCTTTATGAATGATTGTGTAACATAAATCCTGGAAGCTCCCTTAGAAGTTGTACTTGTGCATTGTTGAAGGAGTCTGTTAGAAAACTGTTGCCGCGGCGCTAAAGGAGTGTGTTACTGCGCTGTGGCGCAAGGGCAGAGATGATACATAGTGTATCGGAGGTAGCGAGTAAGAGGCTCGTGTGTAGGTGCGGAGCTACCGCACAGCTAAGGTTGAGAAGAGTGAGTTCCAGCGCTGTAGCGCTGGGAGACCTATGAAGGCGTGAGACACTCTGTTTAGGGGTTACTTCCAAGAAGGGAAGAGAAACGACTGTAGACTCCACACCACCTAGGTTAAGGAAACCTGATTCCTTAGCCCCCCCATAGCCACTTTGGGTGAGACTTCGGGCTGCTGCGCAGTTCGTTGCCAAAAGGGCCAGTGCGCCAAAGGGGTGATTGTTGCTGTGAATCCTGAAAACCCGGGTCTGTCTAGAAAGCAGCCAACATGTGCCCTTCCTTACCTTGTATGGATGGGACGGTACGTGACATATGAATCGCCCTGTTTATAATCCACAACTTGCCAAATTGTCCCATGGACTATTATCATGATGCAACATTTCCATTTCTAGAAGTCTTGTCATCACCATAGAAATTTATCAAAATTGATAATGTCTTAGGGGGATGACAAGGGTTAAGGGGGATTTCCTCCTTGTGGCTTCCGCCACTACAGGGTGGGTCGAGGGCAACACCCTTGTTTTTTTTTGTTGTAAATATTTCGCTTTCACGCAATATGGTGCATAAGTTCCATGACATTTTTCAATTTTTGTTCCCTGGAAATCTCATTGGAAAACTGTTGAAATTCTCTATTTTGGGGGACTTATTGTTTTGCCTCCGACCTGTTTTGGTGGACTTATCCCTTTGTCCTTGATCAGATCACTTTCCAATTTTGCTTTGACCCATTTCGACAGACTTATCATTTTTCCTCCGATCGATGCATTTTCTGTTTTGCTCCGAAATCCTTTTGGGAGCGGTTTTCATTTTGTTGTCGATCGGTGCACTTTCAATTTTCCTCTGATTGACTCAATTCCCATTTCTCACCAATCCGTTTCGATGCCCCTTTGAATTTATCGCCGATTGATGAACTTTCGACTTTTGCACCGATCGTTTCAGTGAACCTTTCAATTTGTCGCCGATCGACACAAATTTCATTTTTCGACGAAACGCCTCCTTTCAACAACTTTTCCGATTTTCACTAATAGTTTTGGCGAACTTATCATATTTCCTCTGAAACATATTGGCAGGCTTTACCCTTTTTCACCGAAATCCATTTTTCGGTGAACTTTTCTATTTCTCGTTGATAGTTTTAGCGAACTTTTCTCTTTGTCGCCGATCGACGGAATTTTGACTTTTCCACCGACCTGTTTCGGTGAGTTTTCCATTTTACGCTGAAATGAGTTTTCGACAACTTTTTGATTTCTCACCGAAATGTATCTACGGCTTTTTCGATTTTCTCGCCGATAGTTTCGACGCTCCTTTGAGTTTTGTGCCGACACAGACTTAGGCAGAAAAACTCAAGAACTTAGAAAAATTTGAAATTTTTCTTTCTTCTATGAATGATCAATGCTCAACAGGAAGTGATCTTACCTCTGCAAATTGGTTAGATTTATCCCATGTAGGCCCAATGTTGCAACCTCGTGATCTGATACCACTTTGTCACATCCCCTCCCATCAATCCAACGCAAGGAAGGGAAACATGACTAAAATTATGGGATTTTACACAAAAATCAGACCCATTCTGTCATGTCCCAAATTTGGCATTGGGTCACAACGGCCTAATCACATTAGCCATATTCATTAGAGTTTTTCAAATTGATGTTAAGGGTCAAATAATTGCTAAGGAGGAAAATGACTAGTTTCCTAGGTTTGGGGTGGAAGCTTTGGGAATTGGAATAAGGGGGATAATAAATGAAGTTTGAAAATTATAATGGCATAAATATTTAATAAAGGAGCTAAATAAATATATACAAGTGAGAATCAAAGTGGCATTTGATCATGAAGACACATGGAGGAAGTGGGACCCACATATGGATAGATTTCTCTGCTACACTTGGCATCATTCTCTCACAAATTCAAATTCAAGGTGAATGGTAACATACTTGGGGGAGTTCAAGATGTATTATTCATGGCATGAATCATCCAAGGTCGAAATATAGAGGAATATAAACTCCCATGGAAGAGGAAGAGGCAATTTGGAGCTAGTGGGACACTTGGGCTAGATTCCCTAGCTCTATGACAACAATGATGAAGATGCTATGAAACCTATGACACAAATCAGACCTGAAGGATGAAATATGACATATATGACATGTCAGGGCTAAAAATAGACTCCAAGAGGGCGCTCAAGGGATTTAGGGAAGCTAATATGCTTCCACATGTGATTTGGTGGAAGTGAGAGACTAGGAATTGTTGTACAAGTGGCGTTCTTTGGAATCTCTTCCCAACTTGAGTCGGCATGAGTCTCTTGGAAGGAATTTGACCCATGGAGGAAGTTTATAAATGTCAATAACAAAGAATGAAACTAGCTTTTGATCATTTGTAGAATTTGCAATTGCATTTGTAAAGAGGGAGAGCTAGTGGATGACTAGTTTCTTGCCTTAGTCAATTTCGAGGGTGAAAGATTCCCATCCAAGTTGGTAATTGGAAAGGACATTCAGACCTTTAATTTGGAGCTTTAATGGATTCTTTATTTGGAGGTGTAAGATACAGGTCATCTCATGGTTTCTTCTATTGTAGCTCACTCCTTCAATCATTTCCAGTTTTGATGGCATATTCTTGATCCTTGAGGGAGGGAATTTTTGATGCGATATTGTACTCTTTGGGGGAGATTATAATTCCCAATTTATTTTTTAATATGAATTAAATACTCTTTTATTCATCTCCATAAAGTTTCAGGTCGAAATTCCAAGTAGAAAGGTATAAATCTCAATTTTAATGAAAGAACAGTGCCATTTCCCCACTACCATATTGTGAACCAATGTAATGTTGATGGGTTCGAATGGATAAGTAAAATAATGAATATTTTTTGATGAATGGAATTTTATTGATATATTATACAAGTTTCATGTTCAGTGTTCAAGCATTTGAAGTCATTTTACTCATTTTATTTACATTTGGAGAAGATTTGGTGCCATTTCCCCAAGGGTCGAACTAGTGATTTTTGCTATTGTTTGGGAGAGGTTTGGAATAGAATTAATATCTAATAAATGGTGCATTTAGGACCTTAATAACATCCTTGAGACATAACCTACCTCTTTTCAGAAATTTGAGTGGGTTTGGAGGCATTTGGGAAGCCATTTTCAGTACTTACCCCAGGGAGATTTGAACCCCAAATTACTAGTAAAATTGCATACTTGGTCCAGAATATTAAGAGAGTTTGCAGAGGTCTTTTGGTGGAAATATCTCATACCTGAACATAATATTAAAGTACTAATATAATTCATACACATTCCTTGAATATTTAAAGGCATTTGGAGCCAATTTGAGACCTAGAGACCAATACTAGTCAAAGGGAAATTACTAGTAAAGTTCCCTACATTGGCCAGAATTGAAAGAGGATTTACAGAAGTATTTTAAAGGTCCAAAAGCATCCTTGAAACACATATTTATGTTCTAACATAATCCATATACCTTCTCAGAATATTTGGGAGCAATTGGAGCAATTTGGGGACCTAGAGCTCAAAACTAGTCAAAGGTCGAAATTGGAAAAAAGTGAAAAATTGCCATTTTAATAAAATCCTAACAAGGGACATTAAAGTGGTATTAGAGCATGGTACATACACCTGTGGATTAGGTACATACATTCAAGAATAATTGGAAATCATGTCTTACTATTATGATGAATCCTATGAGTACAATTCTTATGAGGAATATGCAGATGCTTATGATCAATATGAAGCAGAATGTGAATGGTACGAGGAAGAGGTGCCATCATGCAACACTTCTTACAATTTTAAGAGAAATGAAGATTATTCTTATGACTTTAAATCTGATGAAGATGAGTGTGTCAAACCAACCAAGGATAATTCTATGAATGAGTTACAAAGATGGAGAGCAACATATAAAATCTTGCCCCAACAATATAAAAAATATCAAGAATATCTTGCTTGGAGCAAAAATACACAAAATGCCATGTCTTTCGAGTAATATGCTAAACATATTTTTGAAAATAGGCCCAAACATGAAGATGTGGAGTTAATAAAGAAAGGTTTATGCCCTTCTTGTAAAGAACCTTGGAGAGAGTATCATATATGTGTGTGTGAAATGATGTCCTACGTGAGGAGAGCTTTTGAGAATTCTTCAAAAAGAGATTCCAAAGATATTGATCCTAAGGAAAACAAGGGGCAAAATGCATTAGCTTGCTTGAAGGAGAAAAAGGAAGAGACATAAAAATATCATGAAGAAGATTCTATTGAAAATATGGAAGATCATTTTGAGACACCTTCTAGCTTAGACATGAACCAAAGAGCATCTACTGATGGATGCTTAAACTATGAAGGAGTACCTACTGATGGGTGCTCACACCTCTATGTTGGTGACATAGAGATCACTTTTGAAAGTGTTGCTGCAAGCCAAAGTTCCATTAAGCATGATAATGAAGACCTTGTAGCAGTTGAAAAAGAACCAAGATCAACTTCCCCATCACCACTTGAGCTTCATGAAGTTGGTCCAAGCAAAAATGAAGAAGATGAGGAGGTTAATTTGCAAGAGCCTCATTTTCTTGAAGGGTCCTTAAAGATGAATGAAAAGAAGATCCAAGAGTCCCTCGGCATTCTCCATGACACTCAAGCATTGGTGTCAAATTCTTGTTGGAGAGCTACTTCATTGGAGGAAACATCCTTCTTTGAAGACATGGAGAAGATTCAAAGAGCAATGTGCCACATCATGGGTAATTTCATGTCTTTGATTTTTGATAGAAACCATTTGTTTGAGTTTAATGAATTATTACATGATGCATACTTGAAGAATAATGAGGATAATCATAAGCTTACAATTCAAAATGAGCAACTTCTTGAAAAGTTGCAAGATACTTGTTTTTCCTCCTATGTTTCAGATTGTCAAATGGTAGATTGTTTAGAGGATTCTCATGACATGGTGGATATGAGAAATGTGAAAAATTGAATGTGCTTGATGTGTTTGAATATGAACTTGAAAAGATCCAAACATTTGATGTGGTGGAAGAGGAACTTGAATTGTCTCTTGATGAAGGTTATGCAATTTTTAAAGAAGAGCATGATTCCTCTACATTGGAACCAATCTATGACAAAGGTTTCACACTTTTGAAGGAGCTGCATGATACTACCCATATGGATCATTCCCATGATGAAACTTCTGCACTTTTTGATCATTTGGGTGATTTAGTTAATTCTCCGACATCCTACAATTCCGTGTTTTGCAGCATTAGCCTCAATGAAGAATGGGTGAAATGGTTCTTTTTGATGGTGCCACATGAGGAGTATGGAACTCCTAGATTTACTTTTTATGATGATATGGTTGGAGCACATTCTTATTCACATTTGTAGTAACATCCTTTGTTACTTTATGATGATGCACATCTACATGGATGCACCTATGATATGCATTTGAGTCACTTGAAGACTCATGGTTTTTCTTGCTCAATACTTGATTCATTTGATGTTGGAGGAATTTCATCCAACACTTGGGTGAGTAGATTTATGATTGGAGAACATTTTTGTTGGAAGCCATATACTTTGTTATATCTTTATGATTCTCACATTCAGGGATGTATGGGTGAGACTTCTTTGAGTCATTTGAAGTCTCCTTGTTTTTTCTACTCATTATTTGGTTCAGATTTTAGTGGAGATTCTTCATTCACTTCTTGGATGAAAGAATACATGGATGAATATTTTGATGCATATCACATCCTTTTGGAGAAGCATTATAGGACATGGGATCCTCACCTATGTCATTGGAGCATATTTGATTGGTCACTTGAAGCTTGTATGCACTTGGAAAATGGTGGTCTACTTGCTTGGAGGTATAAGCACTTTCATGACTCTTTGATGAAGTATCTCCTTGATGTACATTTTAATTATGTTGTTATGTACTTTGATGATATATATTTTGTACTCATGATGTTTGGAAGAATGCATACAAGAAAATGGGATCCAGGAATCCTCTTATCTAATGGTGTGGGTTGGAGAGCACTCTTAATTGTTGGGGTGCAATACAAGCAATGGGACCCTGGAATAATTTTTATCTCATTGGTTTCATTTTTTTTGGGGGAAACAAGCAGTATTGGAGATGGGTTTCCCACTTAATAAAGTGATTTTTATCAGAGTGGTGCAGCATCAAGCATGGTGGTTCCTTTCTAAAATCTTCATGGAAACTCAAAGACTCAAGGTTGGGCAATTCAATGGCAACTTCAAAGAATTATACAGAAAGCGGGTTCTTCAACACCCATGTTTGAAATTGCTTGAGGATAAGCAATATTGGGAAGGGAGGATTTGTCATGTCCCAAATTTTGCATTGGGTCACAATGTCCTAATCACATTGGCCATATTCATTAAAGTTTGTCAAATTGATGTTAAGGGTCAAATAATTGCCAATGAGGAAAATTACTAGTTTCCTAGGTTTGGGGTGGAAGCTTTGGGAATTGGAATAAGGGGGATAATAAATGATGTTTGAACATTAGAATGGAATAAATATTTAATAAAGAATATAAATAAATATATACAAGTGAAAATCAAAGTGGCATTTGATCATGAAGACACATAGAGGAAGTGGGACCCACATATGGCTAGATTTCCCCACTACACTTGGCATCATTCTCTCACCAATTCGAATTCAAGGTGAATGGTAACATACTTGGGGGAGTTAAAAAGGTATTATTCATGGCATGACTCATCCAAGGTCGAAATATAGAGGAATATTAACTCCCATGGAAGAGGAAGAGGCAATTTGGAGCTAGTGGGACACTTGGGCTAGATTCCCTAGCTCTATGACAACAATGATGAAGATGCTATGACACCTATGACAAAAATCAGACCTGAAGGCTGAAATATGAGATATATGACATGTCAGGGCTAAAAATAGACTCCAATAGGGTTTTCAAGGGAGTTAGGGCAGCTAATATGCTTCCACATGTGATTTGGTGGAAGTGGGAGACTAGGAATTATTGTACAAGTGGCGTTCTTTGGAATCTCTTCCCAACTTGAGTTGGCATGAGTCTCTTGGAAGGAATTAGACCCATGGAGGACATTAGAAGTTTATAAATTTCAATAACAAATAATGAAACTAGCTTTTGATCATTTGTAGAATTTGCAATTGCATTTGTGAAGAGGGAGAGTTAGTGGATGACTAGTTTCTTGCCTTAGCCAATTTCGAGGGTGAAAGATTCCCATCCAAGTTGGTAATTGGAAATGCAATTCAGAACTTTCATTTGGAGCTTTAATGGAGTCTTTATTTGCAGGTGTAATATACATGGAAGCTCATGGTTTCTTCTATTGCAGCTCACTCCTTCAACCATTTCCAGTTTTGATGGCATATTCTTGATCCTTGAGGGAGGGTGTTTTTGGTGATCTATTGTACTCTTTGGGGGAGATTATAATTCCCCATTTATTTTTTAATATGAATTAAATATTCTTTTATTCATATCTAGAATGTTTCAGGTCTAAATTCCAAGTAGAAATGTATAAATATCATTTTTAATGAAATAACAGTGCCATTTCCCCACTACCTTGTTGTGAACCAATGTAATGTTAATGGATTCGAATGGATAAGTAAAATACTGATGGTTTATTGATGAAAGAAATTTTATTGATGTATTATACAAGTTTCATGTTCAGTTCTCAAGAATTTGAAGTCATTTTACTCAGTTTATTTACATTTGGAGAAGATTTGGTGCCATTTCCCAAAGGGTCGAACTAGTGATTTTTGTTGTTGTTTGGGAGAGGTTTGGAATATACTTAATAACTAATGAATGGTGCATTTAGGACCTTAATAACATACTTGAGACATACCCTACCTATTTTCAGAAATTTGAGTGGGTTTGGAGGCATTTGGGAAGCCATTTTCAATACTTACCCCAGGGGGATTTGAGCCCCAAATTAGTAGTAAAATTGCATACTTGGTCCAAAATATTAAGAGAGTTTGAAGAGGTATTTTGGTGGCCATATCTCATAATTGAACATCATATTCAATTCCTAATACCATTCATACACCTTCCTTGAATATTTGAAGGCATTTGGAGCCAATTTGAGACCTAGAGACCAATACTAGTTAAAGGGAAATTACTAGTAAAGTTCCCTACATTGGCCAGAATTGAAAGAGGATTTGCAGAAGTATTTTAAAGGTCCAAAAGAATCCCTGAAACACATATTTATGTTCTAACATCATCCATATACCTTCTCAGAATATTTGGGAGCAATTTGGGGACCTAGAGCTCAAAACTAGTCAAAGGTCGAAATTGGAAAAAAAGTGAAAAATTGCCATTTTAATAAAATTACTAACAAGGGACATTGCACATTCATCAGTTCATAGCAAATAAAACAAATGTGTGCAAATTCATAATCAAATAAAAATGCACATAGGAATTAAACTATCCACACACATTTCACATGCATTCAACATATCAATAACAATCATTAAATTGAAAACATTGCAGAGTTTAGATACATAGAGAATACTTATCTTGAGGGTGAAGTTGTCCCAAGCAACTAGCTATGCGGTTGCAACGTTCCACCAAACCATAGGCTAGTTGTGTTCATCTATCTCTCAACACAACTGCCACCCCCGAGCTGGGCATGATTTCCACAAGGAATGGGAACACTCAAGCTCATGCACAACCAAAGCAATGGATACCCATAACCCATACCCCAACATACTCTTTACACACTCAACAAGCACAATTGTTGGGCATAAGAAAATATTTTTAGCTATGGTATTCACAAGCAATATGTCCATGGGTTTTCACCAAATCGTGGCTCCACAAAAATTAGTTGGGGGATAAGGAAAATTGACCATAGGGAAGAAAACGTTCCACCCCACTAGAATATGAGCATTTGAATGGCCAAAAACAGCCTCAATGAAACCCCAGGGACCCCAAAATGGATTCCTCTTCTTCCCCATTGTTCTATATCACAAAAACGCCCTTCTCCTAGCTGAGAATGAAGGAAAACACATAAAATTCATGGAGAAAAATGCCCAACAAGATCCAAACTCGCGAGAGAGAAAAAATGGGTTCATGGATAATGGATTGGGGAGCAATTTCATGGTTCTTTTCTTTCCAAGGAAGCCAAACACATTTTTCCCAAAATGGTGGCTTTCCCATACCCGAATTTGGACGTCCATACCTCTCCAATCCCGAAGCATTAACTATCTCAACCAACTCTTGGAAGAAATAAATGATTGGGTAAAAAAGTAAACATGGGTAGTTGAGGGTTTATGGGTTTACTCATTGACACTTGGCTTGAATTGATTGGTTCAAGGGTTTGAATATTTTTCTCCCAATTCCTTGTAAAAATCATGCCCCCATACTCTTGTTTCATTGCATTGCATAGCTAGTTGTGGGTATTTTATTAAAATGCATATTTACATGATATTCACAATTTCTACTGTGCCTGGATAGCACACAAACCATATGCATCAATTTTAACACTAATTGATAGTGGGGCCTTGGCCTTGAGCTCCTCACCACGATTTTATAACAATATTACATCATTTACATTTTTAAGGCAATGGGGTCAAAATCAGGCTATTACAGTTTTTGTCATTAACAAGCTATTTTTAGAGCTAGAAAGCTATGGAATGTTTTTCTAAGTGTTGTGATTGTAATTGGAGCTATGCTCATAAAATCTTGCTTCTTCAAAGAGGCTCATGAAAATTGTTCTCTTTTTTTGAAAATCACCAATACACGGGTTATATTTTATAGGTTTAATCTCATTGTGTCTTGTGACTACTTTTCTGCACTTATATTTCTTTGAATATCTTGTGTGATTAACTTTTAAGGGTTAAGGACCACTACAAGTAATATCAAAGTTCTTTCTTAAGCCAACATATACTTGGATTTTAGATTTTTTTAAGGCTAGAAATGTGTTTGGATGTCTTTAAATAACACATAGATTTGTCGTTCAATGAGTAAACTTGTATCTAGGGATGAATACATGTACAAAATACAAGTGGCGCACTTGGTTGGACACCCTTGTAACCTTCATTGGTACCCTTTGAGTGGTACTGCATCAGATAGCACCTATATACAGATTTGTCTTCCATATACCCTTCAATATATTGGAAGTCCTTAAGGTGCACCTTAGGCTAGCCTTACATAAGTCTCTTGGTAGTCTTGTTTCTATAGTACATCAGGAACAACATTGAAGGAGATGACTCCCATGTACCATGGAATTAGATAGTATGAATAAGGGTACAATCTATCCTCCTTAGTTAGTGTCCTAAAAAATTCATCCAATAGTATTATTGGAAACACTCTAGTATATCAAGAGCTATAGCACATGACACTCCTTTCTCCTTAGGACCATAAAAATGCTAACATCAATAGCACAAGTTATTAAATTCCTACATCATTGAGTATAGTAAGAATTTGGAAATTTTGTTAGCACAAGAAATAGTTACAATATGGGTGCCCAATGAACCTAGTCGTAGATCTAGAAGGATTTTGATATCTAAAGTTGACACAATATATAGTTGCAATATGGGAGTCCAGTTGTTAGGGACTTAACCTAACCCCCTTACTTTAGGAGTTAGGCAAGTAATATATGAGTCCATCTCTTTTTAATAAGGTCCAGTAGTTAGTAGTCAACAAACAATGTAAAAAGTCTCTTTCTATTAATTAAGGCCCACTAGGAAGTTGGTACTTATTTATTATTTGACTATGTTAAGTAGTTAGGGTTTTGGATATTGGAAGCCTATTTAAAGAGCTATAAGGTTATGAACAATTTTGTGGAGAATTATTGTATCCGAGCCTTGCTCAAGTGAAAGGTCACCCAACCTTAATAGGTATGTGAACTTTAATACCATCTTTGTTTTTCATACTATAAGAGTCAGTTTTGCTGCATTTCTCTTGAATATTCTCTTGTTCAGTTATTTTGCTCTATAATATTTAGTTTCTGGCAATTGTTTATCTATGTTTATCGTGTTATTGCTCTAACTTGTAAGATAAAGTACACCATACCAGTGAACCTAGTCATAGATCTAGAAGGTTTTTGACATCTAAATGTTGGGAAGTTGGTGCACTCACTAATAATATAGAATAATATGACTCGTCTACATCTTCATCGAATCATTAATAATTTGAAGATAATGTAGGACATTTTCATCCAATCATTCATAATTTGAAGATTAATGTAGATTCTCATGGTGTGTTATACTCCATAAGTTAGTTTCAATATATATATATATATATAATGCTTGTATCATCAATTTTTTTTGGGATCTCTATGTACTCGTAGGGAGCGATTGAAAATTGTTTGGAAAAAGAAATCAGGACAAAAAAGTATTTTTGGAAGATTATGATCCGAACGAAAATGGACAGAATTTTGTATTTTGATGTAAACTCTTTGAATATAAATGGATGGCTCTTCATGGGAAGTTTATGATCACTCTTTATTTAGAGTGATAGATATTTTCCTTTTGGAAGATATATAATGCTTGTATGGTAACTCTAAAGGAGTGTTTGAAATTACATATGATGTTCAAAGAAGTTATGAATCATTTCTATGTTTTTTGGCTTATATGCTTTGATTATGAATAATATAAGAATTTCCTTAGCTTATTTGATTTAAATATGGGAAATGCAACAATATTATTATGAAAGCATGTGCATTTAATTCAACACAATTTGTATTGAGTTCTTTTATTAGAAGTAAATACAATATTTGGAAGTAATGCTAAAATTTTAAATAACAGGGTGATATCATCATGCTATCATGTATTTTTTGGTGCTTAGAGTGATAAATTAACCTTAAATGAGTGGACATTTTCAGGTTGATTTATGGTTTTGTCTACACTAATAATAGTATTATATAGCATGGTTTCAAAATGTTGCATCTCTAAGCCCCCTACCCCCCGCAAAATGTGGTGCTATTAGCCACACAATTTTTTTTATTTAGGGGTCAATTTTAAGTTTATTTATTTATATGGTACAAGTTATTAAGGCCATGGTTTCAAAATAGTTCAATTCTAAGACTAGAAAAAAGGGATGCTACTAGTATCACCACAATTTGATTTTGGGGGTCATTTTAAGGTTTTGGTTGCATTGGTAGTAGTTTTTAAGGTCACGGTTTCAAACAAGTTGTAATTTTAACTCACATAAAAAAATTGTGCTACTAGTATCACCAATCTTCAATTCGAGGGTTGATTTTAAGGTTTTTGTTAACAACAACATAGGGTTTTAAGGCCATGCGTGATAAAGGTTTAATTTTAATCACCCACCCCCACTCAAAAAAGTGAATGCTACCAATCACATCACTTTTTAATTTAGGGGTTGATTTTGCATTTTTGCCACAAAAACATGGGTTCTAAAATCTGTATTTCTCATGTTATGGTCGTTGTTCTCATCAAATCAATAACTGCATTAGTGCTCAAGAAGTAGTGATGGTGATAAATGCATAGGATAAATGACCCTCTTTTGTTCCCTGCCCTTTCCCTCCTCTATCATCTCCAACCATTTCCCCTCTTACTCCACTCTTGAATGTTAGGGTCCTAACCTAACCCCTTTACCTTAGGAGATATTTAAATAATGTATATGACCATCTCTTTTGACTAAGGCCGAGTAGTTAGTAGTCAACAATCAATGTAAAAGGGCCATTCTATAAGGTCCACAAAGAAGTCAATACTTATTAATTATTTGACTATGTTGAGTAGTTAGGGTTTTGGATCTTAGAAGCCTATTTACAGAGCTAGAAGGATATGAATTGCTTTGTTAAGAATGCTTGTATCTAATCTTTTCTCAACTGAAAGGCTTCCCAACCTTAAGAGGATTATGAAAATTGCTTCTAGATTTGATTTTTGTAATACAAGAGCCATTGATACTGCATTTCTCTTGCTCAATTATTCTACACTATAATGTTGTGTTTCCGACAATGGTTTATCTTTGTTTATCTTGCTATTTCTCTAATTTGTAGGTTAAAGTACACCACAAGGGGTATTTCTCTTGACCCAGGATGCCTTCAAATTTTTGTAGATTTTTTCTAGGTTAGAGACAAGTTCCAATGTCTTTAAATAACCACAAAGATATGTCATTTAGTAGGTAAAAATGCATTTGGGGAAACATACATAGAGAGAATACAATTGGTACTTAGTCACATTTGTTAGACACCATTGTAACCTCTATTGGTACCCCTTTGAGTAGTATTGCATCATACAACACATGCACATGGAATCTCACTTCCAGTATCTTTGGGTATATCACAAGTCCCATAGGTAACCTAAGACCAGTTGTAGATAATATGATTATATGTCTTGTTTCTATAGTGACACTGATCCCAACAGTTGGGAAGATTACTCTTGTGTAAATAGGTAGTCGGGTAGTATAACCAAGGGAACGATTGAGCCTCCTTAGTTAGATCCCTTAGAGATTGGGCCGATAACTACTCTTGGAACCTGCACGTATATCATAGAGCTTAGCACTCAGAAAACCTCAACCTCAGGACCCTCAAAACCCTCATCTTTGTAATCTTTCAGTGAAATTCCTACATCTTTGATTCTAGAAGGAATGTGGACATTTGATCAAGAACAGTTAGTACAATAACCATATTCT